>OW026523.1:14649269-15326769 GCA_932274085.1 Protocalliphora azurea
ACTTCCCTCATAGTTATACGAAATGCACTATTCCCATCAAGTACCACAACCTCGTGTATTATTCTAAAAAAAAACAAAACAAGTGAATTTCGAGTGCTTATAAACATTATTTTTTGCGAAAAAAAACCGTCAATCAAACCAAGGAAAAGCTCGATAAATACTATGGGGACTCTGCACCATCGATTTCAATGGTAAAAAAGTGGTTTAATGACTTTCGTTGTGGTCGCACAAGTACAAATGACGCTGAACGTTCTGGACGGCAATTTGAGGTCAGTACACCCGAAAATGTCGAAAAAATCCACGATATGGTGTTGGCCTACCGTAGAGTAAAAGATGATGGCAACGGTTTTTTTGGGATGCACACGGTATAATCCACATCGATTGCCTTCAAAAGGGAAAAACAATAAACGGCGAATATTATGCCAACTTATTAGACCGATTTAATGAGGCTTTAAAAAGAAAACGACCCCATATGGCCAAGAAAAAAGTTCTTTTTCATCAAGATAATGCAGGGGTGCACACTTGTGCAGTCTCAATGGCAGAACTCTATGAATTGGGCTACGAATTGATACCTCATCCGCCATATTATCCGGATTTAGCCCCTAGTGACTACTTCCTATTTCCAAATCTAAAGAAATGGCTCGGTGGAAAGAGATTCAGCTCCAACGATGAAATTATTGACCAAACAAATGCCTATTTTAAGGACCTTGAAAAATCCTATTTTTTACGCAAAGTAAATGACGACACTTGCTCAAAATTTGACGATGGTCCATTACGATGGTAATAGTGTTAAATTTCATATATCTACGAGGGAAGTTCGAAAAGTCACGGACTTATTGATCCGCCCTCGTGTCTTTAAATAAGGTTAAAATATAATTTTTATTAAAAAAATTTATAAACATAGTTTTAAGCAAAGTACTCCAAAAGCGATGAACAAGAAGCATAAAAGAAGAACGTCCTACCAATGACAACCATGGGTTAAAAAAGAACTCTTGCTGCTCTTTTTCAGCACTAAGTACTTCCTTCCAATGACTGCACAATGTTAAAATCATGAATTTTTCATCACTTTTTAGTTATTTTTTTTTTTTTTTTTGCTGCGTATTAATAAATATTTTTCTCTTTATTTTGAATTGTAAAATTTAACCTATTCGACATTAACAGATGTGATGAGTGCATTTTTAAATGATTTTGATTATATTTTGGTAATTATATTTTGGAATCTAAAATTGCAACAAAGGTATTGGCAACAAACTTATTTCGATGACCATGATGGATTGATATTTGTAAAATAATATTAAGGTCTGTACATCTTATTGTTCTTTTAGACAGAATATTCTCATTACAACCAAGGCATGGTTGTTTTATAAAAACAGACGGACTCGAAAGCAAATGCATATATTAACGCATCTGATATTTTTATTAAAAATAAATATTTTCTTCCTTGAATTGAATTATATGTATATCACCTTCAATGTTAAAATTGTAATAAATTTATACCAAAAGTTTTAATAAATAAGAGAAAACGTAATTATTTATTTTATGGAATTTTGACATCTTAACTCGATAACTATTAAAGTTTTGAAAAATAGATTTAAGTCGCTTTATTAAAAGTTCACAGAATTTTCTTTTTTTCTACACAAAAACAATTATTTTAAATTGCAATTTTTCATAAAATATTGCACAAAAATATGCTTTTATGGCAAAATATGCAAAAGCATGCATTTTCAATAAAATATAAAGACATATGCATCAACAAAGCGATGTCATTTTAAAGCAAATTCGGAAATCGGATTCGAAAAAATATTTAGTTTTCACTGTACTAGCAGTAAGGGTAAAAAACATGCATTTGCATAAAACTCTGGTCCTTGTTTATAACTATTTAAAATATTTTGAATACATATATTTTACTCTTACAAAAAAACATACTTTTGTAACAAATATAAAGGGAGTATATAAAGGTTAACAAACCATTAACAGAAAAAATCTATATATATAAAAGAAAGTGATGTTAGTTACTATTGTTATAACTCAAGAACGACTAGACCGATTTTGATGATTCTCACCAATTCGGACCGGTCACCGGCCAGAAAAGGATAATACGAAAAAAAATTCGCGAAAAATCCGCGATAAAAAAAAAACTCTTTTTTGTCATAATTTCTTTGCCTTAATAATCATTAAAAATATTTTTTTTAATACAAATTATAACAACTACTGTTTCTGTTTCTATCGAAACGCTTACTTTTTTGTGCAATTTGTTTTCTGGTGGTGGTGTAGAATTCTATTTCCAAACGGTAAGTTCCAAGTAAAGCTCATCATTTAGTGAGGTTGTAATATTTAAAACCATTTGTTGTATTTTTGGCATTCGTTATTAAGTGTTATTCACAATGCCGCGACCCCGGAGATCTAATATTTCGCGTCGAACACGTAATGCAAGTACTTATCGTAATATCGTCAATCAATTGAATATATATGAACGAGAAATCGCACGAGAACAACCCCGTATTAGTTTGGCCCGACTTCGTACATCACAAACGCAGGAAGAAAGGCAGGCGAGAAATGAAACGGCTCGGTTAGCAATGAGAAATCGTCGAGCAAATGTAGCAATTCAACAACTTTAAAATTTTTAATCAACGCATAAGAAGAATTGCTTCAAGTTCTGATTTGAATCTAGCAGCGTTCCATTACAACTGCAATTTCGACTACAGCTCTCATCATTCCGTTCAAAAAAAAGACATTGTCTATCCGCTAACCTTAAGATGAAGTAATAAATAAATATAAATTCAAATTTGCCTTAAATACATGCGTATATTTTTTGATTGAGCCCACATCTACATCATATTTAAATTCTTCTGTAAAAAACACTTTATAATAGGTATTCCTTAGATTTTTATTTAAAGGTCGTAAATTTCGTTAAAATATCAATTTAAATCGTTTAGTAATACAACATTAATGTTTGCTTAGGGCCAGCAACGCGGCTCGGGTCAGCTAGTATATATATAAATGAATAAATCTATATTGAAGAATAATTCTCTTCTGTCACCTTTTGGTAAGCTTTTTGAATATTTTATATAGTCTGGGATTACTGGTAGAATAATTAATAGGAACATTTTTCCTGATTAACAGTTTGGCTTCAAAAAGGGCCATTCAACATCACACTCACTGATAGTCTTTTCGAATTATGTAGCTAGGGGTCTGAACAGGAAATATCCAACGATAGCGATTAGTCTTGAATTTGAGAAAGCCTTCGATACTGCATGGCAGACGGCATTTTTTTTAAGATGCTAGATCTGCAGGGATATGTAGGATCGCATCAAATTTCCTTAGTGACCGCAAATTTTATGTGAGAGTTGGTGAGGCCCGATCTGGCGAGAGGGCTGTAATGGCTGTAGGGCTCACTACTGGAGCCTGTGCTGTATAATCTGTTCATGTGTGATACACCTCCTGAGGGCGGCCTTCTCTTGACATACGCGGGAGATATTCTTGTAGCGTCATCTGTACCGCGAGCGAAGACGGTAAACTGCAGAATTAACAGTTACCTAAATGAATTGACGAAATACTTTGGGAAATGGCGTCTTCGCCTTAATATTCCGAAGTCTGATGCTGTCATCATCAAGGGTAGGCGTAAATACCTCTATCCAAATAGAAGGACTTTTGTACTAACTGTTAAAATTGGTGATGAGATGGTGAGGGTATCGGACAGAATGAAGTATCTGGGGGTGATATTTCTTGAGAATTTTTAATATTACCGCCATATTGATTTTGTATTGGATAAAACGAAGAGAGCATATGTTTCATATCGGGCGATTTTAGGGTGTCGCAGAGGTCTCGATCGTAAGATAGGGCTTCCACTTTGTTGCCAGGTAATCTGCCCTTTCATATCCTATGCCTTTCCATTCTGGTTCAGAACATCTTCTGCCCAGATGGAGTGGCTTAGGCTTTGAGAGAGAAGGATACTGGCTGTATATTTGGGCTTGCGGTCGAGATTAGGATCTTACAGGTCGATCTATAGCGTTATTGATTTTGAGAGGATTGATGACTACATGGTCATAACTGCAAATAGATTCTTAGAGAAGACCCAGTATGTTGACAACAGCCTCGTTAGCAATTGCTTCGCGAATTTGAACGATTTGGAGTTCGTCCAAGGGTCCAGGTACATGGCACCGACAGATCTCCTCTTTTTGAATGAAGCTGGTCTTGTTTATGAGAGTACAAAGAGTACATTGGATATATATAACGTAGTATATAACACTGATCAATAGGTCACTGGCCTCTACTTTTGTAAATATTTTTCCCCTCTACTACTATCATTAGTTTTAAGTTTTTGCTGATAGTTTTAAGTTTTAGTTTTTAAGATTAGCATTAAGAAATCCCCAATTTTTGGGGAATCTTTTAAGGAAAGAATAAAAAAAATATTATATAGAATAACTATATATGATAAGTTCTTGGAAAGTACACATAGTACGTAAGAAAATATTAAGAGTAAGAGTAGTTTTTAAGCGAACATGTTAAAAATTAAATTTTGGAAATAAAGAAAATAAAATAAAAATAAATTGAAGAACAATAATCATAAAACTATATTTTCTACAAGAAAAGTGTTTTAAAGGATAAAATAAATTGAAAATTGTTTAACATATTTAAAGCAAAATCAAATATTGGAGCACCGTATTGAATATGTTATTAAAATTTTTTTTTAAATTAAAGACTATTTTTAATAAATATGCTAGAAGTAAATTGTTTACACATTTTACCAGTAAACTTACGATTAATATTAATTTAGAGGTAATTTAATAAAATCAGTTTAAACAAAAATAATTCTCAAAATTTTTTTAAATATTGAACACTATTTCCCATAGTCACGCGATTAACTTAATACGTAAAACCTATGTCATTTTCTTTTTTTTTCATATAAAAAAATATCAATAGCCTGCTTTAAATACATTTTATGTTTTATTATTTTTCTGCTATTTTTTTTTATCCTGCTATCCGCATTACACAAGTCAACACTAGTTTTGATGCCAAGGAACTGTATATATATTTTAAACTAGAACTTCATACTGATTACAAAAATAACAAAAAGTTGGAATTCTTACGTGTAATTTTCTAGTATTTCGCTTTTGTGCATATATATGAAAAAAGTGATTTTTTGCATTATAGTATATCACATAAAAATTTTCTCTTTCGTGACTTTCTTGAATGATGTGCAGTGGGAAGGTCTCGTTTCATTCCCCAAAGATAGTCAGCCATCATATGGTACTTCTCTTCCATAGTTTTCAAATTCTGATGTAACCGCTCCCCTTGCTCATCGCTACAAGATCCAAGATTATCTGGGAATCGGTCAAGATGACTATGAAGGTAATGTAATTTGATAGACATGTTGCATTCCAAGTTTCTAAAGTTATCTAGTATGTCGTAAACATTTTTGCGGTAGTTGCTTGACTTGTAATTTCCAAGAAAGTTTTTAATAACTTCAACAAAAGAAGTTCAAGCAGAACGTTCCAAATCATTCATTGAATTTAGGAAACTGGAATCTTTAATTAATATTTTTATTTGGAGACCATCAAAAACTCCCGCTTTTATCTTCTCTAAGCTTAGTATTGGAAATTTTGTCGTTATATAAGAGAAACACTGGCCATTTTTATCCAGGGCTTTGACAAACTGCTTCATAAGACCTAGTTTAATGTGAAAGGGAGGCAATATAATTTCTTTCTTTTGGAACTAACGGTGGATTTATGATGTTATGATTTCCAACCTCCCACGCTTCACGTACTGGTCAATTTCGTTTTTCCCAGTGTAGGTGCTTGGCCCGGCTGTCCCATAGACAAAAAAACATGCATGAATCCACTTTGCTGTCCTAGTAAGAAATTAATCATCTTAAGATCAACACATATAATCCATTGGTGCTTGCTACATTTGATTTTGTCTAGCACAAGTGCTATATTTAGGTATTCTTCTTTTAGTCTTGTAGAATGGGTAATTGGAACTGAACCATATGTATCGCCATTTTGTAAAAGTACACACTTCAGGCTTCGTTTGTAGCTATCTATAAATAGGCGCCATTCATTTGGCTGGTATTCGGAAAGACCCATTGCCAGAATAAGGCCTTGCACATCAGAACAAAATGCAATATCGTCTTCCGAAAGAAAAAAATTGTAGTAAGTCTTGCTCTCTTTTGCGATAGTATGTCACTTTTATATGTGATGCCAACAAGTTTCTTTCTTTTAGTCTAGAAGTCAATACCTCTGCAGATTCCTTAAGTAATTCAAGATCTCTTACCATATCATTTAATTCTTCTTGTTTAAATGGTTTGATGTTTGCAGATGGTATTTCTTCAAAATCACTATCGCTGCTCATTTTGTCAAGGATTTCTTCAAACTAGGGTTCATTTTTAGAGCATAATTTTGGAACAGGTAATTCCTGGGAATGTGGTAGAGGTCTTCTGGCTGATTCTATGACTGAATAAATATTTTTTTTCAGATTAGTTCCACGTAATTTAATACAGCAAAAGTGGCAGTCATCTAAGTGATTTTTTTTGTTCTTTCTACTGCATAGGCACTCCGAATTTCATATGACGTCTTTGACCATTCATACAGCTCATTTTACGAACCATTTGAGGAATCTACTGCTTATTTTTATCCTCAATTTCCAAATTAAAATAAGAAAAATAAGCACTTTTTGTAAAATCCGTTATAGGTTTTCTAAACTTTTTAACGGTGTAGTCACCACAAATGTAACAAAACACGTTTGGATCATTGAGACAACTTCTTCACGACGACGACATGTTATTAAAATGAATTTATTAAACAAAATTACCTATAGGGTTTCAGGCCGGGCCGAAAAAAGTACGTTGGACAGCTACTATTAAAAATTGACATTATGTCCAAAACTACACGCAGGAAAAAAAATTTGTTCACATTTTTAGTATTACCAATGTCGTCATGTTACAGAACCACTAACGGTTTCCCGGCATCATTTAACTTTTTTTTAATTTGTTGACTTGTGTTATCAACACAAATGTTTTGTTTTACTTTTTATATTATTTTTTAATCTAATACAAAAACTAATTTGTTTTATACATTTTATTTTGGAGCTAGAGATAGGAAATGAAAATCGTTGGAGGAAAAAGTTTTTAACTAAAAACTGCCAACATAAAATAAGTTTGTTAAATGAGATAGAAATTCAGCCAAGTATTTTTTTCTGTTAACTATTTTATTGAATGTTTAATTATTAAAAACACAACAAGAACAACAATCGTTATTTTTGCTGATAGAAAAATAAATGGAAAAAAACTTTTAATTGAGCAAATTCTAAGAGATATACGAGTAATAAGAAAAAAGTGTATAATTTAAATTAATAAAAAATTTTCAGGTTTTTTATTGCACTTAAGTGTCTCGGTTATTTTAAACTTCTATAGAAAATTGTTCATATTATTTTCCGTTTTCTAATATTACCTCTAAATTAATATTAATCATACGTACATAGTAACAATACCCAGCAAAAAAAAGAACATCCAAAGAAGTCATTAAGATCCTGAACTTGCGTTCCAGAAGTAGTGCAAATTTGGATCACTTCCCATGAATATAACATAGTCTTGTTATTGGAAGATGTTCTCTTTTTTGATACCTATTCACTAAGTAGGAAGTCGTGTTCACGATGTCTTGTGTTCTTTTTTATTAATTTAAGGAATTTACTTTTAATTTTTATATAAACCAAATATTTTTTATTAAGAAAAAATATGCATAACAACGTTTTTCATTTGATTAAAACAGTTATTATTAAGTAACAAATAATTATAAATATTAAAATTATAAATTCTCAACATTTTATAGCTTAAAAATTTATCTGAATCGATTTTTAATAAAATCTTTGCATAATGTTTATATAACTTCTTAAGCACAAGAAACCGTACGCTGAAGTAATGAAAAAGTACTTCTGAAGTAATGAAAAAGTACTTCCTTAAAAAAGACTTCCATTTATTTTTGCTGAGTATAAAAAAAAAATATCTATTATGAACATTTAAAGTAGTTCTTTAACAAACTTTTTAGATAATCTAAATCAAAATAAAACCTATAATTTTAAAAAATGTTAACTAAACATAGAGTTAACAAAAAGTTTGATATAATTAAATCTATATAATTAAATCAAAAACTATTAATAATTATATAAATTTACTATAAAGCAAGAAACCGTACGCTGAAGTAATGAAAAAGTACTTCTGAAGTAATGAAAAAGTACTTCCTTAAAAAAGACTTCCATTTATTTTTGCTAAATATAAAAAAATATCTATTATGAACATTTAAAGTAGTTCTTTAACAAACTTTTTATAAAATCAACTTTTGAATAAAATCTTTGTATAATGTTTATATAACTTCTTAAGCACAAGAAACGCTGAAGTAATGAAAAAGTACTTCTGAAGTAATGAAAAAGTACTTCCTTAAAAAAGACTTCCATTTATTTTTGCTGAATATAAAAAAATATCTATTATGAACATTTAAAGTAGTTCTTTAACAAACTTTTTAGATAATCTAAATCAAAATAAAACCTATAATTTAAAAAATGTTAACTAAACATAGAGTTAACAAAAAGTTTGATATAATTAAATCTATATAATTAAATCAAAAAAATAATAATAATTATATAATTTACTATAAAGCACTGCACTGATAATGACAAATGCTCATTAAAAGCTGATATTAAATAACGATTATTTTAGATTACAATATTAACCAAGAATTTGAGTTAAAAAACTACTACAAATTTGTTAAATTTAAAAAAATATATATAAATGAAATCTACAAGAATTTCTTGTAATAAGAAATTTAATTTCCTCGTACAATAACTTCGACATACTTGAGTATTCATTTGTAAAACATGACAATGTATTTGGCATTTGGCATGCATTCTGTTACATCATGCAAATTGGTTAAAAACCTGAAAACATTTGCAGAGAAGATTTTTTTTATTAAAGCTTTTACTTATTTTTTTTTTTGCGAAAAGGAAATTAATACTTTTCTTTTGTAGACAGCCGACATCAACATACATGCGATGTCTCAGATTCTGCTTACATATTGCAAATGTAAATATAAGTCTTAGGAGTAGTTGAATCAGCACATATATATATATATATATATATATATATATATATATATATATACACATACATACATACATACATACATACATACATACATATACATACATACATAGACATAGCAGATACGGTTTCAACAAGATATATGGACGAAGTGAAGCTAATCTCGAATGAAGTATTATGAACTATTAGAAACTGGATGAAAAGTGTGGGGTTGAAACTTGCCGAACATAAAACGGAGATTGTATTAATTACAAGAAGGCTTAAAAAAAAGACCATGAGAATAACGGTTGGAGAACACCAGGTGACATCAAAATCCCATCTCAAATATTTGGGAGTTCTTATAGATGCCAGACTTAACTTCAGGAAACATATGGAGTATACTTCTAACAAGGCAACAAATATTAGAGACGCTCTTGAAAGAATGTTCCGGACGTAGGTGGACCAATGCAATCCAAAAGGAAGAATATATCCACGGTGGTCAGTTCAGTTATACTTTACGCTGCTCCCATATAGTCTGTAGATCTGAAAGTAAAAACCGCAGCGAGAAAATTAAAATATGTATACAGATTATCGATCTTACTGGTATGCTGCTCTTTTCGAACAACATCCGACGAAGCGGCCCATGTCATAGCGAGAATGATTCCCGTAGATATCTTGGCTGACGAAACCAAACGCTTAGATGAAATCAGAAGAGATCCAAATCAACTAGACACTCGTGTATGTAAATTTGAAAGAGAAGCTTATATGTATAAGGCAATGGCAGAGCAGATGGGAAGACAGCCGCAAAGGAAGGAGGACCTTTAAACTAATCCCGAGAATAGATATATGGCTAAACAGACGACATGGAGAAGTAAAATACCACTTAACGCAGTTTCTCTCAGGCCTGAGGATACCGAAGTTATCTGTACAGATAACTCCCCATATTGCCCTAACTATCCAAACCAAGAGGAAGACTCAGAACACGTCGTGTTCAACTGCGCACATTTTCGCCACGATAGACAGAAAACAGAAGAAGTCCTTGGGTGCCAACTGAATCCGCAAAATATTGTTGACATAATCCTTAATAGGAGAGAAAATCGGGATGTAATAACCTCAATGATTAAAAGTATCCACGATAAACTTAGAACGGAAGAGAATCTGAGGAAATCCCAGACACCAGACATAGCCTAGATAAGGCTCTCTTGCCCTGCGATGCAATATCTTTGTAGACAGTTCTGCAGGGTTGCTGAATGACGAAGGGGGTGGTTTTAGTCGGTATGAATCCGTCATATCTCAAGGTTAATCTATAATCGTGAGAATCTTTTGAAAGATTAATCGTGAGAATCTTATGAAAGATTTTCAATTGCCTAATGAAAAAAACATACATACATACATACATACATACATACATACATACATACATACACACACACATATATACATACAGACATGCACAATAAAATAGGTGTGAATTTCTTCAAAAGAAAAAATTTTAAAATTTTACATTTGAAAATTTTTTAAACTTATATTTATGCTTTATTTATTAAATACAACTATTTAAGGATTAAAAAAAATCCTTTTGGAATTTACCTACATTCGAATTTGAAGCTCGGAAAAGGTTTTTATGAAGAAAATCCATATTTTTCTGTAGACAATAAAATAGTTGTGTTCTCAAGATTTTTAAAATTACAAAATTATTTTTCATTTTATAAACTAAATATTAATAAAATGCAATAATAGCATGAAAGGACATAATTATTTTTTGAAATACTAGAGATAATCCCTGACATAGCGGGGACACACACCCTAAAATTTCTTGATAGGATATTTTACCGTTAGTATTAAAAATTATGATTTTTTCCTTACTAAATGAGAGATAATATTTTTTAAATTATTGATTTAGATCTATTTAAGGATTTTAGGTAGAATTTATATTATGTACTTGATGTACTTGATTTTTTTAAAACTTCCATATTATATTCCCAGAGCCACTTTCCCGTTAAACTTGATGAATGATTCATGTCATTATCCTTATAAACTCTCCTTTAGAATACAATAGTTTACTCAGATTAGGGTCCCACGATTATTTTTAATAAATTCTAGCATAAAAACTTCACATTTTTCTTTTCTTTAAAACTTTGAAGACATAACCACCCTGACCAAAGGCACGCATATACTACGACTTATTACTATAACGCCATTTGTTCATATAAAATGAGGATTTCATCCTTTCAATTATCTTTAATTACTTTTTACATCTTTTTTTCATTAGACAGATTCTTGTTTTTACAATAAAATGACATTTTTATATATTATATTGTTATGATATATTTATCAACAGAAATCTCGCAAGTCTCAAAGAATTTCAATAATTTGCAAAAATTGGATTTTTCTACTTTTTTTACTGCATCTTTCCAACCGATATTGGGGAGCAAAAATTTCCATTAACAAAAAATTAAAAACATATTAGAGCTTGTGAGAAATAATAAATTTTTTGATTCCAGCTTTACGGGTTAAGAAATTAAGGCGAAAATTAAAAATTTATGGAAAAAATATGTCTAGTTCGGTAGAGCCTGGTTCTGGAGAGAATATTTCTTTTAAAATATTTTGTATTTAGTTATCTGTCAGAAAAATATAAATACTCTATATATTACTTAAGAAAATTTGTACATAACATAAAAAGAAAAAATCTACTTTTTCACAGTTCAAATTCATAATTTTTGGTTCCGTAAAGATATTTTCAAAATTCTTTCTCTGCCTGTTTTTATTATTTAAAAAAATCGGGTTAAACTTGGACCCGCTGTAACAAAAACAGCTTCACTAAAGTAGGTTAAAAAAAATAACAATTTTAATCTTTGAAGCCCAATATGTCCAAAACTAAAAGAGGTAAGATATGCATGCGAGGATGTTTTTTGTAGATCTTGTACAGCAGAATATCTTCATATAAAAATCTTTCAAATCGGTTCAGGTATAATGGTAGTGCTATGCTTTTTAGGGAATCCATGCTAGTGACAAGCTGCTGGTAAGTGACGGGTTAGCTGTAGAAGAAGAAGGGCCTCAAGAGTCTTCGCGATAGGTGATGGGAGGGAAATCGGCCTATATGATTGCTGCTCGCTCGCACCTATCCCGGGTTTTAAGATTAGAATGATCCTACTCATTTTCCAGGCATTTAGTACAACCAAGCTCCTCATTGACAGGTTAAAAATCATTGTCAGGTACTCGACTCTTCGTTCGCCTAAGTTCTTGAGCATCAGCATGGAAATTCCATCTGTGCCAAGCGCTTTTGAAGGTTTAGCATTATTGATGGCCTCTGCAACTCCAGTTGGCGTGACTAAAAGGTTGTGAAGTTTGCGAACAGCACTTCGTTTCGCCTTGTCTCTTTCTCTCTGGATGCTCAATAAATTGTCGGCAAAACACACGCGAGTCGGTCGATCACGCTAGCGTCTGCAAACTTAATAGCTACCCTGTCATTCTTCTTCGGGTTGGAGAGAGACCGAACTATTAACCAAAACTTGCCAACTATTATACACAAGTTGCGGTTGTTCAAATGATCCATTCATTTTTTCTACTTATCCCCATTTACCAACCTGCTGATATCACGGTTCACGTTGATACTACGGATCTCGTCACCCTCTTCTGCTTCTTCTGCTGCGTAATGCGGACACAGTACGGATATTCTACCAGCTGAGATGAAGCGAGTGACTGCTGTAGTGATGGTTTCGTGGAAACTGCTCTCGGCTATGTGCACGTTGGAAGGTATAGGAAGGCCACTGAAACGGTGGTTGATAAATTCTCCGAAGCCTAACCAGTCTGCTTTCATTTGATATATGTGCGTACGCTGTTAAATGACAATAAAACCTTGGTCGAACCAATGTGATTATTATGGCTAAGTAGTCCGATGCCAGAGATACAACTACACGCTATGCTGCGCAGACTAAGGCTTGCTATAATGATGTCCTACCAGCTAGCAGATGTACCCATATTCCATGTGCGGGCATATTCGTTCAATGTGCAGATCAGAAATCTCCATTCAATAAAGCCTTAATATCGTGAAGGTAGCCTGTTGGGCAGCATGCTACTGGCAGAACGTACATATTATAGAGCTCTAGTTCAGCTTCTCTCTGATCTAACCGAAATGCTATGTACCTTGTGATATTGATCTCTGGAGTACAGATCGAGAAGGAGATCTACACTACGCGGTGTTGTGTATATAAATACGATGCCTCCACGGTTGCTTCTGCTGCGGTCCTTTCGGAGAATGTTGTATTCATTACAACTTTGTATACTGGAGTTATTCGTCAGTACTGTTCCCTAGACCACAGCGACCACGATGTTTTTATGCCTCATAAATCGGATTATCTTAGCTACTTTACCCTGAAGACTGTTGCAGTTGAACTACAATATGGATATCACTTTAGATGTCCGGATTGTAATTATTTTTGTTATTGCAATTGCTGTGACTGCGGAAGAGAGGGTGGTGGTGTTGCATAAGATGATGACGCCAAGTTAATTCGTTTTATTTGGCAATCACTCCCTTTCGTAATCTAATGCGGTACAGTTCCTAAAATAACATCAGCCCAAACAAGATTTGCACCTTAATTGGTAGGACATATGATGCAATCGGTTTTGGAAATCAATACAGAACCATAGTCCGAAATTTATCTCAATTCTGGCTCGGTCCTGTAAAATTTGGAGTGCTGGAAAATGTTGTTCTGTGACTAAAGATATTGTAGTTGTTGCTGGGTTAACTGCCCTTGACCGAGAAGTCTTGGGTCATTCCGATACGTAGAACCAGCTGTCGAGGGTATGTCAAATATATTCATGGGTACGTATGATTAATATTAATTAGGTTTGTTTAAAAAATCCAATCAACTTATAATATTCTTAACCGGTGTAAACGTTTATAAATGTTAATTAAGGACAAGATATCAATGCATATTTTCCAGGAACAATATTAATTATACAACCTTCTTGCCACGTAAAAGTACAAAATGTTGAAATCCCTGAAAAAAATAAAAAAAATTAAAATACGTACATACTTAATTTTATTTATATTTTTAGCCTTTGCATTTAAAAAATTGATTGCTTAAGGTTAATTGTAACAGACAACTTCATTTAGAAGATATATTTAACTCAAATTATAACCGTCTTAACTGAAATTGAATTTTAATTTTGTACATTTTCCAAGGTAAACTAAAAATATAAAATGAGGATGAATTTCCATAAAACTTTTGATATATTTGACACTTCATATCAAAATTGTTATAAGTATGAAGCAAGAAAGAGCAAAAACATGTTGCTATTATTTTCTTGTTCTAATTTTTGTTTTATTAAACTTTATACTTTTTTCCACTTAAATTTGTTTTCTTTATTTTTATCACATTCTATATTTGTTGCCTCTCAATTTGTTTTTAGCTCAAATGTGTCAAAAGCATATGCAAAATTTATTAAGTTTTAAAAGCATTTTCATGTGAAGATGCTGTCGTTATCATTTCATTGAATTTAGGCCGGTTACACTAACGAAATTTAGGATAAATGGAGACTAAATTTAAACATATTATGTTCTTGCAGTGCCATATATTAGGCTGATAGTAGAAGTTATAATGTGGTTCTTGCTCTTACAAATAAATAAAATATTCCTTGATGAAATTTAAAAAATATTTCCGAAAAAAAACTTCAGTAATAGTAGGTTTAAATTTAGGAAAATGTGTAAGTATCAGAGGTCGAAAATAATTATTGTTTGTGTAATTTTGGATCATAAAAATCAAATAATATACACTTTAACAATAAAACATTGTTTAATTTTAAATTAATTAGATTAATTATGTTTATTTTAAATAAATAATATTTAGTTTGAACTCTATATAATGGAGAACTGAAATTATTATATTTAAATTCCATGAAAGGTTAATCAACATATAGTTAAGGTAGTTTATAAGGCTATCTGAAATTCATTAAGGATATGATAGCATAGTTGAGAAATTATTTAAAAATAATCTAAATACACCATTGCATTTGCTATTTATGCTACAAACTTTTGTTTTTGATTTTTAATTTATATCTAACCGAAATACTATGTACCTTGTGATATTGATCCCTGGAGTTCAGATTGAGAAGGAGCTCTACCTTACGCGGTATTGTGTATTATGAACGCGAAGCCTCCACAGTTGCTTCTGGTGCTGTCCTTCCGGAGAATGTTGTATTCGTTACAACTTTGTAGAATTTCAAATAACAATTCTTTATAATTTTTTTTTTTTTTTTTTTAATAAAACTCAATTTTTTATTTATTTTTTTTTTTTTTTTTTTTATAAGAAAAAAAAATTATAAATTGATTTTTTAGTTTTTGTGGCATAAAATAAAAGTCTTTTAGTTTTACATATCTACATTATTGTAAGTGATAAAGTTACAATCTTTATGTATTATTCATCAGGTTTATGTGCTAATTAATCTGTGTGAATGGGTCACTTATTTGTTAACAATGAATAAAAGGTCTAAACTTTGAAATGATTTTCCGAGCGAACTTAAATTAATATTGCGAAATGCTGTAAGGATTAAATCAATTCCAAGTTATTTTATAGGTTAAAAAAATACTTTGAATAATTTTCAATAGGAATTACATTACAACTGAAAATTTTGTTAAAATTTTCTTTCATTTGAACATTAAAATTACAAACTGAAAACGCATACAGTGACTCACAGCTTATTTGATGCAGGTAATACTTTTTTAGAAAATTGAAAATGACTCGATGTTAATTAAATGTCATAAAAAAAATTATATCACATGTAATAAGTTATATATGTACTGTTTACCGTTGCCGAAAAAACAATTACAAAAACAATGCTTGCTGAAAAAATATAGAACCAAATAAATAATTTTCTCCTAAAAATATGCTAACAGCTTAAATGATGCAGTGTATTTTATACTTTCTCTCATAATGAAATAACGGTGCAATGTATTATATTCTGTTTAGCTTAGCGTCTTAAGTCATTCTCATAAAATTTTTACAAAAAAAAAAGTTGAAAAACTATAAATTTTTTGAAAATGGAAAGACGGACTTCATTTGAAAAAAGGGAAGACGTTGTTCGTCATTATAAAAAGGGCAAAAGCCAACGAAAAATTGCAGAAATTGTGGCTATTATTTCGTCAACTGTCCAACACATTATAGTAAGGTTTGCCGCGAAAATAGGATAGAAGATAAGGGCAGAACTGCGCCAAACAAAATATTTAATGATGCAGATAAGAGGTGGATTGTTCGTAGCGTTAAACAAAAACCCAAAATTAACGAAGGAAGTTAAAAAATACTTAGGCAAGGTCTGTAACCCTGAAACTGTTCATAGAGTTCTGCGCGAAGAAAATTTTCATGGAAGGACTGCCCGAAATAAACCATTGATTAATGATCGTAATAGAAAACGAAGAATAGAGTTTTGCAGACAACATTTGAACAAAGACATTTCGTTCTGGAAGTCCGTTGTTTTTGCGGATGAAAGCAAATTTAACCTTTTCAGGTCTGATCGGAAGTACTGCGTTTGGAGAAAACCAAACACCGCGCTTCAACCATGTAATTTGCGCTCTACAGTTAAACACGGTGGAGGCAGTGTCATAGTATGGGGTTGCATGTCCTATTCAGGCATCGGATATTTAACATTTATTGAAGGAAACATGGATAAAAAGATGTATCTGGATCTGCTAAAAGATAATTTAGTACAAAGTGCGGATAAAATGGGCATTAGGGATTCGTTTAGGTTCTACCAAAACAACGATCCCAAGCATACATCTGGTATTGTAAAAACTTGGCTTATCTGGAACTGTAATACAGACACCTGCACAGAGTCCAGATCTCAACGTTGTGGTCAGTGCTGGAAAATAAAATAAGATACCACAATATTTCTAATGCTTCTGATCTTAAACGTTCACTACAGGAGGAATAGGATAAAATTAGTTCCGATTATACCGCAAAACTGGTGGAATCTATGAATTCCCGATTAAAAGCTGTTCTGGATCAAAAGGGATACTCCACTATTAGCTATAATTACGAAATCGCAATATTAATGTGTTTATGTTTTTTTGAATACTTTTACTTTAGTGCATCATTTAAGCTGTAACCTCAAAACTGTAACTGACTTATTTAATTTGCTATATCTTTCTTATGAAAAAACATTTTTTTGTCAATTTTTGTTATTAAATAAAACATAATTTAACAATATAAAAAATATATTTTTTTTTTTTTTTTTTTTTTTGCAACGGAAATACCATAAATATATTTTATATTTTAATATTTAATTTTGTCTGCATCAAATAAGCTGTGAGTCACTATATAATTAGAGAGCGGTATATTAATTCGAACGTTTTACATATATAAATATTTTATTGGGAAACTATCTGGAATTCTGAATTTCTACATAAAAAAAATAGTGAGGTTAGACCTGTAATTATTACGTGTTATAGAAATAATTTAAGATATAAATTTTTTATAACTAGCGTTGAAGATTCTCAATATATATATAAATCAGGAACTCTTAAATTTTCATAAAAGTACCTCAAGCAATTTTAAGGAAAGAAAACGAACGCTGGCTCAAGTCTTTTATCATCGGAAAATCAGATAGTTATCAGATATCGACTGCATTGATAGTCACCTTAAGCCTATTTACAATTTTATTAATCTTAAAATAACATCTTAAATCTATTGCCCCAAATTTTCATCTTGAATCTAATTGCCTTCAATCTACGTAATTATAAACCTAAACAAACATACAAATAGTTTAAATAATCTTAAAACTATCTAATTAATTAAGAAAAAATCATAAAATATTTTTTTTTTTTTCATTTGCAAACATAATTTTAAAAAAATTTTAAAAAATCAAAAGTAAATTTTATTTTTGTATGAAAATAAAAAACAAAACAAGTTTTTATTTTTCAAACAATAAAATAAAAATCAAAAATAAAAATTAAAATTTGATTTAGTTTTTTAAACTTATAACCAGGATCAGAAAGCTCATGCATTTAAAAAGTGTGTTTTAGGTGTTTAAAATATGCACAAAAAATGTTTAAATATACCCTAAAAACAAATAAAATATGCACTTATTTCTTAACTTTTATCAAAAATAAATTTAAATTTTTAATTCAGTACCATTTTAAGGACGTGTGTGAAAGGATGGAAAAGTTCTACGATAAAAAATATTTTTTCTATAATGAGATTAATTTTCATTACTGCTGTGTGAAATGAAAATTGAAAAGTATTGACAAAATTTAAATTTTATTATAAAAAAAAACAAAGAGAAATGTGTGAATATTGAATATGCATAATTTAAAAAAAACTTAATGTGTGTGAAATGTTAAAAGATTTTAAAATATATGTTATTTTTTTTCAAATATTTTGTTCAATTGAAATTTTTCTATAAATTTTAAAACTGAAAAAATTTATATTCATTTGCTAAAATTTTTACTAGCCCTATAAGCTAGTAAAATTATATTCACCTCATAACTCTTAAAAATTTACTAATTTTCTACTAATTCTACTAATTCACACAGGACCCAAATTAAAAATAAATATACAGTAAAGACCTTAGAACATAGAAAATTACTGATTGACATTAACAGATATGATGGATGTATTTTTAAATGATGTGGAAAGATTTTATTGTTTCTTCATTTCAATCTAAAATCGTAACAACTATATTGCCAACACTTCTTTCGAAGGCTTAATGATAGATCGATTGTTTTAAATGACATTGTACTCTTAGACAGAATAATCTCATTGGTAGCTGCTTTAAAAAGAATTAATCAATTCTCGATGTTTTGCAAAAACGTATGACAACCAAAACAAATGCTTCATATACATAAATCAATATTAAATGAACTTGTTCTGCCTTCAGATAAATGTCTGGAAATTTGACCCTGAAAGTCTGTATTTATCTCTATTCAAGGGCTGATATACCAAAAGCTTTTCTCAGTGATATTATTACATACTTCTCCGAAATGAAATTATTTATTCTATGTAATTTCGCATCTTAATACAAGATAAATAATCACACATACAATAATTAACGTCCTTCTGTGATTGTTAGTTTTGGAGAAATAGCTTACCACATATTAATTTGTTCATTTATATTTTTTATTAATTTTTAAAAAAATTTTTAGCTTTTCTGCAAAATTTTGAAATGTAAACTTAATTCGTTTTATCAAAAGTCTACAGAAATGTTTTTTCCACACACAAAAAATAATTTTAAATTGGTATATTGCAATAAATATAATACAGAAATATTCATTTATGGCAAAATATGCGAAAACATGCATTTTCAACAAATTATGCATAAATATGCACTAACAAATCAATGCCATTTTAAAGCAAATTCGCAAAGATATTTAGTTTACTCTGTTCTAGGAATAAAGGCAAAAAACATGCATTTTCATGAACTTCCGGTCCTTGCTTATAACACTTATGGCATAGAATACAACTAGAAATGTATGTTAAAGACAAAAGCCCAATTCAGTTGTCAAAAACCTAATTCATGCAACAACAAAATACATCTAGTTACATATATTTTGTTTTTGTGTTTTGAAAAAAATTAGTAAATTTTTTGAAAATTTATTTTGAACTGTCTCTCACATAAACTTCTATTTGTATTCTATGACTTATGGTCTCTGATGTCGAAAAAAATGGTTAGATAGATAGATAGATAGAGAAGGTAGATGTGATACCAGATAGTACCACATCTCCACCCAGAGACCGATCCCGGTCCATTGTGAGTCCCATCAACAGAATAGTTGTGAAATAAGAGTATAGAATATATAAAATTGAAAATACAGAGTTCAGAAAAAGTAAAGTGAAAGATAAAAAGGGAATAGAAATGTAGCGAATCACAGAGGGGGACCAGCAATGCCACCAATCCCCCTAGGGTTAAACCCTTGATTCTCCCTCAAGCAGCCAATTCCCATGACGAAGCCTATGACGTCAACAAGATCTACGTCCCGAACGTCACCTAGCCCGTCGAGGAACTGTCTACCCAGCCACTTCATCCTACGATGCTGTAATCGCGGACAATGGCATACAATGTGCTCAATAGACTCGGTCTCATCGATGTCCTCACACAGTCTGCAAAAATCAGAACTGTTAGCGTCCATTCTAGACCTCATCTTCCCTATCAGACAGTGACCTGTTATGGCCCCTATCATGACCCTCAAGCTCTTCCTATTCATGCCCAGGAGAGTGGTAGTGTCTGCCTTGTCCAATACCGGCCATATCGCCCTCGACACCTTGCAGTCCTCCCTACTTTCCCAAGCCGAATTGGTTCTGACCAAGATCCAATCATTGATCTTCCCATAGAAGAAACTTAGTGGTGGTTTCACAAATGTCTCTCTCTCCGAGACGTTCCCTGCCGCACCTTGCCTTGCCAGTTCATCAGCCAATTCGTTGCCTGAAATATTGCAATGGCCAGGCACCCAGCAGAGTCTCACCATGTAGTCCTCCATCAACTCTCTCAGTGTCTTCCTACAGGCAGCCACCAGCCTGGATCTTACCAAATGTGTCCCCAAGGCCTTTAGAGCCGCCTGACTGTCCACATAGAGAGTGACCTCGGTACCTCTCGCAATGTTTTGCCTGATCATCTCCGCGGCCCTCAGGATGCCGAGAATCTCAGCCTGAAAAACACTGCACTCATCAGGGAGTCTAAAAGAGCCCTTCAAATTCGTGCCCATAATATAGACCCCCGCCCCGGTACCCTCGACCATCTTTGATCCGTCCGTGAACACTGCGCAACCCTCATATAGTCTCTCAGTGCCGGACCAGACCTCCCTATCAGGTATCACCACGACAGGACCTACTCCAAAGTCCGATTCAGCGGCCATGTAATCTGATGCCCCCGCAGAGCTCAGATTAACCTCACCGTAACTGATCTCGTAAATGACCTTGGAGTGACCTGCTCTTGATGAGCCTAATAGTCCCAATTCCCTAAGTCTCAGTAGACTCTTTGCTGCCATACCCCTCACAAACTCTTCAATAGGTAAGAGATGAAGTATGACATCCAGATCCGCTTGTGGTATGCTTCTCATTGCACCTGTAATGCCAATCGAAGCACACCTTTGCGCCTTCGACAAAAGGCTCCTATTGCTCTTGCGTTCCAGTGCCTGCCACCAGACAGAACAACCATATGAAAGGATTGGTCTCACCACCGAAGTGTAAATCCAATATACAACTTTCGGTTTGAGTCCCCAACTCTTACCTATGGAGTTTCTACAGGTGTAGTAGGCATTGAGGCCACGCTTGAGTCTTTCCTGAACATTCCTCTTCCAGGTCAGTTTGCTATCAAGGAACACCCCCAGATATTTCGCTGAGTCTGAAAGCTTCAGTTCAGTCCCACATAGTACCGGTAGTCTGAATTTCTCTACCTTGTACCTCCTAGTAAACAGAACCAACTCTGTCTTTTCCGGGTTCACTCCCAACCCCTTATCAGCAGCCCACGAGGACAGCTCACCCAGCGCTGACTGCATGATCTCACTGATTGTGGGAAGAAATTTTCCCTTTACCAGTATGACCACATCATCAGCATAAGCCACGATCTTCCGCCCTCTACTGTCGAATTGACGCAAAATCACATCGACAGCCATTAGCCACAGCAGGGGTGAGAGCACTCCCCCTTGCGGAGTTCCCCTAGTCACTAGTTTTCTTAAGCATACTCCACCCAAGCTTGAATTGATAATCCTGCTGCTCAGCATGAGGATTATCCATTCGATCAAGAAGTCATGTACCTTAAGATTCACCAGCGCCTGCTTGATAGCGTCAATCTCAATATTATTGAACGCTCCCTCAATATCCAAGAACGCGGCCATGGTGTACTCCTTATACCGAAGCCCTTATTCTATATAACCCACCACATCACTTAGCGCACTCTCCACAGATTTACCTTTCAGGTAAGCATGTTGAGCACTACTCATGATGCTGGAGCTACCAGACGATCTTAAATATAGATCTATCAGTCTCTCTAAAGTCTTCAAGAGGAAAGACGATAGGCTGATAGGTCTATAATCCTTGGGTTTCGAGTGACAGGTCCTTCCACCTTTCGGTATGAATATAACCCTAACCTCTCTCCACCCCCTTGGAATATGTCCATGTATTAGACACCCCTTAAAAATCTCAGTCAGTAGTTTACGGACCACCAACGGTGCATTCTGCAACATGGCCGGAAAAATACCATCCGGGCCTGGTGACTTATAAGGCTCGAATGAATTCACCGCCCATGTGACCTTCTCCACCGTTATTAGGTCTCTTACCACTGTTCCAATCATCCCACTGGTGGACTCCGTGAAGAAGTGTTCTCCCTCACCCGATTCCTCCACCAATGGATCCCTGCAACCCGGAAAATGGGTTTCCAAAAGTACATTAAGTGACTCAGAACTAGACTCCGTCCATGAACCATCTGATCTCTGGATACTCACTGGAACGCTAGGGTCCTTTGACAGTATCTTCCTGAATCTGGAAAGTTCATTGACCGAGTCAATGGCCTCGCTGAACCTAATCCACGAGGCTCTTTTAGCTCTTCTAATGTCCTTTTTGTACTTATTGAAACACACTCTATAGGTGCCCCAATCCTCGTCCCTACCAGATCTATGGGCCTTGTTGTACAGCCTTCCAACTGTGGTCCGTTGAGCCTTCAACTCCTCCGACCACCAGACTGGCTGTTTCCTTTTACCCGGATAGCTCACCGGGCAGTTAAGCTCATAGCTTCTGTTAATGGACCCTGTTACCTTCCCCACTATTTCGTCAAGATTTTCTCTCGACAAGATCTCCATTGGAGTTCCAGTCAATCTTGACCCCAGATCCCGCCCGAAGGCGTCCCAATCTGTCCTCCTAGGATTCCTGAAAGGTTTCCCCTCAGAACCTCGGAAGTTCAGACTAAAGGTTATCCTACCATGGTCAGAGAAAGTACATCCCATGGCTACCCTCCAGTCTTCAACTAGGTCTCTCGAGTTGGTCAGTGTGATGTCTATTACTGAATTCCTATCCTTCGTTCTGAACGTAGGAGTATTACCCCTATTACAGATTAAAAGATCATTTGCAATAATAAAATCAAAAGTTGACTCACCTCTCTTATTAGTATCCCTGCTACCCCATTGACTGTGGTGTGCATTAGCATCGCAACCGAGCAATAGACGTACTCCATTCCGTCTTGCGTACTCGGCTAAGGCCCACACCCTGTCATCTGGTGGTTCCAACTCCTCATAGGGCATGTACACCGAGGCCAAGGCCAGTTTACCGCCTCCCAATGCCTCTCCTTGGACGACCGTTAGATCACCATAACTGAAAGAGTTAAGAAGAATTACCTGAAGATCATTCTTCACCAAAATACAAGTTCTCACCTTATCCCCAGTGGACGGCTTGAACAATTTGTATCCTTTGGCCCTTAAACCACAGACCTGGTTATCATTAAGCCAAGGCTCCTGGATTAGGGCCACGTCCACATTGGTCTCACTGAGGTAGGTTATCAATTCGGTCGAGGCCTCTTCACAATGATGCAGATTTATCTGCACCATCCGCAACCGCTTTGGCTTTATCATTTTTCGCGTAGCGAAATTTGATGTAGCCAAGCCCGAACGTAACAACATACCCCCCCCCCCCCCCAATGAGTCCAATTTCCTAATAGATTCCCGATCCACTGCGAATCGGAAATCTTTACCCTGGTTCTCTTTACAAGTCAATGAAGAGACAAGTTTCCATTGACTTGTATTGATCCCCCTATTTTGTCCCTCCAATATTCCCAGTATGACTTCCACCGGCTTAATGGGTGGTGGAATCCATACCGTGACTATTGGTCGCAGAGGCAATTCCGACGCTGGTATAACCTCCAGTTGCGCATCTGGGCAAAGGTTGCCACATCTGTTGATCGCGGCTTTCAGGAATTCAAAAGTTCCTTTGTTACCGCAACCAACAGTCTTGACGCCCCTTGTCCAGTCTGCACCCATGAAGGCTATTTCACCCGGCCTGTGCCGGGTTAATTTTAAATTAACATATAATTTATTCAAATTAACTTTTTTAAGGATGTTAAATTAAATAAAGTTGTGTGATGTTTTAATTGCGAAGAGTTACTGCCAATTTAACTAAATTTTCATTGATTTTAAAAATTTTTCGTTATTTTTTAACGAAATTTTATTCAAATCAGTATATTTTACAAAAAAAAATATGTTTAACAAAAATTTTTTAGTTGAGTTTTTGTTTAATTTTTTTGAAGAAAAAATCTGTTATTTTAAATATATTTTTTAATTAAAGTTCTACGAAAGTTTTTCATCAATATTACCTACGATATTTGGTTGAGTGTATTTGGATCTTTAGAATAAACGATTAACGTTAATGAAGGCAAAATATGGAAGAAATTTAGTAAATTATTTAATTTCACAATTTAATGGTAGTTGTTTATAATATGAAAGCATTTTAATTTCGAATGTAATGTTAAATTTAAAATCCCTCTAATATATCTACATATATGTGAATTAACATTTTTGTGGCATTTTCTACCAGCAAAACATTAAACATTACTTTAACGGTCATTTGCCTTAAATAAATTATGAGCAAGTTTATGATTGTATATGGATATGAAAATGAAAATGTCTCACAGTTTTAAGCGTAGTATTATATTCAATTTTCAACCAGCTGTAAATTGAATATGAAATCATTGCTCCTTTATTGTGTAAATTGATCAAGGCTTCGTTTAATTTTTACAATCTATGGAATAAATATCAATTAGCTTTAAATTGACAAACACATCTGTTTAATAAAAAGTATCTAGATCAAAAAACAGTTTTTATAAACTTTTCAGAACTGTAGGGTATATTTTGTTATCCTCTTTATTTAATATGTTAGTATGTTAAGTTGTTGTTATTTTAGCAGTACAATATAAGTTTACAAAAAACAAAACAATGAATTTACCATTCACACCTGGAAACATGATACAACAACAATCTGTTTAATAAAAAGTGTAGATCAAACAATAGTTTGTATAAACTTTCCAGAACTGAAGGGTATATTTTGTTATCCTCTTTATTTAATATGTTAGTATGTTAAGTTGTTGTTATTTTAACACTACAATACAGGTTTAAAAAAACGAAACAATGAATTTACCATTCACACCTGGAAACATGATACAATAAACAGTGCTGAAAAGAAAACTTTTATTTGAAAAATGTTTTTAGTAAAAAGGAAAACCAAATAAAAAATGAAAACAAGTTTGGAACTTATGATGGGAACAGAAGAGTTTAATAATCTTAAAGGCTAATTAAAATTCAGTTGGGTTTTAATTATAAAAAACAGTACATATTAAGAAAACAATTTTTTTTAATTAAATTTTTTATTTTTTATTTAAAAACTTCAATAAATTTTGGTTAGTAGTACAAGAATTTTATTCTTAGTTTTATTTTTCCTTGAACAAATGTAAACTTTAATTTAAATTTAACACAATGAAATTAAAAATAAATAAAATTAAAACTTTATAGTATTGATGACACTCAAATATAAATAAAATTCAATTAAAAGTAAACTTAAGGTTTAAAAATAATAATAAAAACAAAATCTGAATATCTTACAAGTCACAACAAAACTTGTTCAAAAGGTGCTCTAAGGGAAAAAAAACTACAAATATAATGGCCACTTTACAAGGTTTTGGAGCAAAAAAGAAAAAAAGAATATAATAAACTAATACAAAAAAAATATATAAATGAAAAGCAGAGATAAGCACACTTTGTCTCTTTCTTGATACTCTAATATTTATTCTCCTATACACATTCTTTTCTGCGTACACGAGTTATTGTTTTTCTTGTTGTCCTTTCACTTTATTTTATAAACACTTTTTAGGCGGTAATATTTAGTTGTTGCTTTTGTTGTTTATTTGGTTTTCTTTTCATTTGAGGTCAACTTGGACCTCAGGCTTTTGTTCTTTGTTTAGCGTAATCCAAAGCAGCAGTCAATATACGTTTTTCAAGTATACGATACTCTAATATCATCATTTGTATATAGCTTCTTGCTGGAGTAATTTCACCAGATTTGAGTCCTTCTAACAGTTTTTCATCATCTTCTAGGGTGGTAGGGAAAGCTCTTAACAATAACATGAGACGTATTTGTAAATATTGCCAAGTTTTTGATTCCAATTCAGTTTCCAGAGCACAATCTATGTGCAGGAGATCCATGGCACGCTCTGACTTAATCCAATGATCCAATTGTTCCTCATTCATATTAAAGACCCGTACAAAACCCAGCAGTTCCGGGGAAATATGAACGGGAGGAGGTAAAACTTTCAATTCACTATTCTTTGGTATATTGAGCAATTGCAAGAGTTGATTGCGTTTGGCGAAGAGAGGATCAGAGGCACTTAAGCCTAGTTTTATGGCCACACTGTCTTTGGGATTTTGAGGATTAATGAAACTGAAATAGAAAACGTAAGAAAAATAAGTAAAATGTAAAAAATAAAAAAATAAAATTTGTTTAGAATGTTAAAAGGGTATCTAACACTTACCCATTATGAGTCATTAACTCGGCATTCGAACGATCACCATAATGTATGAAAACCTGTTCACCCTTTTTAAAGTCTTCCTGAGCTTTGCTCTCCATCTCTTGAGTTTCTACATTAAAAAATGAAGAGATGATGCCATCGCGATGATTGGCCATATCCCAGAATGGTATTAAAGCAGCAATAGTAGAAGGTGCCTCTTCTCCTGGCAGAGGTTTAGAGCGTGGTATGAGGTTTTCTCGTGTCATAACAGTAGAAACGGCCCATCTAAAAGAAATAGAAATTCAAATTATTTTTTAATCTAAAACAAATATTTTTGTATTAAAACCAAAGTTTGATGATTTAAAATGAATTATTCTGGTAATGACAACAAAAACACTTTGTCTATAGGGTAATTCCATAAATGTTTGACCCAAAATTACAGTTTTAAAAATTTTATATCTTCGATTTTTTTAATTGAGGGAGTTCATTAAACTAACCATCGTACATTTTATCGCATATAAATTAGTTCCATATCGTTTACGGTTCATGTTTTATGAACAAAATGAAGAAAGTTGAAGGTTAAATAACTTGTATTTGAATTATCCGATTTTAACGAAACTGGTATCAATGGAAAGGACTCATATTTCTGTTTATCATAAAATTATAAAAGTTACACATTTTCCTGGCGCAAGAACCTCTAAAATGAAAAAATATTCTTTATCCTAGGATATCCTAAAAAAGAGTCTTATTTTTATTTTTTAACATGATAATAGTGCAAAAATGGGATCTCAATTGGATCAAAAGATATAACAGTTTGTTTGTAGTAGTTAGTGCAATTTTACTAACAAATTAATATCGTTTTAAGTGTTCTGATGCTTTTATTTTAAATTTAAAATCAAAACAAATGGCAAGTAGAGTTAGTGAAAATCGACCATATAATACCCTACATGCTTGTGTATAGGCACCAAAATGATTATCGTAAGGGGCCCTTACTTCGGACTTTTAGTTAATTGTGGAACGATCCTTATGAAATTTATTACAATAGTTCATGGGTATATAAAAATTATTTATGTATAATTTTATTTAAATATTGGCATTTATGTGAGATTTATGCACATTTAAGTATTTTTCAGGAATGTGAGTTATAGGGGAGCCATGGCCAATTATGGACCGATCATTATGAAATTTAGTGGAGGGATCTATACTTGTACAAAACTTAGTTGTGTCAATTTTTATCTCGATTTTGATACTTATATGAGATTTATACAAGTTTAATAGATTTTCGGGAATGGGTATTATAAAGGAACTATGTTCATATTGGACCAATTATTATTATATTGTGTATTGAAATTTTGTATTGATGTTAACATAAATGTGGGATGTATACGTTTTTAAGTAATTTTTAGGCAGCGGAACAAATATATGATCAATTATGGACCGCTTTTTATAAAATTTAATACAACGATCTATACTTGTACAAAACATATATATGCTGAAATTACATAAATACGACATATTTCAGATATTTATATGCGTTAAACCACTATTCCGAGAAAAAAAAGTAGTATAGGTGAAATAATTGACCGATCATGATCAATTTCAGTAGATTTTGCCTTTGTAACCCCATGTATCAAATTTGA
The DNA here is from genome assembly GCA_932274085.1 of Protocalliphora azurea. NCBI lineage: Eukaryota > Metazoa > Arthropoda > Insecta > Diptera > Calliphoridae > Protocalliphora > Protocalliphora azurea. The sequence continues at coordinate 14,677,452 of OW026523.1, forward strand.
GTAAATAAAAATCGTCAAAATCGTCACAAATAATACGGCGAATTTTGTAAAGTGGGTTACAGTGGGTTAAAGGTCCGTTAATAAGTTCCTGCATCTTCTAAAATAATATCAAATTATTTTTTCGGTATCAGAAATGTGCTATATATGCGATTTATTTCAATAAATAATGATCTATTATATTAAAATTTGAATAAGTATATCAACCACTTATTATCTAATAGAAAATATGTTAGTTAGTAAAGAATAATTGCTGTAACTTCTGATCCCATTTAGAAATTTGTACACCATGAAGACAAAATAATGAAAATTAAAAAACACTTTTTCAGGATATCCAAGGATAAAGGATATTTTACAATTTAGAGGTCCTTGCGCCAGGAAAATGTTTAGTTTTTATGACTTTATGATAAAGAAGAATTTCAGTCCTTTCCAGCTGAACCAAGTTTGTTAAAATCTGATAACGCACATAAAAGTAGTTCAAACTTAAATTTTGCTAATTTTTGACAAAAAACCTCAAGTTGTCCAACTTTAGAGGTTTATAGAATATGAACCGTTAGCGATATGGTGAAGTTTAATACGCCATATGAAGCGCATAGAGGAGTAAATTATATATGCTGAATTTCATTAAAATCGGTGATAGTCAAAATCCAAGCTGAGTCGAAATTTTTTGGAATTACCCTATAAGCAAAATATATGGAAACTATATGGAAAACTTTTATTTAATTAAAGTTTGTTTATTCTAAAAAATGTAGCCTAAATTTATGTATTAGTTTTTATGTTTTTATATATGAATTTTCCTCTTTTTCGTCCAAACAACTTCAAACATCAACAACAGGCTTATGCTCATCGTCATCACATCATGGTCATACTCATCAAAAAAAAAAAGAAACAACAACACAACCACAACACATATTTATTAATATTTAAAATTGTTAAATAAACGAAGCAAAGTATAACATGGTTGAAATAACAACACCCTCTATATACCCACACCTCCTAAGGCAACTGTGCCAAAGTCATCACTATCTTGTCTTTTTACATCATGGTTGACGCTTCTGCTACCATTGGCTTTTTGTTAAACATCAGCAGTCAAGTATCGTTAAATTTTTTTCTCAAAAGCTGAAAAAATATCGACTATCCTACTGCTGTAGTTTTAATCTTTTAAGCTACAAAACGTTGTAAGCAAATAATGCTAAAATCCTCCTTAAAAATATCAAACAAGTCTTAAGAAAATCATAACTTTTTTATCTCAAGTTGGTGGTGTTTGTCAGTGTTAAGGTTTGACAAGTTTTTAAGGTAATTATTAAGAAAGTTATTGACAGTGTTTTAAGTTTAAGGCTTAAATTACTGCCTTTTATATAGGGTAATTCATTTAGATCCTTTTTTAATTTTAAATATAATTGGAATTCGATGTCGGAATCGTTATTATGACCCAAAAAAAACATTATCTGACATTTACTTTTCAAAGTTAATTAATTCAAATGTTGGTCGCGGCTACGCTGTAGGTGGCCCATTCGGAAGGATTAATTTTCGATCACATTTTCCAGCATTTCTAGTGGTATCTCGCGAATTACGCGAGCAATGTTGACTTCCAAACCTTGAATCGTAGTATCAACGAAAACTTTCGACTTCACATAACTCCAAAGAATAAATCTCGAGCGGTTGTTTTGAAAATTTTTAAACTAAAATTTTCTCTATTCAAAGTCAATTTTAATCAGTTATATATTCGCCATTATTATCTATAACCTTTTGCCGTTCTTCGGTTAGCTTCATAAATCCATCGCTGTAGAACTTCTGTGGTTTATCGGTAAAAAACTTGGCAAAGTGATTTTTAGCAGCTCTTCGGTTGACCAATTTTTTACCATCAAGAGAGTTTTACAGAGACCGGATCAAATAGCAGTCAGACGGTGCAAGATCCGGGCTATACGATGCGTGCATCAAAACTTCCCAGCCAAGTGCAGTAAATTTTTCCCGGATCATCAAATATGTGTATGGCATTGTCATGATGAAACACAACACTTTTTTCTCATAATGCGTCTCACTGATAGTGATTTGGTCAATCATTTTTCTTTATGATAATTCATATTCATTCATGAGTTCGCTCACAGCATTATTACTTACATTTGACAAATTTTTCGACACTTTTTGCTGCGTTTTTTGCTTTTTATAGCAAAAAACCATCACATAGCGTATTTCTTCAAAATTAAAGAATTGTCTTCACCAAAAATATAACCTTAAATAATGTCACCTTGCAAATACATGTTCATTTGACACAACCGAATTAGTTAGTCTTTGGGCATCAACACAATCTAATGACAAGAAACATCGGGTACTGTTTATATGAAAGCCTTTACAACAAGATCCTGGTGTAAAATTCGTTAAGTCGTCCCGTGATGCTGTGCAATGGCGTCCAATCAATTGTTTACGGCCTTCACTCACACTCTCCACTACATCCAAAATATTCTCCTCACTACTTTCTGGATGTGGTCTATTCGGTAGCGTATCATCCAGAAACATACACTAAGACTCAAAATTTTTGAAAATTAATCTGTAACTCCTAATCGGCTGGTTGGATTTACATAAAATTTCACTAGGCGTAACAGAGGAGTACACAATTTTCATTTTGGAAGAAGCGCCCCACAGACTCCTCAGGAGCTCAAAATAGGGTACTCCGACATAGAAAATTTTTAATCGCTTGAAAAAACAAAATTGTCTATCAAATAAAATAAATTTGAAGTAAATATCTTTTCCGAGTCCCAAAATAAATGATTTTGAAAAATAAAATTGCAAAAATTGTTTTTTTTTCGCCCGAAAAAGTGTATATACTATTTTTTTCTCTAAAATAAAATTTTTTTTAAGAACATATAATAATTTTATATAATTCTTCGAAAGGTATCTTCCTATTTTATATCGAAATTTTGACTTTAGTCTATATGTTATAAAATTTCAAAGCTTGAATCTATGCAATTTCGGAATCTCTAATGTATTCTAAGAAGTTTTCAGAAGTGATTCACGGGACTTACAACAAATGTGTACTTTTTGGGCAAAACTTCAAAAAAATCAATTTTTGGATTTAAACCGGTTTTTTTATTGCGGGATTTCTTTTATAAAAATCTTAAATTTGTTTACATTTTAAATGATAAAGTCTTAAATCACTGTAAATTTCGTTAAAATATGTTTACTAATAAAGATTTAATTACAGATAAAATATTTATAATTTCTCCAAAAACCAATTTTCTACCAAAAATTTACTTTAATTCCAAAAATCTGAACAGAAACGAATCTACTTCTGGGCATGGGTAGAAGTTTCAGAGTCATAATAAGATAGGACATAACAATGTCCTGTAATAACATTGTTCTGCGAAAACGTAAATGATTAATAAAATATTTTATGCGCATAAAAAATGCTGTTAAAATTGGAATATATGCCCTTAAAATTAAAAAATATACTCTAATTTTTTAATTAAGTAATGGGTGATCCATTTCGAGGTTCCCTACTTTTTTAAAGAATAAAACACAGAAAATTAAAATTTAATGGGGAATGTTTATTATCATTTGAAAGAACATTCTTTGGCATTTATTTTTTGAAGATTATATCTATCAAATCAGTCTAATTTTCGACGACTCGTTCGAGCATTTCGACTGGTGACTGGCGAATGAAACGCGTGATGTTTTCCTCCAAGGCCTGAATCGAAGCGGGTTTGTCCGTATAAACTTTAGACTTTACATATCCCCACAAGAAAAAGTCTAACGGTGTGATATCACATGATCTTGGTGGCCAAAAACGTGAAATTATGTGTTAATCGAAGTGTTCTCTCAATAAATCCATTGATTGATGCGATGTGTGGGAAGTGGCGTCGTCTTGCTGAAACCAAATGTCGCCGAGATCACGAGCTTCAATTTCAGGCATCAAACAGTCAGTTATCATGGCACGACAACGGTCGCCTTTGAAGGTTACGTTCGCACCGGCATCATTTTTAAAGAAATATGGACTGATGATTCCACCGGCCCACAAACCACACCAAACCGTTGCTTTTTCTGGATGAAGTGGCAGTTCTTGAATCTCTTCAGGTTGCTCTTCGTCCCAAATGCGTCAATTTTGTTTGTTTACATACCCATTGAGCCAGACATGGGCCTCATCGCTGAACAAAATTTGCCTCGAAAACGTCGGATCTTCTTGGAACTTTTCAAGAGCCCATAGAGCGAAGCGATGTCGCTTGGGAAGGTCGAGCGGCTTCAGTTGTTGCATAAGCTGTATTTTGTACGCTTTCAATTTAAGATCTCGACGTAAAATGCATGCTGAACGTGGTCTATTCGGTCGAATATTATCCAATAATGAATGCTGGGTCTCAAAATGGGTGACGGTGTTGTGAATAGTACGCTCAGTAGGCCGATTATGTTGACCATAAGTTGAGCGAAGTGCACGAAACACATTCCTCACAGAACGTGAATTTTCGTAATAAAGTTGAACGATTTGTAAACGTTGTTCAGGCGTAAGTCTTTCCATTATGAAATGCCAAACAATACTAAACAAAAATAACATGACAGCATGACACGACTCACACGTGATCTGTCAAAAAAGGCTATTGAAAAAAGTATCTCTACTCGAATCACCCTTTACTATTATTTATTATATTGATTTTTATTAGCAATTGTAAAAGATATTTTCTTTTGCACTTAAAAACATTCAGACCTAAAACATTATATCAGGAAATTACAAAATTTCTATAAATTTATAAGATGAAAATTTAAAAATTTCACTAATGGCAAATTATGTAAAAAAAAAATTCTATTGGGTGAAAAAATGCAACATTTTTTTCTTAAGTGTTAACTATGCACAATTATGCACTTTAGTGTAATATATTCAAAATTATGCTCTTATTTATAAAATAGGCCAACATTTTGCCATTTAAATTGCTAAAATATGCTCTCAGATAAAGATTTTTTAAGATGTGACAAAATATGTTGCCAAGCCCAAAATATTCTATTAGGTCCAAAATATGCAAAAATGTGCTGTGACAAATCGATGCCAAAATTCTTCAAATTGTCTGAAACGGATAAATAACTAACAGTTTGGTTCATTGGAAGCCTAGAAAAAAATTTGATTTTGCATATTTTTGATTAACCTGTTAATAACTTTTTGAGTTTTTAAGCGATTTTAAAGATTGATATCTCATTTTATTGTAAACAAAATAGCATTCAAAACAAATAAATATTTTTAGTCGTAAACAAAAAAATCCAAAAAATGATGAAAAAAAATTAAGAAGAAATTAAATTTTAAAATGTTGAATAAATCATTTTTTTATTTAAAATATATATAAAATATTTTCATACAGTTGAAAAGCTACATGCCTCTGCTTTCTAAATCAATTAGAAAAACTAAAATTAATTTAGCGATCTTCGAGATCTTAAGTGCAGCAGCTGACCTCAATAACTCAAAATCTAGAGGAGTTTGGAAATTTTTAAAAATTGGTTTGTGGTGTACTCAAGAACATCTACAACCCATATTTTGTTGCAGAGTGTAATTAACAAGTTATATAAGTATTTGTTCTTATTATAACAAAATATGCTTAATGGATGTGTAAGGAACTCATCTTTTTCGTTCATTTTTCAAATAATTTTTAGTCTCTTCTTTGCTTTTATTCATTAAAGAATGAAATAGCATATAGCTTATGTAGGTCGTTTACGTTTTTCTTAAGATTTAATATTTTATATTAAACCTTAAGATTTCTTTTGTTGTTTATCTTTTTCTTGTGGGCATTTTTTTATACCAAAAACAAACAGTCTTTATACCAAAGACGGTGGATTTTGTTAAGAAATGCTTTAAAACAATTAAAAGACATTATCTTATAATTTTATTCCAGAGCACATTTCAGTCCATTAAAGAAAGCAAATATTTGCGCTTTGTCTTGAATTTAAATTACGCTGAACATTTTTGCAATTATGTGTTAGCAAATAAGATTTTTTTTTATGAAATTAATTTATGAAAGGGACGAAAATTAAAGTGCCACAAAGAGAAAAATATAACTCGGTTATCAAGAAATCTTGATATCTTGACAGTAAAATAAACAAAAAAGCTTGAAAGGCTTGAATTAATTTAATTTTGGGTACATTTGCATATAAATAAGGAAAACAAATCTTTTTTTTTTTTTTCTTCGAATAATGCTATATTTTTTCCACATCTCTGTTAATACATAAGTAACTTGTGAAAACATTTAAGTGTATAACATTGAAATGTATAACATTTTGAATAAAGTTTTCTTTACTATACATTCATCTACATACATAAATTTTAATAGGAACTAGAGTTAAATTGCATTTTTTAAGATAATAAGAAATTTTTGGCGAAAGTAAACGAAGAAATTTATGAGCAAAATTTTAAAAATGAAAATAATTTGTCAAAATATTACGGATGAAGGTAAAGTTCTAAAAAGACGAATAAAATCTAAAAAAAACATGAAGGCCTAAATTTAAAACACAAAATTATAATATATAAATAGAATTAAAAATTAAAGTCAATTAAAATCTCAAAGAAAAGTAAAATAAAAAATTCTTTAAATCTAGCCTAAGTAATCATACAATGTCTTAAGTTAATTTTAAAGAATCTCTTAATTAATTTCCTAAATAAAATGTAAGTAGTTTTCCCAAAGCAATCGCAAGTTTCTTCACTACTTACTTTTTTTTAATTTACATCTATTAAAAGTTTTTTGTACTACACTTTGTTAAATTTTAAATATTCTCTTCATTTTCCAACATTTTACATTTTCTGCAAATTTTCAAAGAAGAAATAAACTTAATTAATTTTCAATTTAACTACATTTAATTACTACAATTTAAAGTCACTGCATCTAACTGAAGCATTTAGTAGTATGTACAACTAAATGATGCTCTAACAGCATTTGCCATAAATGGTGACTGTCATTAGTGTGCAAAAAACCAGTGTGATGTAACTAGCTGTTGGTGACATCAAATATAATTTGAGTTTGAAAATAAAATGGAAATAATTTTATTTAAAAAAAATGCAGCAAGACACTAAAATAAATAGAATATTTAATGAAAATAATAAGATAAAGGAAGCAAGAAATATAATCAAAAGTACCATAAAGAAACAAAAAGTACCAATATTTTTTAACACAATTTAAATGCAATTTACACAAAACTTTTAATAGAATGTACATTGTAGTTTTTAATACTGTTTTATTAATTTGTTTTAAAAAATAATTTTTTCTTTTGTTCATGAAAATCTATTACAAATTGTCATAATTAGAGGCAATTTTTCAATACAGCTTCTGAATTAATATTAATCATACGTACTGTGAGACAATATTTCAATAATTTTAAATAATTAAAATGTTATTAAAGAATTGCAACAAAACTACCACAATTATGCAAAATTTAAACATTTTTTTGGACAAATTAAATATTTACATTTTTTACTCATATGGCTCATGTTAAAAATATTTCAGATCAATAAAAATTATGAAATTTTATTAATTGAAAAATTTTATGAAATATCGTAAAACCAAAAAATTATACGACAAATAATACATATTTATGAACAGAAACTATTTCTTCTAACGATTAAAACATTTTATGATTTTTTTTTGTCCCTTTTCTGATCAACACCTTTGAAATAATAGTGACGATGTCTCTTGATATTGCAAACTACATAAAACACTTATTATTTAATTTCCTCTTCTTACGCTTCGTTGTTTTTGAACGTCATTACTTTCAGTTTTCTCTCCATCTAATGTGTTTTTATATTTCATTCTCTTAAAAGTTTTCCCCGCAAGCAGTTAAAAATTGGGAGCAAAATATGGCAAAACTAACTAACGAAATTTGTGATTGCTGAAGTACAAAAAAAAATACTTAAATAAAATTACTTTTACATATTTTAACTAGCACTACTAACAAACCAACATCATACACTAAGGACTTGAATTAGTACGAATATAAAGTACCATATGATAGTAAAAACAAGTGTAGTGTTATATTCGGCTGTGACGAATCTTATATACCCTTCACCCGTGTTGATATGTTATATAAAAAATTGATGTATTTTAAAGTTGATGAAACAACAAAAATATCAAATAACAACATTAATTAAAAAAAAATGATGATAACATTAAGGGTATTTTAGAAATTTGTAGAATGGTTTAAATATTTGAAATTCGAGAAAAATATTTGTGACAAATCTAAGCAATAATGAAGTCTGTAGCTTATATAGGGGCTTCAAAAGTTCAAAAACCCGTTTTGGTCGATGCTAAAAGATCGATTGAGTTCATTTCTTCAGCACAAAAAATTCTGAAAAAAATTCCGAATTTTCTGTGAAAGAACGAAAGATCTACCTTATATAGGGGCTTCAAAAAATTTAAAAAAAAACGAAACATGATATAATATATTATTATTCTTTTTCAGTACCCATTAAAACAAATAAAAATAGATTTGTAAATAACTCCATTTTTTAGACCGATTTGATTGATTCAAAAACCCGAAATTTTAGAAAAATATTTATGACCGATCTATATAAGTACGAATCCCATAGCTTGTATATGTGCTTCAAAAAGTCTTTATCTATGCGGATACTAATGAACCAATATTATTAATTTCTTCCGCAAAAAAAATGTCAAAAAAATATTTAGAATTTTTTATGTAAGAACGAAGTCGCTTGGGACTTAAAAAAGTCGAAAACAAAAACGTTTTTGGAGGTATCTTCGGTTTTTTGGCAATATATTGGCTATTTATACACCGATTTTGATAATTTTTATTAGCTTTCATCTAAGAGGAATTCTCTGTAAATTGATATATAAAACATATATATCCGATATATGTGACTTTCTAAAAACAAATTTCAACAGATAAACGAACATAGTTATATCGACTTCCCTATCAATAAAGATCCAGAATATATATACTTTTTGGGGTCCTAGATGAATATTGTAGAAATTACTAATGGAATGACAAACTTTATATACCCTTTACACCTGTTGTGGAAGGTATAAAAAGAAGTGTAATAGTAAATATAAAAGAAATTTGTTAGTTAGCCAACTCGGGAGATGGATGCAGAATCTTCATTCATCTCCCAAATTGTGTGGAATATTATTATCATTCAAAAGGGCGTAACAAAAAATTGTGTTATTTAAAGCAAGTAAAGAAAGCGAAGGCACATATTATGTCACATGAAACTAACCGGAAAAATTTTTCGAAACAAAAAAACCTCATATTGAAGAAATATCTTCAAAACAAAAAATCGCCAAAAAGAAAAAAACGCTAAAATGCAAAAAATCAACAAAACAAAAAGAATCGCAAAAACGATAAAATACGTTTAAACTAAAAAATTCGCCTAAATGGAAAAAACGTCTAAAATAAAAATCGACTAACCAGAAAAAATAAAAAACGCCAAAAAGAAAAAAACGCCTAAGTGAAAATATCGCCAAAATGAAATAAAAGAATAAAACCCTAAAAGGAAAAAATCGTGAAAACGAGAAAAATAGTCGAAAAAACAACGAATTGAAAAAAAATCGACAGAAGAAAAAAATTGACATTAGGATTTTTCGAGGTCCTTAAAATAGGCATTTGTTTGGTCAATAATTTCATCGTTGGAGCTGAATCTTTTTCCTCCGAGCTATTTCTTTAGGTTTGTAAATAAGAAGTAAATCCGAAGAAGAGTTTTGCCATTGAGACTGCACATTTCATCTTGATGAAAAAGAACTTTTTTCTTAGCCATATGGAGTCGTTTTCTTTTTAAATCATCATTAAATCGGTATAATAAGTTGGCATAATATTCGCCGTTTATTGTTTTTCCCTTTTGAAGGTAATCGATGTGGATTATCCCGCCTGCATCCCAAAAAGCTGTTGCCATCACCTTATTGGCCGACAAACTTACCTTGGCCTTCTTCGGAGCAGGTTCACCCGCAGAAACCCATTGTTTAGACTGCTGCTTGGTCTCCGGAGTACAGTAATGGATCTATGTTTCATCCACAGTTACAAAACGCCGCAAAAACTCATTCGGATTGCGGTTAAACAACTCCAAACAATCCTTTGAAGTTGTCACACGTTTACGTTTATGGTCAACTGAGAGCAAACGCGGCACCTATCTTGCAGACAACTTTCTTAAACCCAGCTGATCATTTAAAATCAAAACCACACTGCCTTATAAAATGCCTATGGCATCAACAATCTTACGCACTTTTACTCTTCGGTTGGTCAACACCATATCGTGGATTTTACCGACATTTTCGGGTGTACTGACCTCAATTGGCCGTCCAGAACGTTCAGCGTCATTTGTACTTGTGCGACCACAACGAAAGTCAGTAAACCGAATTTTTACCATTGAAATCAATGGTGCAGAGTCCCCATAATATTTTCCTTGGTTTGATTGACGGTTTTTTTTTCGCAGAAAATAATGTTTAATGAGCACTCGAAATTCACTTTTTTCCATTTTTAGAAAAATACACGAGGTTGTATGTTTTGAACAGCTGTTAAACGCAAAGTAAATGACGACACTTGCTCAAAGTTTGATAGTAGTCTATTAACAGATGGTACTTGATGGGAATAGTGTTGCATTTCATATAACTACGAGGGAAGTTCGAAAAGTCACGGACTTATTGATCCGCCCTTGTACTTTACAGAATACAATTGGTTCAGTATTTGATTAGTTACAATCATTAAGCGTTTCTACTTACATTTTTTATTAAATTGTTATAAGCGGTTTGGATTTATTTTAAAATATACACTACAATATTTTATTTGACCAAAGCACACCAGGTCTAATAATATAGTTTATACTATAGACTAAGCTATCGTTTAGACTATAGATTAAGTTGACTGTAGTTCAGACTTCAGAATGAATTATAGACTAGAATATAGAGTAGAATATACAATAAACTATAAACTAAACTATTAATTAGACTTAATACTACACAAAAGTTTAGTTTATAGAATAAACTGGAACACCGTTAAACTAAACTATAGTTTAAACTAAAGACTAAAGTTTAGACTACTGACTGAACTACAGATTACTTCATATTTCATTATTTTGTTTGAGTCAATTAAGCATTTTCATTATTTTAACCAAAACTGTATATATGTGGTTTTTCATGATTGTTTTTCTATTTTTTTATTTTTACTCTCTATTTACAATGTTAAATATTCAACAAAAGTTTGAATCATCGTTTTGTTGCTGCAATACTTGACTTTGTTTACAGAAGTGCGTATGCAAAAAAATAAACAAATAAAATGAGAATATATGTATATAAATAACAAGATTTTGATTGTAAGTGGTTGCAATTTACAGAACATTGCTACCATATATATATAAGTTTAAGGGTAAATAAATGAGAAACAATCACAAAGGGAAGAGTATCGAGAAAGAGTATTTAAAAATTGTTTTTATTAATAGAGTGCAATACATACGTAAAAAATATGTATATTTTGTAGCTTTTATATGATATAGGATAGTCATTACCCCAAAGTTCGGCTGGGGCAATGAACTTCTTATCTACTTTACTGTCTTTTTACACCCTTCACCACAGTTGTAAAGTTTGTCATTTCATTTGTAATTTCTAAAATATTCATGTAAGACCCCAAAAAGTATATATTTTCTGTATCCTTATTGATAGGAAAGTCGATATAACGTCTGTCTGTTTTTAGAAAGCCTCAGGTACCGCATTATTCCTTAGAATGACAATAGTAAAAAACGACAAAATCGGTCTAATATGGCCTATAATATCGCCAAAAAACCGAAAAGGCCTCTAAAAACTTTTTTGTTTTCGACTTTTCTAAACCCTTATATATTTAGTTTTTACATAAAAATTTCGCAATCTTTTCTTGGAATGTTTTTGCGGAAAAAATGAACAAAATCCGTTCATTGGTAACTGAGATCGGTCAAAACGGATTTTTGCACTTTGTAAAGCTTCTATATAAGCTTCAGAGCTTCGTTTTTGCACAAATTTGTTGTAAATATTTTTCTAAAATTTCGGTTTCTTGAATTAACCATATCGGTTCATAAACAACCGAGTTATAAGCAAAAATCTGAAAAAAAAATTAAAATATACACAAACAAACATATATAAAAAGCATTTTAATGGCTTTCAATGTTGTTGTTTTTTGTATAAGCAAGCAGTAGTTGTTAATTGTTACACATACACACAATCATTTTTTATGTATGTATGAGGCGTCATTATTATTTGCCTACTTATTACATAACTAAGTACTCAATAGTATATTAGCACAGTAATATTGCAATCACGTGGATCAGTGAGATAGAGCGCTGGAATAACAACCAGAATGTTGTTCGTTCAACCCCATTCTTATGCTGTTAGTTTTTTTTATGTCTAAATATATATTTTATACTAAAAAAAGTTTTTGTCATTTAGAAAATTAAGTTCGAAATGGTATACTGAGTAAGGCGTTAGTCATTAAAAATGAATGATTATTTTGTGCCCAAGTTCAAATTTTACTAACGGCATTTTTTTATTTATATTTTCATTTAGGTACATATTTTTGAGTACCCCTTGAGTTTAAAAATAACTATATGAATTTGTGAAAAATAACTAGTTATCCAGGCAAAAAAAAAAATACTTTATTTTTATTTCCAATTATACCAGTTAGCTTACCAGGAAAAAGCAAAGTTTTGTTGGGTATTTACTGAAGTTTACCTTATTCTGGGTGAGAGAAATTTTTCTTATGACAAACGTCAAAACTAAAATTGACTGTGCGTAGATTTTGTTAATAATATTAGTTTAAATCAACTAAAAAATATAAAAATCTCAGATCTCAGTACGTCTAGTGTTACTCAAATCATAAATTAGAAATTTTTAAAAAACTAAACTTATAGCTTTTTCAGATAATAAATCTAAATGAGAAATGCTTTCAAATAATTTGGGACCTGATACAGTACAAGAGAATTATTTACAAATTTGTAAGAAAATTACTCAAAAACCGTTTAAAAACATTTTACATTTTTTACAAAATTTATTTTCATACAATTTGATTGTTGTAATAAATCGCTCCCTAAATTAGGTTCCCTAAGCAAATGTTAAAAATGGATCGCTATAGCAAAAAAACAAAAGAAAGAACATTTCATAAAAAACGGGTTAAACGACAGAAAAAAACCGGTCGGTTTTTTTAAGCAAAAACTGGTTAACCGGTTTCCGGGTTCGATTTTTGAATACACTAGTTTGGACGTTTTTTAGTTGCAATGACTCAGTGTTGTTGCTTCTTTTTTTTCTTTTGTTTTTTTGTATAAGCATGTATCTATATACAAACATATGTATATAAATTTAGTAGTCATCACAAGCTATCAGTGTTGTTGTTTTTAAGAAAGCAACGCTTGCTATCATAGTTTAATTATGTGTTTACATTTTTGTAGTTTAGAAAAGAATGTATATTATTCTTGTAAGTATAAATATGAAAGCATACTTTAAGGCGTATCATTTGCCAGTAAGTTGTGAAGGATACAAAAGATTCAGCACAGCCAAATGTAGCGTTCTAACTTTTTTTTTCTTTTTTTAATTAATTTGATTTTGGATCATTTAGCTCTTACGTGTCCTTTGTAATCTAAAGAGATCTTAATTTACAACATAACTTTCTAAATAAATACTAAAGATTTCGTGTCGACTACAAGTTACCAATGTACCTCGTTTTTAAATGTTCTTGTTCTAAAATGGATTGTAAAATTGGGGAGATTCAACAGAACTGTAAGAAAGTTTTAGTATTTGTGTCTTTAATAAGTGTAACAGTTGAAGTGTAAAAGTGGCAACAACTATAATAAACACATGAATGAATACACACTCAATTAAACTTAGCATTTTTCTATGTATTGCTTGTTAAAAGTTGATGTATTTAGTACTCGAACGAATATATGTATATATTTTTACAAACAGTAGTAGCAACAAACAAAATCAATTTTCATATTTTCTGAGGAAAATATAAAATAATAATAAAAACTACAACAAGCATAACACCTTCATATACTATATAATAAAATCTCAATAGAATGATGAATGAATAAAAGAATGAATATCTCAGTTGAGTGAAGAAATTTATACATGATCTATTACATTTTATTGAGTGAATAGAATGTTTTTTAATTGGAACCGCTACTGAGTTTGTAAATAATGATTGATTATAGCTAATAGAAATTTTATTTTCTTTATTTTAATTCAAAACAAACTATGCTCATGCGGACCTTATCTTAAAGAAATTAAAATTCTTTAAAATTATACCTTTATCTTGGCATCAAAATATTTAATTTCGATTAGAAAATCATAGTGTTATGATAACTTGAAGTACATTGACTCAATAATTAATATTACTCATACGCACTAGCAGCATTGAAATTATTTTGTTAAAATATTCGAAATATTCTTGAGATTTTCTTACAAAATTACTTTTATTTTATTATATTTATATCTTTAGTAAATAAACAATAATTAAGTAATTAAGTTCTTTTTAATTTAAGACTTTTCAAGTTAACATAATTATCAGACTTATGTTTTAATTGAAATTTTTATCTGTATTTCAATTAGATTTTGAAATATATTTTATTTATTTTTCTGTTCTATTCTTTCAATTATCATTGTGACATCATTAAGGTAGTAAAATAAAGAAAATGATGAGAAAATTTTAATTCAAAACAAAGTCATAGAATAAACTTCATAAAAAACAAAAAAGAAAAAAATCATTATAATAAACGACACTAATTGTGTACTTCATCGTACAAGGACAAAATTACTAAAAGAGAATCAAAGCAACAAAAGTAATCTGAAAAAAAATATTTTTTCAAATGTTGTAATAATTTTTATGCAAAAAAAAATTATAAGTTAATGAAGAACACTTATAAGAAGATTAAATGTTAAAAATAGTTTACAACTAAAAACAAAATAATTAAAAAAATTAAAAAAAAATGAAATGCAAGCAAAAAGATCAAGAGGAAATACTTAACAACAATAAACTGTTTTAAAGAGAATAATTAATAAAGTAAATTGTATAAAACAAGTTAGTTATTATAAAGTGTGCGTTCGAATAAAACATAACACATAAATATTGATATAAAAGTTGACTGGAATAAGTTACAGTTGCGAGGGCGGATCAATAAGCCCGTGACTTTCCGAACTTCCCTCGCAGTTATATGAAATGCAACATATTCCCGTCAAGTACCACCTGTTAATAGAGTACTGTCAAATTTTGAGCAAGTATCGTCATTTACTTTGCGTTTAACAGCTGTTCAAAACATACAACCTCGTGTATTTTTCTAAAAATGGAAAAAGTGAATTTCGAGTGCTCATTAAACATTATTTTTTGCGAAAAAAAAAAACGTCAATCAAACCAAAGATAAGCTCGATAAATACTACGGGGACTCTGCACCATCCATTTCAATGGTAAAAAAGTGGTTAATTTTGTGGTCGTACAAGTACAAATGACGCTGAACGTTCTGGACGGCCAATTGAGGTCAGTACATCCAAAAGTGTCGAAAATCCACGAAATATGGTGTTGGCTGACCGAAAAGTGCGTGAGATTTTTGATACCATAGGCATTTCATATGGCAGTGTGGTTCCGATTTTAAATGATCAGCTGGGTTTAAGAAAGTTGTCTGTAAGATACTCTCAATTGACCATCAAAGGATTGTTTGGAGTTATTTAACCGCAATCCGAATGAGATTATGCGGCGTTTTGTAACTGTGGATGAAACATGGATCCATTACTGTACTCCGGAGACCAAGCAGCAATCTAAACAATGGGTTTCCCCGGCCGAAGAGTAAGTTCGTCGGCCAATAAGGTGATGGCAACAGTTTTTTGCGATGCACGCGGGATAATCCCCATCGATTACCTTCAAGAGGGAAAAACTATAAACGACGAATATTATGCCAACTTATTAGACAGATTTAATGAGGATTTAAAAAGACACGTGTGCAGTCTCAATGGCAAAACTCTGCGGATTGGGCTACGAATTGGTACCTCATACGCCATATTCTCCGGATTTAGCCTCTAGTGACTACTTCCTATTTCCAAACTTAAAGAAATGGCTCGGTGGAAAGAGATTCAGCTGCAACGGTGAAATTATTGACCAAATGCCTATTTTAAGGACCTCGAAAAATCCTATTTTTTACGCAAAGTAAATGACGACAGTTGCTCAAAATTTGATAGTAGTCTATTAACAGGTGGTACTTGATGGGAATAGTGTTGCATTCCGCCCTCGTAAGAATGAAACAATATAGTTTAGCGTTTTTCCTACAAATTTACCGCGTGTAATAATAAAGGATAAATTAAAGATTAGATATGAATTTTTCTTATTTTCTTTGAAAGACCCTCCAATATTAATTCGATTGTAATTTGCGTAACTCTTTTGGAATCAGCTGTACAATTGTGTTACAAATTTTGACAATGTTTTGGGCCCAGCGTTAGTTCTCCTTAATTTCCATTTGACAAGGACTCAATATCTTTCAATTGGCCGAAGTTCTGGTCAGTTTGGAAGGTTGGCATTTTTTAGAACAAAACTAACATTATATTTTCTGCACCATTCTAAAGTACTTTTACTGCAATAGCACAATGCCAAGACAGGCCAAAAGACAAACATTTCTAAAATGGAATTTACCGTCTTTAAAAGAGAGAGAAACACGTTAAAGTTCTCACATTTATTACATTTTAAAAATATATGGTAAACAAAAACAATTTTCTAAACTTTGTTTTTGTTTTAATGGAAAATTTCACTTCTTCGACACGTTTTCAGGTATAGCCACCAATATTTAAACTTTTTAATTTTTAGGAGTTTTGCTCAATTTTTAGCTTCCGCATTCTTTTTTGCGTTCCTATCTGGTACTTTTTACACTTTAAATGTTTTAAGTCTAATATTGGCTTTAACTGTGCGCACATAGCGTTTAGAACATTTGACATGTCTAGTCACTTCGCGTCCGGAAATGTTTGGATTACTTATTAAGAACTACTCCGCATTTTTGGCTTTGTGTTCATTTCATAGTCTTTTAATTTTTCCTGTGCCAGGTTGCCGAGCAATTGTAAGTTCATTGTTTACCTTACTAACCACTCTAGAAACTAATTGTCTGCTGACAAATACACTGCCTGCCACTTGAATAAGGAATATAATTTTTTTAACTTTAATTAAGTATATCTCCTAAACTAAAGTTCAGAAAAAAATAATTTTTTGCGCAACCAAATTTCAAAGTGTTGGCTTTAGTTTCCTGAAGAAATAAAAAATATACATATTTTGTTATACTAAAATTATGCATTTATTTAAAGACATGTAATTCTGTGGTACTTTTTCGTGTGTCACTTAAATAAGGAATTTTTTTAATATTAATCAGGAAGGCTATGATTTGAATTTCTTACAATATAAATGGCCAGAGAATTTTTAATTTGATAGTTTTTAAATAGTTTTTATTCAAAATGGGACGTGGTAAGGCTCTTAATAACTCTGAAAAGGAAAAAATTCTGATTTTGAAATCTCAGGGTCAGAATCCGGTCAAAATAGCCAAAAACATTAATAGAGGAAAGACAGTTGTGTACAAAGGGCGGAAGAAAATGGCAACAACTCCAAAAAAAAGACGAAAAATTCTTATAATTGCATCAAATTCTGCCATGTCGGTATCAAAAATATGTGAAAAAAGTGGAGTCAGTGCCAGTCTAAGAACAGTGCACCGTATTTTAAAGTCGTGCCCATACATAGTCTGACGAAAACTGCAAAAAAAAACACCACTTAATGAAAAACGCAAATCACAACGTCTACAGTTTGCCAAAAATACAATGATATGGTTCGACAAATGATTTAAAGTTGTATTTTCCGATGAAAAAAAGTTTAATATTGATGGTCTCGACGGGTATAACTATTACTTCCATGACCTAAATAAGGAGGAATTATTTTTGAGCCGCAGACACAGCCGAGAGGGCGGAATAATGGTATAGGGTGCCATTTCGTATTACAGTACCATAGAATTGGTTTTTGTATCCAACAAAATGACTGCAACGACTTACAAAAACATGCTGGAGAGGAAGCATTTCCAAAATTTAATGATTTCTTTGGACCCATACCTTGGATGTACCAACACTACAACGCTCCGATTCATGCCGCCAGAGCAGTAAAACAATGGATTAATCAACAAGGTGTTCAACTTTTGGATTGGCCCCCATATTCATCAGACCTGAATCTAATGGAAAATGTTATGGGTTGGCTTTCAAGAAAACTTTATGAAGGAGGAAAACAATTCGAGACGATAGAATCCTTAAAGGATGCAATAACGGAAGCATGGAGTTCAATTTCGCTAAATTACTTAGAGTCATTATGCAAGTCGATGCCAAATCGCATTTTTGAGCTTATTTCTAAAAAGAAAAAATGGTGGCAGCACTCATTACTAATTGAATGCTAGAAGATAATAACTTTCATTTTTATAACCTAAAATTTAAAAATAAATTACAGTTTGCTTAATTTTAAAATATTCCTTATTCAAGTGACACACGAAAGGAACCACAGAAATACATGTCTTTAAATAAATGCATAATTTTAGTATAACAAAATATGTATATTTTTTATTTCTTCAGGAAACTAAAGCCAACACTTTGAAATTTGGTTGCGCAAAAAATTATTTTTTTCTGAACTTTAGTTTAGGAGATATACTTAATGCAAGTTAAAAAATGTGATTCCTTATTCAAGTGGCAGGCAGTGTATCTCTTCTATAATTTTTTGTAAATCCAATTTGGATGAGTTTTAATAGCTTCAAAAAATTTTTATGTGTTTCACTTTAACTCTTCATTATGAAGCAAGCACACAAATTATTTTGAAAATTCGTATCGTATAAACAAAAATATGTGTTGCGTTTTATTCGAACGCACACTTTAAGAGCTAATAAACAAACATTTTAAGGTTGTTTGAAAAAAACCTTGAAATGTGGAGAAAGTTTTATAGACAAAATTAAAAAAATGTTCTTCCCTAAATGTTTTTCCTAAATATTATAAATTACGAATAATAAGTGTTTTATTTCAAGAAACATTAAAGTTTTTGTACAAATATCTCATTGATGATTTAAATTCAAATCAAATTTTATTAGATTCTATTGCTGGGGAATTTTGCTTTAATATTTTATGTTAAACAAATATATTGTCTACGATTCTCCAAAAGGCAATAAAGTTAACTATGCAAAATGTTAATATTTATTGTAAACACATTATTTTTTATTCATCTGTGTTTTTACATCTAGATTTCAGCATATCAAAAAGAAATCCTGTTATTTATGCAATCAAATTATTTATGATGAAATATAAGAGTATTTCATAATAAATCCTTAGAGGAAATGCAACTTATGCTCAAGAATATTTAAGGCAATAAAATACAACGTAATACGAATTAAGAAAATAGTTGAGGAAAAACTGAAATACATATATTAACATTGGAACATTAATTAAGATGAAAATGATTGGTGTGAAAAAAAAAGAAAATATAAGTTGAAGATTGGAATAAAAATGTTTGATTATTCGTGAAGTTTACAAAAAAAAACACAAATATGTAATAATTTGGGAAAAAAAGTATAAGTTGATTAATTATATGTGATTGTACCACTATTAAAGAAAACCATAGAAAATTAACACAAAATTCACGTTCTAGTGTCTGACAGTCACTTATGTGCTAATGTAACCTTGTACATTTAGGAGTAAAATTTGACTACAATTTCATCCAATGAATTCATTGATACGTTTGTTTATTGCCAATCCCAAAAAATGTTGCCTCAACCATTCGATCACTAATTTTATGATGTAAGAGGGAACCATTTTCGGCCAGCTTGTCTACAGTTTAAGGTCCTATATATATATATATATATATATATATATATATAATTAGGTAAACACATTTCCTGTAATCTGTAAATTTTATTAAAATCCGTTTTAGAAGTTATAAACGATAAAAGTTGATAATAAAGCTCACATATTATATAAATAAAAAAAGTGAATCAAATTATTAAACTATATTATATTTTATTTCTAATGCCTATTATACAACTCTCTCAATTCAAATCAGTGTCATTGTTATTTCTTTACAAAAACACACTGTAATGATATAACAACAGCAAGTCAGAGTTTTCTATACTTTCAATTGAGAAAGTTGCAAGAGAGAGGAGATAAACCAATAGAAAAGATTTTAATACTTTAAATTACTTTGTTTATTTTTTATTTTAGTCTTATGCATAATGGGGAACAATGTGGAAAAAGTAAACAATTTGAGTTGTTTTTTGAAAGGTGTTTTATTTTATACCGTTCATATTTAGCAAGTGCTTATTTTTATGTAAAATTAA
Organism: Protocalliphora azurea; assembly: GCA_932274085.1. Taxonomy (NCBI): domain Eukaryota; kingdom Metazoa; phylum Arthropoda; class Insecta; order Diptera; family Calliphoridae; genus Protocalliphora; species Protocalliphora azurea. The sequence goes on from OW026523.1 coordinate 14,697,745, forward strand.
TTATTTTATGATTATGACAAGCTATGACGTTTATCATAAATATCACAGGATTATTTTTTTCACTTTTATATTTTTTTGAGCAAAACTAACAGCTATTTTCTGATTTTTATTTTTTTGAGGTGAAATAAAAGTTATTTTCGGATTGACAGTATTGTAAAACACAAAAAAATCGCCTACATAAATGTCACCAAAACGGGAAAAACCACCAACATAAAAAAATGTCAAACAAAAAAACGACAAATGAAAAAATCGCCAAAACAAAAAAACGCTAACATAAAAAATAACAAAATAAAATAAAACGGAAAAAACGCTAAAATAAAAAAATCATCAAAAGTGAAGAAATTTAAGATGAAAAAATAACAAAACGAAAAAAATGCAAAATAAAAAAATCGACATAAAGGAAATCGCCAACACGGAATAAAAATCGCTACAACGAAAAAATTACCGAAGTGAAAAAATCGCTAAAAGGAAAAAACGCCAAAATAAAAGAACTCGTCAAAACGAAATACAATGAAGAAAATGCAAAAATAAAATAAACGCCAGAAAAGAAAAAATCGCTAAAACGAAATGAAAAACCGTCAAAAAGAGAGAAATCGCCAAAGTAAAAAAAAGATACCAACATGAAGAAAACGCCAGAAAGGAAAAAGTTGCCATAACGGAAAAATCGCTAAAACAAAAAAAACCGCAGAAACGAATAAATCGCCTAAACGAAAAAAACTCAAAACGACAAAATGCCAAAATTAAAAATAATCACCAGAAAAGAAAAAAGATCGCTAAAACGAAATAAAAACAAAAACTGCCAAACGAAAAAAACTGTTTTTCGCCATCTCTGCTTTAAAGAATTTTAGAAGAGAGATTTGATTAGTATTTGATCGTTAAACGTTTCTACTAACATTGTTTTTCCGGAAAGTACCAAAAATAACTTTTATTTACACTAAACCTTTTTAATTCCAGTACGATAGGGGTAGCAGAGTATCTTACGTATAACCTAATATTCATATATACTTCTCCAGATACCAAGATATTGACTAACTTAATGAATTTACCCAAACTTACCCGAACTCATATAAATTTTATGTCGTTTTCTTTTCTAACTAAAATATTGCCTTTATTCTGCCCTTTACACTCTTTGTATTCTATTCTGAAAAAAATTAATGATGTAAATGGGTCAAATGTTCTTTTCTAATAGCGTTGCCCTTAAGTTTAAAAATATATATATTACACGTTTTACCCTCAAATAAAGTTTATTAATAACAAATTCTAACATTTTTTGCGAGAAGATTTAATATCAAATTATGAAAATTTCACAAAAATTTCGAAATTTCACCAAAAATCTAAAATTTCTCCAACAAGCTGGATAATTCATCAAAAATTCCAAATTTTACCAATAATCTGAAATTTCACCAATAATTTAAATTTTCACCAATAACTAGAAATTTCACCAAAAATGGGAAATTTTGCTAAAAATTATAAATTGCGCCAAAAATCCCAAATTTTCTACAAATTTGAAATTTCACCAAAAATTTAAATTTTTTTCTTATAAATACTTTATACTTCACAATTACAGAATTAGTCCATTTTATAGGACCAATTCCATCTTTAAATAATGTTACACAGTAACAAGGTAACATCTTTCTTCAGAAAAGAAAACGTTGTTATATTGTGAAACACGTTTGGGTAACTTTCAGTAACTTCGATGAGTTAGTCGAATATAACTTATATCTCTCTAACTGTCACGTCTACCCCCAGATAGTGCTATGCAACTTCATCTGCAATTTCAATGTGAAACACCTATGTGAAATTTTTTATTATTATGTTTCAGATTTATTTCCAAAAGTTGTCGATTCTGCCCCACTCTGTAGTGTGATGTTCGTTGGACTGAATACATTTGTAAGTGTCGAAAGAAGCACTCAAGTGCTTAAGCTTTTAAAAACACTGTAAAGATCTTTCAGTCTCTATGATCTTATTACTATTTATACCACCTAGGTTAGGTTAGGTTAGGTTAGGTTAGGTTAAAAATTCCGGCGTCTTCACGCCTCCACCCAGAGACCATTCGGTCCATTGTGATCCCTTTATAGATAATAGATAAAGCTGATAAATAAGGAAAGATAAAAATCCTAGTAGAATATGGCAAAAGATTGAAAAGAAAGATAGCTAAATATAAGAAAAATAAGAAAAGTGTGGAATCTAAGACCCATCAAATCAACAATGACTGCATCTAAGCTACTTTATTCCCATTACGAACAATATAAGGTTGCCGAGTTCTTCACTCGCAACCTCCTCTAGTTCATGCAGAATACGGCTCCCAAACCACCTCAATCTACTTCGCTGAAGCCCTGCACAGTGACAGAGTATATGCTCCACAGTCTCTAGCTCCTCCACATCATTGCACGTCCTGCAAAAGTCTGACGCGCAAGTGTCCCACTTACTCGTCATATTCCCTATTGCGAGGTGACCAGTAATCATGCCAACAATGATCCTTAGATTCACACAACTCATGCCCAGAAGATGCTACAAATCTGCTAGTTTAAGACTAGGCCATAACGCTCTAGATACCCTGCAGTCCGATCTATTCCCCCAAGCATCTTTCGTTCTACCTATAGTCCATTCCCTTATGGCCATGAAATGTGACCCAACCGGAATCCTAACCGATACCTCCACAAAAGACCTGTCCAACTCCGGGCCCTTACGAGCTAGCTCATCGGCTATTTAATTGCCGAGAATATCGCAGTGATCAGGAACCCAACAAAAACGCTGCAACTATCAGACAATCTAAAAGATCGTTTGATATCTGTTCCCATGAAATAAACACCCGAACCTGTGCCATCGAGCCATCCGTGAAGATAGCACCATCCGTGGAGCTTCTCCGCTCCAATCCAGAGGTCCCTACTAGGCAGTTCAACAACGGGAGTAGCCTCGAAGTCAATTATAGTACCTACGTAATCCGTTTGGGCGGCAGACGATAATGTTTGACCATTCAACATGACTTCATTACCTATATAGAACCTAAAATGAAATGGTATGTATAGGCCGGCGTATCAAAGTCTATTTTGGTGTTTTTTGACAGCGCACAGGAGAGTACGAGGATGCTTATCGGCAATGTGGGTTATATTTTACTTACTACATGGAATGTGTTCAGCCAGGAGGGCACATTCATTTGTTGTCCAGTGGATAGCACTAATGCCCTCAAACACTATTCCCTCTATCCTCCCTCCCATACTTACCACAAGCGAGAATAGATTCCATATTAAAAAAAAACATCCATATTCATACAAACAAAGAAGCTCCACTATGAACATCCATAAATCATAGACGAATTTATGCTGCTCAAGGCAAAAACCCACTTGTTTTTTAGCCATAAGCACAAAAAAGCAATAACGAGTATTTTATATAGTAGATTATAGTTTTATTTCTTTCATATTTTTTATAGATGTAGGAATAAAATATGTGAATATGCCAATGAGTTTTTATGCAATTCATTCATAAATAGTAAAAAATAAAACAGAGCAATATTTAAAAAAATTGTTGCTTTCAGAAAATTGTAAAAAACTTGTATATTATTGAGGTTATAAAAAGGACTAAACATAAAAATTAATAGTATGTGTTCATATACTAAAATATATTTTATGAATGGAAATGTAATAAACTTGTGCAAGTACACGAACTTCATAATGGTATAATACACATTTATCAAAAGAATAAGAGCAAAAACTAAATGGTTAAAAATATAAAAATGTTTATTTGATGAAAAGCATTAAGCTTTGATTATAAATCGTCTTAGATATTTAGTTTAATAAATTTCAATAAAATATTTACTACTTTGTTTTAAAAATGTACTTGATATTCTTTCTTTATAGATGCTACAAACCGCCGCTTCTCTGGTAGTCGATGATGGCACTCACCCGGAGGCTTTGGCTTTGGGACAATCCGGTTTTTCAAATGGGAATGCTCAAAGAAGGCGTCCTGGTACACGTAAACGTAAACGAAGACCTCAAGTAACTAATACCGATGAAATTGACAGTCCTTCAGTTTCCAATTCACCACCATATTGGCGGGGTCATGTAGAAGACGATAGAGAAGCCTTAAATATGCCAAGCAAATCATCAATCGCAAAATCTCAAGACGCTGCAGAAACTACTCGATCTTCCTCGCAGGTCTCCTTTAAACGTAGAAAACAACCAGCTATAAGAGAACCATTGGCGGCCTTAGAAAAAGAACAAAAACTTTACGAAATGCGCAATAAACCGGAAACACCTACAGAAGGCAACGTAAATCGAAATTCGGCTAATCTTAAGAATATTCTAAAAAGTAGTGGCGGCTTAAGTTTAAGTGAAATATTACAACAGAAGAATCTATCACTAGATGATTTGCTTAAGGGTAAAGAGAATGCTTTACAAGCTTTACAAACTACAGCCACGGTTCCTTTAGAGAAATCGAATCAAGCCAAGTATCCTTCCTTCAAACCGAGTTTTAAATCTAATGTTTCCAGTATAAAACTAACAGAAGGCAATGGAGAAGAGATATATAATTCAAAAGAGAGATCCAAATTGACGGCTTTACATAGACTGAAATTATTTGGTAGCTCTTCGAGGCCTTCGGGAATACAAGTTGGTTTGGCCGATCATTTGACTACACGCAAAAGAGAGGGTAATTTATATAGCACAACTCCTACCACCACAACTACTACAACAACTCCAAAACCTTCCACCACTAAAATACCTTTATACAAGAAAATCTTGCATCAGAGACCTACTCTAAAGCCAACATTTTTACTAAAAAATACAGCTGTAATGGCTAAAACTGAAACGGAAAGAATAGTAACTTCCTGGGATAGTAAAGAGCAACAGGAAGCTGGTTATATAAATCCTGAAGAGGAAATGAACAATCGAGAGAGGGAAAAGGAAATAGAGCTTGTGGAAGATGATGAAGATTTGGACCAAATTATGTCAGAATTAAGCACCAAAATACCGGAATTAAGTGAAACATCGACCTGGAAAATTGAAACAACTATGTCTCCTACTACTTCCTCCTCCACCACTATCGCTACCACTCCTAGATCTGCAACAAAACCAACTAGTGAGAAATCTACTACACGAGATATAGCTACTTCTACCAGAAGAATGTACACCAGCACCCGGGGTTCGGGTAGAACAACTTATCGTTACACCACTTCTACCACTACCCCATCTACAACAACAACCACCACTTCAACAACTACCACAACACCCCTACCCGAAACAACAACCACCACAACCTCGACAACAACCGCCAGCAGCAGCACCATGAATTTAACACCCAAAGCTCATCTCAATCTTAACACAGAAAACTTACGCGAACGTATACAAGAAACTTTACTAAAAAATCTCATAGAAAAAGAAGATTCTTTTAAGAAATCTCCAATATTGGAGGAAAACGATGATGAGGATGATGATTTGGAAAATTTCTTTGAGGAAACAATTAAACCCAAAACTACAAAATATTTTGAAACTTCTACTATTACCACTAGAATGAAACAATATACTCCTTCGTTCTTGTACACCAGTTCAACTTCGACGTCTACTCCACCTTCAACCTCAAATCCTACACCCACCGAAAACCTTAATAGCATACCCGATTTTGATAATGTTGATGATCGTACAGATCTTTTAGAACTCATAGAAGACCGTAGATCTGGCAATAGATTGTTCAAAGTCTTGGAACAACGTAATATGACTCTGGAAGAATTAATAGAACATCGTAAGCGGGGCTCTAGTCAATTGCATTTGGCCACTATAGTAGAGACACCATCACGCTTTTATCCGGACAAAAAAGTTGTTTTGCAAGATAACATGGACATTGTAACAGCCTTTGAGAATTTTCCCCATTTCAATTTACTCAATTTGAAGAGCGTCAAACCGGATGATATAAAAACTGACTCCCAGGGTTCCAGCTATTTTACTTCGATCATTGATATTGAACCCACCGATGAGGTGTACAAGAATCGCAAGGGCAGTCAGGCTTTGACAGCAGAACTAGATAAAGGTGCGTCAAATTATATAAGCAATCGTTTGGATCGTAAACGTCATTTGAGGGGTTCACGTAAATACAGTGGCTCTTCCTCGGCCAGGCGCAATAGTCGTCTGTAAATTTTGTTAAAAATACATTAAATTTATTCCCTTTCTTTAAATTTGTGGTGAGCGCTGTTGCTGCTGGAGCGGTTGTCAAAAGATGGTGTCGTCTTTATGAATAGAAGTTAAATATTTTAAACCAGAATTATTTTAAATCGTCTACTTATAAAACTTATAAAACGCCGTTTTTTGGAAGCCGCTAAAGCAGCAGTAGCTCTACTACACCAATTTAAAAGAAACAAGTAAGTTTAGGATGACATAAAAGAATTAGACTATAAGTATTTTTAAGACCATAAAACGGACTCATCTTGTTATTCAAGCAAATAATTTAAAGATTTTTTTTTTCTTTTTTTTTTTTTTGTTAAGACAATCTTTCCAAATTAAGCTTCCTAGCTAAAGAAAAAAAGGTTGGACCATATTCATTTTTAATTATTTCAACGCTCCGAAATTTCCCTTATAATTTCAATAGTCTTTTCTAAATCAATAATTAAATCTTTAATGGTCTACTTTTTATAATCAATTACGGCATTAAGCTGTAAGGAATTGAGTTGAGTTTCGCAACTGGATTTTCGATTTTTTTAAATAATCCTTTCTTATTTGTGCAGCAACTTAAGTATTGAAATAATTCATTGTCCTTTTAATTCACTCTACAATAATCTGGTAGTCAGAATGAAGCTTTTTCGTGATACCTGTAGACTTAAATCCATCCGAATAAATCTCAACCAAGACATTCATATGCATTAACACATCTAAGATTGACACCGACAAACCTCCAGTCAAGAAAATATAAGGTTTATATCTTTTCCAGATAAATACTGAATATTTAACAAAAAGCACTATTGGCAATATGGAATGTCAATTCTGTTCAACTCACACTGAGTATCTCTCTCTCTCTGCTGTCTGAATATTCGTTATTTTCCTGTCATGTCTAAACACAACACTCTGTCCAACAAACCTTGGATTCCCCCCTATATCTTCTCAATCTCAGATATTACAATTGACAACGGAATTCATTGTTCTATGTCCTTCTCTGCAAACCTCTTTACAATCGAATGTAATGTCCTCCCAAGATATTTAAATTTCATGTTTCCCGATAAACCGTCGGGATTAAACTTTCTAATGTTCTGAAAATTAAGAACGTCAAATATAGGGGCATTAAATGTCTTGGAATATATCCGACGATTACGGTGAAAGTGATGGCTATACATAAGGTTGCTGGATTCCTAGTAGATAGGAACATTACTCACAGATATATTAATATCGAATTGAATAGCCAAGCGGGTAATACTCTGTCGTCTGAAGTTGAAATGGTCCCTTACTGCTGCAGGTCTCTGAACGAGTTTAGCATCCAGTAAAATATGCACGTAATTTGGATGTCAGGACATAAATATATAGAATATAAGAAGAGGTACTACCACACAAATTGTTTTTTATTGTTAACTCCTTTTATTTTATTTTATTTTATTTTATTTTATTTTATTTTATTTTTTGCAAAAAACTACTAACATTTAAAAGCAACCTCTTTTAACAACATTAGAATCTATTCTTGCTCCCCTTTTGATGCAACTTTGCTGGAAGCATTTTGACATAGATTATACAAGTAAAACTTTAAAAGTCTCTTAAATATTGTTTGCCAACAAGCTAATCGTTTCAATTGTCATTCTCCATATTGTCTTCCACAACAGCACTACGTGCACTATTGTATTTACACTTTCAAAAGGTTTTCCTTCTTCGAGGTAATATTTATTTACAAATATACAGAGATTTTCGTCTCTAATAAAATTGAATACGGTTTGTTTTATATTCTCCGGGATAAAAAGAATACAGCTACAAGCAAGTTATTGAATAGATTCTTTAAGAAGCAAACGAATGTTGAAGAAATTTGAACACTTGGCAAGTTACCAAAAGTATCAGGCCACAGCTCAGTTCAAGCCGATGTAGAATCTTATTATCTTCCAAGAAAATTAAACTCTCTCTATTGGTGGCCATTCTCTCTAGCCACTGTCTTCTTTGAAGGCATTCTCCCATACTTATGGTCATGCAATACAATTTCTGTTTCTACGACTCGTCTTCTTTGGTCATGTCCGGTTCTATTGGAAAGAAGGAAACGTTTTCTAAGTGAAACCTTCTTTGACGTTCTTGACAATTTGGGTACTCTGGATGTTTAGATCAAGTACCGAAAACACTAAAGTCTCATGGCGAAGAACATTGGACGTCCCTCACTCATCGTTGAAATTAGTATATTGCATTGAGGTTTCCTCGATATTAAAACATTTTTAATAATCCTGTTTCAGTAAAATTTCATTTCTTGGATTTCATAATAGGTCTATGAGTGTGTCATATACTACTATAAGAAGTCCAAATCAGATTCCGTTCAAAATTTTTTATAAAAGCTTATGTATATTGTAAAAATAAAAATGTTGAGGTTTGAAAAAAATCTTTAATAATGTAATTTTAGACAAAATAAAAACTGTCGTTTATTATTGTAGAAATTCTTAATAAAATTATATTTTCTATTGTTATAAAATCTTAAATTGCAGAAAATAATTTTAAGATTACGTTGAAAAAATCTTTAAAAATTGATTTATAATCAAAATTCAAACTACATTTTATTTTTGTCACAATTTTAAGTAAAATTTTATTATAAAACCTTTAATTTTAAAAATAAAATTTTTAAAAAATCTTTAATAATAGAATTTTGGACAAATTAAAAACTGTCGTTAATTTTTTTTTTTTTTTTAATTCTAAATTCTAACAAAAATTTGTTGTAAAGCTTAAATTACAAAAATTTACTTTAAGGTTAGTTTGAAAAAATCTTTAATTACTTAATTTTGAATAAAAAATAAGCTTTTGTTTATTTGTAAGAAAATTCTAAGTTAAATTCTTTTAAAGTTTTATTAAAAAAAAATCAAAAATTGATATCGAGGTTAAGTTGAAAAAAATCTTTAATATTTTAAATTTGGTAGTAATTAACATTGCCGTTTATTATTGTGAAAAGTTTAAGTAAAATATCACTAGTTAGTTTCCTGAACTTAAGAAAGTATTTTGAATAGTTTTAGTAAGTTAAACGGCTCATTGGCTTTATTCCTCGATTTCTAACCGATTAATTTAAACACCAACGACAGTTAGATCTTTGCTCCGTAACATCCCGTTTTACTCAAGGATTGTAAACTCAGTAGCAGTTAAATCATAGGAAGTTTTTTTCAAGTAGAGAATATCTTCCGGCAGTAGCCGAACCTTAAAAAATACATTTTAGTTAACAATTCTCTTCGCTTTTCCTGTAATATTAATTTAAATATACATAGAAAAAGTTAAATCATTTCAAGAACCTTAAAATTTCCAAGTTTCCGAAATTAAAATCATATAATCTTCAAGTTTCAAGAGTTTTATTACCGGAATTTAGTTTTTTAATAACATAAATTTACTTAAATTCTACTATTTATAGAAATTTTAGCAAGTTCTACGAGTTAGGACTTTAAATGAATATAATCCAAACTTCCCTTCTATCTTAAATACATCCCATCTTTCAAGGAGAATGAACGGAAAATTTGATAGATGGGATATTTTTTAGAGGGCACGAAATACGCATCTATTCATTAAATATACTTTTGGGGAAAAGATAATTATAAATTCGAATTTATAAGTTCAAAAAATTTTATTCAGTTAAATAAATAAATAAATAAACAAATAGGCATGAATGCTGAACTTGTGTTTTGTCTCGATGTCTCGGGATTTTTTAAGTAATTTATTTTATTATTGAATAAGTTATTCATTTAAATTTCTTCCTTCTTTTGCAGCTTCTCTATTGCCAGATCGTTCGGAAAAGTCCTTAGCTTTCTTTCCCTCTTGGAAAACTTTAGCGTTAGCTTCATTTGGCCCAACTAATAATAAAAAGGAAACTACCAACAACAGCCCCTTTTATTTACAACAACCCAAATTACTGCTAGAAAGCAATTCAAACAATGATAAAAATTATGAGGACAATGAAGATGTTTATGATATTAAAGACAATGAACTTGCTCTAATAGGACAAGATGAGGAAGATGATTATCAGCAACAAAATCCCATACAAGCAGCCGTAAGATTACCCGATCGCACAGCTGAAGCTATAGAAAATGAAGTAGCGAGGGCACATGATTTAGTAGATCTAGAATTATCTGGACATGGCTTCAAAAGAAGTTCCCAGGCTGCTGGAGCTTTGGCGCATAGTCATCGTCATGGTAGCTTTTATAACAATATGCCAACTGGTATAAAATCAGCTATAGTGGCTAGTGCCACTATAGTATTAACAGCTTTGGTAACATTTATGGTAATATTTGCCGTTTGCAAATGGAAACAGCGGCGACATCGTATGTCAAATATAATGAAATCTTACAATGCCATGAAAAGTAAATTGCCCACAATAGCAACAACTTCAATGGGTGTTGCTTCCACAGCTAATACCACTAATTCCAATTCAGGACGTTCATCACTTAGAGAAATGCAAAATTTATTAGGTGGTAGTGGTTTATCAGTGGCGGCAACCATTACCACTACTGCCTCAACTGGAGTAACAAATACCCCCATACATACAGCTTCCAGATCCTCCTCACCGCCTCCACCATTAACAGCCTCACAGACAACAACAATGTTGTCGGGAAATTGTAGTAAAAACATTAACAACATTTATAACCACAACTCTAACAACAGCAATAATACCATCAACAGCAACAACAGTAGCAGCAATTACAGTTGTGGCTTGAGGCCTTTACAACGACAAAGTTCATTATTATTTCAACGTTCATTTAACCAAAATAACTCCCACAGTGCCGCACATAGTAATAATGATAAACCCACAAATTTATCCATTTTAAGTGGCTGTAATTTGTTGGATCTTAAACGTAACAATAAAATGAGTGGATCCACCACCTCTTTAAGTTTTTCACTAACGAGTGGTCATAATATTTCCAACTCTCATATAAACACCATGGATGCAAATTCACCCGAAGTGCAAGAATATTTATTTGATACTTTAAGAAATTCATTTTAAAAGAATTTATTTATTTACATTTATATATAGAAAAGTTTTTGTTTGAATGTTATTTTTTCTAAAATGCGATGTGATGTGTGGAATTAGAAGAGAATTGTTTTCTGTGGTATTTTCTTAATAAAATATAAAATAAACTTTAGCAAATTAAATTAAAAAATAAAGAAAAAAATAAATTACATCATAATAGGGAAAAGAAGTTAAGGAAGCTCTACTAAACGCTTCCCGTATAATTTATTTTCTATTAAATATGTTTGTATTTAAAAAAATATTTAATAAATTCATAAAAACATTTAACAGACAAATTACAAATAAAAAGGGGTTTCCATAATAAAATAAAAATCATAAGGCACAATTTAATTTATATTACAATTATTAATTTAAAAACCCACACAAACCCATTAAAACTCATCCCATACACACCCACAAAACATTATTGCAAAAAAATGTTTTTTCGAGACAATAATCTATCGAAAATTGTAAAAATATTAAACAAAAATTAATTAAATGCAATTATTAAACTAAAACAAAAGAAAGGGAATTTTTACATTTCCAAATTACAATTATTAACCAATTAATAATAAAAAGAAGCATTGTTATTTATTTTAATTTATTTATTTTATATTAATTGTTAAATTTCTTTTATTGTTTTTAAAAGTTTGGTAATTTTAATTAAAAGTAGTTCTTATAAAAAAATTGAAATAAAAAATACATCAATCACAATGAATTGTATGAAAGAAAAACGAATATTAATATATTAAATAACATGTATTTTACTTATGATTACATTTAATGTAGTTTAAAAAAATAAAATTTGAAATAAAAAATTATAAAATATGAAGTAGTGTTGTTTATTAAGGGAAATATGAGAAATTCTAGAAAGTTTATGTATTTTTTCTTTACCAGATAATCACTAGTTTAAATTTATATCCTAATTGTGATCTCAGTAGATTTTATCAGTTAGATCATAATAACAAAATCAACAATAATACAACAAATATAATCAATTCTTTGATTACCATGTTTTCCTTAAAATTCTAAACGCATCATTGAAATGAAAATCAAACAAATTGCGATTCTTAAAACAGACTGAAGTGATAAGTTAATAATAGTTGGCAAAAAACAAATTTTCAATTCTTAAAAAAAGACTAGAGAGAATTTTACATGCTAAAAAAGACTCTGCTTTCTACCACCGACATTTTTATGAGCATGACTAAAGCATGTAAACGAAATTTTTTTATATCTCTAACTTTTTGTTTTAGTTATTTCTATTTCCCTTTATATATATATAATTTTTTATACAACTTTTGCTTATATTAGGATCTGTTGACTTATAATTTAATTACCTTATCAGGCAATGGAATCTTTAAGCTATTTTAGTTTTGGGTTTAGATTTGTATTTTGATGTTATTTAATTTTTAATAATTATTCAGGTCTATATCTATATAAGTTTATTTTAGCCTTATGAGGCTTTTTATATTACTGTGAATGAATAAATACTTTTATAAAACTAGAGACTCTAAAGAATACAAATGTGCTGGTTGTTTTTCTATAAAAAAAACAAAAATTTTAAAAATCAGAAAAAACTTTAAATGTGAAAAACGTTTCTTTTTTACACTATGTATACAATAGATGTCAAATGTTTTAACTGCATTCAACCCCTATTAATTTTTTTTTTTTAGTCACACATATTCAGTGTGTTTAACAGTTTTTAATCTGAACCATTTTACCGATTCCCTTTTCGTTTCCAAATCTAGTAGGAATATCGATCTCTATATTTTTTCGTATTTTAAATGATAGATTATGACATTGTCTTTTCTTTGATGTATCATTTACGGAATTTATCATTGATAAGTTAACTTTTTTTCGACTTAAAGTTGGTTGATGAAGTGTTCAAAAAAATTTACCAAAATTAATTGTGTGTTATATTTAAATTTTCAAGTTTATGAATGAACGGTTTGTATTTAATAAAAAAAAAAAAATATATATATATATATATATATATATATATATATATATATATATATAACATGTTTTTTTTTAAATGTAAAAAAAAATTAAAGAAATTTATCTAAATTTTTATTTCTGATGCTTTACAGTTTTTAAGATATTACGTTGACTAATCTCGGGAAACTCAAAATCTAAATGTATATATATTCTCAAGTCTTTACAAAAACATAATCTTTTTAGGTTTTTCCAATACTATGCACAGCGCCTTTATTATTTGCAATTTAAAATATAAAAAATTATCGTTTACTTGCTTTAATACGATATGACAGTATAACTTGAGAACGGTTTGTGCAATTTAGATAAATAGATAGATGAATAAATAAATAAACAAATTAAACTGCAATAGATGCCAATTAAAATTACATTCAATTTATCTTAATATTATATTTTTTATCCGTACAATAGTTTCGGAGTTAATCGGAAATTAGTGGCAAAAAAAATATTTTATTCTTAAAGCTAGGTATACTACGAAGAGAATAACCGATATATCATGAGAATTAATGAACAAGTAATAATTTTATTCATAATTAACTGAAGACACCTATAGTAGGATTTTCATGCAAATTATGTACGTATACGTAATATATATCTTTAATATTAACTACGTATAATATTAAGTATACGTAATAATATTAATATATGTAGATGTGCATTAATATTAATGATACATGGATTATATTATTCGTAGCATTACTAGCTTTATGATTTATTATAAAAAACTAAAAATATTTTTAGTTTTAATTTTTTAAAAGATCTTTTAAAAAAAATATATAACTAAATTTTGCCTGGAAAATAAATTTTCGACACTAATTTCTGAATAACTCCGATTGAGCAGATAACAAAAATAATATGATGACTTGAAGGCAAATTTGGTCCGTATCTTTTGGTATTTTATATATCTAAGTCGGATAAACCATTCTCGAGTTATGGTGAAATACTCATGTATACACCTTATTAATGAGGAAATGTTAGAGATGCGCTTAAAAAAACGGTAGATACGTGATAGAAAAAACTGAGAGCTAATAATTGTGCAGGACGATAATTTTTTTAGTTATTTTTTTATTTTTTTAATGAGAAAAACAATTCTTTTTGCCGATCAATACAATATTGGTTGACTTTAATTAACTTTTGGGAATATGTGGCCACTTTATATCGCCAGTATGCGAAATTCATTCTTGAATGTAGTTGGTTCCAGAACGAATTTTGGAAAGGCCCTCTAAAAACCGTTGTATTGCTAGAAAACATTGATTCTGCGAATGTAGAGATTATGCCACACCAGCATAATACAGATCGTGAAATTGAAGAATTCCTGGGCAATAATTCCACTAACATGTTGATTTTTAAATGGAAGCGATGGGAAGTAAGTGCTTATGTTCTTAAAAACGTATTTATCTATGCATATGATTCCGAAACAAAAGCTAAATTTGAATTATTATTATTTTAAAGTTTTCGCAACCCAAAAAAGTTTCACCAGGTCAAAGCATTTAAAATCAAACGGTCGCGTATTTCTTCTCAAATCCGGACAGTATGAAATTATTGTTAATTGAGAATCATACGCAATAATTTGTTTACCAAAAAATTAACTGAGGAACCCAGATAATTCTCTCCTATGATAATTCTATCTTTTACGTGTTTCAGAAAACGGCCAAAATAATCAGTACAGACATTGAATTTTCGGGTTATTCGCCATATAACCCTACCTTGTTATCCAATAACTTCATTGCATTAATTTATACCGAAATAAATAACATGGCCAACTTGTTTCGATACCTGAAAATGGGACATTTCTTTTGCTGCTTCTCTATATTCTCTCGGAGTTTTAAATTTTTGCGTAAAAATTATTATCCACTACCATCACCATCGATGCTTCCCATTCCCACGACCAGGACAACCCGAGGTCAACTCGGCTAAAAATTTTCAAGTTAGCAACAGCTGTATCAACCGGATGTTTTTTCTCCATATGGGGCGTTTGAATTACTTATAGAAGAAAAGTTATGTCTTATTTGTTTTAATGAGATGAAGTGTAGAGAATAATGGGCCTATGACAGGAAGAATGATATCGTCTTACAACCAAAAATAATGGTGCAAGTAGTTATGATTGGAAAGCAATCAATAATTTTGACTGCAAAATGAAAAAAAAAAAACTATATTAATTCGAAATTGTATAAAATTGATTTTACATTAGTTGCCGTAGTCCGTGATTTAATCCCTGAAAATCAACATCAATGGAAGTCGATGAATATAGCTTCTAAAAACACTTATTTAAACATCCTTTTGATGAAATGAACTATTTTTCGTATTCGCTGACGTGCTGCATCTAATTAAGTTACTACGGAATCATTTCATTGACTACCGGTACTTTTTTCAAAATATTTTTATAAATAAATTTATAATTAAAGATCTAATATCGTTATGTGGTTTTGATTTTAATATTTCTAAAAATGTATCTCCAGATATGCTGAATATAAATGGCGCTGGTATGCATTTACTTATCAACTCATAAATAATTATACCCTTCACCACCATAAGTGGTTAGAATATTATGCGTTTGTGCTGATGTTTGTAACGCACAGAAAAACTCTTCGGACTTAAAGTATACTGTTCTACTCAGAATCACTTTCTGAGTCGATCTAACGATGTTCATCCGTTTGGTCGGCTGGCTGTCCATGTAAACCTTGTGAACAAAGTACATGTCGCAATTTTAAAGATATTTTGACAAAATTTGATACAAATAATTATTTTGAAACAAGGACGAAGCCTATTGAAACTGATTGGTACATTATTTCACCTAGTCCTCATACAAATGTTCTCCCGGAATAGGGGTCTAATGGTCATAAATGCCTTAAATATAGCAATATTTTAATGAAATTCGGTGCAAAAAAGTTTTATAAGTATCAATTTCTATGCCGAATTTTCTTCCATATAAATCCCCTTCCGAAAGTTAACTTAACGTGCATAAATTCAATACAAGAGTTTGTATCAAGTTAATATTCGACGCAAATAAGTTTTATATAAGTAGAAATCACAGTGCCAAATTTTATGAAGATCGGTCCATAATTTACCATAGTTCCCCTATAAGCTTACTTTCGGGAATTACCCTAAAGTTCATAAAAATGTAGGTATCAACGTAATATTCTGTACTAGTATATTTTATTTTACACTTAATAAACAATTGACCATAGGTCCAATATAAGACCAATACATAATGGTGTAGGGTATCATATGGACGGGCATGACCGACTATATCTTTCTCAATAGTTAATTTAAAAAATCATACATTTTGAGTAGTCAGACAAAAAGTTAAAACTGCAACAAAGTTATTTTCGCACACTGTAGTATCCACAGTGAAATTAAGACTATGTAGGGACAAAAAAAAATTGTTGAATGCTCGGTTGTTTTTCAAACAATCAATGATTGTTTTGATAACTTTAATTCAATACTACCAAAAAAGATTCACAAGCAAAGCATATGGACAAGACCTTGAACAACAAAAATCAATTTTTTTATTCAGTCTAAAATGGTCAAAAATTTATTTCCGTTCTGGCAAGATAGAAATCTTTTTCCATTTAAATGAAGAATTTTGCATAATAATGCCCTTACTCTTTTGCTGGAATATCTTCAAAAAACTTAGGGAATGTTTTACATTTTATGTGCAAAATTAAACCTGGATAGTTTTATAGAGCGATCCATGCAAAAGGAGGATTACATGATCATCCGAGCACACCTTTTAGGTACATGCATTTTGGTTTATTAATTTTTACCCTTAATAATTTTAATAGCACAATTTGCAGTAAAAATATACTTTGTATGGAAGCTAATTTTCAAAACACTGACAAAATAAAAGTAGATTTAAAAACTTTTGAGCAAATTTTTGAAACAATGAATGAAATGTCATTATGATGAACAAATCGAGGCAACTGTATTTTTGATCTCACCTGCATTCAAATATAATTATTTATTTATAGATTACAGAACATCAAGAAAGTGAACAACTCTAGAATGAATTGAATGATGTTGAACTCGATAGATTAGAAAATTTTGGGGGATACATTATTTCAAAAATGAAACTTACGCAATTTGGTTCCCGAACTTTCGAAAAAAAACTGATCAAAATTATACAAGTAAATTTATTATCTGGATGAGTGTTGCATAAGCCAAATTCTGATTTTTTATATTCATTGCAAGATATAAATTCAATATTTTTAAAATTTAATAGAAGCACATTGGCAAGTAGCTACTGTAGCTAATAGCTACTTGTTAAAATTATATGTCAAATTTATTATCTTTAGCAAACACAAATTTATAAGAAAAAAAGATTTTTTAAATTGCCATTAAAAACTAACAAGTAATGCTTACATTAATAATAAAGTAAAAAAGTAAAATAAGTTGGTATAAACTTAAGATTAAGATTAATTTATTAAAATTTAAAAATTTGTAGTGGTAAGTAATTTCGTTTGTTAATGCACGTACATATTTATTAAATTTGATTCAATGAATAGTATAATTGCACATTTCAATAAAAAAAAAACTCAATAATTAAAAAACAATTCGATATAAGATAATTACATACATTAAATTTCTTTGAGGACTATGCATTAAAAATTCCATATTTACCCCCTAATTAACCGCCATAATGAAAGAATTTTAAATAATTCATACTTAATTGACGAAACTACAGTCTAAATTTCATGTTTTTATCGTTTCGGCTGGGAGATATACTATTATAAATAAATTATGAATCAGTTCTAACCAGCTCACAGTATGAAATAAACAAACAATCTTTACCGGATAATTTAGAAATGATTCAGAAACTTTAGATAACTAGATGTAGAAACTTTCAAAAATCTTGGGAGATTTGGTTGACAGATAACGAAAAAAATGGGTATCGTTAAGATTTAAATATATACATTATATATGATTTTAAGTTGTTTATGATATGCTATATTTCTGCTTACGTATGGGAAATGTTAATATGTGCACCCGTTTGAAATTATTTTTTAAATTAGCTAGAAAAAAGCCAAATACAATTAATGTTCTAAAGTCAATTGAAAAATATACTGCAAATATTATACTAAAGGAAATAATATCTATTTTCAAGGTTAAGATAAAGCACTTTTGCTAGTGTTTTTATCGTTTTATAGTTTCCTTTATTTTTCTTTAATTTATTCTACTATTACAGATACCACAAAGGGACTACGATTAACCTAGTTTGGGTACGTTTCACATTGTATAATTCTAAAAGTTTTTATTATTTAACGAAAGATTTTGCAATAACAATTTATAAAAAAATCTTAATATTTTTAAGATTTGTTTTAAACTTCTTTTGTATTAATGCTTTTTAATAGATATCCTTCATGCTGAAATTCATTCTTTTTAACTTACCTTATCAAATCATAATTGAAGACCTCTTTAAAACCCTTTACTGGTATGGCACCCTCAGGCCAACTATAAATATTTACATACAAACGAGCAATTATTAAGCACAATTTCAAAGCTGCCGACAAGGCATTAGATCCCTTCAATTCCGACATTTCTTCCGGGGTATAGTACAAAACGGTACTATAACTATCGGGCAATAAATCTATATAGGGTTTCCAAAATGATTCGGGTTTAAGTGACTCCATCATTAGGGTGAAAGCCAATCTCATGTTGGAAAACTTAAAGCAATTATGCACAAATTCATATTGTAAATTTTCCTCGGACATAATCAGTTGGCGTGGTATTGTAAAAATTAAATCATCTTTCTTAATATCACGGGTGGCTACCAAACCCAAATCATAATCCGGAAATTTTTGAATTTCTAAACCCTCATAGTGTACACCATTGTCTTTGGCCCATTGATAGAATTTCTCGATATTGGCCAAACGTTGGTCACTGGTAGTAGCTGATTCAGATACGGCACTTTTACGCCGTAGGGGAGCTTCTTTTTCTTGTATTTGTTTTAGTATTAGTTGAAGATTTGCATATTGTCGCCATTCATCTGCAGGATTGGTATAATTATCAAACAGATTTTCTTCAACCAAAAAATTTACTAAACCATTAAGTGCAGTACGTTCCTGGGCAGTAAGTTTAGTTCTTTCAGTAGTTTTTTGGCTAGTTTCCTCCGTTTGTGTTTTGTTGCGGTTTTGATTGTTGTTTTTATTTTTATTGTTGTGTTTATTTTTATTATGCTTTTTATTATTATGACGTTTATCCATTTTTATTTAGTATTTTTTCACCAATTAACTTCTAAATAATTTTTCAGCTTTGTTTTCACTTAATAATTGTTGTTGTTTTTATTTGTAACTTGTTTCACCGGTAGCTTTATTTTGTTTTAATTATAGAATGTCTAGAATTCCAGTGAAACAAATAATTGTACCAAAAATGGCAATTGCACGTGTGTGTGCGAGCAAGGCATAATAAAGAAGGTAACTACCTGTCTACACCTAACATTAACATCATGTTTATAGTAAATGTTTAATGTTTAAACATGGTTGCCTACACAACTGTTTGAAAAACGATGCTTCAACATGATGTTTTTAAACATCGATTCATATCTAATGTAGACGGTATATAATAGCAATTCCAGAAAAAAAGAAATAATCAGCTGTGCTTCTAGCACTACCTTGTAAATAATTATGCATAGGTACACTCATCCGCCCAGCTGATTATTGTTATATTGGAACTGTCAAACTTCATACATAAAAAAATTAAATATTATACACCTCGCTACGGGACGACTATACCTTAAGAAAATGCCTTGGAGAACAGCAGTTCGGAGAGGATTTTTATTAAAATTTTTTATATATGGATTTTTGACGTTCAAACAGTGCTGCTATATATTTTTTTAAGGAACAAATCAAGATCTCCAGCACTATTGAAGTTAATAATGTTAATAAAATAAATCTGTGTTGTCTCCTTCGGCTGAGCTCAAGAACTTTAAGTGACATAAGAAACTTATTCCCATAGATTTAGTTGCTGACTGTGTAAAAATGCTTTTATTTGTTTCCCAGACGTAACAAAATACCTTTTATTCATCACATTTGTACTTTTAAAAAATGTTCTTCAAAATTATACTGAAATTGTAATTTGACTTTCTTAATAATTTTTATAGTTTTTTTATAATCTTGCAATATAATCTGCCTTATTCCCAAGAAATCTGATATTGTGAAATCAGCCACTGTTTCTCTGGTACTCGGATCAAGGGGATACCTTCCACAGCGAGTTCTGACAACTTCGGTTAACTGTTTCGGCACAGCAACTTCGGTTGACTATTTTGGCACAGCAACGTTGCTTGACTGTTTTGGCACAGTAACTTCGGTTCACTGTTTTGGCACAGCAACTTCGTGACTGTTTTGGCACAGCAACTTCGGTTGACTGTTTTGGCACAGCAACTTCGGTTGACTGTTTTGGCACAGCAACTTCTTCTAGTTTAAAGGAATTATATTATTTAAATCAGTGTTCGCAAGATATCTCTAAGTAACATAAACGATCCGGACTGCTGCATAGTATCCGAGGGAACCGAATCTTAAACCCGCTTCTAGCAGTATTAGAATCCGAATTATCTGAGAAGGTACCGACTGAATTCCTACGTATCATCGTGCTGCTAGTAATTTATCTAACACAAAATTTTTATTATTATCGATAACTAAAACATTGAATTATTAAATAAATATACACTGTATATTTGAACCCCAAAAAGTGTAAACCAATTGTGTTCTCGCTTAAGGTTCGTGGATCCCATAAGTCGACCCTGGATATAACTGAACTACCTCAGCCGGCGGCAATACTACGTTGCAAAATTTAATTTTTTGTAAAAATTTAGATTTATTGAAATTAGCTTTTTTAATAGTAATTTTTTACAATTTTAAAATAGATAATTTTATTAAAAATTATTAAATTTAAGTAAAAATGTCTCTGGAAAATATATAGGTTTTTAAAAGAGGTACTTTTCAGAAATTGGTACATTTCTTGAAAGATTAGTATCTGAAAATTATTATTATTATTATTTTTTTTTTTTTTTTTTTTTTTTGAAATTTGTACTTGTCTTACTAATTTGCAGATTTTAGAAAAAACAGAAATTCAAGATAAATAGTTTTTTATTGGTATTTGACATTATTTTATTTTAACTTTTTTTGAAAATTAATTTTTTAAAAAAAAAGATGGTACTTTTTAGGTTATAAGTACTTATTTTAAAATGTATTATTTTAAAAATTTTACTTTTGTTTTGAAAAATAAAATATAATGGTATTTTGGTAATTTATAGGGCTGTATTTTTCGTGTTGTTCACCTTTTAATGTTAATCTGTTAAAATCTAACATTTTTGTAAAATAAAAACTAAGATATATTTAATTTTTATTGACTTATAAAAACAAATAAGCATTTAAATTTTTTGAAGAAATTTCTATTTCAAGAACTTTAGAAATTATTTAATTAAATTCTCGTTTTTATACTCTTTTTTATTTTGCTTTTTCATTTCGAAATTTCCATTTTATTTTATGGCTTTTATAAATCTTTTTTGATTTTTAAAATTTCATTAAAAAGCTAAAATGTAATAAAATATAAAATTACTTACTTTATTTTTACAGAATCACCTGTTCAATAATTTTTGCATATTTATTCTTACAAAAAATAGTGCAATTTTATATATATAACAAAAATTTTCGCCAGTATGACTTTATTGTCCAAAAATAACTAAAATCATTTTACGGACTTACTACATCGATTATTGTAATTATTTTTTAATATTGAGTTGTATTTTTGTGTAAAATATGATTTAAATTTGTATGGGAATTTTTTAGGTGATTTTTCTGTATTATATTTTGTTCACATACATTAGTTTTTTACTTGCATTTTAAACACAATAAGTTTAAATATCACTGTTCACATATCATTTTATAGTGTTTTTCCTTTTGGCCTGTTTTTCGTTTACCAAAATATTTTTTTTTTTTTTTTGATTTAAATAAAAATTACACACAAAATCCCTTTTTTATTCAATAAATGCAATAATTTAGGAACAAATTTAAATTTCATTCAAAATGTAAAATTTTTGACAATGACAATTTTTACAAATTCTTTTTCCAACAAATTTGTATGTACTAAAAATTTCTTCCCTGTATGAAAATGTAGTATGTTTTTTGTGTGTTAAATAATTAACCAACTTGAATTGAGGTGTTTTTTTGGCTTTGAAATATATGAAAAAATAAATCAATTTCTTTATGTTTTTTGAGAAAAACATAAACAAACTTCTATATTTGAACTTAGCATTACTCGCGGTCCTCACCTAACATAAAACATTTAACATAAACACTAGCATCATGTTAATAGTAAATGTTGTTACTGGTGGTCCTCATCTAACATAAAATATTTAACATTAACACTAGCATCATGTTAATGGTAAATGTAGACCGTTCAAGTTGATGTTAATGTTTATTTTTTATTTATTATTATTTTTTTTATGTTTAAACACGGTTGTTAAAGCAAATGTTAGGTAGTTTCTATACTATACAAATATTTATCAAGAAAAACGTCAAAATCAGTGCGAATCTATACAAGGTAACCTCAGCTAAACAACTGATTAGTAATTAAAAATATATATAAAAATGTAATGAATTCATCTTATTGTTGTTTTTATGCAACTGTTGCCACCTTCTATAAATTCGCGTTAATTCTGACGTTTGTCTTTATAAAAAATTGTCTAATATAGACAGAATATTTTTAATAACACAAACAAAGAAATTATTGCATGTGCGAGGAAGGCAATAACAAAACAATGAAAAAACAAGTAAGAAAGATATAGTCGGTCATGCCAGCCTTATGGTACCCCACACCATTGTGTATATCCATCAAATAATAATATTCGTGGAGGGGTCTTATATTAGAAATGTGGACCGATACTTTTACTAAGTGTAGTTATGGAGTTATGTAGTCACTGTGATTTCTACTTACATATATAAAACTTATTTGTGACGAATATAAACTTGATACTAACATGTGTACGTGATTCATGCACGTTAAAGTGATTTTAGGAAAGGGGTTTTATATGGGAGCTGTGTTCAATTATGGACCGATCTTCATGAAATTTGGCACAAAGATTGAGACTTAAGCACTACTTTACACCGAAACTCATTAAGATATTGCTATATTAAAGGTATTTATGATCGTTAAACTCCTATTCCGGGAGGACCGATCATAACCAATTTCAATAGACTTCGTCCTTGTGTCATGAAAGTCCTACGTGCCAAACTTCATTGAATTATCTTCAAAATTGCGACCTGTACTTTGTGCAAAAGGTTTACATGGACAGCCAGCTAGACGGTCGGACCTCGTTAGATCGACATAAAAAGTGATTCTGAGTCTATTGGTATACTTTAAGGTGGGTGATGGATGATTTTTTCTGTGAGTTACAAGCACCAACACTAACGTATAATACCCCAACCACCTATGGTGGTGTTGGGTATAACAAGAACTTATCATGAATGCATTACGCCAAAATGAAAATATTGAAATTTGAACGGAAAATTTTAACACGATTTTTTAACTTCATCTTATCTGCAATAAAGACTACCCGTTAAAGTTATATATATATATATATATATATATATATATATATATATATATATATGTATATATATATATATATTTTTTTTTTTTTTTGATGTTTAAACATGCTTGTTAAAACAATTTTATCAAGAGAAACTTCATATTTTTATAAGGATAAAAATTTGTTGTTAGCACTTTTTACATAGTTTATTATGACATACGTTTTCCCCTATAATTGATAGAGATAAAAAATTATCTGCAGTTCAGACAAAAATTAGGCGTTTGTTTTGATAAACATTTTTCATGTATAGACTCGTTGTTAAAAAAAATCATGTTTAAACGTCAAGACTCATACACAATGTTTTTCGTAACACAAATAAATAAATTATTGCGTAGGTGGAAGGCAACAAGAAAACCATGAGAAAAAAAGAAATTAATATGAATGCATGTACGCTATAATGAAAACATAGAAATTTTAACAGAAAATTTTAACTTGGTGTGTTAACATCATTTAATCTCTAAGGTAGTGTCTGTATTAGACAATTTTTTATCAAGGCAAATGTCAAAATTAACCCGAATTCTGTTGCACAAAAACAACAATAAGGCGAAATCTTTAATGTTTTTTATATATGCAGTTTAACAGCTGTAACAACAATGATTATTAATAAGTTGTTTAACTGAGATTACCTTGTATAGATTCGCACTGATTTTGACGTTTGTCTTGATAAAAATTAGTCTAGATTAGACACTACGTAAATTAGACGGTCGGTTAGCTATGGACAATTTTTCAGTAGAATGTTTTGCCGGCAGCTGTTCTAAGTTTTATTTACAAATTTATTACAGTATTTTTAAGAAATATCATAATCTAATATAAAACAGAAAAAATAAGTTTTACATTTCTTTATTAGTTTTTCTGGTCTTTTTTTTATGGGCGTTTAGCCTTCTTTGTTTTGTATGGCGATTCTAACAGCATTGTCGTAATCCTAATTTTTCAGATATTTAATAATTTTTATTATGCATTTCATTTTTATATTAAAAGAGAATATTAAACGCCTTTTACTAAAATTTTTGACTAACTTATAATTAAAAAATTTAAAAATTGTAAATTATATTAATAAATGGTCTTCCAAAAAAGTACTGCCAAGTTTCCTTTGGAAAATACACCCTGTGGCATTAGCAATTCCCTAAATTCACCTCGCACATAACCACTACAACTATATTCACCTTAATTCAGTGAGCAAATCATTTTTATCATTTTTATTCTGTAATTTTTCACGTACAAATCGATATGTTTTTACGCGTTTAAAAAACGATTTTCTAATAAAAAACGCTAGTGAAAATTAAAAAAACTTTGCTAAACACTATAAAGGGTAAAGCTACAATAAAAATTTAATAAATTCAATATGTTAAAACATGAAAAACATAAAAATTACCAAAAATATCGGCAACAAAAATTTGCTATGAGATGAAAAAAAAAATTTCAACATGAGTGCAATTAATGCATACCATTAAATACAAGACTAACGTATTGTTATCTCTTTCTCACTCATGCAGGATTTAAGTGGTGGGGAAAATTAGTGTATTGGTTAATGTTTGGAACAGAAGTAAGATATGATTGAAAAAGTGGGCGGTTTGTGCTAAACGCTGGTGCTTTTTTTATGTTTTACAACCAGTGTTTTTTTTTTTCATTTATCTATTTGTTTATGTGGCATACGTGGAAATAATTTTGATTTGTAAAGGAAGTGAGAAAATCTGCATATATTTGGGAAATTTCGGTAGTGAAATGTTAATTGGAAGCTTAAGAATGAAAAAATTGGAGAAAATATGTATTGATAGTTAAATTAATTGCTGTGCTATTGTGTAAATGAAAGAAAAATAATTGGCATTTAATAACCGCTGAGTGAATGAAGTGAATTTGTTTTTGTGTTTTGTGATTATTATTGTTTTCTTATTTTGCATTTGGTAGCTTTTCTTATATTAATTGCGTATAGTACTAGTTCTTATTAGTTGATATAATTAGATTTATTTTTTAGGATTTAAAAAAAGTTGTATTTTGTACTGATAGCCCTTTATTATAACGTTTTCCAACACTTGGAATAAACTTACCACTATTGACAAGGTGGACAGTATCGGTAAAACTTAAAATTTTCGACGTGAAAAACGCTAAAAACCAAATAAAAATTGTTCCAAATTCCAAAAATAAACTGATGAATTAAAATGTTAAATTGAAGCTTTTTTTTAACCATATTTAGATTTCAATTGAATATATATATATATATATATATATATATATATATATATATATATATATATATATATATATATATATATATATATATATACATATATATATATATATATATATATATATATATATATATATATATATATATATAAATTTAGTTTGAAGTGCCTCTCTATATAGCTCTTGCCGTGCATGAAATGTAAAGGTTTAATAAAAAATTAAAGAAAATAGTTTGGTCGAGTTATTTGAAAAAATATGTTTCCTGTAATATTAAAAAATTAAATATACAATTATATCCTATAGTTCCTTCATCCCTAAAATTCATCTATATTCACAATCAAACACACACACTTGATTTTATAATATTAATAAACAAGTTTGCAATCGCAAATAGCCTTGTCGGCTTTTCTGAATTATTTCGATCTTTTTAATTAGTCTATATAAAAAAAAATCGCAAATTTTATAACACTGGCTGTCACAGATTAAATTCACCACTACGTTTTTTATCTTGATTTTCCTTTGTTAACGACATTTGCCGATGTAAAAAACGACAGTCATTTTTATAAGTTTTGTCATACAAGTAAGCGGCTTTGATTTATTTTATGTGTGTTTAAATTAATTAAATAATTATAAAACAGTAAAGTAATTTAAATTTATTAATAAAAAAATATATAGAGTGTTAAACAATAATTTATTAGTAGTTTGTTATAAAAAACAACTAAAAGTTAAAATCTTATTTTTTTCATTTAATAAACCAATCAAATTTATTGAATAATATAGAGAAATTACAATTTAGTCTAAAGGTTTTCTTTTGAATTTTAAAGAAATTTTTTATTTATTCTTTTTTACTATTTAGTATAAAATTTTCTTTACATTAATTTTCAATTTAATGTGAAGAATTGAAAAACGCGTAACTAGAAAAGAAAGTAACAAAAAATTCACCTGTGTGTGCGTTGAAAACACAAAAAACAATAAGGAATAAAAAAAATAAAGAAAAGTGCGAGTTACAATAACAACAACAAAAAAATAGAAAAAGATCATTAAAGCAGAACGATTTAAACTCCAACTACATAACTCACACGAATATATTAAGTAGTGCTATCAAAACTATAAGAGAGAGTGAGAAAGAGTATAAAAATACACGTATTAGTATTTTTTTTTTTTTGTATTTTGGTGTCATTTACTGATTCTTCTATACTTTAACAATATTGCATTATCTTCCATCAACATTTATATAGCAAAAAAACAAATACAGTAATATAAAAAGGAAAACATAAAAAAGAAGCAAAACAAACAAATTCAACATACCTTTGCAGTGTTGCATTTCTGTACGTCAACTTTTTCCATTAAAGAGTGTGAAGGAATAGAAGGTGCACAAAATGACTCAAATTTTACCCATACGCTTTCAGGAGCATTTACAGGTAAGTTTTTATTTACATTTTTTTTATTTTAGAATGAATAAAAGTTGCAAACATATGTTTGTTGAACAAATTGGATTAAAGTTAACTCCCCCTTATTTAAATTATTTAAAATAAAAATTATCTTTGGTGTTTATGTTTGTTTCCCTTGATTAACTTGTTGCGACTTGTTATCTTTATAGTACATACTCGTACTTGTTTCTTTTGTTTTTGAACTCTTTTTTCAAACAATCTCTACATTGTATTATTTAAAAATTATCGTATTATAGACTTGGGTGTATAAGAAAAAAAAAATATCATTTAAAATAAGTATGACTCATTGGTAGGGAGGGTTTGTTTTATTGCATCAAAGCTTTGAAATTTATAAATTTAAATTGTTTTTAGAAAAAATACATTAAATCCAAATAGTGTCAATTTTTGTAGTTAGATGTGTGTTTTTATAAAGGGTTTCAAAATGTGAGGGATACGTCAAATTTTAAACTTAAACCTTTAAGAAAGTTTTGCATGAGTCATAGATAAGCAAAATTTGAAACTTTAATTAATTTGCATAGTGGGATTCACTCGCAGCAATTTTTCTTGTTGTAATTCTAATTTCGTAGTCGGGAGAGGTAAAGAGAATGTAAAAGCTTAGTATGTCCTTCTCTCTCTCCTTCGAACTCAGAATTGTATCATGAAAAATTGCTGTATGTGAACCCCGACATACTTATTTAAACAGCAATAATAATGATATTAATATAATACATATTCAAACTATACCTAGTAAAAGATTTCTTTGTGGAAAATTGCATCTTTTTGAAGCCAATTTTTATGCTCGAAAGACAATATATATTATTTTTCTCTAAAAGAAACATTTTTGTTTTTTTCTCAAGTGCTAATTAACTTAAAATGCCGGCTTTTTGTTTTCGGTACTATGTTGTATTCTACTTTATATTTGTTAATCGTGATTTTTTTATATTTTTTTCTCACCACTGTTTTGTTTTAGACTTCTTTTAACCTCAATTTTTATTCAATTCAAAACTGGTTTCTTTAACTCATCAAAGCAACAAAAATTTTATACGAATTACGTTATTACAAAAACAACAAAGTACTAAAAGAGTTATAAGTACATACACTTCAGGGATGGAAATTGAAATACCATTTAAATAATATTAATGTTTATAACTTAGAAAAATATTTTCTTGAACAGCATAAATAACTGTTTATTTAGACAAGTTACTTTTTGAAAGGGATTTCGTTTTGCATAAAATTTGTCAACAATTTGTAACCTACTGCCCAGATATTCTACTGATTTACTGCATAGAAACTTTAAGCATAAAATGTTTAATTCTCTGTCATTTAATGAAGAATGCAGAACGTCTAAATATGCAATTTGATTAACGATCACTACCATCTTTTTTACTTAAAGATTAATAATTGAATGTTTTTTTTTTTTTTTTTTTTTTTTTTTTAAATCAAGTTTTCATTAATACTGTGATATTAGTAGTTTCCTTATTTAATTATTTATATGTTAAGTGTAATACTTTTAAGTAAATCCTCATAACAATGTATTTTATAAAGGTTTCAATAAAATCAAAATTATAAAAAAATGTCACTATGATAAACAGACATGTGCGTTGATGCCATTAGACAAGATTTCTTATGTAAAGCGATTGAAAATCTCAAGTCTGGTACATTTTGGCAAAAAGAAAAAAAGTTTCTAGTTTTTTCACGAAATAGGTATCAAAATTTTCGTAATTTTCAGCTTGTTATAAAAATAAATAATTTAAAATTTTTCCCCATGAGATTTTTTCACTACTGAACTTTTTATTGCATTTTGGTGAACAACTTTTTTGAAAATAATTTACAATTCAACTTTTTAATATTTCACCCATATAAAGAACAAAATTATAAAATTCTCATGTATTTTTTAAACAAAAATATCGAACTTTTCTTTCGCATGAATGGTGGTTTATGGACAAACAATTTTGCGAAAAGTTTTTAAATAATTTTTTCAAAACATTTCGAGACAAAACTCAAAACGTTTATTTAGACAAAATGTTCTAGACCCGTGACTTTCAATCGATGGTACGGAACTGAAGATCAGTTTTAAACATTTTTTAATATATTTTCCATATTCAGTTTATTAATACGCATCGTTTGAGGGATCTTGCTACAAAATTTTTTTCCACGGGACACTAATACAAAATGACCCTCAAGGGCCTTTTAATAAAAGGAAATTGTTAATACTATAATCGCATTTTTATTTATTCTTATTTAAAATTCCGTTACTAGGGTTTCGAATTTTTTATGTGATGATAAGACCGATTCTAATTCGTTAGGTATAATGTTTGGTTTCCGACAGAAGATGGTGCAAAATTCAAAGACCCCATATACTTGCATAATAAAGAAAGTTTTCAGCCAGACCCTGGTAGGATTAGGGAACACTTCAGTCGTCTGATTATTGTGGAGTAGAAAGAAACTCGTGGTTTCCACTCCAGAAGTCGGAATAATATCGTCACTTAAAATGCAAAAGGGCCAAACTATAAAAAAAATTGAAAACTGATTTTTTGGTTGTTAATGTACCTTGCATCAAAATACATAGTATCACAAATTATTTGACTTCTACTGTAAAAAATACCGACTTTATTAAATGAATTCAAAAGCATGTAACACAACATATTAGTATTATTTTTCACAACCAAAAGGAATAGCAAATATTATTCTACATCAAACTATGTAAATATGCCAGAACTCTTAACTTCAAATAGTCTTTTTTGGTATTGAGATGTAACAAAATCAATTTTAGAGTCACAATAGTTTTAAACTTATTAAGTTTTTTGTCTGTAAAATTTTAAAGTGTTGTTTGGCCATTTTGCATTTTAGGTGACGATCATTTTGAATTTAATCCTGAATAAGTTTTGTGAAAATACCATTTTAAACAAACGGTTTACAGATCTCAACTTAAAAGAATTAAAACTAATAGAGTGCCCAATTTTAGCACCACAGGTTTCATTGTATAATCGTAATTGTTGACTAAAGCTGAATTAGGTAAAGGGCTTGAAGTTACTCAAGTTTTTTTTCCCGTTCTTCAAAACCTAATGATCGTGCATTTATACTTTGGATTTTATTTGATCATATATAGATTAATCTGAGTTTGGGGATAAAATCTAGATCTTCTTTGTTATCGTGCAGACTTTTAACAGTTAAATACAGGGTGGTCGAATTTTGATAGCAAAATTTTTTTAATTTTTAAAATTTTTTGGTTTTTGGGCGGAGTCTGTGCACTCCTCAATAGAATACAAATTTTGAAACAGAAATTGATACTTGTTGTAATTATGCATATTTTGCGTTATATCTCGTTGATGTGAACTAAATAGTCAACGCAGTAGATTGTCAGTTTTTCGCGAGGCACATTCACAGTTTCATATTTAATAGCATAGATTACTGCGAGAATTTAGTTTTTTTATTTTACACTATAAAATTGAAGAAGAATTAGAAATAAATTTAATTAAAAAAAAAAAAAAAATGTGGACTTTTTAAAAATTACGCAAAAATTGCACTTTTTGTTTTTGTACTTTTATATAGTAAATTGCAATTTGTATAAATCTGATATATAGGTATATAAACTAGATACTTTTCAAAACAGCACGAAATTTACCATAATTTGCATAATTAGGTACTGTTTGTAATGTTCAACGGAAATGCAGACGCGTCAAAAAATTTTGAAAGATAAAAATTTTATAGACAAAAAAAAAAAAAAAAACATTACTCGGGCTAAAAAAAAACATCACAAGAATTATATTTACATAAACTTCAAGTTTGTATTTTTTATTTTCAACTTAAAACCGCTATAATTTCCGCGCCCCTTGCTCGAAATGATTAACAGATTCTGCATTCATTTGAGTCAATTTATATTTGTGCAAAATAGGTTTTAATGTACCGCCAAAAAATCTCAACCTTTTTTTAACTCCAAAATCAAAAATTTTTGATAATTGCTCATATACATTCGTTTTAAATTTTCCATCCCTGATACTCTCCTACTTAACTCTTAACGGGTCTATTTATATATATTTTATTTTATTCTCTTTTGTGGCTATAATTGATTAACGAAAGCAAATCACAGTACAAAATGTCAATACAATATGATTGAATGACATACTAGTATTGTAAAATTCTTTGAATAAGTCATATTGAACTTTATTGAATGGAAATATTGCTAATAGAATAGAATATTAATTTTGATTAGGATATAATGAAAATTATTTTTTCAGTGTTTTTTTTATACGGATCCCTAGTAAATTTTTGTTAGAAAGAAATAAAAAAAAAACTTTCGAAAAGTATACATTTTTATGTATTATTTAATTTACATAAACAATTTGCATGTTTTTACTAAACATTTTTGTTATTTGATTATATTTACTGGAATATTGGTTAAACAGAGAAATTTCTATTCGGAGAAACTTTAGGTACTCATTGAGCTCCCTAACTCAGTTAAAATAGCAAATATTTCCTATACTCTTTATCCGATCTCAAACATTTAGGCATCAAATGAAATCTCTTTATAAAAGTTCCTTTAACATATACATATATATATTTTTATATTTTGTATTTTCTCCTGTATAGTAATTTTTTTTTTTTTTGAGCCTAAGGATTTTTAACTCTGGTATGTCCAAAAGCGATTTCACTTACATAACTTTTCCTTTTTACCCATTTTTTATTAACAATAAATTTTTTTAATATGAGTATCTTAGGAAAGTTCGTTTATCAATGGCCTGTAACTTCGAAGCTATTCAGCTGCACTCAACAATTTTTACATGATTATTTTCAGCGTTAAAAGTGTAAAAGTACTCTCAATGACGAAGAACTAAAAAAAAAAAAAAAAAAAAAAAATGGAGCTGAGGCAGAACATTCAATTTAAGCCAATTTTTCTTATACTGGCCCAGCAAAAAATTTGCTTTCCTGGTAAGCTAGAAGGTATAATTGGAAACAAAAATAAACTACTTATTTTTTGACTCTAGGGATACTCAAAAATATGTACCTAAACGAAAACAAAAATAAAAAAAAAAACAAAAAAATTTTACCGTCAGTGAGACTCGAACTTGAACTCACACTAACCATTCGTTTTTACTGACTAACGTCTTACTCAGTACACCATCCCGCACGTAGCATCCTAAGCGACAAAAACTTTATTTAGTTCAAAATATCTTTTTAGACATTTTGTTATAAAAAACTAACAGCTTCAGAATGGGGTTGAGCCAATAACCTTCTGGTTGTTAATCCGGCGCTCTAGCCAACTCATCCTCGTGATTGCAGTATTACTGTATTATACTATTGAGTACTTATTAATGTAATACAGAGTAGGCAAATAATAATGACGCCTCATTACCAAGAAACTACTTTAATAAGTAGTTGTTATTACCGAAAACTAAAAAGTTTTTGCTGGGGGGTTCTAAACATAAACCAAGACAATAAAATATAAAAACTAAATTCAAAAACCTCCAAGAAAATTATACAAAAACTTTGTATCAAACAAACCCTACTCTTGACACGCTCTTATGATTGACCCAATATTTTCTGTAGACAGTTCAAATAGCACAATAATTTAATATACAGCTATAAAATAAATAAAATAAAAATGTCAAGAAAAACACTCACCGCAGCATCAAGACCTGACAGACAGTTCATCAAAATGGTGTTGTTTATCAGTGCATGTATACTTTTGAGTAGTAAATTTCTCATTTTGTCAATTAACATTAATTGAAAACATTCTTCAAACGGTAGTAACAGCCAAAAAGGAAATAAAAAAACAACATATACAACAAAAAAGAGAAAGTGACTTTATGTTTTTCCAATAATGAAATTAAAAACCGCGATTACACACTGTAAAATAAATAGCAAATAGACAGTCATTACTATAGGGGTCGATAAAATGGTGATAAAAAAAAGGGAGGAAAAAAATGAACAGATAAAAAGATCTTAAAATAGAGGGAGTTAGAGAAAACAAACCATTACGTACAATAATAACCTTATTGTTATTAAAATGGAGAAAAAAAAAACGCATGCGCTTCAATAAATTCAGTGGAAAAAAATGTAAATGTAGAGCAACAACCGTTAGAGTATGAATGGTGTAATAAGCAGTACAAACAACACACAAATAATAACAACAATAATTTTTTAGGTATCATGTTATTTCAAGACACTGTCTGTCTATAATAATAACAAACAACATACAAAATAAATATCATAAAAAACGTTAATAATGAAATTTAAAAAAAGAAAAAATCATAAGATTACACAATATGTTAGTTATATTTGGGAGTTACACTGAGAGGAAATTGAGTTGAATTATTTGAAATAAAATTTATCTTTTTTTTATCAGTGCACCGACCGATGGCGTTTTATCATTATATTCTTATAGCTCCAATATTTTCGGAATTTGCCCTATTTCTTCCATATTTAACGGCCTTATGCTGAAACCGAAGATCAACCGTTTAAGTTTTCCCTTCAGTCCACAAAAATTTGATATTTATAAAACTTGAGAGATGCCTCTTCAAATCCACACTAAAAACTCTTCTATCCCCTCAGATACGACATTATTGAAAGTATTAAGCATATGATTTAAAAAGATAAAGAAAGACACAGAAATATATGTATGTAGCTTTAGTTAAACTAATGTACAAACACGGGGACTACATTGTCGCCGAAAGTTAATAGAATTTGGTTTTGTGAGACTAGAATTGTTTCCAAGTGAATATTCAGTTGTGGGAATGATGTAATTGTGTAATTAAAGCTGCCATATCAGCTATGGTTTCTACAAGAGTGGTATTGTTTCATATACTAAAGTCTTGTCTTGGAGTGTGTTTAATAAAAATCAGCATTAGTTGAAGATCTAATGCATCTAGCTAAAATGGATGCCAAAAGACTTAAGAATGATTTTTTCCTACTCCAACAGGTTCATCTTAGTAATTTATGCTTATGGTTAGGTGAAATTATGATGGATTTTTTTTTTTTATTATATATATTACAACGGAAAAGATTATAATATTTCCGGTAAGATGACTGGCAAGATTATCACTGAACTTTTATAAAAACAAAAATATTTATTTTCAAAAACGGCAGTATTGGGTTCAAAAGGTTATCATGTAGCCTTTTGCACTTTCCGATAAGTTTGTACCAATTTTTAGATCAGTTTAAATGAAGCACTTAAAAATCATGTAAATATTTTTATTACAATAACCGATTTTTCAAATATAGGAACATTGTATTTTTATATAAAGGAATATAATCAAGGGATTGAATTATGTTTCTGAAAACATAAGACATAAAAAACTTCAGATTTTATGATTCCGGTATCAGACTATTTTAAATTTAATTTAACTTATTTTTTACTAATTATTTTACTGGATAGTAGCAATAATCATTATTTAGATAAATAAGCCAGATTTAGAACCACATCGATTGTGACCTAGTCTAGTAAATGGTTACCTCTGCGAGTTCCACGATTTTTTCACTATGCGTAAATTGTAGATCCTGCTGTGAACAACCCAAGCATATTTAAGATTACATTTAGTCATTAGTCTGCTGGGTACCGGGTCATTGCGAGATAAATGGCAATGAGGTAGCTGACGAATTAGCTAGGAACGGCTCAGCTTTGGATAGGGCTGCAAGTGAAAGCGGTGTGAGACCACCACTAGGCTTTTACTTCAGGTTAATTAGGGAATGGATTCGGGATCATGCATGGAAACGTAGGACGGACTACAAATTATCAAGGGTCCTATGGCCCAAACTTGATAAAGCAGATACAAATCTACTTTTAAGCATGAAAAGGGAAGACCTGAAGACTATGATAGGTATTCTGACAGGTCATTGTCCCATAGGGGGAATGATAGGGAATTGGGATAGAGGTTCCTCCGGTCTTTGCAGAATGTGCGAAGATAATGAGGAGCTAGAGACGGTGGAACATATCATATGACACTGTCCATGTCAGTCGATTCCTTGACGAATTAGACAGTTTATCGAGAAGAGATCTCGATAGACTAATAGGATTCGTCATGGGAATAGGCTGGCTAAGAGGGGGTCGTTGGCTTAGAGCGAACGATTTAGGGCGGTAGCACTTTCCTTTTCCAGATTCTTTCTATACTTTTCTTGGTCTCAGCTTTTCTCTTATCATTTTCCTTCCTGGTCTTTATGACACGTCTGTAGTTTCTTTCTATATTTTCTTTCTATATTCTCTACGAAGGGACTCACAATGGACCTCTAGGTCTCCGAGTGGATGCAACCCTTCTGAGTGATGTGCAACCCTTCTTTACCTACCTACCTACCTAGTCATTAGTCATGCTTCAAGTTACACCAAGAAGAGATATACAGGCTAAGTAGCGTAAAAACCTGTCTATAGATTACGACAACACCTCGTCTTCATGGGGAATCATGGATGTTTTTGGTCTGCAGTTTCTTTTAGGATGTTATCGGGAGGATCAATCAATACTTTATCATCACAATTGGAGATTACGACGAGTCATGTCGAAAAAGGCCTTTACATGTTCAAGGAAATCATATAGTGATACGTGCTGGATCCTTGCGATCGCTGAACGAATATGACATCTTAAAGCAACATTCATAGAAGTGTCACCAATACTGCAGATGCAGATCACTACATACATATATATCATACTTCGACGTTAACTATTTGCTACAAGCTTAATTATAGCATAAATAAAGAATAATGATTGTAAAAAACTGTTTATGTTGCCCTGCGCGTGGTTAGGGTCCTCATGACTTTAATCTATCCTATAGATTTGTGGACTCATATAATGGATGTACGTTATTTCACATGCAACAAGAACATTATGTTTCCCTTCAAAAATAGATATAGAAGGATCTATTTCACTCACCATGACTGTAACATTAAACTACATATGTTTTGGCCACAAAATCCTATAGACGAAGCTGACTATATTTTATTAAGATATTCCTATTATTCTTGAGGTTCGCATAGTGATCTTATTATGAGGCATTGTGCATCGACAAAAATCGGCAGTACAATTTTTGCTTTAACAAATTCTTAATCCCAAATTTGCCAGTTACCATGCCTACCGTAACTCTTGAACTTCTATCCGGACTTATTCCTTACTTACCTGTGGAAGCGACAGATCAGTAATTTTTATAACTTTTAAAAACCTTCTGAACCTGAAATGCTTGTAAAAAGGTAAATTATGTGCTGTACAATTTGTTTATATCCTATTTAGTCTGTTTATTAAAACTTATAAAAGAAATTGGAAAATCGTATTCATTCCCTGTTAATTAAAAAATAATTAAAAATATCCGAGCATGGAATCTTGAAATATTTCAGTATAATCTGCTATCGTTAAAATGGTCATAATATTCATGGTATTAATTATTATGTACCTATCTCAAAGTCAATTGTTTTTCTATAATTTAATACGTTATATTGTTTTGAAATCTACTCGGCCATTTGTAAATTTTTAACTTTGTTTCGCAAAAATAGCGGAAAATCTTAAGAGAAAAACAAAATAAAAACAAAGAATCATCATACTGACGCCTGAGTGAATTTGTATATAATTTTTTTTTTTTTTTTTTTTTTTCGATGCAAAATTTAACAAAAACATTGCTAAATTGTTGAAAAATGAATAATACGTATAGGGAAAAAATAAACTTTCAAAATTAATTGTATGATGAATGCACAAACGAAAAACAAAAACACACTTGACTTTTAATAGAGCATTGCAGATATATTTAGGCCTTTTTTATTGTAATTTAAATAGGGGTCTTTTATTTATTTCGTAAAAATACGCTACTTTTGGTATAGGTACTTTTTTAAACATTTAATAAATAAACAAATAAATAAAAGACTTCTGCATCATGTCGAAGGGTCTAAATTTTAATTTACAGAAATCGGAGTAAGCCTTTAGATTTGTGTTTTCAATTGAAAGATAGTCCAACATTCACTAAATCTGCTGTCTAAAAAGAATTTCATTTCATTTAGATTTCCAAGTTTACGTTCCTTATGAATATCTTTCATTGAGTGAAGGGATGAACGAAATTCGTACCGAATGCCATTAATTCTGTAAGCTAAATCAAAAATCTATTCAGCACTTTTTTTTAGTTCATTCTGCTGTTTGGCATGTTTTTCCTTTTTCAAATATATCTATATATTATATTATTCTTTTCATTTAATGCTAATTGTAGACTAATAAAAGTTTATTGCTCTGTTTTTTCCGGCAGCTTTTGTTTCTTTACATTCTTTCTCTATAGAGCATTTTTTTAAATCTTAATCTTAAACGAAAATAAATCACAAGGGAAGGCCGTGTAAGGGGTTTTCATGTACATATTTACAATTTATTTGTTAATTTAATATATTTTCGAATAATACATTTTTATATACTCCATTTGTTATCAATACAATTTTTATTTTTTTTTGCAATTAAAAAATGATTTCAAAAATAATTTTTTAACAAATGCAGCAGCCTTCATTCACATTTTCTTTCTTTCTCCCTCTCTCTCTTCCTCCCTCCTTAATTGAATTTTATAGCACTGCATTTTATTTTAGAAGAATAACAAAACTCTATAAACTGAATTACCATTAACAACCTTGAACTTGTTGCTTTAAATTTTCTTTGTTTAGCCTTTAAAAATAAACTAAATGGGGGAAAGATTGTTTTTAATATTAATAAATAACAGAATTATTTTGGAGGTTTGAGTAATGACTGAATTATTTTGTGACCTATAATTATAAGTAGTGAATTTTTTCAGTTATTAAGTGATTAGATTGTCTATTAGAAAATAAAATTTTATTTGAAAAGTAATTAAGTAGTAAGTAGGTATGTAGTCTTAAAAATATCATATACAAGAAATAATGGAAATAATAAAGAAATTAAGAAATAAATATAAGAGATAAAATTTCAAACTGATCAACGATTTAAATACATTCTAAACAAATGTTAAATACATTCAACTAATTTAAATTCATATGAAAGAATGGAGAAAATTGGAGTTTTCAAGTGGCTCCAATGGGCATTGGGAGCAGTTATGAAGAGGGTGTGCGGAAGAATGAGAGAAGCCTTAGACTATTAGACTCAAGAAATAATTGGATAGGAAGGAGATATATAACTTTTAAAAATTAATTTTCCACTATGAAAATATGAAAAGTGGAAAGCTATTTTCTACCTTTACCTGTTATATGTCTTTGTAGAGCTATTCCTAGTAAACACCAATTTTATATGTATTTGATTTTGTGTTTCTTCCTAATGAGCCATTTACTAAAGGCTAAATTTTTTAAATCATTTTAATTTTGTAAAACATTTTGTTTGGATTTTTATATTTCATGTTAATATTGTAAGGAAATATTTGAAATTTTGCGGAATAATGTCGAAATGTTTTGTTGCATTTTCACAAAAAGTCGCAGAAACCGCTACCGTTCGACAGAAGTATACTTACAGTTTATACAGAATAGGATACTTGCATTTATTTTAAACCTAAATCAGTAGTAACAAATTATTTCGACTCGTTAAGTTAAAAAATATAACATTTTAAAACTTGAAATTTCTTTTTTTTTTAATATTTTATTTGAATAAAAAAAAGTATCTTGTTTAAAAACTTCATAAATTATTTGATTTTAAACAAAATATTTTTCATTTTTACTGCATATTTAATGCACATAAAATACTGTTTTTTTAGAGATTATTTGTAGTTTCCCTGATAATAATGTACATGATACTCAATGGAACTGGAAATTATTAACCTAAATATGAGATATTTGTATCACCCCATTTCATTTTCGATAAAATGAGTACTAAAGAATTTTCCTATTTATGGCCGTGTAGCAGCATACGTTCGAAAACAGCATCTTTACGGTTATTACAAAATTGTTTACTGTTATGAGGGAAATTTTTTTTGTTTATTCGGAATAGAATAATTTGGATTCAATATTAAATATTCAAGCAACTGCTTACTCTTACTACCAATTTTTCAAAAAGTGCATAATTAAAAAAATAAAAATAAAAATAAAAAATAAAAGGCGAAAATTTCCAAAAAAAAAAAGTACCAATTTGGAAAAAAAATCCAATTTCAAAAAAAGGACTAATTTCCAAAAATACCAGTAATTTAAAAAATATACCATTATCACATTTTAAAAGCACAAGTTTTCAGCAAAATTAGCCTTCTCAAAAAAGTACTGAAACACAGAGTGGCCGATCGCAAACGTTTTGGTAAAAAATCTTTATCTCCTAAACTATTGGGCAGATCAAATTGAAATGTTTTAGAGAGTTGTAGAGGAGGACCTAAGCTTTTGTAGTCAAAATAATGTGTCCAACATTTTTTGAGTTATCTCAATTCGTCTAGCGGTGGAAAATTATAAGTCAAGACTTTAAATTCACTACGAAAAATTGCTGTTTTTTACAAAAAATGGTCGGATTCCTTCACTTTTTTTCTCAAAATTCCTTTAATAAAAAGTTTTTCACATATTTCAAAAGATAATGCTTCAAGAATGGATAATAAATTTTTATTTCATTGAGAGTTGCACCCTACGTCCAGTATTGGTCAAATTAAAGTAAAATTTTGAAATAAAAATTTTAAATTAATTCATCGTGCTAGAAAAGAAATTCATGCGAAATTTTTCTAATCTAAAAAATAGTTTTAATTATTAAATACCCAGAAAAAAAACGATGAAACGCTTACAAAAAGGAACATTTTCACCACTTGAAAAGTAGAGCTAAGTACATATTTTGTACTTTTTTGGAAGTTATTAATAAAATTATCACTTCCAAAAAAAGTGAAAATACTTGTATTTTTAGCAGGAAAGATCTTTAATAATTTCTAAGAAAATTAAAATTCCATACATTTTTAAGTATTTTTATTAACTTTCAATAAGACTTAAGCAGAATGTTTATTAACAAATTTTATAAATATAGTTTTAAGAGAAGTACTTCAAAAGCAATAAACAAAGGCTGTCAAGAAGAAGAACATCATACAAATGGGTTAAAAAAAGAACTTCTGCAGCTCTTTTTCATCATTAAGTAATTCCTTCCAATGACAACACAATGTTAAAATCATGACTTCATTTCTTATTTTTTTTTTGCTGGGTATATATAGATTGGATTGACACTAAATTAGTTCTTGTCCTCTCCAAAATCTAAACAGAAGAGTATGTTTTATGAAAATAGGAAAATAGTAAAATTTTTCATATTTATTAAGTGCACGAAAAACATATTAGTATTATTTTTAATGTTATGTGTTATAATAATGTTTCGTAAAACAAAAATCGTTTTGAAAGCTTTAGCGGATAATTTTTTATATATTTTCAAAACTTAATAAATTTTTCTTAAAAAGTATAAATATTAAAATTTATAATTTTTAAGCAAAACTTTTAATTATATGTTTCTGATGAAATTGAGGACCAAGCATTCCGTACCACGTAATTAGATTCATATTCAATGTATAAGAAGGTCATTGCGTGAAGTAAAGTTTGAAATTTTAGATTAATTTTTTACTATCCTAGAAGTATGTTTAGTGTCATTATCTCTCTGATACCGCGACTTCAGAGGCATTTTACATCTGGCATATATTAGCATTGTATTGTTAAAAATATGGGGAAAGAGATATCAAAGATAATGACAGTAAACCTACCTCGAGAATACTAAAAGATTAGTTTAGAAGGGACAATTACAACTTCATGCAGTCCACTGGATCTAAATTTTATTAAAAAGATTTGGAAAATTCTGTAAGATGTTATTTTACTTCTTAAAGTCACAAACAACGATGAATTATGGTCAATAGTACTGGATGTATAGTACTAGATTTCATCAGAAACATATAAAACATTTTTTAATTTTAAGTACATCTCATTTTCTTATTTAATCTAAACAAATAATTTACCAAAGGCTGCCATACATCGTATTTAATTTTTTACGAGTAATTTTTATAATACATATTGCCTACATACCTTTCCAAATGATGCAAATACAACGATCTCAATCCAGATATATCGGCCAAAAATTGTAAAAAAATATTACCAAAATTTTTGCGATGGACCCGCCTTTCACATTCCAAAAGGGTTTTTTTTTATTAGAATTACCAATTTTTCCAAAACTACATATTTAAAAAATAACAGAATAGTCGAAAATAAAACTTCCCAAAATTTTAAATTTTCAAAAATTTCAACTTTTTTACAGAATAGTACCAAAATTTCCAAAAACTATTAATTTCAAAAAAGTACCAATTCTATGCACCTATTTTACAAAAACGTTCTAGTCAAGTTATAATTAAAAACGTACCAAAAATACAAAAACAAAAAGTTCGGTCTTTTGTAACAAAATCTTTTTTCTTTGGAAATAAATTTTTCAGTTATTTTTTAATTTTTGTAAACTAATTTTTCTCTATTTTCACTTAATTTTTCATCTGAAATTTATGAGTTAAATATATAAATTTTATTTTTAAATTGATTTTTAATAATTAATACAATATCTTTTACTCATTGTAATTCCTAATCAAATAAAAAAGACCTTAAAAAGTTTTACACAAAATCATTATGTATAAACACAGAGATACAAGTTTTCATACATATTAAGGCTATAATTTATGACTCCCGCTATCTGCATAATATTTATAACAATTTAAGGGGTGTTAACCAAGAATATGAAGGCCTTTTTTATCAAATAAATTTAATAAATGTTTACTTAATTTTTTTCTTGTTTTAGCTCACAAATGTCGGTATTAATATCAATTCGATATCATTCAGTACTCTTACCATGGAGTCTGACAAATTCATTTGTGTGCGTGAAAAGGTCAACGATACCGCACAAGTGGTCATTATCGATATGAATGACACTGCTAATCCAACTAGACGTCCAATATCAGCAGATTCAGCTATTATGAATCCTGCTAGTAAAGTTATTGCACTTAAAGGTAAGTTTATTCTAAAATTTATGAATATTTACATAGAATATGTATTTGATTTCATCTTAATGTAATTTTCTTATTTTTTTTTCTATTTGTTTGACAGCGCAAAAAACTTTACAAATTTTTAATATCGAAATGAAATCGAAAATGAAAGCTCATACCATGACCGAAGACGTAGTCTTTTGGAAATGGATATCATTGAATACTTTAGCTTTGGTTACAGAGACCTCTGTATATCATTGGTCGATGGAGGGTGATTCGACGCCCGTTAAAATGTTCGATAGACATTCCTCATTAAATGGTTGCCAAATCATTAATTATCGCTGTAATCCAAATCAACAGTGGTTATTGTTGGTGGGTATATCAGCTTTGCCAAATCGTGTGGCTGGTGCTATGCAATTGTATTCGGTGGAACGTAAAGTATCGCAGGCAATTGAAGGTGGGTAAAAAATATATATTCTAAATACAAATAAAATTCAAGAAATTGACTAAAAACCTTCTTTAAAAAGAAAACAGCTATTTTTTTTACAAAATTTCTAATCATTAAGTTTTCATTAAATGTTTTCTTTATAACCTTTTCCTTGTTATATTTTTATGGTGTTTTTCCTTTAGGTCATGCCGCCGCTTTTGCTTCGTTCAAAATGGAGGGCAACAAGGAACCTTCAACCCTATTCTGTTTTGCTGTCCGTACTGCTACTGGGGGTAAATTGCATATTATTGAGGTGGGCGCTCCTCCAACTGGCAATCAACCTTTTGTCAAGAAATCCGTTGATGCTTTCTTCCCACCCGAAGCCGCAAGTGATTTCCC
Source organism: Protocalliphora azurea (assembly GCA_932274085.1). NCBI lineage: Eukaryota > Metazoa > Arthropoda > Insecta > Diptera > Calliphoridae > Protocalliphora > Protocalliphora azurea. Next base: position 14,740,772 of record OW026523.1, read on the forward strand.
CGTAGCAATGCAAGTTTCCTCGAAATATGATACCATCTATTTGATTACCAAGTATGGTTACATTCATCTTTACGACATGGAAACCGGCACATGCATATACATGAATCGGATTTCGGCCGATACCATTTTTGTGACAGCACCCCACGAATCGAGTGGCGGTATTATTGGGGTAAATCGTAAGGGTCAAGTATTATCGGTGACAGTGGACGAAGAACAGATTATACCCTATATTAATACGGTATTACAAAATCCCGATTTGGCTTTGCGCATGGCAGTGCGTAACAATCTCTCTGGTGCAGAAGAATTGTTTGTAAGAAAATTCAATAAGTTATTTACGGCTGGCCAGTATGCTGAGGCTGCTAAAGTGGCTGCCTTGGCGCCTAAAGGTATTTTGCGTACACCCCAAACAATACAACGTTTCCAACAAGTTCAGACTCCGGCTGGTTCTACAACACCACCTCTATTGCAATATTTTGGTATTTTATTAGATCAGGGTAAATTGAATAAATATGAATCTTTGGAATTATGCCGCCCGGTGTTGTTACAAGGCAAAAAACAATTGTGCGAGAAATGGCTGAAGGAAGAGAAATTAGAGTGCAGCGAAGAGTTGGGTGATTTGGTCAAGACCTCGGATCTCACTTTGGCTTTGTCCATCTATTTGAGAGCGAATGTACCCAATAAGGTTATACAATGTTTTGCTGAAACGGGTCAATTCCAGAAGATAGTTTTGTACGCCAAGAAGGTGAACTATACTCCTGACTATATATTCCTGTTGCGCTCGGTTATGCGCACCAATCCCGAGCAGGGTGCTAGCTTTGCTTCCATGCTAGTGGCCGAGGAAGAGCCTTTGGCGGATATCAATCAGATAGTCGATATTTTCATGGAACATTCTATGGTCCAGCAATGTACGGCCTTTTTGTTAGATGCTCTCAAGCACAATCGTCCCAATGAGGGCGCCTTACAAACTCGTCTCTTGGAAATGAACTTGATTTCAGCTCCTCAAGTGGCCGATGCGATTTTGGGCAATGCTATGTTTACTCACTACGATCGTGCCCACATTGCCCAATTGTGTGAAAAAGCTGGCTTATTGCAACGTGCTTTGGAACATTATACCGATTTATATGACATTAAAAGAGCCGTGGTGCATACTCATCTTTTGAATGCTGACTGGTTGGTAGGTTTCTTCGGCACCCTCTCCGTCGAAGATTCCTTGGAATGTCTGAAGGCCATGTTAACCGCTAATATTAGACAGAATTTACAGATTTGTGTTCAAATTGCTACAAAATATCATGAACAATTGACCACCAAAGCTTTAATAGATCTCTTTGAAAGCTTTAAATCCTATGAAGGTCTTTTCTATTTCTTGGGCTCCATTGTCAACTACTCTCAAGATCCAGAGGTCCATTTCAAATACATACAAGCCGCTTGCAAGACCAACCAGATCAAGGAAGTGGAACGTATTTGCCGTGAATCCAATTGCTACAATGCTGAACGTGTTAAGAATTTCCTTAAAGAAGCCAAATTGACTGATCAATTGCCTTTGATTATTGTTTGCGATCGTTTTGATTTTGTTCACGATTTGGTCTTGTATTTGTACCGCAATAACTTACAAAAGTACATTGAAATCTATGTGCAAAAGGTCAATCCCTCACGTTTGCCCGTGGTTGTGGGAGGTCTTTTGGATGTTGATTGCTCCGAGGACATTATTAAGAACCTTATTTTGGTGGTTAAAGGACAGTTCTCCACAGATGAACTCGTAGAAGAGGTGGAGAAACGTAATCGCTTGAAATTATTGTTACCTTGGTTGGAGTCACGTGTCCATGAAGGCTGCATTGAGCCAGCAACTCATAATGCTTTGGCCAAGATTTATATTGATTCGAATAACAACCCTGAGAGATTCCTTAAGGAAAATCAATATTATGATAGTCGTGTTGTGGGACGGTACTGCGAGAAACGTGATCCTCATTTGGCCTGTGTGGCTTACGAAAGAGGTCAATGTGATCGTGAATTAATTGCTGTCTGCAATGAAAACTCTTTGTTCAAGAGCGAAGCTCGTTATTTGGTTAGACGTCGTGATGCTGAACTTTGGGCTGAAGTGTTGGCCGAATCGAACCCCTACAAGAGACAACTTATCGATCAAGTGGTACAGACCGCTTTGTCCGAAACCCAAGATCCCGATGATATATCTGTCACCGTCAAGGCTTTCATGACCGCAGATTTACCCAATGAGCTGATTGAATTGTTGGAGAAAATCATTTTGGACTCTTCCGTATTTTCGGATCATCGCAATTTGCAAAATCTTTTGATCTTGACCGCTATCAAGGCCGATCGTACTCGCGTTATGGATTACATTAATCGTTTGGACAATTATGATGCTCCCGATATCGCCAACATTGCCATATCGAATCAATTGTACGAAGAAGCCTTTGCCATCTTCAAGAAATTTGATGTCAACACCTCGGCTATACAAGTGTTGATTGAACAGGTCAATAATCTCGAAAGAGCTTACGAATTTGCTGAACGTTGTAATGAACCTGCAGTATGGTCTCAATTGGCCAAGGCCCAGCTGGATAAAGGTTTGGTTAAGGAAGCTATTGACTCCTACATCAAGGCTGATGATCCCAGCGCCTACATGGATGTGGTTAATGTTGCCTCTCAATCAGATTCTTGGGAAGATTTGGTGCGTTACTTGCAAATGGCCCGTAAGAAAGCTAGAGAATCATATATTGAAAGTGAATTGATTTATGCCTACGCCAGAACTGGTCGTTTGGCAGATTTAGAAGAATTTATTTCTGGGCCCAATCATGCTGATATACAAAAGATAGGCGATAGATGCTTCAATGACGGCATGTATGATGCTGCCAAATTGCTTTACAACAATGTTAGTAACTTTGCCCGCTTGGCTATTACTTTGGTGTATCTCAAAGAATTTCAAGGAGCCGTTGACTCTGCTCGCAAGGCTAACTCCACACGCACCTGGAAGGAAGTGTGTTTTGCTTGTGTAGATGCTGAAGAATTCCGTTTAGCTCAAATGTGTGGTCTCCATATCGTTGTACATGCCGATGAATTGGAAGATTTAATCAACTACTATCAAGATCGTGGCTATTTCGAAGAGCTCATTGCCCTACTCGAATCCGCCTTGGGCTTAGAACGCGCCCACATGGGCATGTTCACCGAGCTGGCTATTTTGTATTCAAAATTCAAACCCTCGAAAATGCGCGAACACTTGGAATTGTTCTGGTCACGTGTCAATATACCCAAAGTATTACGTGCTGCCGAGTCGGCTCACTTGTGGTCCGAGTTGGTATTCCTTTATGATAAATACGAGGAGTACGATAACGCTGTAATTGCTATGATGGCTCATCCCACCGAAGCCTGGCGTGAAGGTCACTTCAAAGATATTATCACAAAGGTTGCCAACATTGAACTGTACTACAAGGCTATACAATTTTATTTGGACTTTAAACCCCTACTACTCAACGACATACTTTTGGTATTGGCACCACGCATGGATCATACACGGGCCGTAACATTCTTTTCTAAAACTGGACACTTGGCTTTGGTCAAACCCTATTTGCGTTCCGTGCAATCGCTTAACAATAAGGCCATCAATGAGGCTTTGAATGGCCTACTAATCGAAGAGGAAGACTATCAAGGACTACGCAATTCCATAGATGGTTTCGATAACTTCGATACCATTGCATTGGCCCAAAAATTGGAGAAACATGAATTAACTGAATTTAGACGTATTGCCGCTTATCTGTACAAAGGTGTGTATGGGGAAAAGATTATAGGAAAATTTCTGCGTAGTTGGGAACATTGGGAATGCGAACATTTTGCAAAAGGGACGATTTTTTGCGAGAGTTTATACATTTTTTTTTTTTTTTTTTTAATTTAGGCAACAATCGCTGGAAACAATCAGTTGAATTGTGTAAAAAGGATCGTTTGTATAAGGATGCTATGGAATATGCTGCTGAATCTGGTAAACAAGAAATTGCCGAAGAACTGCTGGCTTGGTTCCTCGAACGTAATGCCTACGATTGTTTTGCTGCCTGCTTATTCCAAGTAAGTAGAGATATACTAAATTTATTTTTTGAAGTTCAAATTAGCTTTTAAGCTAAGGAGCCAAGAAGAATTTTGAGCTGAAATTTCCAAGCTATGGAATTTATTTATTTTGAACATTTAATTTATTCTTCTTTCTTTAAGTTGAAGAAACGTTTTTGTAATTTGAAGTGCTTTTATAGCAATATATTGTTTATATAAAATTAATCTTTGTGTTTCTTATTTTTTCCTTAGTGCTACGATTTATTAAGACCAGATGTTATTTTAGAACTTGCATGGAAACACAATATTATGGACTTTGCCATGCCTTATATGATTCAAGTAAGTTTAACGATTAATACGACTACTAATAATATTAAAAACTTAACTATGAATTATACTTTAAAATGGCCTTTGTACAAAAATTTGGACTATAGTCTTTTGACTATAGACTAAGCTATTGTATTGACTATAGACTAGATTATAGTCTTGACTATAGACTAAACTATAGTCTTCACTATAGACTATACTAAACTATAGTCTTCACTATAGACTATACTAAATTATAGTCTTCACTATAGTCTTGACTATAAAGGCAACTATTATCTTGATTATACTCTCGACTATAGACTAGACTGAATCTTTACTATATAATAGATTACTTTAGTCTTGAGTATAGCCTTAATTATAAACGAAATTATAATCTTAACTGTAAACTAAACTATAACCTTATTTATAGACTAAACTATAGTCTTGACTATAATTTTGACTATAGACTAAACAAAAGTCTTGACTATAAACTAAACTGTAGTCTTGTCCGTAACTAAACTATAGTCTTAACTATAGACTGGGCTATATATATTCTTGACTATATATAAATTTACTATAAAGTCTTAACTATAGACTAGACTATAGTCTTAACTATATTCTATTACTAAGTTATAGTCTTGACTGTAGACTAAGTTATAGTCTTGACTGTAGACTAAGCTATAGTCATGACCATGGACTAAGCTATAGTGTTGACTATAGACTAAGCTATAGCCTTGACTAGAGACTAAACTATAGTCTTAATTATAGACTAAAATATTTTATTATTAAATTTTTTTTTCTAGGTCATACGTGAATATACCGCCAAAGTGGATAAACTCGAACAAAACGAACAACGACGAGAGAAAGAAGATGAAACAGTCGAACATAAAAACATAATTACCATGGAACCTCAATTAATGATAACAGCTGGTCCTGCAATGGGTATACCACCACAGTATGCTCAAAATTATGGTGCTGCTGCGGCAGCGCCCGGTTATGCTCCCAATATGGCTTATCCACCCGGTTATGGAATGTAGGCTTTCTTTTCGTATGGTTTTAAACAATTTACTCTAACTGTAACTACGAATTAAAAAAAAAATTAATTAATTATATATTATTATAAAATTACGACAAACAACACATTACAAGAAATTTTTTAAGAAAATTCCATGTTTATTATTCTATTATTTTTTGTATTTTTAATTTCTTTAAATGTTTCTGTTTAATTTTTTTCTCCTTGTCGTAAACAATTCTATTTAATTCTTAAGTTTAGTAACTCCAAAAACAAAATATTACAACAATAGCTATAAACATACATGCGAATACTTACATGCATAAACTATTAAAATAATTTCAAACAACATTTAAACGATAAAGGGATTAAAAAAAAGCATATCTTTCAATTCTTTTTAAGTAGATTAAATTCTATATAATTTAATATTTCTTTTTTGGGGATTAAATTATTTCTCATTTTACTTTTGTAAATGTTTGTAAAAATTTCTTTTATATGTTTATTTGGTTACATCTTAAAATAATTCCTTTTTTGTATGTTTTATGTAAGTTTTATCTAATTATATACCTTCCAAAATCCTCAAATACCCAGGCCCATAAATAATTTTGTAATTCCTAACGTAAATTATATATTATTATTATATTTGTATTTATGTTTTAAACACATAAAACATTTATTTGAAAATATCTTATCGTACTATATAACGTAACGAAATTGAGAAAACGAAACAAAAACTATTTAAAAAAAGTAAAAGAAAAAAAAGAGAGAAATTAATATACATTTATTATATTATTTTTAAATTTACTCTTTATTTTTTATTTTATTCTCTTTATTAAGTTTAAATATTAATTACTAATTAAATTTAAAACAAAAATCACACATAATAGTAATGCCGCTCCATTAAACAACAACAAAAAAATATACGCTCTATTATATATAATCGAACGAAATTAAATTGGATTATTTATTTAAAAAAAAAAATAGAAAAATTATTAGGTAGAGTTTTCCAACCTCAAAAGGAGGACAATGTTGGGTAAATCGAAAATCGAAGTAAAAAAGTCTTTTTTCTGTGAAATAAAGTTAAAGTTCTTTAAAAACTCAATAAATTCACAATTTAAAGAAAAACAGAAATTAGAAACAAATTCAAATTTCAAATACACATTTCTAGAAATTTTGGTAAAATACTCTATTAAACATTTCTTTGATTGTATAAGAAACCCGAAATTAACTAAAATTTTCAAAATTGTCTTAACTATATTATAGACTATTAACAAAAGTTTACACTAGACTATAGACAAGATAGACTATGCCATAGATTCTATGAATATTTGAATAAAAAAAAAAACTTAAAAAAATAGGAATTTAATTTTAATTTTATTATTAGAATTTTTTAAAATTTTTGCAAAAATCTGTTTAAATTACAAAATTTAATGATTTTTAAAAAGTTTGAAATTAAATTCAAATTTTCAAAATCATAAAAAATCGAAAATTGCATCTATAATATGCCAAAGTGTAGTCAGAAAACATTTCTAAACAAAATTGTATTTTTCAAAATATTTTTAAATGTTCGAAATTTGTTTAGAATTTTGAAAAATATTTTAAAATATGTAAATTTATTATATATTAAATTTCTATATATTATATATTTTAGAATGAATGTTAAATGTTAGGAACACAATTGTGTCATATGAACGTAGAGGCGTTGTTAAACTTGAACTTATACATGGTAATTGAAAAGCACACAACAACCGCCGCACAGTGGCTCAGAATCGTTTTTTATCGGCTAAAATTCTGTAGTAATTTTTGAATCGATAAGTATTTTTTCTTTTTTTGATAGAGAGATATTTTAGTTTTTAATTTATAATAATTTAAGGCTAAAGTTAAACTTAATTTTTTTTTTAGAGCATTTAATATGAAAATGAGATTTTTTTTTGAATCAGCTTTACTTATAAAAAAATTTATAAGCGGATAAAAATATTACAATAATACCCAGAATAATTTTGTGAACAGGTTCCCAGTTTACCAATTCTATAATCGGTTGTTTTTGGAAAAAAAATACGATTTTATTAATGTTTTTGTTTTTTATTTAAATAACATTAAGGACGAACATTTTTATTTTTTAATAACTAAAAGTTTTTTAATATTTATTTTAATTTTTGCTTAAATAACAAAAAAAAAGAAAACTGTAATTATTATTCATTCGTTTGGAAAATAGCATGCAAATATTCCTTATTTACTTCTATATTATTTCTGTCCTCTAGCAGCCCTTTTGCTTCTTCATCTACTTTACATTGACTTCGAATGCTAGAGATGAGCGGATCTGACACTGCCAGTAATATATTAAATAGATCTTCATTTGTAGAATTTCGTGATATTTTTCTGGTATTGTGGTCTCTATAAAATCTATAATCTTTTTTCCTGTGCTTCCTCTGATAGACCTCCAAGTGGTACTAAATGATGCTTAATGACATCTTCTCCATGATAAAGAATTTTGTGAACTGTTGCAGACATATTTCTCTATGGATATTTGGTTGTATATATTCGTGCAGTTTCCTTCGCATAATCAAATTTTCTAGCATCAATTTGTTCATTACACAGAAGTACATCGATAATTATTTTAAATCTTGAAATAAAACATATTAAAACCTATGTTTCAGATGTTCTTTCGGAATCTGAAAAGAACCTTCTTGCTGTGTTCCCATCATTCGTATTGCCTGATCATTGTTTTGGTTGATCTATAATCAATTCATATTTGAGAAATTCGACATGAACATGTTTTTTTAAACTTATTAACTCCTTATTGGTGTTTAAAACCAAAATCATAATTGATTTTTAGTATGTGTTTCATGAAAAAATTTTTGGAATATTTTCATTCAAGTAGTAAAAGTGTTCTACAGACGGTACAAAATTATATATGGGGTTCAAGGGGACACTTTCACCTTTCTTCTGGTAGCAAAATTTGTTTATCCCCCTTGACCCTCAAAAGTTCTATTCCACTAAAATTTAAATTTGGCTAAAATATAGTACCTAAGAAAACATTTAATAAAACAGCAGGTATAAACGGTACAGTGATACATCATACAATTTTTTAAAGACTATTATCCTGCCTACATAACAAAACAAAAATGCAGTCAACTATCGATAATATTTTGCGAGTAATGATAATTTACTTCTTGATTAAATTTACGAAAATCACATTTTTTTATAAAATGACATTAAATATTTTATCTTTAACAACATTCCACGCCCACAATTACTAATATTTTGATGTGTTAACAAAAAATTGGACTTTTGGCCAATGAAATTAATTTCTGGACCACTGTGCGGCGTATTGTTGACCGTATGTACGTTGTACGTTCAAATAGATTTAATTTTATTTTTTACGCAAACTACGACCGTATTTGTAATTTGAAAAAAAAAAAACAATTAAAATATTTTTTTTTTTTTAATTAAATTTGTTATTTGAAAAGAAAATTTAAACAATATAAATAGAAAATTTCACAGTTTGTTTAGTTTTTCTAATATTTATTTGAAACAAAAAGATAAATTACAAATTTTAATAAAATTTTATGATTTTTAAAAATTTCGAAATTAAATTCAAATTTTCGAAATGATAAAAATCTAAAGTGTACCAAACAGTAATGAGAAAACATTTCTAATAAAAATAATGTTTTTAAAAAATATTTTTAAATGTTCGAAATTTACTTTGAATTTTCAAAATTGCCTTAAAATATATAAATTTATTTTATATTTAAAAAAGAATGCTTAAATTAAAAATTTTAGTAAAAATTTTATGATTTTTAAGCAGATTCAAATTAAATTTAATTTTTAGAAATGATAAATAATCGAAAATTTCTGCATACAAAGTGAACCAAACTGTAGTGAGAAAATATTTCTAATTAAAATTGTGCTTTTCAAAAACATTTTTAAATGTTGGAAATTTACTTCGAATTTTGGAAATTGTCATATAAATAATGCTTAAATTACAAAATTTTACGACTTTTAAAATGTTCAAAATGATAGAAAATCGAAAATTGGATAAAAGTTCTTGATTTTTTGTAGTTCGAAATTAAATTTGAATTTTCAAAATTGTATAAAAGTAATAAAAAACCAAAAACTTGATGTAGTTTTTGATTTTTGACGTATCATCTATCAACATTTTAAGTTTCAAACATATATTTAAATTTTCGAAATTTGTTAATATATATATAAATTTATTAAATATTATTAAAACCTGTTTAAATTTCAAATATTAATAAAAAATTAAGATTTTCAAATAGCCGAAATTAAAATAAAAATTTTCGAAATCATAAGAAATCGAAAATTGCATCAAAAATTGTCAAAACTTGGTTTTTAGAAAATAGTTTTTAAATGTTCGAAATTTACTTTAAACTTTCGAAATTGCCTTAAAATATATTTATAAATGATGTCTAAATTACAAATTTTAATAAAATTTAATAATTTTTAAAATGTTCGAAGTTAAATTTGAATTTTCGAAATAAAAAATCGTAAATACACCAACTGTAGAGAATAAGCTTCCTTTATCCAATTTTTTTTTAATCTATAAATATTCGAAATTTACTCTTAGTTTTCGAAATTATCTTAAATTTTATAAATTTGTTTAAATATTGCAAAAAAAAAAAACTACTTAAATTACAAATTTTAATAACAGTTTCCTGATATTAAAAAGTTCGAAATTAATTTGGAATTTTTGAAATTTTCTTAAAATGATAAAATATCCAAAACTTTTATATCAAATGGTAATAATAAGGTATTTTGAATAAAAATGTAGTTTTTATATATAGAAAATTATTAGTTTTAGTGGATATTTCATATTTTTCAAAAGTGAAATTGAATTCCTAGAGTAACAAAAAATCGAAAATTGTGTTTAAATTATATCAATATATAGTGAAAAAGGTATTGAAAACCATAATTCAAAAATATATCCAAATGTTTAATATCTTACGAATTTGTACGGCAATACATTGTACATAATTCGATAAGGTTTTCTTTCGAAACGAATCACAATATAATTCGTCCAGTTTTGACATTTTTAAAAATTTTAATATAATACTTCGTTAATAAAAGAAAAGCGAAAGGCAAACAGATTTTAAACTAAACTTGGAAATCATATTTTATTTTTAATTTCTTTTGTAAATTATCTAATTTTTGTAAAGAATTTTCAGTAAATTTAAACTTCATCATATGATTCTGTCACATTCTTCATCTTTGACATTCTTCATCTTTGACACATCATGGAAGCTGTAACAATTATTTGGAAAATGTTTGTATAATTTGTAATAATTTTTATTTGTATTTTGTGTTTTATTTTATGTAAATTGAGTTCAATTTTGTGTGCTTTATTTAAATAAATTTATGTGTTTTAGAAATCTACTGATTTTTTAATAGGGAAAAGACATATAAATGATTTTTTAATCTTAAACTTCTTTATAACAAAATCTGATCATGGTCCAGTAATTACTGGTCCGTAGTATTTTTTTTTATTTAATTGTATGTTAAAAAAATGCTTTTGTCTATAATTCACGGTTTAATTTTATAACTTTCCAGTCTTTGATTTTATTGACAGAAACAGCCATTACAAAAGCACTCTATCGAACTTGTTCCATAAATTGAATTTGAATGAAATTGATAAAAAGTTTTACAAATCCAAATTTTAAAGTGATTTAAAAAATGTTATTTATTAATTAAAATATAATTAAAAAAAGCTTTTGCTTTAATAAATTAAAGCTTAAAACCCAAATATCTTTGGTCGTCCTTGAAGAGAAAATCTAGTAAATGTCTTTTTCCGTTTCACTCAAATTCGATTTAAAGAAATAGAGCGTTCTAAATATTTTTCACATTAAATAAAACGAAATTAAAGAATTATTCTTTGTAAAATGTTTAAAACTTAAAAGGTATCCATACACAATCCAATTATTGCAAAATTTGTCAACATTAAATCGCTGCTCAATAAAATTGCAGGTACATGGATGCCTTAAAGTTTTTGTAATTTATCCAATTATTTGTGGAGTCTAAGATTATAAATACAATTTGTCCACTAATTTTAATTTCTCAAAGTAGCTTAATTTGTTAATGATCGCACTTATTATATAGTTAATCGTTTTATTAGCAGCTGGCAAAGATCTTAACTCTTATATAGTAGCATACATATATTCCACATTGTAGTGTATTTTCGTATGAAAATTGTTTCCTAATATAATACAATAATAAGAGAGAGTAACATGCCTGGGGGCATAGAATACAACTAGAAGTTTATGTGAGAGGCACTTCAAAAAACTAGATATTTATGTGAGAGAAAAAACCTGATTCAATTGTCAAAAACCTAATTTATACAACAACAAAATACATGTAGTCACATATATTTTGCTTTTGTGTTTTGAAAAAAATGAGTAATTTTTTTGAAAATTTATTTTGAAGTGCCTCTCACATAAACTTCTAGTTGTATTCTATGGCCTGGGGGCTTATTGTGTGCTTGGATTTGAAAAGAATATCATTGGAAATTGTATTTAAAATACATTGAATTTCGAAAATGTTTTCTTTCGAAATGAATTATGGAATAACCCCCCAGGATACAGTGTGAGATTTTGCCAATTTAGCCGGACAAAATTCCAATTTTGAAATTATTGATTTAGAAACTGCCTCACAATATTTTTTGCTTAATAGCCTATATAAATCATTCCACTCATAACGTCAGAGCTTTTAAATTCATGAAATAATTTGGTATCAAAATGAAATTATATGCCAGTAAATATCAGATATCGTTCTTGATCCATTTGACCGAAATTTTCATATTATTAGAGGATAAAAATCTGATTATTTGTTTTATTACTGTAAAAACAACATGAAGAAGTATTTTCTTAAATAAATCCCAATTTTAATTCAAACTTGAAATTTAAAATGATTTTTTTTTTTAACATGTACATATTTTGAGAAATAGGTTAAAATTATCAAATTATAAACATTTCAGTTTGTTAGGATACAGTTAATTTGTCACTTCAAAATTATTGTGGGTTGTTTTCAAGTTGTAACGTTTATTTGTAACAATTATTTGGAAAATGTTGTAACGTCTCAAGTGGTTAGCGAAGGTAGAGATTGTGCGATCCCATGGGCTAAATTATCAAAATCTCACACTTTCCAAAGCTGTCGGATAATTTTTATGAAAAACTGGCAATGCTACTTCGAAAAATCGGTCATGTAAAATAGACTATTTTGAGTTTTAATAGTATTAAGGATTAAGCATTTTTATATAACCCAATAAACCAAACGATATTATAACGATATCGAAACGGTATCATATAGTTGATAAAATTATAATAGATGATAATTATAAAAAGATAGTTTTTACGGACTAAAGTGTACCTTTTCTTATGATATCGTTTTTCCATGAAATTATGATGTAGTTTTCGATATAGTAATTTCCCAAATAGCGATAGTAAAATCAACGTAACGTAACGAAATGATAATATTATGACAATATCGTTTTCAGCAATGCGATATAATATCATAATCGGCACTTAAGCTGATATCGCTTTCATATCGTTCTTTGGTTAATTATTCAATATATTTTTATTCTAATTTAGGGTCTAATTTTTGTAAAACACTTCACCTCACTTTAAAAATTTGTTCATATAAATTGTTTTTGTTTTTTAAAAATTTGTATTGACAATTTTTTAACGTGAGGTGAAGCGATTTATAAAATAAAAGGGTTATTTGAACAGTACAGCCATTTGCTATATTTTTAGTCTATACTTAAAATTTGTTTATAGGTCCTCACACTTTCACAATCATTACAAAATACATAACTTTTACACAACTTTTAACTGCACTCTTTGATCAATTCAATTGTATTTACAATCCTTTCTAACAATTTTTAAATTCCAATAAATGTTCGTAGTTTATTTAAGATTTATTCTTAATCATTTAATTAATTTATTACTAATTTTATTTAATTTTCTTCTTTTCCTTCAGATACAAATAATTACAGCCTAAGTATCGTTAAGAATTCCTGTATTCCTGTTAATAAAATGCCTCCTTAAGACGAAGAAATTATGAACAAAACACACATAAATATTTATTAACCACAACTGCAATAAGAAAACCAATTAAAAACCTGGCAAAATATAAAGACTTCTATTAAAGATTTACAACAAATAGTGGCAAATTTTAACAGACAACAATAAAAGAAATCGTATATATAAAATATAATATATTTCCTTTAAATTAACTAGTAAAGCAACAAATATAATTTTTAAATAAAACGTTAGATTAGAGGCAAGATGGCAACTCAATAAAGTTATTTATTTCGAAATAAAAAGTATTGACAACTATTTTAAAGCGATTTTTAAGTGCGTAAAAGCTCGAAAAGTGTAAAAAAAGCAAATTTCATTTGGAAAAAAAATGTAAAATTTAACCTTTATTTTTTATATCTAAAAAAAATGTATTAAGCAAAAATATAAATTATGCAAAAACTTTAATAAATTTATTATAAAACTTTATAAAACAAAAATAGTAAAAATCGCTATTTTAGAATATTTTTGGTTTTTGATGTTATAATCATATGTTAGGATTGCTGTTTAAAATCTTTAAATTCGTTTTAATTAATTAATAAATTAAATATAATATTTAAAAATATTATCCAAGATTAATTATGTGATTAAACGAATACGATTATAAATATTTAAGCGAATTATTATAAGATTTCTTAATAGTTTTGAAAATATTTTTGTACAATTTTCATTAAAATTGCGTTTTAATTATATATTTCTTTGAAGTACTCATTATTTAAAGTATTTATTTTTAATGCCACCTTGCTTCTTGTCCATATTTTGATCTAATGTTATGTTCACATATAAAGGTTTTTTGAAAAACGAGTTCTTTTCTCAAAAAACACAAATAAATTGATTTGTTTTTTTTCATATATTTCAAAACCAAAAAAACATCTCGATTCGAGTTGTTTAATTATTTAACATACAAAAAACATACTAAATTTCCATACAAGGAAGAAGTTTTTAATATTTTTAGTACAAAGCAAGTTGTTGGAAAAATAATACGTAAAAATTGTCAAACATTAAAAAAAAATAAGAATGAAATTTATATTTGTTCATAAATTTTATATGTTTAAAATTTTTATTTTTGAATTAAAGTGTGTGTGAAATGTTTATTCAAATCAAAAATTTGTGAAAAAAGAAAAAAACACTATAAAATGATATGTGAACAGTGATGTTTAAATTCATTGTGTTTTTCAAAAAAACAAATCAAAAAGTAATGTATGTGAACATAATATAAAATATAAATTATTAACAGTTTAAAAAAACCAACAGAACAGAAAAAATAGCCATAGAATTATACAAAACAGCACTCAAGGCTTAATATGTAATTTATTTAAGTATATGTTACATTAACCTAAAAATGTTTTTACACAATTTTCAAAAGGTTATTCGGTTATTACATGTAATACAGGGTTATAGATATCCACTATTTAACAAATTTTAATAAATCGGACAAGGTCCGAAATAAAAAAAATCAAAAAGAATTTCATTATATCTTTTAAAAGCATTGCGCCCATTTTAAAGCAGATCGGTGGTCGTTCAAGGTAAATTTTTTAAGTTTAGTGGCCAAACTCGAGGCGACCGGTTTGGTAATATAAAGGCAATATCCGTTTGTCAAAGTAGAGCCAAATTCACCGAGAAAATCGCCGCTGTTTGTAAAAGTGTGCAGGAGAAAATAAAGCAGTGATAGGCAATTTCTCTTGGCTGGAATTGAACGATATGGACATGTAACTCCACAACTTACATTATGTACGAAAGATTTCAGTATATAGTTACCTCTAGTGGAGGTGACATAATCGTGGGCAATAGCTCAAATTCAGTCCAATTTATGTGTCATTGATATTCAACTTATCATTACGCATCGTTTCAATAATACTTCTTATATAAGAATCGCAAAAAAAAACTGTTTCTCGGGACACTCTTATGTATTATGTAATAGTAATGTTTTGTGTTACATGTTAACTTTCTAGCGGCTTTCAAGGATACAAGAGGTGATAAGATTACACTTTACATAATCAAAAAGCTCTTAAGATTTTTAAAGTACCTAATCTAGGCTAGCTACCTAATTCTTTAATTAGCTGCCAGTACTTTATAATTATTAATTTATTTTAGACTCTGCATATCCTACTGGAAACCAATAAATTGTTTGTTCAAATTAATTTTCATTGAAAAATAACCGAATAACCTTTTTTAAAAATTCATTCAACTTATTCCAAGTTTTCTTTTTATTTAATTTATAAAATTAATATATAAAAAACTAAAAAAAAACATTTTCAACATGACATTAATTAATGTAGAAAAAAACAAAAATATATTATTAAATTACAAATAAAAGTTCAATGTTCATAAATTCACAAAAACACGAATAATTATTATATTATTAATTTTTAAATAATAAACCATAATAACTAACAAAATAAAAAAACAATAATATTTAAAACTCAACAAAATATAAAAAGTATTGTACTAAAATTTAAAAAACGCTGTAATTTATTTGTCTTAAAATTAATTAAAATAAATTAATTATAATTAAAAAGTTATTGAATTTTATTTGATATAATAAAAATGTTAAACAAGTTTCACTTATGTTTTGGAAAATCAATTTAATAAATCAAAATTTGGAAGAAATCTTAACTCAAAAGAAGCCAATAAATATTTTAGAAGCAGAGATATCACAGAAATTAAAAAAAAAAACTATAAAATATTTAAAGTAGAATTTTCAAACAAGAATATAATTTTTTCTTAAATATATAAAATTATATTTTTTTTCGTTTCAAAGCGTTTCTTATATAAAATGAGACCCTTACAAACAGAGAACGTTTTCATTATCTTTGCCAAAAAAATTAAATAAATTTATTTCTTTATTTTATCTAACAAAAATAGACATATCTCATATTTTATAAGAAATTAAGTTGTAAAAGTCATAGACAATTTAGACTTAAGGCCGGTAAAAGCTTTAGGTGACTATATAAAATAATTTTTTAAAATAAAACCAATCCAAAAAAAATCTTTAATAAATCTCCTAATTAAGATTCTGCCGGTCGTTATTCTATTTTTAGCACTTTGGCAGCACTCGTACAAAGTTATCACTTGATTTTTTTACATCAAAGAGTTGCCATGACAACTTCTTTTTAAATAACGATCAAACTTTTCAATTAAACATTTTTTCATTTCTGTTTGAAAGAAGTTTCTTCGATTAAAATAATAAGTAAACAAATCTCATATTTTATAAAGAAATATTAAAAACCAGTATGCCTCGTTTAAAGCCCACCACAAAAATCGATGTTATAGGCAATTTAGACTTGAGTCCCGAAAAGGCTGTGGGCGATTACATAGAATCCAAACAACAAGATGCATTTTTTATGTAAGTTTTCCTTCCGAAATCTTTAAAAATAAAATCAAACTAACAAGAAAAATTTTAGTAAACCACCCAATTGGGATTCTGCGGGTGATTCCGTAGAATTACTATTCATACGCAATGAACGTGAACATGCCGCCATGTTAAGACTTCAAGAAGAAATGTTGGAAAATGCTAAAAAGCAAACAGCCATTAATGCCAATCGCATAAGTAAATTGTATAAAATTCATGGAGATTTGCGTAAACGTTTCATTGAGGTTAATAGTTTTATAAAAGATTGTGTGGATAAAAAACGTATAGCGGAGAAAAAGGTGGTTGAGGAAACTGCCATGCAAGAGGTGATAAAAGAAAATATTAAAAAGTACAAGACCAGTATACAGGAGTTAGGTAAGTTATCTTAGATATTATAGAAATCGAATTTAAATTAAACAAAACATATAATTATTTCTAAAAGCCCAATTTCGTGATGTCCTTAAGGCCACGGTCAAAGAATTTGAACCTTATGAAAAAGTTTTACAAGAAGTTGTTGATAAATCGGATATTTTTGTTTCTGTCAAGGATTGCATGGATCGTTGTGATGCTTTAAGTAATTTTTGCGATTTTTAAATTTCGCTACAAATTTATTTTCAACATTTTATTTGATTATTAATTACAGTGCTGGCCCAAGTGGAAATTTCCCGTTTGGAACAACAAAAAATCCAAGAAATCGAAGAAATGCGCAAACGTATGGTTAAGTTGACTAATGAAGCGGCTTTAACGGTTTTAGGTTTGAAAAATGACTTGGCCGAATTGGAAAGATCTTATAATCAGGCTAAAGCTGAATGTTCTAAGTGGGAGAAAATTTTGGCTAATGCTAAAAATACTGTAGCAAATCATGATCTTAATAAGGATAGAGCCTTAGATGGTGTTCACTATATGTATCGTTTGTTGTGTAAAAGGAGAAGTGAGTTAAAAAGGAAATCATGATTTTTTGATAGGATTAAGTTTCTTATGAAAGTTAATCATATCAAAAACATTTAAAAATTCACGTTTCATTAGATTTGAGTGCTTAATCATTTAGAATATAGACCACTTTATTATTGCCTCTTTATGATTTTAGCTTTATTCTTGTATTTGATTTACATCAACAACAAAACAAACAACTTTTTGCCAAAACAAATGTCAAAATCAAGGTCTCATACGAGGTGACCTAAGTTAAAAAGTCGATTAATATTATATATATATATATATATATATATATATATATATATATATATATATATATATATATATATATATATATATATATATATATATATATATATATTTCTTTCTTTCTTTTTGACAGATCACGTGTGAGTCGTGTCATGCTGTCATGTTATTTTTGTTTAGTATTGTTTGGCATTTCATAATGGAAAGACTTACGCCTGAACAACGTTTACAAATCGTTCAACTTTATAACGAATATTCTCGTTCTGTGAGGAATGTGTTTCGTACACTTCGCTCAACTTATGGTCAACATAATCGGCCTACTGAGCGTACTATTCGCAATACCATTACCCATTTTGAGACCCAGCATTCATTACTGGATAATATTCGACCGAATAGACCACCTCCAGCACGCTGTGAAGAAAATATAGCGGCCGTAGTTGAGAGTGTACACGAAGACCGTGGAGAGTCGATTCGGCGCCGTATGCAGCAACTCGGACTGACGTATGGAACGACTTGGCGCATTTTAAAATTCGAGATCTTAAATTGAAAGCGTACAAAATACAGCTTGTGCAACAACTGAAGACGCTCGACCTTCCATCGACATCGCTTCTCTATATGGGCTCTTGAAAAGTTCCAAGAAGATATGACATTTTCGAGGCAAATTTTGTTCAGCGATGAGGCCCATTTCTGGCTCAATGGGTATGTAAACAAACAAAATTACCGCATTTGGGACGAAGAGCAACCTGAAGAGATTCAAGAACTGCCACTTCATCTAGAAAAAACAACGGTTTGGTGTGGTTTGTGGGCCGGTGGAATCATCGGTCCATATTTCTATAAAAATGATGCCAGTGCGAACGTAACCGTCAATGGCGACCGTTATCGTGCCATGATAACCGACTATTTGATGCCTGAAATTGAAGCACGTGATCTCGCCGACATTTGGTTTCAGCAAGATGGCGCCACTTCCCACACATCGCATCAATCAATGGATTTATTGAGCGAACATTTCGGTGAGCACATAATTTCACGTTTTTGGCCGGTCGATTGGCCACAAAGATCGTGTGATATCACACCGTTAGACTTTTTCCTGTGGGAATATGTAAAGTCTAAAGTTATGCGGGCAAACCCGCTTCGATTCAGGCCTTGGAGGAAAACATAACGCGTGACATTCGCCAGTTACCAGTCGAAATGCTCGAACGAGTCATTGAAAATTGGACTCTACGGATGGACCATCTGCGACGTAGTAACGGCCAAAGAATATTCTTTCAAATGATAATAAACATTCCCCATTAAATTTGATTTTTCTGTGTTTTTTTTCTTTAAAAAAGTATATATATATATATATATATATATATATATATATATATATATATATATATATATATATTTTTCGACGTTTGTCTTGATAAATATTTGTCTAGTATAGACTCGCATTTATAAAATCTAAAATAATGATATTTTAATAATTTTAGACATTGATCCTGTTTATCAACGTCAAGATGTCGAAAAGCAATTAGATTTTATAAAGGATGAAGTGGAATTGCTCTATGAAGTTAAGCAAGAATGTATGAAACTAATGAAGGAGAAAAAAATAAGGAATAATCAATCAAATGGAAAATCTAATCGAAAATAATAATCTCTTTCTTAATTTTGATAAATTTAATTATTTTTAAAAATTTTTTTCTCATCGAGTGCAAAATACTGATATTCTACATTAATAAAAAAAACATCTACATTTTACGGTCTGCCACACGAAAAACTCGAACGAAAAATTCGTATCAAATTCATCGTTTTTAATTTTAATTCAATTTTAAATAGTGAACTCAATATATTAATTTATATGACGAAATTCAAATAATTTTTGTAGTCACGTTCAAAATATTCATACTGTACTTTAATATTTTAATAAAAAGTTTCTATATTTAAATAAAATTTATAGTTTTTTGTTTTAATTCCATTTTAAATTCTGAAATAAATATGTTAATGCATATGACTAATTTTTTATTATTTTTAACCTTTACATTAATCAAAATAATTGTTCGAAATATCCTGAACTATAAATTAACATCCTGAACTATAATTAGAGTTTATCGAATTTTATATGTGTTTTGTTGCTACCGTTGCTAATGTTGCTAGCAAAAAAAAAAAAGCGATACTCACCTGGCTTGGTATCACTTAATATTCAAACAAAAGTTGCACAAATAAATCTTTGCATTTATTATAAAAAAATCTAAATTTATGGGATATTCTATTGATCAATTTTATAAATTATAAAATATATCATTTATATGAATAGTATAAGTAAAAAATAAATAGTAAAATACATGATATTCACATTAAAAAGATAAATTCTTATATATAGATAACAGTTACTTTGTGAAATTGTATTTATTTTAAAATTTCCCTTTAAATGAAATTGTATACAAAATTAATTTCTCATTTTATAGAATTTACTTGAAATTATAAATCGTCGGTCCGCTAACGAAAAGTCCTATGTGTTTTATACTACTTTTCATTAGAACAAAAAAGAAAACTTATTTTCTCAATTTAAATTTTTTTAATTTTGTATTAATTTTATGTTAAATAAAGGGCAAAAGAAATTAACAAAAACCCGTACATAGACTTTTCAACTCAATAGAACAATTATTCACATGACATTTTGTTTGTGTCTACACTAGAGAATTTTTTATCAAGATAAACGTTAAACTTAACGCGAATTTGTGTAAGATGGCAACAGTTGCACAAAAACAACAATATGACGTATTCATTATTGTTTTTTACATATGCAGTTTGACAACTGTAACAACCAAAATAATAATCAGCTGTTTAACTAAGGTTACCTTGTATATATTCGCACTGATTTTGACGTTTGTTTTGATAAAAATTTGCCTAATCTAGACGCTAGGTTATGATGCTGTTTTAACATTGGCTTACATTTTGGTTTCTTCCATCGTTTTTTTTATTTTTGTAGCATTTAATTTATTTCGGGTGGCTTCTTTTATTTTATTAAATTGCCTTTTTGTTAATTTCTGATTACCTTCTGTTAGCTTTCGTATTTCTGCCCTTTCTTAAGAATGCCTCTCCTTCCGAATATTCCACTGAAATGATCACCAATATGTTCTGATTGCTAACATAGTGTCTACATTAAATATTTTTTTATCAAGACAGATGTCAAACTTAAGCGAATTTGTGGAAGATGGCAACAGTTGCACAAAAACAACAATATGGCGTATTCATTATTGCTTTTTATATATGCAGTTTGACAACTGTAACAACCAAAATAATAATAAACTGTTTAACTAAGGTTACCTTGTATATATTCGCACTGATTTTGACGTTTGTTTTAATATAAATTTGACCGTTCCTCACCAAAGCCAAAAAGAACCGGAAGTTTTTTCTAACTTTTACCCTTAGTCTACACGTAGAAATTTTTATGTTAATAAGAAATCTATTGCGCAATTTACTTCGCATTAAATATTTGAACACAAAGTTGAGCAATAATATTCAATATGTTTTTATATTTTTTCTCTCTCTTAAAATGTTACGTGTAGGCCAATAAGAAATCTAATGCCCAATTTATTTCGCAATAAATGTAAAAACACAAATTTGAGCAATAATGTTTAGCATAAGCTGTCAAATTTATTGTTCTTTTTTAATATTTAGATTTTTTTGAACAAAATAATGAATATTATTTTAAAAAGATGAATAAAAATCGGTAAAAAATTTAAGTTTTCGGTAAAAAAGGCAATTTAAAATTTCTCATGTACGTGTTCTCCACCCTTTAACATAACAGCCAATCTTGAAGTAACAAAATATTTAAGGTTTTTCTGTCAGAGTGTCAAATTCGCTCTCTGAGAGAATTATCTCACGTGTATTATACCCCAGGTCTACAACTGAGATTAACGCTTATATAATATGTGCGATAACGCCGGCAGAGTAAAGTAACCATTTTGTTTATATTATGTTAAATCTTTAATAAGGGGTACACGTCTTCTAATAAATCCTATAAGAAATCATTATTTTCAATCAGTCACAGAGTAAACATATCCTTTTTATTTAAGCATTTCGCACTTTTTTAGCACAACTGTATAAAAATGTTTTTTAACATCTAAAATGAACCCTAAAAGGAAACAATTTTACAAGAAACATTGTTTTTTTTATTAATTTCCAAAATATATATGCACATACACAAACAAACTTTCATATATGTGTATTTTTTTGACAGTTCACCTTATAAAATGGTTGTATAGAGAAATCTCATCACAACAGTCTCATAATACATCTTATAATACTAATATTTGCATATACACGTGAAATAATTCTCTCAGAGAGGGAATTTGACACTCTCTGACACAAAAATCTTACATATTATGTTACGTCTAGACGGGCTGTAATAAATCCTAAAGATATCATTATTTTCAGTGAATTACAGAATAAACATGTCCACATTTTTATTCTTTATTTGTCTTTTCAAAACAAAATTAATTATTTTGCACTTTTCTTTTTGTTAAAAAGAGCAAAATTTTAAAGGAGAACAATAAATTTGACATTATTGCTCTGCTTTGTGTTTAAACATTTATTGCGAAATAGATTGCGCAATAGATTTCTTATTGGTTCACACGTAACATTTTAGAGAGAGATTGATTGCCAACATAAAAATACTAGAGGTTAGTTCATATCACAAAAAGTGAAGGCCTATGAAAACCATGCATACTCTTCTTCTTTTTACTTTCCTTCTTTACTTTGATTTATTTCCTACCGTTACATTTGAATCTATTATTGATCTCTTAAGCTGCTGACGCTACATATCACTTTATATAGAAAGAAATGTTCTTAAAATGCTTGCAAAAAATTGCGTCAACTTACGAAAAAATTAGGATTTTATGAAAAACTACAAATTTTCTATAAAAATGTTTCATCTTTAAAAAATAAAGTGAAATTAATTATAATAATAATTAATTGTCTGAAATTAGGATTTCTTATAAATCACTTTATATACATATAAAAATTATCCAGATGTCAATTCTCAAATTGTTACCTATATATTCAGATTGAAATTTAAAAAAAAATGTGTTCGAGAAATTTTTTATATCAATTTTTTATTTTATTTTAATGAAAGTTATAGAAATTTTAAATTATGAAATTTTTTTATTTAATTTGTTATCTTTTTCATATCATTACCAAAATCTTAATTTTAACATGTTGAAAAAATTATGTTATAAAATAAAATTTGTGCTCATAAATTTCTCCTACAAATAATAAATATTCTATAAAATATGTTCACAAT
Source organism: Protocalliphora azurea (assembly GCA_932274085.1). NCBI lineage: Eukaryota > Metazoa > Arthropoda > Insecta > Diptera > Calliphoridae > Protocalliphora > Protocalliphora azurea. Next base: position 14,764,039 of record OW026523.1, read on the forward strand.
AGAAAATTCTTATCATAATATAATTTAATCCCAAAAAAATTAATTTTAATACAACATTGAATAAACTCACGTTCATTGTTTGTTTTTCTTTTTCCTAAAAGAGCTGCCATTTCAATTAAGTTAATGAATTAAGCGATTTTTCAAAAAACACATATGGCATCTTCTTCATAACGTGAGCATGAAATCTTTCTTTTGAAATCTGGCAGCTCTTTACACTTAAGTAAAAGCAAAAGAAAAAAACAGGCTAAAAATTTTTATTCAGTTTTATTTTGCGGTGGTCATGTTTGGTTGTAGAACGGTAATAAGAATATACGGCTGAAATACGAAGCGTAACAAAAAATAGAAAGAAATAAAGCTGGAACAAAATTTACTTAAAGAAATAAAGTAATTTATTAAAAAATAATTTCGCAATTAATAAAAAAGAAAATTGAAGTTTCTTAAAGAAAATTTCTAAAAAGAAAAGCTTAGAAAGACTAAAGAAAAAGGCCAAAGTGGCAGCTAAAAGAGAAGAAAAATAAAGAAAAAGTGGAAGTAAAGAAACCTAGAAAAAGTGAAAAAAGATATAAACCATTTTTGGGTGAAAAGTTTTTAATGCTGAAAAAAATAGAAACCAAAAAGAAATTGATAAAGAAATTTGAGACAATATTTTGATTAATTACTGGCAATATTTAGCAATATGTGTTTTGTTCTATTTAATTAAAAAGAAAAAAGAAAACTACACACCCAAATCTTGGGTGTATAGGAATTTTAAAGTTTTTATTAGAATTTATCTTTTTTCGGTGCTCTAAGCATTGCCGTAATTTGTTTTAAATCTAATTGGATTTTTAAAGATTTTTTTGTACTCTCGCGTCAGTGGAGAAGTGAATCATTGAATATCTGTCTTTTCATAAAATTTTTGTAGTTTTTTCTTATTTTGCTGTTTTTGTTGTATGTGTTGAGTTTATTTTAACTATTTTCGTCATCACATCAGTTGCGCGCCGCTGCTTAGAACGTTTTTTATATATCGCTGGTTTTTCAGTAGTTCTTTTTTTATGTTTTGAAGTTTTTTTTTGTTGAAAATGAAACATAAATAAGAACGAAAATAACAGCAACAACTTCCACAAGTTTATTTAAGAGTGTGTGTATTTGTTGTATTTTTTATTTTTTTTAGAGAAATTGTTATTTAGTGCGTGCTGTGCTTAAAATTTTTATTAAACTTTTTTTCTATTTTTTTATGCAATTTAGCTCATTTCTTTAGGTTTTATTCTGTAAATTCTAATTGCTGTATAAAAAAAAAAAAAAATACTAAAAAAAACAAACAACTCGTTTCGTAGTCTAATTGGAAAATTCATCAACAAAAAATTTAACTCAGTTTCCTAATGTGTTTTTATATAAGTTTGTGCGTGTTAAACAAAAACAACTAAATTAATTAGTAAAAGCAAAAACAGAAATAAAAACAAAACATTAAATACTCTGCTGCTTCTTTACTTGTCAATTAATTAGTTATAATAAAAATAAGAGAACATAAATAACAATAATATAAACAAGAACTCAGCTTCATCATGGCGGATTTTGATCTAAATGTTGACAGTTTAATACAACGCTTATTGGAAAGTAAGTTTTTTATTATAAAATAAAGTAAATAAAATAATTTCATTTCAGTTATCAACATTTTTAAACTGAATTTAGCTTTAATTTTTCTTAAATTAATTTGTTATAATAATTTTTTTTACTTTTTTCAAATTAAAAATCATCAAATTTTTTTTGTACACAATTTTTTCGTTGGTGTGTCTGTGTTTTTTATACCCTTTTTCTTTTAAAATATAATTTTTTGCTAATTCTTATCCTTATAATTAGGTATGATTTTTATTATTTAAATTTTATAATTTTTGTTTTTGTATACAAATTTACTTTTATCATAAAGTCTTCTGATTTGTTAAAATCTTTCATTTAAATTTCATTCTTAAACAAAAAGTGTTCTAAACATGATTTGTTGTTTTGCTTTGCTTTTAAGGTTTATTTTTTCTTAGATACTTCCCTGTACCGCCATTTTTTCTGCTAAATTTTAAAAAGTAATAGTTATTTAGCGTTTTTAATTTGTCATAAAACACGGGATATTTTTTATGATTTCATGAAAATGTAGTTTAAAATCAACAATATCGTGTATAATCGTCTGATAATGAGGATTTTATAGGAGATTAAATAAACTAAAATATTTCAGTATTCGAAGGACTTCAATGCCGAAATAATTTCAAATTCTTAACAGCAAAATAAAAAAAACATATTTTTACTGTGTAGTTATAAGCCTATATTTTTTTTTTTTTTTTTTTGATTTTAGTTCTTCTGGAGGTAAACCATTATATAGAAATAATAAATACCGACTTTATTCAAAATTAATTGATGGTATCTTGTTTAACATTTCAAAAATCTGTATACTATTACACAATCTTTTTCTTTAGGAAAAGTACTTTTGAAATTTTTTCACAAAATAAGACCTTAATGCCAAAACATAATGTTAAATTGCATATTTTTTTTTTTTTTTGCAAAATTTTTAAAAACATAAGGTTTTCTTTTACATTTAAACATTACAAATTTGCCATTATAAGTATTATTAAGGTCTTAATATTTTAGAAAATGTCAAAAAATATTAAAATTTTATAAAAAATTAAAGTAGGTAATCTTTTGGACAAATATTTCAATCTGGTTACTAAATTGATAGATTTCAATAATTGTAATTTACGATATTTGCTAAACCGAATAATTACCGCTGAGGAACCTCTCAAACGAAATAATCCTGTTCAATGTGTTAATTGCCAAGAGTTTGGGCATACCAAGAACTATTGCACTCTACGAACTGTATGTGTTGCATGAGGAGATCTAACTTCATCGTCTCAATGTGACATAATTAAAGAAAATGTTCCCAAAATAAAATGTGGTACATGCGGTTGCGATCATATTGCAATTTACCGTGGGTGTCCCAGTTAATAAAGTTTTATTGAAAAGGTTAAGAGAGAGGCAACGGATGTTGAGAGGAAAAATGGTTGAAACGGCAACTGTGAATCTTAACGTTACTTCTAAGCAAGTTAACTCTGGAGTTTTATTTCTTAACGACAGTATTAATTCAAGAGAACAAAATTTACTTTCACAATAACTTAATCAACCTTATAAGTTTAGTAGTACCTCTTATGCTAATGTTTTAAAGTCAAGTAATCATAAACCTAATATTCCGCAAAATATGGTAGGGTTCGAAACTTTAATGTAGATATTTATACAGAATATTACTACACCTAATAAAAGATAAACTTTATGTTATTCATGTAAAACACCATACAAGTGCTTTTGAGAGCGTAGAATCAAATGATTCAAATCCTCCTAACCGGAAAATGAGTTTTTTAATAATTTGTTTTTGGAACGCAAACGGTTTGAAAACACATTAATCTGAATTATAATATTTCATTCAGAATAATATTAATATCATCTTAATTTCAGAAACTCATCTTACAAATAAATACAATTTTGATATTCCAGTAGTGCGATTCAGTAAATTTTAACAATCAGTCGAACGATTATATGATTCAGTACTCATATTTAAATAACAGTAGACAACTTTTGTTTTCTTGTGGTACCTCTTTCAAAAGAAACAGAAGATTTAAATAGGAGTGGAAATGATAAAGAATTTGGGAACTACTTGTGTACTTAACACTTTTTTATGTTAAACTTGTGTTTTAGTTGATAAAATAAACAACACAAGAAATGTTGTGGTTTGGATGCAGATGTAACGATAACAAATATCGTTTAAAAATGCTATAGAATAGCAAAATCGATAATTGTGTTGTATAATTTTATAAACGATTCGATAATCGTTAAAATAAGTTACTGAATCGCACTACTGGTTTAATGTTTTATTATACCAATCATCCCGACGGTAAGGCTCTTGGTGGGACTGGTATTCTGATTAGAAATAGAATTAAACATTATGCTCTAGCGGAATCTGAAAGTTTGACAGGAAATTTAATAGTCAGTTCGATATATTGTCCCCACGCTTCTTGATGACTAAGGAAATGTTTGAGCATTTCTTTTCAGCACACTGGCTACATATGATAATCATAGCTTCTAATATGCACTGGATAATCAACTATCAATCAAAATTAAGATTAGACTGTAAAGTCGTCCTGTATAAAAGCATGTTGAAACCAATTTGCACATATGGAATCCAATTATGGGGAACAGCGAGTAACACCAACATAGATCTTATACAGAGGGCCCAATCAAAAATTCTTAGAACCGTGACAGGAGCACCGTGATACATAAGAAAAGAAAATATCCACAAGGATTTAGAAATATTATTGGTATTTTAATAAATTTAAAAAAATTAACGAAAGATACGTTTTGAAACTACAGCTTAAGCCTATCCCTCTGACAAGACTACTTACCAGAACGCAAATATCAATATGACTTCGTAGAACCGATCTACAAATTTGTTAAGTTATATAATTGTTATGAAAACTGATATTTTAGTTTAATTTTAGTTATAAGATTTAATCACTTGTTGTTAGGCTTACATATTATATAATCAGATCTAATAAATAAGGAAATTGCAAGATGTAGGGAATCCGTTTAAAATTATAAAAAATTTTGATTCGTAAAAAATATTAAAAACAGAGACCTTAAATAATTACTATTTGTGTAACTTTGCCTTAAAAAAGTCAATATAAAGGAAATTAGTTAAAAATATCTAATGCTATTTATTTTATTTTATTTTATTTCTCAGAAATAAAAATTATTTCTGATTTTTATTTTATAATTTGAAATAAGAATTATGGATAATTTTTTAAATAAAACTCAAGTTGTTTTCTCAGAAATAAAAATTATTTCTGATTTTTATTTTATAATTTGAAATAAGAATTATGGATAATTTTTTAAATAAAACTCAAGTTGTTTTTATTTGAGAGTGAAATAAAAATCATAAAATAATTTTTAGTTTTTTGTGGCACGAAATAAGTCTTTTGCATTTATCTAAATTTTTTATTTGATAAATATACATTGTTTATGTGTTATTTATCGGGTGTATGTATTAATTAATCTCTGTGCTAACTTATTTGTTAGCGATCAATAAAAGCTCTAAACTTTGGAGTGAAAAATGGTGACTTTCCGAGCGACTTCAAATTAGTATTGCGAAGCGCATACATGATCTATGTTCTCATAAAAAATTATATTGATGTTTTTTCAAGGAATACCTGAAGATTTACTGGAACTAAATAAAATAAATATAAAATGATAGTTTAAAATGCAATATACGTAAAAGGAAAGATATCAAGGACAGGCAGTTAATGTAAAAAAAATATTTTCTAGTTTCAAGAATTATAATTTTTAACTCAGAATTAAATCTTTCGATTAAAATTAACTTCCATGTCATCTATGCACATACATTTGAAACTATTCATTAGATTTATCTAAATACATTGCATGCCAAATTTTATTAAGACATCACAGAAATAGTGTAGTGAAGTTGATTAAAAAATCCCAACTAAAATGCCAAATTTTATTAAGACATCACAGAAATAGTGTAGTGAAGTTGATTAAAAAATCCCAACTAAATATTATCAAATTATCCATTTCCTATACATTTAAAATTAATATTAAATTATTAAAATTTGATTTATTTTTTTTTTACTTGTAACTTTTTTTGAGAACATTTTGAAAATTTTAAAAACTGTATATAAAATTACTTTTTGTGGCAATAATTTGGTATTTTTACAAAAATGAATGAATTCTGACTTGAATTTTAAAAATCAATTCCTTCAGAAAATATCAAAAATATTATTTTTTTAAACAATTTGTAAAGAATTGGGTCTCATTTTGTAAAACGAAACGAAAATTAATTTCGAAATTTCATATTAAAAACAACAAATAAATTCCAATTTTTTTAAATTAATGAATTGAACTTACATGAATTCTTAAAATCGAATCATTCAGTAAATATCAAAAATATTTGACTTTTTTTAAAAACAATTTTAAAGTAAATTAAGTTACTTTTTAGGGCAACAATTTGATAGTTTTTTTCTTCAAAAAATGTATGAATTCAGACTTCTTCAAATTTTATAAAATTAAAATTCTAATCTTTCAATAACAACAAATATTAATTTTTTTGATAGTATTTTGCAAAAATTTAAAGTAAACAAAGTTATTTTTTGGGTCAAAAATCTGGACTTTTTTAAAAAATTTATGCATTTTTAGAGTGCGATTTCTTAAGTTCTAATCGTTTAGATAAGATACATTTAATATTTGGAATATTTTTTTAATTTTAAATAAATAATTTTTTTGCGATGTATTTAAAAATGTTTGCTTTAAAATTTTTTTTCGATTTAATAAATTTATTGATCTTTGACCACTCCGCAACTATTAAAAATTTAATCAAAACTTTAACAATATTTTTTTTTTCTAAACTAAATTTTTTCTTTGCAAAAATATCAATTTTTAAATACTATTTAAAAATTTTAACTTTGACATTTTTACAACTTAACAAATTGAGATCATTTTTAAATTCTTTATTATAATATGGAAATTCAGGAATTTCACTATATTTTTAAAAATCTAATCGAATTTTTGTAAAAAAAAATCTAGGTTAAAAATGCCAAAAAAGTGAAGACTAAAATTAATTATCCAAAATCAGTTCCTCTTTTTTTTTAATTTCAAAAATGTTTCCAAGGTGTTGTCACGTACTGTACCTATGTACGTTGTCTTTTTGTTTTTTAAACAATATTTTATTAATATGTATTAATTTTTTTTAGACATACAAATATTTTGTATTTTTTAGCAAAAGATCTAATTTTTTTTTAATTTCATAATATAAATGTGTGAAAAATTATAAACTCTGCGGAAAATTTTTATTAAGACTCAATCAATTTACACATTTTAATTGTTATAAAATAATTCATTAAATACAATAATAAAATATTAACTATTTTAAGTAAACATTTGATAAATATTTATTAAAACAAATTTTAAAATTCTTCTTAAAATTCTTTACCAAAATATATTATTTTCGATAATATTTAAGTCAAAATTTGTAAAAATAAAGAAGTGTGACATTAATAATTTACAACAAAAACATTAAAAAAATATTAATAATAAAAAAAAAAAAACTAAAATGTTGGCAAATTAAATTGTCATTATTAATCAATTTAAATTCAGTGATGCTTTTGTGCGATTTTTCTCGCATTTTAGTATGAGAGCAATCCAATTTTCTCTATTGATATTGCCATATTAGGCAACTTCTTGCAATAATTATTGCTGTTTAACGTTTTAAATTTTAAATTTTATTTAATGATCTTTTATTACAATTTTATCATAATTTTCTCGTTATTTTTGCAGAGTTTTACCTCTAAAAACAATTCGTTTCTTTAGTTTCTTTTTTCTTTATCCATTTTTCTTTTACTAATTACAATGTCGCCAATTTAAGTTTATTGATAATTTGACCCGTAATATTTTTCAATGCAAGTAATAACGACAAACAAATCATTTTTATATTTTTTTATCAGCAAATTTCCATTTGAATGCATAAAGTTCATAAATTTTTGCTAATTAAACTTCATGAACTTTATTTACGAAAAAAATATACAAAAAACCAGCGCCATTCAAAGCCAATTTAACTAATATTGACTCATTTATAATCGCCAGAAAAAAAGTTTTCTTAATTAAACACGATTTTATTATTTACATATAGACGTATAAAACATTTTTTTATTATAATTTCCCTCTTTAATTCAATTTTGTTTTTAGTTTTTTTTATAATAATTTCCATAACTTGTAGTAGAGAGAAACAAAATTTAAATCAAATAAATTTTGAACTAAAACAACCTCCCACCCACAGCATAATACAAATACACACACAATCATAAACACAAACAATTGAAGGTGACCACACGTCAGCCGAGAGATATCATCATCATCACCACCGCTTAATATCATCATTACAACGTTTTGAAAATGTATAGTAGAGTTTACTGCTTTTGGGGTCTGGTTGTTTGTTGTAGGTGTAGATTTTCGTTTAGTTTTGTATTGCTGTTGTAGTTGTTTGATACGCTACAGTGGAGCCAAATGATAAGCTTTACTATTAAACTTTATAAATTTCCTTGATTTGTTCGAATATTTTTTAGATTTTTTTAAATTTTAGATTCTTTGTATAATTTGTTAATCGATTATTCAAATATTCGATTATTCAAATTACCAATTATTCGAATACCCGATTATTCCAATATCCGACTGTTTGAATAATCGATTATTGGAATAATTATTTATTTGAATATTCGATACTTCGATAACTGTTTATTCGATTGATCGATTTTTTGAATACCCCATTACTCGAATATCCGATTATTCGAATAATCTAATATTCCAGTATCCGTTTGCTCGAGTAACCGATTGTAGGTATAATCGAATTTATATAACCGTTTGTTGATACCAAATATTTTAAATTACCATTTAGCGGATTTTCTGACTATTTCAATAATCGATTACCCGAATAACTAATTATTCGATTTATACCGGTTATGCCGGTAATCGAGAACTTGAATAAAGAGTTATTTGAGTAATAAACAAATCTACCAACTGATTGTGTAATAGAATATTTTCCTTTTTTGAATAATTTTTAGAATTAGCAGTTATTCTATTCTTCAATTATAAAAAACCGCTTAACGACTTACTCGAAAAACCGATTATACCAATAAAATATTACTTAACTAACGAACTAATCCAATGATATTCAAATAACTATATAGACAAGTATTTTTTTTATATAAATAATTTTCAAATTGGCCACTATTTTTTTAATTATTCGAATAATCAATTATTTAAAGAATCATGTTCGTATAAATCATTATTTGCACGATCGTATATTTTGTTTATACAAATATTTTGTTAAATTAGCGACTAGTATTCTTCCCTATTATAATAAAAATCGATTATACGATTGTTCATAAATCCTATATTAAAAAACCGATTATTCGTAAAATAGCATTAGAATAAACGATTATAAAAATAATCTAATATACTTTTTTTGAATAATTTTTCATATTGATAATTCGAATTTTTTGTTATTTCAGCATATAATTTTTCCAATAACCGATTATTTGAATATTCGATTATCTGAATAGCCGATTATAAATTATAATTATAAACATAATTGAATATTTCATTTTTACAAATATTTTTCAGATTATCAATTATTCGTATCTCCTATTTGTTCAATATTCGACTATTCCTGTATTTGATTATTGCAATAGTCTATTATTAGAATTTGCGAATTTTTTAATATGGAAAATGGAAATATGAAAACTAACTATTTTCGCCTATTGATTATTGAATGATTCATTTCGAGTAAATGTTATTTTAATTAATTAAATATTTTTCTTATTCGAACGATTTTTCACATTAGCAATTTTTTCATCCTCCGATAACGGATTAATTGAATATACATTTATATCCGATTACTCGAAACACCGACTAATTGAATTATCGTATTTAAATAAATCATTCTTATGAACGAATATTAGAAAAATCAAATATTTCACTTGTACGAATAATTTGTCAGATTACATATTTTTCGAATCTCCGATTTTTATAATATATGATTATTTAATTATTTGAATAACCGAATACATTCTTATTTGGAATTTTTTTTAGTCGAAACAAAAAATATTCAATTATGCTAATTATCAAATACATATTTCAATAATCAAGGTTTCGAGTCCGAGTGCAGTAATATCAACAATTTAAATAATCCTTTTCAATTGTGAGAATAATCGATTATCAAAATAAACGAATACTTTACTTTTTTAGTTCCATTATACAAATATTCTATCATTGATTTTTCAGTTATTAAAATAATTATTTGAACATTATTCGGATATTTGATTATTGATCTTTAGAATCGAATTAACGATTATTCGGGATTATTGGAATAATCAGTTATTCGTACAAAAGGTTTCTCAATTTGTTGATTATGTAAAGTATTATTCTAATAACCGATTATTCGTTAGTTTATAAAACTTGTTATTCGAATAATCTTTAATATATTCGAACTATGACTGGGAAAAGTGATATAAAAAATATTCAGTTAACCGAATATTTCTATTGTATTATTATTTTAATTTATTATTAGAATAACTATTTAATCGACTATTTTAATAATTAATAATTAATTTTTCAGATAACCGATTACACTATTATTTACATAATAGAATGATCGATTATTAGAATACCCGATATATTATTTTAATAACCATTTTGTTGTTTATTTGAATTAACGATTTCATGAATTATGATTATTATTTTTATAAGATTTTTAAATGATTATTAGCAGCACCGGTTATTCACTTGTTTGAATAATCGATTATATGATTGTTCTATTAACGACGACTGTTTGTATAACCCTTTAAAGTGATTATTATATTATTTGTTTTTGGGGATCGATTAGTTTTATATTTTGATAAATAATTTTACGATTTTCCTCATAAATAATTACTCGATTAATCGGGAAATAACTTGTTTCATTTTATGGAAATTAGTCGATTAGTAGAAAAACAATGTTACTCGATAAAACAACAAAGCGATTACTATGTTACATGAGAAAGATATTTCTGGACTATATTTTTGACTACTTACTCGATTATTCGGATTGTTTTTTTTTTGGAAAGTTTAATTTCTAACAAGTACTCGATTATTTATAAATTGGACAAATAAGCATGTTTTAGTTCAATAAACGAAATCCGTTGTTTTGTTTTATTTAACAACCTTTCGCAGTTCCAATTTCCGATTACTTTCCTCCTTATTTAAGTCAACTCTTTATCGTAATATCTAGTCGTTCACCACCACCTACATACAATTCACCTACAATTTCTTTTCAATTTAAAAATCTCCCTCTCAGCTAACGTTTAGTCTATTGTAAACGAGAAATTGTTTGAATTTCCTAAACAATTGAATAAACGGCTGAATGCCTGGTGATTTAACCATAAAAATGTTGCATGAATGATGATGCACGTGTATACGACGGTGGTATTTTCAAAAATTTTATTCAGTTCTATTTCACTCACTATGTTCATGTATCTTCAGCGCTGTTTCCCCCAAACCCCTGCCCCATTCTCTCACGTTCGCTACATGATAATAATGACTATGATGATGATTGCCAATCATATACATAATACAGAGGGTTTTCAGGTTCTTTAGAAATTTGTGTGTATTTAACAGTAAAATAACAATAACAATAGTATTTACAACAAATTTGTATTAAAACGTTTTTGTTTGATTTTTTTTCTCTTCTTTTTTTTCAATATTTATGTGGGTGCTTTTTTTTCTATAGTTTATTTTGTTTTTTTTTTTCAAAACGACTAAAAACCGGCAGGAATGAATGAAATTTTGTTTTGAAAAGTGGATTTTTTGTTGTTGTTTGTTTAGAATTTAGCTTATATAAGCGGGTTATGAAAACGTAACAATTTTGAAATTGCTTTTAAATAAACAATTAATTATTTTTTATTTGATTGCTATTTATTTAAAACAGTTACAGTGTTGTATGTGTGTGAATATTTAAAAGAGAGAGCTTTTTCTTGGTGTCTGTGTGTATAAGTAGGAAATGAAATCTTTGTTTTTTATTTTCATATATAAATTTCAAATTGAAATGAAATTAAAATTTTTTTCACTTTATAATTTTTTTCTGCTTTTTCTTCTCTGTTTCTTTTTTTATTAAGATGTTGTTTTTCTTTTGTTTGTCCTAGTTGTGTTAAAGAAAACAATATATATTTAATCTTAATATACACATAATTTTTCATTGTTTTAAACAGTTTGTTAAGAGTGGAGAAGAAAAGTGTGTTGTACCTAAGGTCCGTAAGAGAAAATGGTAATTTTGAAAACTATAAAAATAAATAAAAAACAAAATTTAAAACTTTTTAATTGAAAAATTCACTTTTTTCACCGATTACTTCAAATTTTGAAAAAGTTTTTGGTTTAAATACCAATTTTTAAAAAATCCGTATATTCGAATAATCGATTCTTTGAATAAGCAAATTGTTGTGTCAATGATTATTCAATTATATTTCGAATAAACGAATTAGAACACTTATTTTTTTTCTGAGTTAAAAAGTGGTGTGTGTCTTTGCTATTCAAATTCGAATTAATCTTCACATACATGACAATTACACCTTTTATTTTTACTTGAAAATGGTCCAGCCATTTTTCTTGAGGATATCACATATCAATTTTCAAAAATTTTGAAATACCCTCTACCTGATTAACTTGTTATTCGGATAACCGTTTTTTTCGAATACCTGAATATTCAAATAGATGAATAATCGGATAATCGATTATTCTTCGATTAAAAAATAATTCTGAAAAAAGTACACAATAATTTTTTTAATAAACAATTGTTTGCATAAATAATTTTACGTATAACCGATTATTCGGATAACCGATTGTTCGAATAACCAACTATTGGTCCAGAGGATTATTTAATTGCTTTTAAAATAAAAAATTATTTGTACAACTGACTAATCGAATAACCGATTCATCAAATAAATGATTCGGATAACCAATTACTTGAGTTATCGATTGTTCAGATAGCAGGTTATTCGAATAACCAGCTTTATAATTGTTTATTCAAATAAACAATTATTTTTATTCTTCATTTAAAAATATTGGAATAACTGATTATGTAAATAAAATATTCTATTACTTTTTGAACATTATTTTTCTTCAAACGAACGATTGTTCACAAAGCGATTCTTCAGAAAACCAGTTATTATACGATTTTAAAATAACCGATTATTAAAATAATCGGATGTTCGAATAATTTATTATCCGAATAAAAGATTTTTAAGTCACCGAATACATACGATTATTCAATTAATTTATTTTTTTGTAATCGAATTTTCGAATATACGACAATTTTTTTATGGGAATAACACATTCGAATAACCGATTTTGGCGGGTCGCATTCGAATATCCTTTCATTTAAAAAACTAATTTAAATAAATTTTTCGAACCGATAGTTGCACAAAATACCGATTATTCGAATAACTAATACAAACGTTTATTCTATTAATTGTTAATATGCACATTTGGGCATATAAATATTTATTTTATTATTCGATTGTTTATGTTACTAGTTTCGAATTCGAATAAACCGTTTATTTCTACCATAATAGAATAAATATAAATTTACCGATAATTGATATTCAATTAATTCAGATAACAGTTTACTCCGGTATACTGTCTAATACTTATCGATCAATCGGATAGCCAATTAATCGATTATTAAAATAACGTTAACAGTGATTATTCGTATAGCTAATAAACCAATTATTTAAATATATGATATTTTTTTACTATTTTGATACTAATTTTAGATAAATCTTTCGATTCCACATTTTTTACCGAATTTTTTATAAGTAGTTACTTTTATATTTAAATAAGGGATTACACGATTATTCTATTAATCAAATGACCGAGTAATTTGTTTAATTTTTTGTTTAGAAAACTGATCACTTTTTTAGGTTTTCCATCTGATAACTAATCACACAATTCTGAGCTGGAATAACCGGAAAATCGTTTACTCAATAAGAAACCCAAAATTCATATAATTGATTATTGTGGTTTCTGTCATTTTTCTTATTCTTTTAATCGATTATTTCGAATTTTAATACGTATTTTTGAAATTGTAATAATTATTTGTATTGAATTCGGACAATTGATTTTTCGGTTAATCATTTATTTATTTAATTGATTTTACAATAATCGTCAATTCGGTTACCAAATATTTTGACAAATGATTTTTGTATAATCGTCTACTCAAGAAATCAAATAACAGTGTAATCAATTATTCAAGTAATCGATTATTCTAAAATTTTCGGCTAACTAATTATTCGGGTAAATAATTATTTGGTCACCAATTATTTCGGTAAATGTTATTCGGATAATCGTCTATACGTGAAATCATATATTCGCGTAATCGATTATTTGGGTAATCGATTTTTCTGGTAATCGATTCATCATTAAATCGAATATTTTGATAATACGTTATTCAGACTGTTGGCGATTTTTTCGGTTATTTGAATAAATACTTATTCGAATAGTCGGTTATTCGGATTATAAATTATTCTATAAATCGTTTATTCAGATAATCAATTATTTGAATAATCTCTTCTTTGGATAATAATTTATTCGAATAATCGATTATTCGATTAACTTGTTATTTGTATAATCGATTATTCGGATAATTTTTTTTAATGATCATTTTTTTAGTAGTCAGTTATTCGTAAACCATCAAATAATTAATTATTCGAGTAGCCAAATATTAAGATTTAACTGTAATAAAAGAATATCTAATTAAATGTCTGAGAGTTAATTTATTTCAGAGCAGAAATTATACGTATAATAACAATTGTGCTAATTAAAGCACAATACATGTGCTACTGAATTCACTTTTATTCCCATCTCATATTTTAAAACTTTTTCTAATTTTTTTTTTTTTGCTTAAATTATTTATGTTTTTCTTACCTTATCTTCCTTTGTCTTTTACTTTAAATAAAACCGAAAAAACGTTTAAGTAAATAAAAAACAGAATATTATTTTTTTGGGTTCTTTGTATATCGTGAAATTCAAGGTTTTTATAGCGCAAATGAAAACAAAAATAATTTCATAATAATTTCATTTGTCTTTATTTTTTCGCTGTGCTAATTTCTAGTTGCCTTGACTTGTCTTCTTTGTGTATTTTTTTTTTCAAAAATAAATATTTATTTTTCACGGAAATTATTAAAAATTTTGTTTTTTTGTTCTTTTTATTATTGTATGTGAGTGAGATATAAAAATAAATAGTTAAACTGATAAAAATAACATGTAAACAGTGAGTGGGTGGTGATAAAAGGAGTAATTTGAAATTCATTATTAATTAGGGTCTAATGAATGTTTTTACCCTTTTTGGGTTTATTGAACAATTTGTTTAGGAGATTTTGTTTTTGTTTTTGGTTTTTTTCTCAAAAGTTAATTTTTGTTTTAAAGGATGTTGTTTAAAGTAAATATTTCTTTTCCGATCAATATCAAAAATATTTGTAGAGAAAAATATATTTATCTTTTCTCAAAGCCAAATCAATGTTGTTTAAATAATCCAATGAACTTACGAATGAATGAATTTTGAATTTATTACATTTTTAATAAATTGAAACTATAAAAATATATTTAGGTCAATAAATCAATCAAGAAAAGTTTAAAGCTGAAAGAATAGTAAATGTCTATTAGATACAAAAGGTATGAAAAATATAAAAAATAGAACATTAATCATTAGTAAGTTTAAAAAAATATTAAAATTTCCATAAAGTTATATGGATAAACCGCTATTTGAATAAACGATTATTCAAACAATGGGTATTCGCGTAGTCGATTATTCGAATTATCGATTTTGAAAGAGGTATAAAGATTACACAAAAGTTTAATATTTCAATGCGATTTTTTGAGTATACGATTATTTGAATCACTGATTATTCGGGTAATCGATTATTCGAAGTACCGGTTGTTCGGGTAACCAATTATACAAATAAAGAGAAAATGTAAAGTTTTTTATAATTACGCGAATAATCGAATATACGGATAACCGATTATTCGCATAACCGATTACGCGCGTAATTATTTGTACGAAAATGAAGGAGGATGCAAATATTATAGAAGAAATTATACTTTTGTTAAGATTATTCGAATAATCGATAATACAAGTAACCGATTATTTGAATAATCGATAATATGGATAAGTGACTATTTGAATAACTGAATATTCGCATAATCGATTATTTGGATAAATAACTACTTGATTTTCCAATAATCGTCAATTCTAACTATTTACAAAATTGATTATTCAGGTATACGATTATGAGAAAGAATAAAGATTACAAAAGAAATACACATTTTATGGTGAAATTATTCGAATAAACGATTATTCTGGTAACCGAATATTCGACTAATTGTTTATAAGAAAATATAGGATATTTAAGCTCGCAGAACTTCGGGGAGAAATAAACATCTAAATGCGATCATTTGAATAATCGATTATTTGGATATTACATTGAGTGTAAAAATCTTAAATATTTTATTCAGTTTTATACTTTTCTGAAGTAAAAATTTTTACTCGTGTAAACCCCTAACCGAATACATGTTATGAAAAACAACTCTAATAACATGCATTTTTTTAAATATGTCGATAGTTTACAAAATTTTCGAATAATCTAAATTTTTCTGTGTCTGCTTGATCTTAATAATTTTCTACTCTCGTAATCGAGTACTCGTGTAACCAATTTCTCCTGTGTCCGATTAATCGGTTTAATAATTAAATATGTTATATTAATATTTTATTCATTATTATTTGTTACAAGAAGAACCTGAGTAATCTGATAACTTTTTATTCGAATTAAGGAATAATTCGAGTGTTCGAATATTTAAACAATAAAAGAATTAACAAAAAATAATGTTAAATCTTTTATAAAATATAATTTAATAAAGTTGGTTAGTTGCAGCTAAATGCTAAGTAATCGGTTAACTTGTGACTTGTATAACCGAAAATTTAAGTAATTTTTTTATTACTAAATATTATTCGTATACTCAACAAATCTAAAGTTTGGTTAAAGAAAAATTCGGTAATAGGGTAATTTCTTAATCGAGTAACTATATATTTGTTTAATCGACTATATGGTTACCTGCTTTAGATTTTTTACAAATTATTAATTGAATATGAAATTATTTTTTTTTTAATTCGTATTAATTATATTTTAAATACTTGGTTACAACAATATCTTAAGTAATCGGTTAACAAGAGACTTGAGTAACTGAACATTCGATAATATATATTCCTTCAAGACTTGATACCATCATCGGATAATTAATTAAGAAAAAATGGGTAGGGGGAGCTTTTAACCGTTTTGTCCTATTTTACGCCCTAAATGTTGGAATTTAAAAAATATATATCTTTAAGTTCCTTTCACATGTCACAGTATCTGCATGCCAAATTTTAGGAAAATCGGTTGATTAGTTAAGAAGATATAGGGAGAGGTAGCTTTTACCCTTCTTGCCCTATTTCCCGACCTAAATAAGCTATAGTTCCTTTCAGATGTTACACTATTTCCTGTCAAATTTCAAGAAAATCGGTTGATTAGTTAAGAAGATATAGGGAGGGCGAGCTTTTACCCTTTGTGGCCTATTTTACGCCATCTAGCGATATGAAATATACTTTATGACCTATTCTCAAACAAAATTTTATATAAATCGTTCAAACTGTTTCGGAGGAGTTCAATACCGTGAAACCAGAATTATATATATATATATATATATATATATATATGTATATATATATATATATGCATAGCGCATACTATGCGGACACATTTTCTATTTACCATTTCCTTTGAAGACTTTTCCATACTATGGGGACAGTCCCCAAAATTTTATATGCCTTGCTCATAGTTTGAGGACATGTTACTTCGCGGACATTTTTTTTAGATTTTTTTTTGTTATTAAAAACAATACCTCTATGTTAGTACTATTATCCTTAAACATCCTTTTTTCTATATATACATCCTTTGTACATAAATTTCTTATTTAAAGATAAAATTTTCGTCTTTGGTGCTGCCATACTTACAGTAGAAAATTTCCGTTACTAACGGCGTTAAAAAAATTGTCAACAGCAGGCTCTGACATATAGAAGTATTGGCGCCAAAGAACTGAGAAAATTTAATTTTGCAAACAGCTGTCTCGTCGTACACACAAATGTCAAACTCCATATAAAAAAAACTACTACCTAAAAACTTCGCGCGCAAATAAAAACTGAAGTATAAAACGTCACATCAAAAAAGTCGTAGGAGGTTTACACAGGCAATGGCCATTTCTTACATATTTAAAAATCAAACAATGTTTGTAAATGGAGTGTAATATATGTCGTTTATATCTTAACCTATTGTGTGGGAAAACTCTCACACTACATACACAGAATAGTTTTTATGAATAATTTGTCGCAAAGGTCCGGGGGATTTATACAAACAAATATTTATTCTCGTTTGTCACGGGAACTATTATAGTGCAGAACTTTATAATTTTCATAAATAAGTCTCTTAATAAATAGGTTCTTTTTGATAAAAAAATTGAGCGGGTAGGCCCAGGGGAGGTGGTACCTCCCCCATTGATTTAGGCAATCAATTATTTATTAAAAATATAGTAAATCTTTTTGTATTTTAATAAGATTTTTTAGTATCGATAGGTTACAGAGTAAATATGTGATTTTTATTTAAGAAATTCGCATTTTTTAGCAAATTTTTATAAAAATAGTTTCTTTTTAATGCAAGATAATTAAAAGCAAAACAATTTGACAAAAACATTGAATATTAGGAAATTTCTGAAATACTCATCTTATAACATTATTGTATATTGAATTCTTATTACAACAGTCTCGCAATACATCTTATAAAACTAATGATTTTATCTTATATATTTCGTTACGTGTAGATGGCCTGTTATGTATTACTTACGTCGAGTATGAATTTATTCATTAATTTAAAAATTTTAAATTGCTCTATTTTAATTTTGAAAAAAAATATAATCTTTTCGAAAAAAATTGAATTTTAATCCAAAAACAACAATTTTTAATGCATATTTTTATGCAAATAAAATACATTTTCTGGAGAATTCCTTTTGTTGTCTTGGTATTATAACCAATTGCTAACATATCAATAACATCTACATATGTTATGACAGAAGCTTGAACGCTATATTTTTTATATATTTATTTGTCTTAAAAATTTTTAGTGCATACTTTTTAAAATTTTTAGAGCACGTTTGTTTTTAAAATCATTTTTTGCATATAAAATACATTTTTTAGAGAATACCTTTTATTGTCCTGGTTATAATATTTTATTGCTAACATATCAATAACATCTATGTTATGGCAGTAGTATTAACGAAATTTCATGAATTTTTATTAAATAAACATGAAATTAACTTTTTTTAACTTGTATTGCTCAAAACGGCAGGAGTACGAAAAGTTTAGTTTCGTTGAACATTGGATAATCGTGGAATGTATTTTATATACATATGTATTTTAGGGCTATATCTTTTATGCAATTTTAAAAATATCAATATCCATTCCATATCGGAGACCTGTGCCGAACGGTTGAAATTCGGCTAAGCCGAGCCACCGAGAAAAATTTGGAATCCGCCACCGCCGTAAAATTTTCGGCTTAAAAGCAGCCGCCGTTTTTAAATTCTTTTTTGGAAAAATATGTTAAAAACGAAACTTTTTTATTATTTTAATGCAGCATTTGCCGTTTATGATGTATTAAAGATGAAAGAAAAATATTTGCATCATTTTGAACTTCAAATAATTTTATATTGAGTTAAAAAGCCGCCGAAACTTTTTAACTCAATATAACTCAATAAACCAAACAATATCATAACGACATCCAAGCGATATCATCTAGACGATAAAAGTTTTTACTAGTGATACCGTTTTCGATTTCCAAAAAAAATTTGCAAAAATAATGATAATAATATGTGCCAAAGTTTGATTTTTATACTAAAAATTTAATTTTTTGAAATTAATCTATGCTAAAGATAATCTGCGCAAATAAGAAAACAAATCTAAATAAATATAAAATATAAAAACCATCATACCCCAGCAAAAAAGGAACTAGAAGAGATGAAAAATTCATGATTTTAACATTGCGTTATCATTGGAAGGAAGTATTTAGTCTGAAAAAGAGCAGCAGATACCCTTTTTTAACCCATAGTTGTCATTGTCTTTTACAATTCTTGTTAATTGCTTTTAAAGTACTTTGATTAGAAATTATTTATCTTTTTCCTGCTTAAAATACATTTATTTTCACTTTTTTTAAGTAATTATTTATAATTTCAAAAAAGGCACTAAAATGAACATAGTTCTAATTTTTAAGTGGTAATAATATTAATTTTTTGTTACTAACGGCGTTAAAAAAATTGTCAACAGCAGGCTCTGACATATAGAAGTATTGGCGCCAAAGAACTGAAAAAATTACATTTTGCAAACAGCTGTCTCGTCGTACACACAAATGTCAAACTCCATATAAAAAAAACTAATACCTAAAAAACCATTTGGGCTCGTTAAACTTCGCGCGCAAATAAAAACTGAAGTATAAAACGTCACATCAAAAAAGTCGTAGGAGGTTTACACAGGCTATGGCCATTTCTTACATATTTAGAAATCAAACAATGTTTGTAAATGGAGTGTAATATATGTCGTTTATATCTTAACCTATTGTGTGGGAAAACTCTCACACTACATACACAGAATAGCTTTTATGAATAATTTGTCGCAAAGGTCCGGGGGATTTATACAAACAAATATTTATTCTCGTTTGTCACGGGAGCTATTATAGTGCAGAACTTTATAATTTTCATATATAAGTCTCTTAATAAATAGGTTCTTTTTGATAAAAAATTGAGCGGGTAAGCCCAGGGGAGGTGGTACCTCCCCCATTGATTTAGGCAATCAATTATTTATTAAAAATATAGTAAATCTTTTTGTATTTTAATAAGATTTTTTAGTATCGATAGGTTACAGAGTAAATATGTGATTTTTATTTAAGAAATTCGCATTTTTTAGCAAATTTTTATAAAAATAGTTTCTTTTTAATGCAAGATAATTAAAAGCAAAACAATTTGACAAAAACATTGAATATTAGGAAATTTCTGAAATACTCATCTTATAACATTATTGTATATTGAATTCTTATTACAACAGTCTCGCAATACATCTTATAAAACTAATGATTTTATCTTATATATTTCGTTACGTGTAGATGGCCTGTTATGTATTACTTACGTCGAGTATGAATTTATTCATTAATTTAAAAATTTTAAATTGCTCTATTTTAATTTTGAAAAAAAAATATAATCTTTTCGAAAAAAATTGAATTTTAATCCAAAAACAACAATTTTTAATGCATATTTTTATGCAAATAAAATACATTTTCTGGAGAATTCCTTTTGTTGTCTTGGTATTATAACCAATTGCTAACATATCAATAACATCTACATATGTTATGACAGAAGCTTGAACGCTATATTTTTTATACATTTATTTGTCTTAAAAATTTTTAGTGCATACTTTTTAATATTTTTAGAGCACGTTTGTTTTTAAAATCATTTTTTGCATATAAAATACATTTTTTAGAGAATACCTTTTATTATCCTGATTATAATATTTTATTGCTAACATATCGATAACATCTATGTTAACAAATTCTATCTCTCTCTTTAAAATGTTAACTGTGGTCCAATATAAATCCATTTCGTAATAAATGCTTAAATATAAACTTGTGTAATAATGTTGAACATAAAGTGTCAAATTTATTGTTCACATTAAAAATTTTGCTCTGTAAATTAAATTAATTATTGAATTAACCATTGAATTATATATCGATTACATATGATTGGTTTAAATTCATAATCCATTTTTCGACATCATGAATACATTAAAAGACGTCATATAAAGAAAACAATAAAACATAAATTTGTTGCCAACTGTTTCACTTCGCCATGGTTAGCAACAAATTGTGCAGTACATTTAATGAAAGGTACTAAGGCGAATTCGCTTAATCAGCTGATTATATAAGCAAAATTGTTGCATACCCGTAGGAGTGTTAAACTCCATGTATACACAAATTAATGAATTCGCCGTATTATTGTTCTTATAGAACTGCTACCAACAGACGAATTCGATCTACATTAAACAATTTTTTTTATACTGATAAAAATTTGACGTTTGTCTTGGTAAAAAATTTTATTGTATAAACTGGACTTAATGGAAACTACACAAATAACACAGAGAAGAAAAATTCATATATTTGAAAATTTTTTTCATAAATATTATGAATCGAACATGACATTTTTTCCTAAACTTTTTTCATAAAAAATAAAATTTTTTCATATATGTATATTATTATATTGTACTTAATGATCATTTTGTGAAAAAACACATCTGCTGTGTTGTTCTGCCGCCAACATGTGACTAAAAATCATTAAAAAACAAAAATTCTGTAAAGAAAATGTCAAACATTTACAAATTGAAAATATAAATGAAAATTTAAACAATTTGTTTAAGTTTTCATGACTTTTGATTCATTTCAAAAAATGTAAAAAAGTGTTAATATTTAAGAAATAATTCTTAAACATTATGAACTAAAATCAATGAAAGTAAATTCTTACGAGTATATTTATGCACGAACTTTTTTCTGCGCAGAATTTTTTACAAACTTTAAAATTTTAATAAATGTATAAAAAGTGTAGAATGAATTTGTCATGCGGAATTACTTTAAAAACCGGTTAAGCACTTTTTTTAATACGACAATTGTTAAAATGTTTATTATTGTTAAAACGCTTTATTATTTAAGCAAGTACACTTATCATAGTGCCTACATTAGACAATTTTTTTATTAAGACAAACGTCAAACTTAACACGCATTTGTGGAAGATGGCAACAGTTGCATAAAAACAATACTGCGTATTCATTATTGTTTTTTATATATGCAGTTTGACAACTGTAACAACCAAAATAATAATCAGCTGTTTAACTAAGGTTACCTTGTATATATTCGCACTGATTTTGACGTTTGTTTTGATAAAAATTTGCCTAATGTAGACACTAGGTTACAGTACATGACATTTGTAATCACAGGTAATTTTAAACTAAATAATATCAGTGTTACTCAAACCACCAAATTTAAACAAAATAAATTTAAAGCTTTATCAGATTATAATCTAAGCTCCTGATTGAGTGCAACAAGCGAAATTTTTTAAAATGAAATTTGTATGAAAAAATACTCAAAAAAAATTTAAAGAAAAGTATAATTTTGATATAATAAAATTAGGGAAAATTCAATTTTCATTCAATTTGATTTTTTTATGAATTGGCCCTAAGTTAAGCTCCCTGGGCAAATATAAAAATGGGAAATACGGTTTGCTTTTTTACAAAAATAAAAGAATATTTCATAAAAAACCGGTTAACTGACGGAAAAATCCGGCCTATCGAATAGATAGAAAATAAAAATTATTCGAAAAAGACAGTTTTCTAAAAAGAAAAAACTGGTTTTTGAATACACTAGTTGAATCGAAATGTTCAACTCTCGATCAAGTTGATTCTATGCAAGAGAAATTTTCAGCGAGACAAACATCAAGTTTTTGTCTGAATTGCAGTTAGTTTTTATCTCTATCAATTAGAGGAAACTTATGTCATAACAAATCATGTAAGAAGCATCAACAGCAATCAAAAATGCGTCTTTAACCAAGACAAAGTTGTCAGAGCTCGAGCACTCATTAAAATTTATTTATTTATTTTGCATATTTTTTAACTACGCTAAAACATATTTGTTTAGCATTGCTCGCGGTCCTCACCTAACATAAAATATTTAACATTAACACTGCATCATGTTAATGATAAATGTAAACCATTCAAGTTGATATTATTGTTAAATTTTTCAATGTTCAAAACCGGTTGTTAAAACAAATGTTAAAAGAACCATGTTTAAACATGAAGCATCACACGCAATGTTTTTTACTAACACAAAGGAATTACTGCATGAGCGTGGAAGGCATAGAGTAACATATAGAGGCGAATCTCTCGATTGACAATTGAAAAAAAAAATGTTGTTTTGTAAAAAAATGTGTTTTTATTTTCTTTTAGCAACAAGAAATGTATTTTATTACATGTATTTTGTTGTTATATGAGTTACACTAGTTGGGTCCACTCTATCCAAATGTATGTGCGCATAATATTTTTTTCAATGTGCGAACAATACTTATATTTTTGACAATTCGTTTCGTCCCTTTTTGCTCTCAGTGGAAGGCAGCAACAAAACAATGAGAAAACAAGAAATTCACATTAATGCATGGACGCCATAATGAAAACGTTGAAATTTGAGCAGAAAATTTTACCATGATGTTTTAACGTCATCTCTATGGAAGACTACCCGTTATGTTTCAACATTTATTGTTAAATAAATTTATCATTTTGTGGAATGCAAGAGAATTTCAAAATTTCGCAAATAAAAATATTAGATACACACTTTTGCTATTGAATAAGGTAGACACATAATTCTTTCTAATTTTCTCAGTATTTAAGATATTTACTTATGGAAATTTGTCAAATATACATGTACGAAGTATATAGTTTAAAACATTAAAAATTTTAGATTGCATTCCGATTTCATCACATGTATCATTTTGTGGAATGCAATAGAATTTAAAAATTTCTAAAATAAGAATATTAGGCAGACACTTTCGCTATTGAGTAATGTGGACACGCAAATTATTTTTTTTTTTTATTTTCTCGGAAAACATTCAAACTTTTAAGTAACAATCCGATTTCATTGAAATAAGAAACATAGAGAAGTTGATTATATCTTCTTTTAAACTCACAATTAATTTTTTTTTAAGTTTCAATGCATTTTGATGATTTATTTGTTAGGTTTTTTTCTGTTTAAAATTTTTAATAAAACACCAAGACAATTTTCCTTACAAAAAATATTTTTTTAAATCAAGTTGAAATTCATTCCCATACACTTCGATACAAGGCAAATTAAAGCAGGTGACTGCAATTTTGCAACCACAACAACACGGCAAATTCGCAAATGAATTTTGTTTTTATAAAAATACTCGCCGAACTGTCAAAGAATGTTTTGACATTTCAGGATATTGTTTACAGTCAAAGGGAATTGAAAAAGGTGACCCCACATATTCATCTGATTATTTGTTTTAGTACTTAGAAATTTTAAACTGCATCTGAGCACAATTTTTGCATACCACCTCAAGTGTCAAACTCCATATATAAAAAAAATTAATGAATTCGCCGTATTGTTGTTTTTGTAGAACTGCTGCCACTTGTTTCATTTTTCCATGCTTGATATTTGAAAAAGTTGATGAATTCGCCGTGTTGGTGTTTTTGTAGAATTGCTATCAGCCCATGTAGACGTAACATAATATGTAAGATTTTTGTGTCAGAGAGTGTCAAATTCGCTCTCTGAGAGAATTATTTCACGTGTAGATTCAAATATTAGTATTATAAGATGTATTATGAGACTGTTGTGATGGATTTATCTACACAACCATCTTATAAGATGAACTGCCAAAAAATACACATATACGAAAGTTTATTTGTGTATTTGCATATGTATTACTAAAAAAATGTTTTTTGTAAAATTGTTTCCTTTTAGTGTTTGTTTTACATTTTAAAAAACATTTTTATAAAAATTGTGCTAAAAAAGTGCAAATTTCTTAAATAAAAAGGATATGTTTACTCTGTGACTGATTGAAAATAATGATATCTTATAGGATTTATTAGAATATGTGTACTCCTTATTTAAGATTTAACATGATATAAACAAAATGGTTACTCTCCTCTGCCGATGTTATATCACTTATTATATCAGCGTTAATCTCAGTTGTAGACCTGGGGTAAAGGTCCAACCAGTCACCAAAAAATCGTCGTATTGCAAATAACCAAAGAACAGGGTTGTTTTCACAATGAATGTTCAAAAACATATGATACGTTTACTTTTGTTGAAGGTTTGTACGAAATGTTTCACGCTTCTTTTTTTCATTCTACGTTGCGTCGCAAAGTTAACTGGTTGGGACTTGACATTTGTTTTATTTCGCCAATAGTAAAAGCTTTGTAAATTCAAATCTTGTAAATTGAATAATTAACACTTTTATTAATATTTATTTTCAATGTATACATGTTGAAATGAAACAATTAGCAGTTGTTCATCAACAACAAAAATACGGCGAATTCATCAATGTATTTTGCTTTTTTATAAATTCTCTATGAACTTTCAAAAAATAATAAAATTCATGTCTTATAAATTAAATCATTAATGAAGTTACTACTTTATATTAATATTGATTTTTTCATTCAGTTGTAACCACTTTCAAAACAATTAGCGGACATAAGAAATGTGTAACATAAACAACTTTTGACATATGTAGGGTATGACGCCAATAAGAAAATAAATTTTGTACATGCAAATGTATAAATACATTAGCAATTTTTGCAAAGCATTTTTCTATAAAAAGTTAAAAATGATATTGCCAATGGAATCGGCCTTTACTACACGTGAACATTATATTATGACATACGTCTTTCTTTCCAATACGAATCGCTACTCCAAAATCTAACATTTAATCAAAATAAAAGCAAAAGAGCAACCTACCAAATAATATTCTCAAAAACGGAAAAGTTACACAGAGGCTACACTTCGTCGTCTCGACGACGCATCCTTTTAAAAAACCTACTTAGACATTTTAAATTATGTTGTGCAAAGGCATATAGAAACATTTCCACAAAAATGTAAACTATACGAAAAATTAAATAAAAATAATAAGAAATACTAATGAAATTCGTAATACTTGTAATATCTATTAAAATTATTAATGCTTATATTGTTATAAACAGCAAACTTCCTTAAAAATTACAAAAAACATGAAGCAAAACATTTCTATATGTTGCTCACCAGTGTAGACAGGGCTTTATAGGAGTAGAGTTCGTAACCGGTAGTGAAAAGTGAACGGCTTTAGAAATTTATCAGGAAAAAAGTAAACAATCTGGCAACAATAATTGCTATATATGCAACGTTGACTTTGCAGACATGACTCCGAACTACACGCGGCATAAAAATCAGACCATATATATATATACATATATATATATATATATATATATATATATATATATATATTTATGCCTAGCGCAAACTTTGGGGACAGAAAAATTCTTCACTTTTAATCAATTATTCTGAATTCTTGTAAAAAATTAGGAATATAAATTCGTTTTTTCGGGCTTAAAATATCGGGAACTAGGTCTAAATCTCTTTTAAGTATGCACCACATATTATGAGGTCTGATTTTTATGCCGCGTGTAGTTCGGAGTCATGTCTGCAAAGTCAACGTTGCATATATAGCAATTATTGTTGCCAGATTGTTTACTTTTTTCCTGATAAATTTCTAAAGCCGTTCACTTTTCACTACCGGTTACGAACTCTACTCCTATAAAGCCCTGTCTACACTGGTGAGCAACATATAGAAATGTTTTGCTTCATGTTTTTTGTAATTTTTAAGGAAGTTTGCTGTTTATAACAATATAAGCATTAATAATTTTAATAGATATTACAAGTATTACGAATTTCATTAGTATTTCTTATTATTTTTATTTAATTTTTCGTATAGTTTACATTTTTGTGGAAATGTTTCTATATGCCTTTGCACAACATAATTTAAAATGTCTAAGTAGGTTTTTTAAAAGGATGCGTCGTCGAGACGACGAAGTGTAGCCTCTGTGTAACTTTTCCGTTTTTGAGAATATTATTTGGTAGGTTGCTCTTTTGCTTTTATTTTGATTAAATGTTAGATTTTGGAGTAGCGATTCGTATTGGAAAGAAAGACGTATGTCATAATATAATGTTCACGTGTAGTAAAGGCCGATTCCATTGGCAATATCATTTTTAACTTTTTATAGAAAAATGCTTTGCAAAAATTGCTAATGTATTTATACATTTGCATGTACAAAATTTATTTTCTTATTGGCGTCATACCCTACATATGTCAAAAGTTGTTTATGTTACACATTTCTTATGTCCGCTAATTGTTTTGAAAGTGGTTACAACTGAATGAAAAAATCAATATTAATATAAAGTAGTAACTTCATTAATGATTTAATTTATAAGACATGAATTTTATTATTTTTTGAAAGTTCATAGAGAATTTATAAAAAAGCAAAATACATTGATGAATTCGCCGTATTTTTGTTGTTGATGAACAACTGCTAATTGTTTCATTTCAACATGTATACATTGAAAATAAATATTAATAAAAGTGTTAATTATTCAATTTACAAGATTTGAATTTACAAAGCTTTTACTATTGGCGAAATAAAACAAATGTCAAGTCCCAACCAGTTAACTTTGCGACGCAACGTAGAATGAAAAAAAGGAAGCGTGAAACATTTCGTACAAACCTTCAACAAAAGTAAACGTATCATATGTTTTTGAACATTCATTGTGAAAACAACCCTGTTCTTTGGTTATTTGCAATACGACGATTTTTTGGTGACTGGTTGGGCCTTTACCCCAGGTCTACAACTGAGATTAACGCTGATATAATAAGTGATATAACATCGGCAGAGGAGAGTAACCATTTTGTTTATATCATGTTAAATCTTAAATAAGGAGTACACATATTCTAATAAATCCTATAAGATATCATTATTTTCAATCAGTCACAGAGTAAACATATCCTTTTTATTTAAGAAATTTGCACTTTTTTAGCACAATTTTTATAAAAATGTTTTTTAAAATGTAAAACAAACACTAAAAGGAAACAATTTTACAAAAAACATTTTTTTTAGTAATACATATGCAAATACACAAATAAACTTTCGTATATGTGTATTTTTTGGCAGTTCATCTTATAAGATGGTTGTGTAGATAAATCCATCACAACAGTCTCATAATACATCTTATAATACTAATATTTGAATCTACACGTGAAATAATTCTCTCAGAGAGCGAATTTGACACTCTCTGACACAAAAATCTTACATATTATGTTACGTCTACATGGGCTGATAGCAATTCTACAAAAACACCAACACGGCGAATTCATCAACTTTTTCAAATATCAAGCATGGAAAAATGAAACAAGTGGCAGCAGTTCTACAAAAACAACAATACGGCGAATTCATTAATTTTTTTTATATATGGAGTTTGACACTTGAGGTGGTATGCAAAAATTGTGCTCAGATGCAGTTTAAAATTTCTAAGTACTAAAACAAATAATCAGATGAATATGTGGGGTCACCTTTTTCAATTCCCTTTGACTGTAAACAATATCCTGAAATGTCAAAACATTCTTTGACAGTTCGGCGAGTATTTTTATAAAAACAAAATTCATTTGCGAATTTGCCGTGTTGTTGTGGTTGCAAAATTGCAGTCACCTGCTTTAATTTGCCTTGTATCGAAGTGTATGGGAATGAATTTCAACTTGATTTAAAAAAATATTTTTTGTAAGGAAAATTGTCTTGGTGTTTTATTAAAAATTTTAAACAGAAAAAAACCTAACAAATAAATCATCAAAATGCATTGAAACTTAAAAAAAAATTAATTGTGAGTTTAAAAGAAGATATAATCAACTTCTCTATGTTTCTTATTTCAATGAAATCGGATTGTTACTTAAAAGTTTGAATGTTTTCCGAGAAAATAAAAAAAAAAATAATTTGCGTGTCCACATTACTCAATAGCGAAAGTGTCTGCCTAATATTCTTATTTTAGAAATTTTTAAATTCTATTGCATTCCACAAAATGATACATGTGATGAAATCGGAATGCAATCTAAAATTTTTAATGTTTTAAACTATATACTTCGTACATGTATATTTGACAAATTTCCATAAGTAAATATCTTAAATACTGAGAAAATTAGAAAGAATTATGTGTCTACCTTATTCAATAGCAAAAGTGTGTATCTAATATTTTTATTTGCGAAATTTTGAAATTCTCTTGCATTCCACAAAATGATAAATTTATTTAACAATAAATGTTGAAACATAACGGGTAGTCTTCCATAGAGATGACGTTAAAACATCATGGTAAAATTTTCTGCTCAAATTTCAACGTTTTCATTATGGCGTCCATGCATTAATGTGAATTTCTTGTTTTCTCATTGTTTTGTTGCTGCCTTCCACTGAGAGCAAAAAGGGACGAAACGAATTGTCAAAAATATAAGTATTGTTCGCACATTGAAAAAAATATTATGCGCACATACATTTGGATAGAGTGGACCCAACTAGTGTAACTCATATAACAACAAAATACATGTAATAAAATACATTTCTTGTTGCTAAAAGAAAATAAAAACACATTTTTTTACAAAACAACATTTTTTTTTTTCAATTGTCAATCGAGAGATTCGCCTCTATATGTTACTCTATGCCTTCCACGCTCATGCAGTAATTCCTTTGTGTTAGTAAAAAACATTGCGTGTGATGCTTCATGTTTAAACATGGTTCTTTTAACATTTGTTTTAACAACCGGTTTTGAACATTGAAAAATTTAACAATAATATCAACTTGAATGGTTTACATTTATCATTAACATGATGCAGTGTTAATGTTAAATATTTTATGTTAGGTGAGGACCGCGAGCAATGCTAAACAAATATGTTTTAGCGTAGTTAAAAAATATGCAAAATAAATAAATAAATTTTAATGAGTGCTCGAGCTCTGACAACTTTGTCTTGGTTAAAGACGCATTTTTGATTGCTGTTGATGCTTCTTACATGACTTGTTATGACATAAGTTTCCTCTAATTGATAGAGATAAAAACTAACTGCAATTCAGACAAAAACTTGATGTTTGTCTCGCTGAAAATTTCTCTTGCATAGAATCAACTTGATCGAGAGTTGAACATTTCGATTCAACTAGTGTATTCAAAAACCATTTTTTTCTTTTTAGAAAACTGTCTTTTTCGAATAATTTTTATTTTCTATCTATTCGATAGGCCGGATTTTTCCGTCAGTTAACCGGTTTTTTATGAAATATTCTTTTATTTTTGTAAAAAAGCAAACCGTATTTCCCATTTTTATATTTGCCCAGGGAGCTTAACTTAGGGCCAATTCATAAAAAAATCAAATTGAATGAAAATTGAATTTTCCCTAATTTTATTATATCAAAATTATACTTTTCTTTAAATTTTTTTTGAGTATTTTTTCATACAAATTTCATTTTAAAAAATTTCGCTTGTTGCACTCAATCAGGAGCTTAGATTATAATCTGATAAAGCTTTAAATTTATTTTGTTTAAATTTGGTGGTTTGAGTAACACTGATATTATTTAGTTTAAAATTACCTGTGATTACAAATGTCATGTACTGTAACCTAGTGTCTACATTAGGCAAATTTTTATCAAAACAAACGTCAAAATCAGTGCGAATATATACAAGGTAACCTTAGTTAAACAGCTGATTATTATTTTGGTTGTTACAGTTGTCAAACTGCATATATAAAAAACAATAATGAATACGCAGTATTGTTTTTATGCAACTGTTGCCATCTTCCACAAATGCGTGTTAAGTTTGACGTTTGTCTTAATAAAAAAATTGTCTAATGTAGGCACTATGATAAGTGTACTTGCTTAAATAATAAAGCGTTTTAACAATAATAAACATTTTAACAATTGTCGTATTAAAAAAAGTGCTTAACCGGTTTTTAAAGTAATTCCGCATGACAAATTCATTCTACACTTTTTATACATTTATTAAAATTTTAAAGTTTGTAAAAAATTCTGCGCAGAAAAAAGTTCGTGCATAAATATACTCGTAAGAATTTACTTTCATTGATTTTAGTTCATAATGTTTAAGAATTATTTCTTAAATATTAACACTTTTTTACATTTTTTGAAATGAATCAAAAGTCATGAAAACTTAAACAAATTGTTTAAATTTTCATTTATATTTTCAATTTGTAAATGTTTGACATTTTCTTTACAGAATTTTTGTTTTTTAATGATTTTTAGTCACATGTTGGCGGCAGAACAACACAGCAGATGTGTTTTTTCACAAAATGATCATTAAGTACAATATAATAATATACATATATGAAAAAATTTTATTTTTTATGAAAAAAGTTTGGGAAAAAATGTCATGTTCGATTCATAATATTTATGAAAAAAATTTTCAAATATATGAATTTTTCTTCTCTGTGTTATTTGTGTAGTTTCCATTAAGTCCAGTTTATACAATAAAATTTTTTACCAAGACAAACGTCAAATTTTTATCAGTATAAAAAAAATTGTTTAATGTAGATCGAATTCGTCTGTTGGTAGCAGTTCTATAAGAACAATAATACGGCGAATTCATTAATTTGTGTATACATGGAGTTTAACACTCCTACGGGTATGCAACAATTTTGCTTATATAATCAGCTGATTAAGCGAATTCGCCTTAGTACCTTTCATTAAATGTACTGCACAATTTGTTGCTAACCATGGCGAAGTGAAACAGTTGGCAACAAATTTATGTTTTATTGTTTTCTTTATATGACGTCTTTTAATGTATTCATGATGTCGAAAAATGGATTATGAATTTAAACCAATCATATGTAATCGATATATAATTCAATGGTTAATTCAATAATTAATTTAATTTACAGAGCAAAATTTTTAATGTGAACAATAAATTTGACACTTTATGTTCAACATTATTACACAAGTTTATATTTAAGCATTTATTACGAAATGGATTTATATTGGACCACAGTTAACATTTTAAAGAGAGAGATAGAATTTGTTAACATAGATGTTATCGATATGTTAGCAATAAAATATAATCAGGATAATAAAAGGTATTCTCTAAAAAATGTATTTTATATGCAAAAAATGATTTTAAAAACAAACGTGCTCTAAAAATATTAAAAAGTATGCACTAAAAATTTTTAAGACAAATAAATGTATAAAAAATATAGCGTTCAAGCTTCTGTCATAACATATGTAGATGTTATTGATATGTTAGCAATTGGTTATAATACCAAGACAACAAAAGGAATTCTCCAGAAAATGTATTTTATTTGCATAAAAATATGCATTAAAAATTGTTGTTTTTGGATTAAAATTCAATTTTTTTCGAAAAGATTATATTTTTTTTTTCAAAATTAAAATAGAGCAATTTAAAATTTTTAAATTAATGAATAAATTCATACTCGACGTAAGTAATACATAACAGGCCATCTACACGTAACGAAATATATAAGATAAAATCATTAGTTTTATAAGATGTATTGCGAGACTGTTGTAATAAGAATTCAATATACAATAATGTTATAAGATGAGTATTTCAGAAATTTCCTAATATTCAATGTTTTTGTCAAATTGTTTTGCTTTTAATTATCTTGCATTAAAAAGAAACTATTTTTATAAAAATTTGCTAAAAAATGCGAATTTCTTAAATAAAAATCACATATTTACTCTGTAACCTATCGATACTAAAAAATCTTATTAAAATACAAAAAGATTTACTATATTTTTAATAAATAATTGATTGCCTAAATCAATGGGGGAGGTACCACCTCCCCTGGGCTTACCCGCTCAATTTTTTATCAAAAAGAACCTATTTATTAAGAGACTTATATATGAAAATTATAAAGTTCTGCACTATAATAGCTCCCGTGACAAACGAGAATAAATATTTGTTTGTATAAATCCCCCGGACCTTTGCGACAAATTATTCATAAAAGCTATTCTGTGTATGTAGTGTGAGAGTTTTCCCACACAATAGGTTAAGATATAAACGACATATATTACACTCCATTTACAAACATTGTTTGATTTCTAAATATGTAAGAAATGGCCATAGCCTGTGTAAACCTCCTACGACTTTTTTGATGTGACGTTTTATACTTCAGTTTTTATTTGCGCGCGAAGTTTAACGAGCCCAAATGGTTTTTTAGGTATTAGTTTTTTTTATATGGAGTTTGACATTTGTGTGTACGACGAGACAGCTGTTTGCAAAATGTAATTTTTTCAGTTCTTTGGCGCCAATACTTCTATATGTCAGAGCCTGCTGTTGACAATTTTTTTAACGCCGTTAGTAACAAAAAATTAATATTATTACCACTTAAAAATTAGAACTATGTTCATTTTAGTGCCTTTTTTGAAATTATAAATAATTACTTAAAAAAAGTGAAAATAAATGTATTTTAAGCAGGAAAAAGATAAATAATTTCTAATCAAAGTACTTTAAAAGCAATTAACAAGAATTGTAAAAGACAATGACAACTATGGGTTAAAAAAGGGTATCTGCTGCTCTTTTTCAGACTAAATACTTCCTTCCAATGATAACGCAATGTTAAAATCATGAATTTTTCATCTCTTCTAGTTCCTTTTTTGCTGGGGTATGATGGTTTTTATATTTTATATTTATTTAGATTTGTTTTCTTATTTGCGCAGATTATCTTTAGCATAGATTAATTTCAAAAAATTAAATTTTTAGTATAAAAATCAAACTTTGGCACATATTATTATCATTATTTTTGCAAATTTTTTTTGGAAATCGAAAACGGTATCACTAGTAAAAACTTTTATCGTCTAGATGATATCGCTTGGATGTCGTTATGATATTGTTTGGTTTATTGAGTTATATTGAGTTAAAAAGTTTCGGCGGCTTTTTAACTCAATATAAAATTATTTGAAGTTCAAAATGATGCAAATATTTTTCTTTCATCTTTAATACATCATAAACGGCAAATGCTGCATTAAAATAATAAAAAAGTTTCGTTTTTAACATATTTTTCCAAAAAAGAATTTAAAAACGGCGGCTGCTTTTAAGCCGAAAATTTTACGGCGGTGGCGGATTCCAAATTTTTCTCGGTGGCTCGGCTTAGCCGAATTTCAACCGTTCGGCACAGGTCTCCGATATGGAATGGATATTGATATTTTTAAAATTGCATAAAAGATATAGCCCTAAAATACATATGTATATAAAATACATTCCACGATTATCCAATGTTCAACGAAACTAAACTTTTCGTACTCCTGCCGTTTTGAGCAATACAAGTTAAAAAAAGTTAATTTCATGTTTATTTAATAAAAATTCATGAAATTTCGTTAATACTACTGCCATAACATAGATGTTATTGATATGTTAGCAATAAAATATTATAACCAGGACAATAAAAGGTATTCTCTAAAAAATGTATTTTATATGCAAAAAATGATTTTAAAAACAAACGTGCTCTAAAAATTTTAAAAAGTATGCACTAAAAATTTTTAAGACAAATAAATATATAAAAAATATAGCGTTCAAGCTTCTGTCATAACATATGTAGATGTTATTGATATGTTAGCAATTGGTTATAATACCAAGACAACAAAAGGAATTCTCCAGAAAATGTATTTTATTTGCATAAAAATATGCATTAAAAATTGTTGTTTTTGGATTAAAATTCAATTTTTTTCGAAAAGATTATATTTTTTTTTTCAAAATTAAAATAGAGCAATTTAAAATTTTTAAATTAATGAATAAATTCATACTCGACGTAAGTAATACATAACAGGCCATCTACACGTAACGAAATATATAAGATAAAATCATTAGTTTTATAAGATGTATTGCGAGACTGTTGTAATAAGAATTCAATATACAATAATGTTATAAGATGAGTATTTCAGAAATTTCCTAATATTCAATGTTTTTGTCAAATTGTTTTGCTTTTAATTATCTTGCATTAAAAAGAAACTATTTTTATAAAAATTTGCTAAAAAATGCAAATTTCTTAAATAAAAATCACATATTTACTCTGTAACCTATCGATACTAAAAAATCTTATTAAAATACAAAAAGATTTACTATATTTTTAATAAATAATTGATTGCCTAAATCAATGGGGGAGGTACCACCTCCCCTGGGCTTACCCGCTCAATTTTTTATCAAAAAGAACCTATTTATTAAGAGACTTATATATGAAAATTATAAAGTTCTGCACTATAATAGCTCCCGTGACAAACGAGAATAAATATTTGTTTGTATAAATCCCCCGGACCTTTGCGACAAATTATTCATAAAAGCTATTCTGTGTATGTAGTGTGAGAGTTTTCCCACACAATAGGTTAAGATATAAACGACATATATTACACTCCATTTACAAACATTGTTTGATTTCTAAATATGTAAGAAATGGCCATAGCCTGTGTAAACCTCCTACGACTTTTTTGATGTGACGTTTTATACTTCAGTTTTTATTTGCGCGCGAAGTTTAACGAGCCCAAATGGTTTTTTAGGTATTAGTTTTTTTTATATGGAGTTTGACATTTGTGTGTACGACGAGACAGCTGTTTGCAAAATGTAATTTTTTCAGTTCTTTGGCGCCAATACTTCTATATGTCAGAGCCTGCTGTTGACAATTTTTTTAACGCCGTTAGTAACAAAAAATTAATATTATTACCACTTAAAAATTAGAACTATGTTCATTTTAGTGCCTTTTTTGAAATTATAAATAATTACTTAAAAAAAGTGAAAATAAATGTATTTTAAGCAGGAAAAAGATAAATAATTTCTAATCAAAGTACTTTAAAAGCAATTAACAAGAATTGTAAAAGACAATGACAACTATGGGTTAAAAAAGGGTATCTGCTGCTCTTTTTCAGACTAAATACTTCCTTCCAATGATAACGCAATGTTAAAATCATGAATTTTTCATCTCTTCTAGTTCCTTTTTTGCTGGGGTATGATGGTTTTTATATTTTATATTTATTTAGATTTGTTTTCTTATTTGCGCAGATTATCTTTAGCATAGATTAATTTCAAAAAATTAAATTTTTAGTATAAAAATCAAACTTTGGCACATATTATTATCATTATTTTTGCAAATTTTTTTTGGAAATCGAAAACGGTATCACTAGTAAAAACTTTTATCGTCTAGATGATATCGCTTGGATGTCGTTATGATATTGTTTGGTTTATTGAGTTATATTGAGTTAAAAAGTTTCGGCGGCTTTTTAACTCAATATAAAATTATTTGAAGTTCAAAATGATGCAAATATTTTTCTTTCATCTTTAATACATCATAAACGGCAAATGCTGCATTAAAATAATAAAAAAGTTTCGTTTTTAACATATTTTTCCAAAAAAGAATTTAAAAACGGCGGCTGCTTTTAAGCCGAAAATTTTACGGCGGTGGCGGATTCCAAATTTTTCTCGGTGGCTCGGCTTAGCCGAATTTCAACCGTTCGGCACAGGTCTCCGATATGGAATGGATATTGATATTTTTAAAATTGCATAAAAGATATAGCCCTAAAATACATATGTATATAAAATACATTCCACGATTATCCAATGTTCAACGAAACTAAACTTTTCGTACTCCTGCCGCTTTGAGCAATACAAGTTAAAAAAAGTTAATTTCATGTTTATTTAATAAAAATTCATGAAATTTCGTTAATACTACTGCCATAACATAGATGTTATTGATATGTTAGCAATAAAATATTATAACCAGGACAATAAAAGGTATTCTCTAAAAAATGTATTTTATATGCAAAAAATGATTTTAAAAACAAACGTGCTCTAAAAATTTTAAAAAGTATGCACTAAAAATTTTTAAGACAAATAAATATATAAAAAATATAGCGTTCAAGCTTCTGTCATAACATATGTAGATGTTATTGATATGTTAGCAATTGGTTATAATACCAAGACAACAAAAGGAATTCTCCAGAAAATGTATTTTATTTGCATAAAAATATGCATTAAAAATTGTTGTTTTTGGATTAAAATTCAATTTTTTTCGAAAAGATTATATTTTTTTCAAAATTAAAATAGAGCAATTTAAAATTTTTAAATTAATGAATAAATTCATACTCGACGTAAGTAATACATAACAGGCCATCTACACGTAACGAAATATATAAGATAAAATCATTAGTTTTATAAGATGTATTGCGAGACTGTTGTAATAAGAATTCAATATACAATAATGTTATAAGATGAGTATTTCAGAAATTTCCTAATATTCAATGTTTTTGTCAAATTGTTTTGCTTTTAATTATCTTGCATTAAAAAGAAACTATTTTTATAAAAATTTGCTAAAAAATGCGAATTTCTTAAATAAAAATCACATATTTACTCTGTAACCTATCGATACTAAAAAATCTTATTAAAATACAAAAAGATTTACTATATTTTTAATAAATAATTGATTGCCTAAATCAATGGGGGAGGTACCACCTCCCCTGGGCCTACCCGCTCAATTTTTTTTATCAAAAAGAACCTATTTATTAAGAGACTTATTTATGAAAATTATAAAGTTCTGCACTATAATAGTTCCCGTGACAAACGAGAATAAATATTTGTTTGTATAAATCCCCCGGACCTTTGCGACAAATTATTCATAAAAACTATTCTGTGTATGTAGTGTGAGAGTTTTCCCACACAATAGGTTAAGATATAAACGACATATATTACACTCCATTTACAAACATTGTTTGATTTTTAAATATGTAAGAAATGGCCATTGCCTGTGTAAACCTCCTACGACTTTTTTGATGTGACGTTTTATACTTCAGTTTTTATTTGCGCGCGAAGTTTTTAGGTAGTAGTTTTTTTTATATGGAGTTTGACATTTGTGTGTACGACGAGACAGCTGTTTGCAAAATTAAATTTTCTCAGTTCTTTGGCGCCAATACTTCTATATGTCAGAGCCTGCTGTTGACAATTTTTTTAACGCCGTTAGTAACGGAAATTTTCTACTGTAAGTATGGCAGCACCAAAGACGAAAATTTTATCTTTAAATAAGAAATTTATGTACAAAGGATGTATATATAGAAAAAAGGATGTTTAAGGATAATAGTACTAACATAGAGGTATTGTTTTTAATAACAAAAAAAAATCTAAAAAAAATGTCCGCGAAGTAACATGTCCTCAAACTATGAGCAAGGCATATAAAATTTTGGGGACTGTCCCCATAGTATGGAAAAGTCTTCAAAGGAAATGGTAAATAGAAAATGTGTCCGCATAGTATGCGCTATGCATATATATATATATATATATATATATATATATATATATATGTATATATATATTTTCGATTTCGATTATATATATATATATATAATTGAAACATTAATTAGTAGCTAATTATATCGATTTAGAATTTTTTTTGCTGAGAAAAAAATTTTACTCCATAAATTTTTTTATTTTTTCTTGCCTTGTAAAGTAATTTATTTTACATACTTTTTTCGTATTTTTTCAATTGATCAAGTGTCACTCCCCATCACTTTTATTAAATATATTCATTTCAATTTGTTAACGTTTTTTGTTCTTTACAATTTTTTATCTCTAGCAATTCTTCTCTATCTTTTCCATCTCTTTTATTTATATCAAAAGCCTGTCATTGTAATCAATATATTGAAAATTGTATTTTTTCTGTGTACAATTTAGTGAATTTTATAGCAATTTGTTTTTTTTTTTTTATTTTCAGATTTTTATTTTTTTGTAATTTTTCAATTTTTTTTAGATTTTTTTGTTGGATATTTAGAGTCTATTTTAAGTGTGGGTTGTATATATGATGAATTCTATGGAAAGAAAAAAAAAAAATTCTCTTATTGAGATGGTTACACAAAAATGAAACTGTAGTTTTTGGGGTCAATTGAGTTTGACACCAAAGATATGAATTTTTTATTTTTATTTTTTATTAATATTTTTTGTAATAGTTTGACACAACAGATATTAGAAAAATAAAGAAAAATGGTGAAAGCAAGTTAAAGATGAAAAGATTATTAAAATAAAATAAAATTTTAGTTAAAAATTGGAATTAAAATGGAAATAGATTGAAATTTAATATCTGGGCTTAAACACAACAAAAGTACTGTATAAAATATGCTTTTAAATATTACTTAAAGAAATTTATGACTTTAAATGGATAAATTTGTAAATTTAGAAATCTTTTCCTTTATTTATTAAAAAAAAAATACTTAAAAAATTTCAAGTTCAAAATCAGCTAAAATTTTATTTTTTCGATTGTACTGTTTTTGAAGTACTGTTTTTTTTAAATATTTCTTTCCTTTTTAGAATATTTCATTAAATTTTCTTGCTCTTAAATTGTTTTTCTTTCATTTGTCATTTATTTAATCAACAAACAAATAATATTTTCTTTTAAGTAATTTATAAAATTTTTTTGAAAAAAAAATCCGTTGCAAATCCACCTTTCATTTTTATCTTCATTTTAGTTTTTTCTCTACAAATAACCAACACTTCATCCTCTTTATAAATTATGCCAGCATATAGCTCGTACAAGTATTTCTTTCTTTGCTATTAAATGTTTTTAAATAGCTTCCTTCTGCTCTGTAATTCGAGCTCTTCTTTATTCCCTTTCAAAGTTCCCTTTTTACACACACATTTTTTTTAATCTTGCCTCTATTCTACCTCAAGAGGTTTTTTTGTGTGTTTGTGCTGAAAAAATTTTCTTTTTATAAAAATAGCAGAACAAAAATAACAACACCACCTCAAGGGTATTGCCAGAGACTACAAAAACCGATTCTGTATAAAAATGTGAGTTTTGTTGTGTGTATCATTCAAACTTCCACCAAAATCCAATTTACTACCTATAGATATGCAAAAGTATATATGTTGTATGTACTTAGGTCTACGTGTTTGTTAATATGCCACTTGCAGTTTTAGACCCAGGCAGCCAGTCAGCCAGCCATCTACTTTGATGTTGATGGTGATGATGACGTTATAACATCATTCACTTACTTATTATATACATTTTTGTCCTCCCTACAATTTCCGTTACGGCTTGACGTTTGCTTTTGTTTTTTTACGTTTTTTTTCACCCTTACAACCTCAATGTGGCAGAAATAAACAAAAAGATAAAATAAAATCATGTCGAGTGTGTGTGGCATTAAAAAAGAAAAATGTCAGAAAATTTATGGGATTTATATGAAAAATTGCAATAATTTGTTTTGCAAGTTGCCTTACTTTTGTTTTTTGCTATTTCCCCTTTATAGAGTATGAAAGTGGCAGAGCAACATTGACATTGCAGCATTGCATAAAAAGATTTTAAAAGGATTTTTGGAACAAAGGAAATCAAAATGTCAGGAAAAAGTATTAAAATAAAGGATGAAATCTTTACGTAATATTGGCAGAAAAAACGCAATATCTTTATGTGACATATAATCACCTAAAAATGATTCTAAAAAAAGTAATTCGGTGAAGAGTAACTTATGTAGCTACGTAACGTAACTTAATTTGATTACGTAATGTATAAATATATTACTAATAATGCATTTTCTTTTCATTTTAAATGTTCTCATAAAAAAGTTTGTCATAAGAAAGTTTTTTCTATAAAAATTCATTACGTAACGTAAAATGCAATGTCATATGTAATATTTTTCTCCAAATCCTTTAAATAAGTAAAAAATAATATAAAGTAACTTTATTATATCACGTTACGTATAAAAATATTATTAAATGAAGAAATTCTTCCTAATCTTTATTTTTCATTTTAAAAATTTCCTAAATTTTATATAGAAAATTTTTATAAAGTAAAATTTTCTTATGTAACGTTATAAAAATTCAGTGCGTGATGTAAAATAATAACGTATTTTTTCCACAATTTTTAAAGCCCAATTTTTAAATTATTTAAATAAATTAAAAAAAAAAATCAGATAACATAACATAATTTCATTACGTGACGTACAAAAATATCGTTAAATGGTGTAATTCTTTTTAATTTTCATTTGTTAATTAAAAAATTTTGTAAATTTGATTAAGAAAATTTTCATAAATTAAAATTTTCTATTTAACGTTATAAAAATTCATTACGTAACGTAAAATAATAACATCACATAAATCATTTTTCTTTCATTTTTCAAGACCAAAAATAATATATGCATATATATACATAACATAATGTCATTACATAACGTATAATATCAACATTAAATAATATTATAAAGAAATATTGTAAAAAAAGTCAAAAATTTTTGTAACGTATGACATTTAAAAAATTAAAAATTTTTCTTATAATTTTTTAATAATGGGACGCCAAATAATATTTCATTTCATTTTCTTTAATATCTTTTTAACAATTATGTAGAAAAGAAGATATTTTCACACAACGTAATATTAATTCATTACGTAACGTATGATATTATAAAATCAAGTATTTTTTTTTATTATTTATATAAATTATATACAAAATTATATTTAATGAAGAAACATTGTTTTATAATATAAGGTAATTTTATTACGTGATTTAACATTAAATGGCTATAAAGTACTTTTCATTAGTTTCTGATAATAGATAAAGTAAAAGTATAAATATTAAATAAATAATAAATTTTCATTACGTGGCGTATAATGATAACTATGTAATATACTTTGCTTCATTTTTAATTGTTACTCCTAAAATTGTTTAAATAATGTAAGAAAGAATTCATGTAACATAACTTAATTTAATTAAGTGATACATGTATATTAGAAGTACCACATAATAATTTTTAGTTAAGTTAACTCTAAAATAAATGCGTAATGCGTAGGACAGCATCATAAAATTATGTATTTTTATCACTATTTCAATTTATGTAACCAAGAAAAAATGTTATGTGGTTTGAAAGACGTAATGTAAATTTGTAACGAGATGTACTTCAAATGGCGGTAAAATACCTTTCCTTAATTTTTGAGGATAAAAGAACTAATAAAGTCGTATGAATTTTAAATAAATAATAAATTTTCGTTACGTGACGTATAATGATAATGTCGCATATTATATTTTCCCTAAATTTTAAATGGTTCATTACGTCACGCATCATAAATTTTTTGTTTGTTTTTAATCTGACTAAAAAATTTTACAAAAAAAGAAAATAAAACATAGAAATTGTTATATAATGCATCACAATTTCATTACGTTACATATAATAACATTGCCGCCATATTACAATTTCTTTAAATTTTAGTGGTCATTTTAAAAATATTACAGAATACAGAAAGCTTTAACTTTAATATTTTTTGCATGAACGTTTTTTAACTTTTTTGTTTATTTTTAAAAATAATGTTTAAAAATGTAGTAAGCCTACCAAAAATGTATGCAGTATTATTACTTTACTCAATTTCATTAGGCGTCGTATTGGTATTTCACAAAGAAATGCGTATATTCATTAGCTTTTAAAAATATTAATTGCAGAAAAATGCTGCTTAAAAATTTTTATAAAAAATATTTGATTAAGGGAAAATCATTACTTTATAAAATAACAATTTTTTTAAGTTATGTAATAACTAAACATAATTTCATGCGTTTTTTAAATTTAGGTTAGGTTAGGTTAAAAAGGGCGGCGTCTTCACGCCTCCACCCAGAGACTATTCGGTCCATTGTGATCCCTTTATAAATAATAGAGAAAGCTGACAGATAAAGAAAGAGAAAAATCCTAGTAGAATATATTAAAAAATTGAAAAGAAGGACAGCTAAATATAAGAAAAATAAAAAAGGTGTGGAACCTAACCCTGACTACATCTAAGCCACTTTATTCCCATTAAAAACCCTATAAGTTTGCCGAGTTCTTCACTCGCAACCTCCTCTAGTTCGTGCAGAATATGGCTGCCAAATCAGCTCAGTCTACTTCGCTGAAGCCCTACACAGTGACAGAGTATATGCTCCACTGCCTCTAGCTCCTCCACATCATCACACGTCCTGCAAAAATCTGACACGCCAGTGTTCCACTTACTGATCATATTCCCTATTGCGAGGTGACCAGTAATCATGCCAACAATTATCCTTAGGTTCACACGACCCATGCCCAGAAGATGCTTCGAATCTTCTGGTTTAAGATTAGGCCATAACGCTCTAGATACCTTGCAGTCCTTTCTACTCCTCTAAGCATGATTCGTTCTTCCTAGAGTCCATTCCCTTATGGCCATGAAATATAACCCAATCGGAATCCTAACCGATACCTCCACAAAAGATCTGTCCAACTCCGAGCCCTTACGATGTAGCTCATCGGCTATTTCATTGCCGAGAATATCGCAGTGACTAAGGACCTAACAGAGTCTTATTCTGTAGGCATCCATTAGCCTCTGAAATTCCTTCCTACACTCCAGCACTAACCTGGATCTGACATAGTAACTTGTTATTGCCATCAGTGCTGCCTGACTGTCCACATAGATAGTTACCTCAGTATCCCTCTCAACATTCTCCTCCAGCAATCCTAGGGCTTTGCAAATGCCTAGAATTTGTGCCTGGAAAACGCTGCAACCATCAGACAATCTAAAAGATCGCTTGATATCTGTTCCCATGAAGTAGACACCCGCCCCTCTGCCTACTTCCATATTCGAGCCATCCATGAGGATAGCACAACCCTCCGTGCAGCTTCTCCGCTCCAATCCAGAGGTTCCTACTAGGGATTTCAATAACGGGAGTAGCCTCGAAGTCAATTATGGTACCTACATAGTCCGTTTGGGCGGCCGAGGATAATGTTTGACCATTAAACTTGACTTCATTAAGTATGCTGGCATGCCCCGCTGTGAAGCTCCCTATTAATCTCAATTCCTTCAGTCTAAATAAGCCCCGCACAGCCATACCTCTCACGAATTCCTCAATTG
The DNA here is from genome assembly GCA_932274085.1 of Protocalliphora azurea. Taxonomy (NCBI): domain Eukaryota; kingdom Metazoa; phylum Arthropoda; class Insecta; order Diptera; family Calliphoridae; genus Protocalliphora; species Protocalliphora azurea. The sequence goes on from OW026523.1 coordinate 14,808,201, forward strand.
GAAGAAGGTGGAGAATGATGTCCAGTGCTGCCTGAGTTGTACTTCTTGCGGCACCTGTAATGCACATCTCTGAACTTTAGAAAGAAGGTTTCTATACGACCCTTTCCTCCACGCCTCCCACCATACCAAACATCCATAAGTGAGTATAGGTCTCACTACCGATGTGTATATCCAGTATACAATTACCGGTTTTAGACCCCAGTTCTTCCCTATAGAGTTCTTGCATGCGTAGTAGGCATTAAGCCTCTTCCTGGAACTTTCCTGAGTATTTCTTTTTTAAATTTATTTCTAAAACAAATAACTTGAAAAACATAATTTTCTGTAAAATTTTAATGAAAATTGTGCAAAATGTGATATTTGATTAAAAAGGAATTAGAAGATTTAACATTTTCATAGTGAAAAAATAGTAAAGAAAGAACGTATACTGCTGCAATCTAATAGTCCTAGGCTACTCTCTCTATGCAGTTGATTCGTTGTATATCCTCTCTTAATATCTGTTGGAGCTACTTGAAAAGTACATTTTTCTTATTTTCATAGTGAAACCAATTTTTCAAAATTATAGTTAAAATAAAAAAAATTTAATCTTTAAAAAATTATAAATATCCGATGCTAGATTTAATCTGACCAAAGAACATATATTGCTGGAATCTATTAGTCCTAGAATACTATCCCTATGCCTCTAACCCGATTTATATCTGCTCTCAATATTCATTAGAACGAGCTACTTATAAATTTCATATTTTCTATTCATTTCATAGTGAAAAAGCACGTTTTTCAAAATTGTATACCTCCGATCTCATACTGAATTGGGAACAAGAATATATATTGCTGGAACCTAATAGTTCCAGGCTACCATATTTCCCTATGTTATCATAGTGAAAATTGCATATCTCTAAACGCAGTTTGAATTTGGCCAAAGAATAGATATTGCTGAAATCTACTAGTCTTAGACAACTCCTGCTTTATCGCTTTCCTGATTCTTGTCTTCTTCCAATACCCATTAGAACCACTTGCAAATTCCATGTTTTTCCTTATTTTCATAGTGATTTTTTATGGTATAACCCAGCTAGAATTTAGATATAGAATATATTGTATATGTCTCAAATGTGCTAGTTGTAGGCGACTGGCAATATCTCGTTTTCCTGATCCTTCGCTGCTTGCAATAAACATTCGGACCACCTAAAAATTCCATGTGATTCCTTATTTTCATAATATTTTTTTTTTTAATTGTAAATCTCTGAAGCAAGATTTAATTTGGGTATTGAACATATAAGTCTGAAATCTGCTAGTCCTAGGCTACCTTCACTTTGTCGCTTTGCTTATTCTCCTCTTAGAGCCACTAAATATTTCACGTTATTCCTTATTTTCATAGTAAAAAAATACATTAAAAAATAATTTTTTTCCATTTCTCCTAACCTTGGCTAATAATGTTTTTCCATTTTAGCCAATTTATCTTTCTAAATCATTATATTAAATTACTTTTGATTGATTTTTTTGTGCCTCATTTAAGTCTGCTGAACAAATCATTACAAAAAATATTGCATATTTTTCGACATTTCTTTTTTCATTAGCTTCTTTCCCTTTTGCTTTTGCCGTCAATAATCATATTACTGCTGATGAAAATGATGAGTATGAAATTTCTTCATTTGATTTTCAGATATTATAATATTATAGCAGCTGGCTTGCAGCAGTATTCTCATCTTGTTAAGCATTTTCATTGACGGAATTTCATTAAAAATACATTACTTTCTTTTTTTTTTTTGTTAACTACAATGACTAACTGTATTATCATTATCATCATCTGCTGTCATTTTTCCCATATTGCAGACACCAGTTGTAGTAATTCCTTTAGCGTAAACGTCATCATGTCCTTATGTAGTTATGTATGTAGGTAGTAAATAAAATTTTATTTAAAATTTATTTTATGTTGTTGGGTGTTTAATTTGGGAAATAGTGAAAATTTGTCAATCTGAAGACATTTTTTTTCTAGGGGAGTTTTGCATACAATATGTTGAACGATGTTTTAAGGCAGAGGTTCTTAAAGCTGACTTTTGTAATATATTTTTAAATTGTTATTATTAAATTATTATATACTGAGGGCTTAGCGGTTCTTCTGAAATACTAGACCTAATCCTCGAATGAAGCTAACTATTTTAGTAGGTAGAGACCGAAAACATCACATGGGGTTAAATTAAATTCCCCAGAGTAGTTTTCCTCCGCATACCCAAAGCCGGGTAATCGCAGAGAATATGCTCAGAAGTTTTGTCCTGTATTTCGCAAAATCTACATTGTTTTGTTACCATATTGCCTAGGATATATTGGTGTTACCTCAAGTCACAATGTCCGGTGAATACTCCCATTAGTACAGCATTAGCAACTAATAGGATTACTTCTATTGGTCAGACAATCTGCACGTGACACAGTTACCAGAGACCTCATTAGAGGATATGACCTTCAAAGCCGCTTTGCTGTTAGACATGGTCTAAATGCTCAGACCCCTCAATCCTCTCCTTAGGCATTCTCTAGCACATATAAAGATGATATATATATTTGCCTGGAAGACTGACGGGTATTTACCCGTCTCTGGTATGTCTGTGTCGTACCAGAGATGTCAGCAAGAAGTTTATTACCATAATGGAAGGGTCATTTTCAAATAGTTGAATTGTCTTCATATGCCTAACCAGTTCCCCAGCACAAGTATTTTTACCACATTTCTATGTGCTTCTTCTTTTTCGAATTTTACGTTTCGTAGAAGGTACAAGAACAGTTTTAGACGTGTTAATGGTAAGCTCTATTTATATTCACCAATTAATGGTTGTATTTAGGGCTAGCTGCATCCGTTTCGATATCGTTACATACTTTCCAGATCGTCGGTGTAACCGTAAGTGCGAAAGCCAAGGTTATTAAGTTTTTAGAGGAGTTCATCGATGACCAAAGTCTAGGGGAGAGGCGAGAGGACACCACCTTGTTTACAGTCTCTATTTGGACTAATTGTCTTCAATGATCTGCACTGGTCCAATTTAACAACTTGGACGCAAGCATTTCCGCCGTCCTATTCCTAATAACACAATCTGTTTTCTTTTGAAGGAGCTAAAATTAGATAAGGCCCACCTCACACATTCCTCTGCAAAGATCTTGCCCGAAAATCTTAGATTTCTGATGGCCATTAAAGGCGACCAGGTGGAAGACTGATTCGAGGATAAAGTTAGTGATCCAGGAAAATTAGTTTCCATTACGAGTTCAAATGTCTCTTCTGGCGATTCCGTGTACATCCCATTCGGAAGTTTCAACGTACAAAGACCATTTGTATGATTCTGAGATAAGACCTTCTGTAGTCGAACTGCTTCATTTCAATATGTTTGCCATGTAGACCTTTTATACTTCCTTAAGTTCCTTATTTTTAAATTAATTTTATATACGAGAATCTTTTGATATTTTTGTGCAACATCTTCATGATTAAGACTCCCTACTTTACTAGTACCAAATATTGTAATAATTTAAACTGTACCACTTCAACATTGTTGTTACAACTCTTGTCTGTTTTTACATCCATAAAATCTATATTCATATATAGTACACATCCATTGGAATGTCACGCTTTTACACACATTTCAGTGACATATAATAGCAAAAAAAAAAAAAATGTCATTCTCTTTCTATCTAACTGCCACAATCTGCAGTAGTAGCTGGTGTTATTTTGCCATCTATGTACATGTTAAAAAAAAAACAAATTTTAACCATAAATTTCAATTTTTCCACTTCAGTTATAAATTTTGCAATCTTAGTTATATTTAGGGTACTAAAAAAAAAAACACGTTCATGAAGAGAAAAGCAACAATAACAACAAATTACAACAATGACAATAAAAGGTTATTACATTGACATTGATGTGAAAAATTAACAACAAAAACAAAATTAAGTTTTCCAAGAATTTTGAAATAAAATAAAATAAATTTTCTAAAGAATTTTTTCAAATAGATTTTACTCGGATTCCGAGAAAATTTTTAAAAGAAATGCTGTAAAACCGAGCAAATTTTCTAAAGAAATTTTGCCGTAAAACCGAGCAAATTTCCTAAAGAAATTTTGCTGTAAAACCGAGCAAATTTTCTAAAGAAATTTTTCTGTAAAACCGAGCAAATTTTCTAAAGAAATTTTTCTGTAAAACCGAGCAAATTTTCTAAAGAAATTTTGCTGTAAATTTTCTTAAGAAATTTTGCTCTAAAACCCAGCAAATTTTCTAAAGAAATTTTGATCTTAAGCCGAGCATATTTTCTAAAGAAATTTTGCAAATTTTCTAAAGAAAATAAGAAAGTAAAACCGAGAAAATTTGTCTAAAGAAATTTTGCTGTAAATTTTCTTAAGAAATTTTGCTCTAAAACCGAGACAATTTTCTAAAGAAATTTTGATCTTAGCCGAGCATGTTTTCTAAAGAAATTTTGCTCTAAAACCGAGCAAATTTTCTAAAGAAATTTTTCTGTAAAAACGAGTAAGTTTTCTAAGGAAATTTTGCTGTAATACCGAGCAAATTTTCTAAAGAAATTTTGCTGTAAAGTTTCTTAAGAAATTTTGCTCTAAAACCGAGCAAATTTTCTAAAGAACTTTTTCTCTAAAACCGAGCAAATTTTCTAAAGAAATTTTGCTCTTTAAATTTTGCTTTTTTAAAGAAATTTGCTTTAAAATCGCGCAAGTTTTCTAAAGAAATTTCGCTCTAAAGCCGAGCAAATTTTCTAAAGAAATTTCGCTCTAAAGCCGAGCAAATTTTCTAAAGAACTTTTGCTCTAAAACCGAGCAAATTTTCTAAAGAAATTTTGCTCTAAAATGGAGCAAATTTTCTAAAAAAAATTGAATCTAAAACCGAGCAAATTTTCTAAAAAAATTTTGCTCTTTAAATTTTGCTTTTTTAAAGAAATTTGCTTTAAAATCGCGCAAATTTTCTAAAGATATTTTGCTCTAAAACGAAGCAAATTTTCTAAGGAAATTTTGCTCTAAAACCGAGTAAGTTTTCTGTAGAAATTTTGCTTGAATTCCAAGCAAATTTTCTAAAGATTTGATAAGAATCTGACCAAATCCTTCGATTCTGAGATATCTTAATTATTAATTTAGTTAAGAATTCTTTTTTATCATATAGTTTTTATTCATTGTTCATTAGCTGAATAAATATTTTATCAGCCCCAATGCCTTTGAAACGTACTTTTAAAATAAATTGTTTTTAAATTGTTTTTATTTTCGCACTTTATCTTTCGTCAATTTTTAATCAAACGTTTGACAATGTCATGTATAACTTTTGTTTTACTTGTAAAAACAATTGACATTTTTTGTCGTCTTTTTCTTTGTTTTTTATATTAATAATTAAATTATCTGTATTGTCATATTGTTAATAATTAGTCTCGTTTATTTTTGAAAAATTTTGAAAATTCATTTAGTTTTTATATTTTTTCCTTCAACAACCCTATGCATAAATTGGTAATATCCCATGGAAGAGAAAGAGACAACGTTTAGGAGCGAGAGATTCATATGTTAGGAAAGTAGAAATAAACGCGATTTTCCATTACCAAGTAGAAAACGCAAATAATTTTGAAATGGGGGTTGGGGGGTTTTAGTTGACAGCTGAATAACCTTGACCTTTACTGATTTGTTGACGACCTCCTTGTGGTGTGCTGAGTTGGCTGTGTACAGAGTAGTCTTCTCCATACAGACTTTTCAAATATGTTTCATATTTATTTTTTATTTAAAATGGGGTTAATAAAATAAAATATACAATAGTCATGCCGCTATATACAGTGAGTGGCAAAAAATTGGGTTATACTAGAGATTAAAAAAAATAACAAAATCATTCAAAAGTTTAAAGTTTAAAAATTTATAAAAAAATTATCAAAATTTATTTTTCAAAATCAAGGAATTAAGAAGATTTTATACTTTTTTAGTGTTAATTTAATTAATTTAAAAAATGTTGATTTTGAAGTAAATTTACCAACACTGTTTTTCAAAATATTTACCAACATTGTTTTACAAAAATTATAAAATTTTAAAGATTTAAAAAGAAAATATTTAGGAATCGAGTTGGCTTTGAAAATTGTAATAAAATATCTCTAAATTTTTAAATTTAAACAAAAATTTACCAACACTATTTTATAAATTTATGAATTTTTAAAAACTTCTTAAGAAATTTTATAGGTATCATATTAATTTTGAAAATTGTGCTTAAAAATATTAATATTTTTTAATTTAAATAAAAATTTACCAACACTGTTTTTATAATTTATTGATTTTAAAGTAATCTTTTTAGAAATTTGTGTAGGAATCGTGTTAGTTGTGATAATTTTATTTAAAAATAGAAGAATTTTTGAATTTGTAGAAAAATTTTTCAATAGTTTTTTTTTTTAATAAATTATTGATTTTAAAGATTTTTTTTAGAAAATTAGTATAGGATTCGTATTAGTTTTGAATATTATAATTATAAATATCGCAATTTGAACACAAATTTATCAACACTGCTCTTAAATGCTTTGGAATTTTAAAGGCTTTCAAATTACTTTTATAAATTTTTGAATTTCAGAAGTTTTAACAATTGAATTAGTTTTGATTAAGGATAGTGATTAAGGATAACGAAATTTTTTAATTTATATATAATTTTACCAACATTATATCATAAATTCTTGATATTTTAAGATTTTTTAAAGAAATTTGTATAGGAATCATATTAATTCTTAAATTAAAATTAAAAACAGTATTTGTTTATAAACTTAATAAAAACTTATCAACACTGTTTTTATAAATTATTAAATGTTAACGAGTTTTACTAAATTGTTTAAAGGAATTATTTAAGCTTAAAATATGTGAATAAAAATATTGGAATATTTTAATTTAAACGAAAATTTTACAACACTGGTTTATATAAATTTTTGAATTTTTACATTTATATAGAAATCTCAGTGCTTTTGAAAATTTTAATTAAAATTATAAGAATTTTTAAGATTTTACAAAATTTTACCAACACTGATTTTATAAATTAGTGTACTTTAAAAAAGTTTAATAAAATTTGTATAGGAATTGGTTGTTTTGAAAATTATGATTAAACATATCGAAATCATACAAAAATTTACCAACACCTTTTTAAAAATTGTTGAATTTCAAAGATATTTTAGAAAAATTTTATAATTTTTTTTTTTTTTTTTATTAAAACAAAACTTTACCAACTCTACTTTTTTAAATTATGGAATTTTAACAATTTTTAATAAAATTTTCATAACAATTGATTAAGTTTTGAAAATTATGTTAAAACATTTCGAAATTTTTTAATTTAAACAAAAATTTTCTAACACTACTTTTATAAATTAGGGAATTTTTAAGATTTTCTATGTAATTTATTTTAGAATGGTTTGTGTTTTGAAAATAATATCAAATATATTGACTTCTTTTTATTTTTAATATGATTGATCAACACTATAATCCTAAAAATTTAGCTAAGAGTGAAACAGTTTTTATATTCAATATTTTTCAATATTTTCTGCCACTGTTGCAATAATTCCATTCTCGTGTAGTTTGCATTCAAGAGCTCAGTTACATCATCATTTATGTTATTTTTTTTTTGAGTGCATATAAATACATATGTATGTTTATTTATTTTATTTTTTGCTCATTTTTAAAATAAATATTTAAATAGCATTTGTTATGTGTATAGAAAGAAGAGAATTCAATTCAATGCAACAGTAAATGAATTGAAACCACAATAATTTCAATTTCAATACAATAATATTTGTTCCCTATTTTTCTTTTTTTTTTTGCATTGTAAATTGAACTATATACTATATATATATTTATAACAACAACAACAACAATAAATTCTATATACAGTTATTATTTGCAACAACCCCCCAAAGAGTTTCCAATTGGCTTAAATAACATTTTTATTTCTGTAACAAATTTCAATAAAAATAAATTCAGACATACATTAAGATGGAACGGAGGGGTAAAACAACAACAACTAACGAGTCGTATACAACAGAAAAATCATCATAAAAATATTTTTTAGTTTTTCATTTAAAATCACGTTTGATTTTATTACATTTTGGCTTGTTATTTATTTTTAGTTTTTATTGTTTTGTTGCTGATGTAGAGTAATTTCTTAAAACAAAAAAAAAAAAAAAAAAAAAAAAAAATCCCATTTATTAAATTATTGCGCCACAGTATCGCTAAACTATACACTATAGAAAAAAAAAACAACAAAAACAAAGCTGACCATAAAACATTATTTTTTACTGCACCATTTAACACCAGTAGTTGTTGTAGTTGGGTAGATTTTTTCCCTCTGTTTGTTTTTTGTTTTCTTAATTTTTTTACATTTTCCATATTTAGTTATGAGTGGTTGAGTATGAAGAGTGAATGATGTTGTTTTCTTTATTTTTAATTTTTCTTTTCATGTTTTCTTTTAGATAAAAAACATATAGAAATTTAGACAGTTTTTGGTTTTATTAAAAAAAAGAGTTCGTATAAGAAAATTTTCAATAAAAAAAAGAAAAAAAAAAATACAAATTAAGAAATTTGCTATAATTTCTAAAGAAAAGTACAATTTTTAAATTGAAAATACTTAATAATCTGCAATTCAAGGTTTCACAAACGCAAAAAAACGTCTTATCTCCTACTTTAACCAACACTATTTTAGAAAACTTTAAAAATTTCGTCAAAATTTCTTTCAATACGAATAAGATTTGCTCTTAGTGTTTGGAAGCCGTTCAAAAAATTTAAACATTTTCATTATTATAGAAAATTTACCAACACTATTTCTAAAAAAAATTATTATATCAATAACTATAACTACAAGTTTCAGCTCTTTGCATAAATTTATGAAATAACTTCGAAAAAAAAAAAATGTTAAAAATGTTTGATTATAGCTAACATTAACGAACACTATTTTATATAATGTTAATATTCTGGAAAAATTTCTTTGTATATGTATAATATTTACTTTAAATGTTTTATAGCAGAAAAAAATCTTACTAATTTTTTATTATTTAAGAAAATTTACCAACACTGTTATTTTTAAATTCAGTAAAATTATAATTTTAATTTTAATTATTTATTTAATTATTTTAAAATTTGCAGCATTTAAAAAGTAATATTTATTATATATTTAAAAATATTAAATATTGATTATTTTAGATACAGATTTAAACTTTTTGTCACAATTTATTAAATAATCTATAAAAACACGTAAAAATTTTTTTATTAATGAAAATTTACGAATATTTTTAAAAATTTTAGCAAATCGATAATTTGAAGTGCCAATTTAAAATTTTTTTGTATTAATTTATGATTTAATATTAATAAAAGACAAAAAAATATTTCCAAAATTAAAAAAAAAAATATTTTATTTTAATTAACTTTTATCAACACTGTTTTATAAAATATTAAAAATCTCTCTAAATTTTACTCTATATCAATCAGGTTTGCTCTTAGTGTTTAAAAATTGCCAAAAAGTTATGAAAATATTCATTATTACAGAATATTTACCAACACTATTATTTTTAAATTCAGTAGAATTATAATTTTAATTTTAATTATTTATTTAATTATTTTAAAATTTGCAGCATTTAAAAAGTAATATTTATTATATATTTATTTATAAAATAAATCAACACTACTTAAAAAAAATGTTTATTTTAAAGAATTTTTATTGTTTTATTGTTGTTCTTTTATTGAGATTTATTTTAAACACTTGAAAACTGTAAAAAATATAAAACATTTTCATTATTAAAGAAAATTTAACAACACTGTTATTGTAAATTTAAAAATTATTTTTTATAAAAAGATTTACTCATATTTCAATACTTATCAAATTTTTTTTAAAACAATAATGCAAAAATTTTAAAAAATCTAAAAAAAAAAATTTGATTATGGCCATTATTAACAAAAACTTTTTTCTATAAAATTTGAATTTTAAAGATTTTTCGTATGAATAAAAAAATTATTAATAAAAAAAAATCTAAACTCTTAATTTTTCCGAAAAATCTACCAATACAAGTTTTCGAAATTATTAATTTTTGAAAGATTTTGTTCGTCTATGAAAAACTTTTCATTTAAATTTTTTTAAAGCTGAATTTTTTTGTTGAAAAGTTCATTATGGAAGTAATTATGAGAAACTTACAAATGATTGGATTTATTTAAAAAAATTAATAAATCAGTTGATATTAAAAGATATTGCAAAAAAAACTAAAAAAATCGTTCAAAAATTTGCCTTTGATTATTATTTACCAACACTGCATGAAATAAAATTATAAAAATTTTTTAGTATGAATGAGTAAACTTTTATTTTTGTAACTGCAAGTGGTTGAAAAAATTAAAAATCCTTAATTCTTAAAGAAAATTTACCAACACTGGTTTTCGAAATTGTTAATATTTTGCCGACTTTTTTTTTGTATATTAATAAGATTTGCTTTAAATATTTGAAGGCTGAATAATTTTGTCAGAAAATTTCCATATTATAGAAAATTTACTAACACTATTATTTTAAAAGTCCCATTATAAAATATAAATAGTTTTAATTTAAACAAATTTCATTATTATATAAAGTTAACCAACAGTATTTTTAAAATCTAATTTATTTACAAGATCTCATTGAAATTTTATTAACACTATTATTTTAAAAATTCCATTTGTGAGGTTTTTATAAATAATTTTAATTTAAACAAATTTCATTATTGTGTAAAATTAACCAACACTATTTTTGAAATGTAAGGTATTTACAAGATCTTATTGAAAGTTTTGAGAACTTCTGCTTAGTGTCCGCATTTTATTGAAGAAAAAGTTTTGAAAAACGTTTTTTAAAGGATGTTAACCAACACTGTTTATTAAAATTTGCAGATTTTAACGAATTCTGGGTGTTTTGTTAAAAGTTTCAATAAGGATTAAAAGTGATTAATGAAAAAAGTTTTGAAACTATGTTTGTAAAGGATGTTAACCAATACTACTTTTACAAATTTGATCAGATTTGAAAGATTTTATAATAATCATTCATTTTAATCAACATTATTTAAAAAATTTTTAAAATTTATTTTTTTCCGAACTAAAATGGCTTCTGTTTAAATACAAGGAAACTGCAAATATTTATTGAAAATTTTTAATTTGGAAAAAAGTTAAGTTTTTTAATATTTTTCTATTTTGTTGCAAATTTGTTTATATTTATGAAAGTTAACCAACACTAAAAAAAAATCTTTAAATTTGAGGCATTTTTAATGGAATCAAAATGGTATGTATTTAAATTTAGGAAAATTAATGTTATTTGTTTATATATTTCAATTTGGAAGAAAATTAACCAACACTAAATTTAATATTTTGGATATTTTTTTAATTTTGTTGGAAAATTGTAAAGAAATTTTGAGATTTTTCTATTAGAATTAATTTTAATTTATATTTAAGACCTTCTTGATGGTAAATTTTTTTTATTTATAAAAATTAAGCAACACTATTTTTTCAAAAATATTAAATTTTATGAATTTTTAATAGAATTTAGGTAGATTTTGTTTAAATATAAAATAGTGCAAATATTTGTTAAATATTTAGATTTTGAAGAAATTTTACCAACATTGATTTTAAAATTTTTGCTATTTTTTAAATTCGTTGCAAATTCCTGAGGATAATTTTAGGATTTTTTATTAGAGTTAATTTTAATTCAAATTTAAATCATTTTATATTTATTAAAATTAACTGACACAATTTTTAAAAAACTGTTAAATTTTAGGAACTTTTAATAGAATTTAGACAGATATTCTTTAAATACAAGAAAACAGCCATGTTAAAATTTTAGATTTTCAAGAAATTTACGAGGGCGGATCAATAAGTCCGTGACTTTTCGAACTTCCCTCGTAGTTATATGAAATGCAACACTATTCCCATCAAGCACCACCTGTTAATAGACTGCTGTCAAATTTTGAGCAAGTGTCGTCACATACTTATTGATCCGCCCTCGTTACTTAGTGTTGATTAAATTTTTTCAAAATTTAATTTTAATAATTTTTGCTATATTTTTTTAATTTTGTTTAAAAATCTTTGGTATATTTTTAAGTATCTTAATTAGAATTGGTTTTGATTCAAATTTAAGACTTTCTTGATGAAATCTTTTAAATTTGTTAAAATTAAACACATTAAAAAAAATAATACATTTTTAAAGGCATTTATTGGAATGGCATGGTATTTTCCTTTCAACAAATGGTTTATGGGATAAGCAGTTTTCTTCTGAAGTTTAAATGTCTGAAATTAATTAAAACTAACCAAAACGTTTTTTGAAATTTTTAGTATTTTAAGAATTTTTCAATGAATTTTAACGGAGAAGTTTTAGTTTTTCAAATATAAAAAATTTTCTAAGTTGTTAAACTATTCTTTTTAACAAATGAGCGCAAAGTTTTACTTAATTTTCTTTTTGTTTTTTTTTTTCACTTATATGAACTCTTTTATTTTATTTTCATTTTTGTAGTTTTGCTTTTTTGTATTAAATTTTCTTTATTAATTACAAATTAATTAAAAAATTCTTCTTTTTTCTGCATTTTTTCAAAATATATTTTGAAAATTGAAACATTTTAAACCTTAAACTACATCTACTCAACACAATCTACACTGTTCTTCTAAAAACAAACAAAATTATAAAAGATTATAAAAAAGAAAAAGAAGCTGAAGAAAATGCACAAAAACTCTTTGTGGCTGAACAATTGATGAAATATAAAAAAGAACCTAAAACTGTTGATAGTCCTGATGAACAGGAACAAGAACGTCGTCTTATGGAACAATATTCCATTACACCAAACACTGAAACTATGATCTCAGCTGAAGGTGATCAAATTACTATACATCATCCACGTGAAGAGCGTAAATCGAAAACAAAATTGAGAGATTTCTTTGTGGCCGAATTTGGTATTTAAAAATTAAAATTTCTTTTCTTAAAAATTTTATAAAATTGTTCACATAAAAATACCTTAAAACCATATAATTGTGCTCACACACTATTTCTCTATCTCTCTATTTATATATATTGTTCTCTAGTGCACATTCTCTCTTCACTGTATCAAATAATAAACGTGTAGAGCAGCTGAAAATTGATGTTGTATTTAAATGTATTTTTGCTAGGAATAATTTGTATAATAAATGAAACGATATTTTCACTTTCCTGTAAACAAATCAGCACTTAATGTTGTGTATTTTGATAAAAGCACCAACATTGTAAACTGGAACATTTGTTGTTTAGCATTTTTTTCCCAGGAAAACCCCATTTACCATCCTTAGCCATAGTAAAACCTCTGTGGTAGGTGGTTGTTAGTTGTGTATACTAAAGCACTAAACCTGACCTTTTAATTCCCTCTATAAATAAATATATATTTTTTAGTTTTTTTTTTATTTCGATTTTTCTTTTATTAATTATTTTGATTTTATCTTAAATTTGTTTATAAATTCGTTGTGTCCGAATCAATACTTCCGTTAACCATCAAAACATCATTATTATTATCATTGTTGTTTTTTTCATCATTGTCAATATTGTAACAATACCAAAATGTATATAAATATATAGTTTCCTGTTAGATTTATTTTATTTTCTATTTAATGTATTGCTAAATAATACTTATGTATATTTCTATTAATGTAAGTCTGTTTTTCTGTCCAGCAATCTTTTGCCGCTCTTTCAATAAATTTCAAATAATTACTATTTTATTGTAAAAATATTTTATAATTAATTGTTATTGTTTTGATATCAATATAAACATATTTTCAATATTTATTTGTTTAAACAAAATTATGAAATATTCTTTCTTATCTGTATGATTCAAGTTTTGCATTTTTTAAGTGTGAGTGTGTCATTAAAAGGGTGTTAAATAAGTGAAATATTTTTCTAATTATAATAGAAAAAAATGAAATTTTCTTATGAAACTGATAAACCCAATAATGTAATAAATAAATAAATAAGACGATAAAAAAATAACAATAAAAAATAAATAAACAGTGCAAATTTTCTTTAGAAATTTTGATCTCTTTTAAGAGCAGAATTTCTATAGAAATTTTGATTCTTCAAGAGCAAATTGTTTAAAATTTTCCATAGAAATTTTAATTTTTTTAAGAGCAAGTTTTTATAGAAATGTTGAATTTTTTTAAGAGCAAATTTTAAAATTGTTTATAGAAATTTAGCTCTTTTTCAAAAGAGCAAATTTTCTATAGAAATTCAGCTCCTATTCAAAATAGAAGATTTCCTATATATAAAATTAGCTCTCTCTTCTGAAAAAGCGAAAACTTTCTACAGAAATTTAGCTCTCTCTTTTGAAAAACAGCAAATTTTCTATAGAAATGTAGTTCTCTCTTTTGAAAAAGAGCAAATTTTCTATACAATTTTTTTTAGCTCCTTTTCAAAAGAACAAATTTTCTATAGAAATAGAATAGCTCTCTCTTTTTGTAAAGAGCAAATTTTCTATAGAAATTTAGCTCTTTTTGTAAAGAGCAAATTTTCTATAGAAATTTAGCTCTTTTTGTAAAGAGCAAATTTTCTATAGAAATTTAGCTCTTTTTGTAAAGAGCAAATTTTCTATAGAAATTTAGCTCTTTTTGTAAAGAGCAAATTTTCTATAGAAATTTAGCTCTTTTTGTAAAGAGCAAATTTTCTATAGAAATTTAGCTCTTTTTGTAAAGAGCAAATTTTCTATAGAAATTTAGCTCTTTTTGTAAAGAGCAAATTTTCTATAGAAATTTAGCTCTTTTTGTAAAGAGCAAATTTTCTATAGAAATTTAGCTCTTTTTGTAAAGAGCAAATTTTCTATAGAAATTTAGCTCTTTTTGTAAAGAGCAAATTTTCTATAGAAATTTAGCTCTTTTTGTAAAGAGCAAATTTTCTATAGAAATTTAGCTCTTTTTGTAAAGAGCAAATTTTTTATAGAAATTTAGCTCTTTTTGTAAAGAGCAAATTTTTTATAGAAATTTAGCTCTTTTTGTAAAGAGCAAATTTTCTATAGAAATTTAGCTCTTTTTGTAAAGAGCAAATTTTCTATAGAAATTTAGCTCTTTTTGTAAAGAGCAAATTTTCTATAGAAATTAAGCTCTTTTTGTAAAGAGCAAATTTTCTATAGAAATTAAGCTCTTTTTGTAAAGAGCAAATTTTCTATAGAAATTAAGCTCTTTTTGTAAAGAGCAAATTTTCTATAGAAATTAAGCTCTTTTTGTAAAGAGCAAATTTTCTATAGAAATTTAGCTCTTTTTGTAAAGAGAAAATTTTCTATAGAAATTTAGCTCTTTTTGTAAAGAGCAAATTTTCTATAGAAATTTAGCTCTTTTTGTAAAGAGCAAATTTTCTATAGAAATTTAGCTCTTTTTGTAAAGAGCAAATTTTCTATAGAAATTTAGCTCTTTTTGTAAAGAGCAAATTTTCTATAGAAATTTAGCTCTTTTTGGTCTTATTAAAACTGTCTGTGTAACCAAAATAAAACAAACTTTATATTTCATTATTATAAAAACTAGAAAAAAGTAAAATTATTACACTCTTCAAATTAATAAAATTTGATTGACTGTAAGACACGCGATTGTTAAAAGTTACTTTTTTATGAACAAAAAATCCATCAAAAAGCAATTGATATAGACTAAAAGTTATGGTAACATCGTCGATAAGTTGTTTAAAACATGAAATACTTGTTTTTATTATTTATTTTCTTCTGTATTTAAGCTCTTAAAGAGGTTTTAATTTTATTGTTTCTTCTTCAGTTTCTTTGTTGTTATATTTTTTTTGGGAAATAAAACATAAATTATTTTAGGCATGATTAGCATTTCAATTTGGCACAATTTTAAGAAATGAGATTTTAATTTTAAAGATATTTTAAAAGTTTAATTGTTGTTAGGTGCCGTGATGTTTGCTTTCAGTGCTGACTTAATATGATTTCGTTTAAAAATCTCAACCTGACTGCGGTTTCGTTGAAAAACCATGTTACACTTGTTGTGTAAAAAAGAAGTAACCTTGAATTTATGTTACGTGTTACAAAGTATGAACAAAAGAGCAAAATAGGAAATAGAAAAAAAAGTATAGAAAAATTCTTGAAACTGAAAATCTAGTTAATGTTACCTGCCACTAAACCAAACCTGCCTCAAATTGCTGCTATGCTGTCTGTGTGTACAGCCAAAGCCAAATCAAACATTCAAACAACCAACCAACGAACCATCACCATCACTTAAATGTATATCATGCAATCATTCTAATGAAAGCACGTAATGTTCTAAACAAGGTTACGTATACGCCCCTTTGCACATACAGAATATATAATACATATGTATAAAAAACGCAAATATTTTTTGTCGACTTTTCTTCTTTATTTCTCTTTTTCTTTTTTTATTTTTCCGATTTCTATCATTTGCATTTCTTGCTCTTGTCTTTCTCCAATAAATACTTTTCACTTTATCGTTCATTAATTTCTAATGTTGAAATGAATAAAATAATTTGATTTTCATTTGGTAAATGAAAAACGAACTTAAGATTTAAATAAAAAAACTTGCAAGACAGATAAATAGGGAATATAAAAAATAACAATTTTCTGCAGAGATGTCGCCGTCAATTTGCTAGAGAAAACAAATTTAAATATGAATGAAATGAGTTTATGATAAATGTAATTATATATTAATATTTATTAGAAATATTTTAATTTCGAATGCAAGAGCAATAAAAATAAAAATATTGATTTGATTAAAATAGAAATTATAGAGAAATTAAATCTTTCAATGAAGCTAAGAAAACTCTATTATAGGGCGCTTAAAAAGTGCTAAATATTTATAGAAAATTGTTAAAATTTCTATAAAAAATTTCTCTTAAAAAACGGAAGATTTCTCCAAAAAGAGCTAAGTTTCTATAAAAAATTTGCTCTAAATTTCGATAGACAATTTGCTCTTAAAGACTATCAAAATTTTTATAGAAAATTTTAAGTTAAAGAATATCAAAATTATATTTCTATAGAAAATTCGCTCTTAAAAAAGATCAAAATTTGCTTTTATAAAAGATCATTTGTATAGATAGGAAGATTATTTGTATAGAATTTTTTTTTCTTAAAAAAAAAGATTATAATTTCTATAGAAAATTTGCTATTGAAAAAAGACAAAGATTTTCTTTTAAAAAAGTTCAAAATTTGTAATGAAAATTTTCTCTAAAAAAGGATCAAAATTTCTGTTGAAAATTTGCTTTTCAAAAAGAGCAACATTCCTGTAGAAAATTTAATCTTAAAAAAGATCAAAATTAAATTTCTATAGAAAATTTGATCTTAAGAAAGATCCAAATTAAATTTCTGTAAAAAATTTGCTCTTAAAAAGATCAAAATTTCTGTAAAAATTTGCTTTTAAAAATGAGAAAAACTTTTTCAAAAAGAGCTAAATTTCTATACAAAATTCGCTCTTAAAAAGAGCTAAATTTCTATACAAAATTCGCTCTTAAAAAGAGCTAAATTTCTATAGAAAATTTGCTCTTAAAAGACACAAAATGTCTGTAGCAAATGTGCTCTTAAAAAAGAGCTAAATTTTTATTAAGAACTTGCTTTTAAAAAAGATGAAAAATTTTCTTTTAAAAAAGATCAAATTTGTATAGAAAATTTTCTCTTAAAATAGTTAAAAATTTGTATAGAAAGAATGCAGCTAAAGTTTTTCTTAATAATTTCTTTCGTATTTCTTCTTTTTAATGTTACTTTTAAAACTCTTTTTTTTATTAATGTTACTAACCTTTTACTTTTCGCAGAAAAGAAATTTTATTTATAATATTTTTTAATTTTTCAAAATGTCAAAACAGTTGCAGTATTTTTAGTTCTTAAAGTTTTTCTTCTATATTTTCGTTACATTATATAAAACTTAAGAAATTTACAACACTAGACTGAAAAAAGAAAAACACACACTTACAAAAGAAAATAAGTTTGCAAAAGAAAAAACTAACACAATATTAAGAACAATATTAAGATACTAAAACTTTTTTCCCTCAAAAGTATACTCTACATTTAGGGAAAAAATTTTAAAGAAAAACAGCTTAACTTACTTATAGAAATAAATATACATAAAATTAACAACAACTGTTTGGCGCTTTTTAAAATGAAATCAAATTAAATGAGATGAAGTTGAATAAATAATATTTTGGCATGCTAAGTTAGGAATTTCAAAGAGAAACAAGTATAATCACAATTTAGACAAAAAATACTTTAAAACTTAAATAAAACTGAGCCTTAAGGTTTGCTATGGTGTTTTAGTTTAAATTGTGTTCAACTTAAAAGTTTCCTACGAATTTTAATTTAAAACTTTTTTTAAAGTTTCATAACTATTTTTCGCACTTTCATAGCAAATATTTGCAATTTTTTGTCGTCTTAAATATTTTAAATATTTAAAGCATATTTTAAGGATATTTTTAATTAAAGCCTTTTCATTTACTTTTTTGAGGAAATACTTTTTTTTTATCATATTTTTATGATTTATTTATATAAAACGCGTTTCCTTTTAAAGTTAAAAATATAAAAATAGTGATTAATTTTCCTGATTTAATGGTTGAGTATACTTTTTGCATTTTTCTTTTGAAATATTAATTTTTGTTGTTTCCATTTAATTGTAGAAAGAAAAATTAAAATATAACCTCAGCACTCAAGGTTGATTTAGTCATTAATAAATCATTAATTTAAATTTAGCTTGCAGGCAAGGCTAATAAAAAAAATATTATATTTAATGGCCTTAAAATAGGCTGCTGTTTTAAATTTATATAGATGTGGTTGTTTTGAAATAAATTTTTGATATATTTTTAAGATTAGAGGCTTAGAAAAATAAATGGAAATTTTTTTGTTTGTTGCAAAGGTAATACATAATAACTTTTATATTTAAGGCTTTCATTTAATTATAAGATCTTCTTAAGACTTTATAAAGTTAAAGTTGATCAAGTTTTTTTTGTTAGGTTTTGCAAAATTGATTTTTATAAGAATTGTTTCAAGGATACATTTAGAAAAAAATATAATATTTTTTTTTTTATTATTTTTATTATTATTATTACGTTTAATTTATATTCTCAAAATCTAATGTTTACATTGCATTAAATCAAGTATAAAGCTTGCAGTCTTGGCTTAAATATTCAGTTTAAACTATTCAAATATCTATAGAAAATATAAAGTTATACTTAATTTTCGAACCTAACCTCTTAATTAATATTAATCATACGTCGAGTGTAACTAAAGTTATTTTATTTAATTTCTTTGTTTTATTGCTGTAAATTTTAATTCATATGAAATCAAATGTAAATAGATTTCATATTTAAATATTATTTAATACCGAGATTTTTTTAACATGCACATTTTCTAAGAATACGGAGAATTTTTTTAATGAAAGCATTTGCATTTTATTTGCTATGATACTTTTACAATAAAAGGCAAAAGCTATTTTTCCCTGAAAATAATATAAGGTTTTTATAAATTGAAAAATATTTTGATCAAATGTTTTCAAATTCTTGATCAGAACTTTATTTAAAGTAAAATTTTTTTATTCTTTTTAGAATTGAGCATACTTCTCTTAAATAAAATCAGATTTTATGTCGAAAAAGTATTATAAGTATTATAAGTATTACAGCTGAAAATTTTCTCATTAATACTCCTTTATAATATTTAAAATTTTTTGGTCTATTTCGAAGTTATAACAAATTATTCAGAAAAAACTCTTAATATCAATCATACCTCTAGTATGACAAAAATATCGTTGCTTTGTGACGTTTTTTTTTAAATTTTTAAAAAAAATTAAATTTTTAAAATTAAAATTAAATAAAATCTAGTATTTTTTCTTTCTTTTCCAACTAAAACCAGAAATTATTGTATAACTTAATTAATAGGAAACCATTTAAAAAATTCATTAACATTTAAAAATCATAGGAAATGTCTTCTCATTATCATGTCCTCAGGTGTCACAAAAATGATTATATTCAACGGTCAGTCATTGCCTATGTCTTCAAATCAGACATGAAATGATTACATTATAATGTCTTATATTCTTGAAGCCTTTTGGTATATATTTGTCAACTGTTTAGTTCTGTTTTGAAGAGCTTACTGAATGCATCAAATTCAATAGAATTCTAATCCTTTAAAGTTTGTGACATATTGTGGTTTAGTGACAATTTCGACCTGTTCTGCTCTGACATTCCGTCGTATTATATAATTTTTTTTTATTTATTTTTACAGACTAATCCTGCTTCATTTAAAGCGGTTTTGACTCAATACCTTTGGAACAAAAATTAATATTAAAATAAAATAAAAAAATATATAATTTCCTGTGAGAAAGGTTTTAATATTTTTCATAAAAAATAACTCATTTCATATCAATAAATAGAGCCTGAAGTTTTGACTTTCATATTTTATTAAAAGATGTTCAAAAATGTCAGTATTTTAAAATGATATGGAACATTTTTTGTTATAACATATGAATTAGTATTAATCATACGCCTAGTAACTGAACAATTTTCCAAGAAAAAATATAAATTTTTTTTGTACGAAAGTAAAACAAAATTTATTAATATTTTTTTTTATTTTTTAAATAAAATTTAAGTTAAAGGAAAAAGTCGTAAAGTTAATTTTTAAGAGAATTTCTTTAAATTATAATAATTCATTTTTTTAATTCTTTATGGTAAATAAAATGACATCCAGAATTTACTAAAGACTTATATAAATTTCAAAATGAAAGAACAGCAAAGTATTGATAAAATGAAATTATTTTTTATTATGAAACATTTTTTTTTTAATTTTAAAATTTCCATAAATATAATGAAGTTTTATAATAAGTCTTGGCTTTTATTAAAACTCTTTCATAAATTTTTATATTATAAAAGTTATGGCAAAATTTCTAATATGAACATAGAATTAATATTAGTCATACGTCCAGTATTTCGCGAATTTCTTATATCAATTTTTATGAAATTTTCAGCATTTTCCAAAAGAAAATTTATAAATGTTTATAATAAAATTTAATAAGGAAGTTTTCTATAAAATTTAAATTAAAACAAAAATTCATGAAATATGTTTTTTTTTCATAAATTTTAATATAAAAAAAATTATGGCAATTTTAAAAATAATAACACTTGAATTAATGTTAATCATACGCCTAGTAAATCACAAATTTTCTTAGTAAATTTAAACACGTTTTCATGATTTTTTCTAAGTCAATGATAAATTTTTATTTTTAAAATAAAATGTTATAAAAAAGGGGTTTCTATTAAATTTAAATTAAATTTAATAGATTTTAAATTCTATTATTTTTAGCGAATAGAAAATATAGATAGAAAATAGAAAAAAAAAAAAAAAATAAATAAATAATTTTTTTTTTAAATCATAATATTTTATAGAAAAAATTTAAATTTTCTAAATTGTTTTTACAGCAAATACAGCTTAAAGACTTGGCTTTAATAATTTATTAAAAGATTCCCATAAATTTAAATATGAAAAAAGTTTTGACAAATTTTCTAACATAACCCTTGAATTAATATTAATCATACGCATAGTAAAACACAAATTTTGAATGCAAGTTTAAACGATTGTGATGGATTTTTTTTTCAAAGAACATTTTTAATATTTATAGTAAAATATGCTCAAATTGAATAGTAAAAAATGTATACAATTTAATTCAAAAGAAAATTATCATTAATTTATTTTTTGAAAATTTATTTAAAAATTTCAAATAATTTACCATTAATAGAGCTTGAAGCTTTGGCTTACATATTTCATTAAACATTTTAAATTATTTCACATTTTATAAAACTTATGGCGATATATAAAACAATATATGGAATTAATATTAAACATACGCCTAGTAAAACAAAAAAAAAAAAAAAAAAAATATTTCAATGTAAATTTTAGACATTTTTTTCAAGCTCTTAATTTTTTTTTTATAAAATAACAAAATGTATGCTTTTTTAAAGCATAATTTAATTATTTTCAACCTTATCTAAACATTAATCTTTATAAACATAAATTCAAATACAAAGTCACACATAGAAAACAACATGCCTGCCACATATATGAATATTGCCTGGCATGTTTGTTACACTCATGTGTCATGCATGTTACATGAAAATTCTCTTATATATCGTTTTTGTTGTTTTTGTTTTTCACTCTCTTTTACGTTTTTACACTGTAAGTGACGTGTTTGGTTTTGTGCATAGAACAGATATAAACACGCTCACATCACTTCACTGACATATTGTGTTGAATAGTGTTGCTATAAATTTAACATGTTCTACTTGTACATTGTGTTAGACAAACGAGCATATGTTCGTTAGAATGATTGTTATATGCGTGACTTTTTAACATTATGAGAAATAAATAAAAAAGGTACTGTAAGTGAGTGTTTACAAAAAAAAAAAAAAAAAAAAAAAAAAAAATAAATAAATAGTTAAAAAATTTTTAAATGTAAAAGAAAATGAGGGGAAGTATTAAAAAATACAACAAGTTGTAGTTTTTCTTATTTTTTTTGTTGGTCATGTTGTTAAAAACACACCTTGGTAGAGACCTAAAAATTTTGCAAAAAAAGCCTTTTCCTCTACATTAAGAACAAATAGATTATAAAAGCACAAAAGCTACAAAACTAAGTGCTTAAACGCTTCAGTAGTTAAATGTTTAAAATGTATAGAAACAAGGTCAGCTGAATGTTTATATTGTAGTTCTTTTTGTACAAAAAAAGGTAGCATACTTTTAGGTGGATTAACCTTAAAATATAGTGTATACAATTGCTACATTTTTTTTTATTCCATAAAATAAAATATAGAAATAAATATATAAACAAATTTCAACCTTTTGGCTTAGTGACCGCCTTAGGCAAATTGTTGTTGTTACTAACTTTTCTATTTTCTCTCCATTTATTTTATTTTTCTAGGTTTAGCTCAAAACTCATAAATGTCATAACTCGGCCTAAGGTAATTTTGTAGTCAGCCAAGGTACATCTAGATATTAAATGAATATGTTTTAATTATAAAACAATTATGGCCTACTTTTAAAACTATGAATGAGAATATTTATGGTGTGGAGTAAAAAAAATTAGGTCTATGTTAACTGCAAGCAGTAGAAATGACATAATATATTTTTCTTTAAGGGATTTAGTAAATAGAAATTGTATTTGTGTAGAAAAATGAAACATATTTTTTAAGAAAATACAAGGAAAAAGGAAAAATATTAAAGGGAATCAAGGAGAACCTTAAAATAGTTTTTTTTTTTGTGTATGAACATTACAAAATTCTATACTTTTGGAAAGTAGAATTTAGCTTCCAAATTAAATTATTATTTAATTCTGTAATAATTTTATTAAAGATAATATATATATATATTATCGTTTAAATATTTTTCCTAAGAAATTCTAGAAAAATTTTTAAAATTTAAATTTTATAAAATAATTTAACAATTTCAACAGATTACAAAAATCAAGACCTCTAGCTATAGAAATTATAAACAAAATTATGTATATTACATATTTTTTTTAATAAAAAATTTAAATTATGGAAAAAAAGAATTGCTAAAGAAAATGATTTCATTTAAAATCACCATTAGAGTCTTGTTATAGAAATAACTTAATTCTTATTACTAAATTAAATTTTCTTCAAAACATCTAAGCTAAATTTATAAATTTCATATACATATATTTAATATCGCAATATTCTTTCACTGCGTGTCATATGATTATTATTAATTAAGAGGCTGCTGCTTAAAAATACTCTAACTATTTTCAGTGATAAAATAATTAAAAAACTGGTTTATAACAGCCAAGACTCGTAGCAGAGGAACAATTTAACAAATTATAGTTAATTATTATTTATTTATTATTATTGCTAAAAATGATTTCATTTAAAATTAATTTTATACTAAATTTTGTGAATATCATTCAAATTGTGTTGTGGATTTCATAGAAATACTCATTTAAATCATCAGAAAAATTTTAGTTTCATTGCATCAGGTTTCAAATTTAACCCATTAGTGACCAAAAAATATGTTTACCCAAGGTTTTTTATTTTTATTATTTTGTTATTAGCTTATTAGCGTAAATATGTCAATAAAATTTTGTGGACGGAGAATAGCGCTACAAAAATGTAGTGCAAATTAGTTCCCTATCTTGCCTCATTTAGCCGCCTAGAAGTTTTTAAAGTTGAAAGAATAAAAATGTTTCTTTTAACTAGCACATAGTTATGGTAAAATTCTGTCATTTCTTTATAAAAATTGTATTAAATTTTAAAACAAATTAAAAAGTCGAATTGAATTAGTTTTGATACACTGTGCGTATGATTAATATTCATTAGAAAATTGTCTATAACTTTAAACGTTCTTAAAATATTTTTCTGAATTAAATGGAAGTTTGATGCCAAGATTTCCAATTATTATTGCTGGGAAAATAATTTTTAAGCATTTAAATATTTAAAGAAATTTTGCATTTTTGCAAACATTTTCTAAGAAAAAGTTAATATTAAAAATTAGGAAAAAAAAATACTTTGCTAAAGCATAATTATTCAGTGCTAAAATTTTAAAAATATTGAAAGCAAGTCTAAAGAAATATAAATTAAATATTTTATTATTTTATACTAAACGTATGACTAATATTAATTAAGAGGTTATGTTAAAAAATTGTCTATAATTTAAAAGTTCTTAAAATATTTTTGTGACTTAAATGTAATTTATAAGAAAATATTTCAATTTATAGTTGCTAAAAAATATTACTTAAAAATCGTTTGAATTAGTTTTGCTATACTGGACGTATGATTAATATTAATTAAAAGGTTAATTTATAAAATTGCCTGTAACTTTAAAAGTTCTTAAAATATTTTTATAAATTAAATGAAATTTAAAAAGCCAAGATTTCAAGGTTAAATTACTGCGTAGACACTATTCAAAAATCGTTTATTTGTAGAAATTTTGCATAAAAAAAAATTATAGAACAAATTTTAATTGAATGAAAAAAGATTTTTTAACTATTGGATTATAATATGGGTTAGTGAGTATAATTTAAAAGTTTGTTAGTTGTAGATGGTATAAGACTGAAGTTAAAGTATAAGACGATAACATGAGACAGTAGTCTGAATATATGACAGTAGTCTGAGTATATGACTGTAGGGTTAGTATAGAAACGTACTCTAGATATAATTCTTAACATAAAACGTGACTATAAGACGGTAGTCCGAGTACGCAACTGCGGCCACAATATAGCATTGTAGTGTGAGTGTAAGGCGATAATTTGCTTATAAGATGAAGGTCTGAGTATTGCACAATCGCTTAAATATATTTTAAATATATATTTGTAATACGGACATCACTTGTTTACCTATTATAAAAATTTATGTAGTTGGAAGCTGAATATTTTTTAGAAAAAATTCTAATAAATTTCTTAAAATATTTTAATACTAAAAATTTAAAAATGAAATATTCATATTTTTTTTGTTATCCAAAATTTAATTTTCATTGAAAATACAATTTTATTTAAAATATTTTGTTTATATTTTATTTTTTAAATTCACAATTTTTTTAAAATTTCCATTAAAATTAATATTAAACAATTTGTCATACTAAGCGTATGATTAATATTAATTCAGGGGTCATAATTTTAAATGTAAACTAAAAACATGGTTTTAAGATGTAACTTTCGATAATAAACATTCTTATATTTTTTTTTTACTTAAGAAATTTAAGAATTAAAAAAAAATATTCTTTTTTGTTCTTATTGCTTCTCGTACAAGTTTGTTGCTTATTTTCTATTTCTAAAAGTTTTATAACAAAGTCTTCTAGCGTTGAAATGACAAAAATAATTAAAAATTATGCAATCAAAAAAGTTTTCAAAATTACTCATTTATAGTAGTCATTTTCCATAAAGAGAATAAGTTTTTAGTGCAATTAAGAAATAATTTTAAATATAAATTTAATATTTAGTCGAAACTTAACATAATCTCATAAACACTATTAAAGGAAACTCATTTCCTTTTAAACTGTTAAATAATTACTTAACTTAAACTATAAAAAAATTTCAAAATAATAAAAGATTTTGTTGTTTTTGCTTTTCGTCTAAAAACTTGCTCTATATTTGGTCTAAATGCCTGCGAAAAAATTAGGTTGCACAAATTTTGAATCATTTGTCTTGTCTTTTTTCGAAGAAAACCAAGAAAACAAAATTTCCAAAAAATTTTATACTATCACTCACTAGTAAAACTATGTTGGCAAACGACAGCATTATATTACTTTAGTTTTTTTCTTCATTTAGTTTTTTGCTGTTTTGATGTTATTACCAAGTAATTTTTATGGCCAAGAGAGGTTATCATGAAAAGGAAAAAGTCAAATGCATAGGGTCCTTGTAAAGTTTTTTCTTTGAAAAACAAAAGAACCAACAAATATCATAGCAAACATTTTGGTGTAAACTAACTATAATATGAAGCTGTGCCAATAAGGAAGGACGTAGAGCAAATATCTTAGATGAAATTATAAACGAAACTAAAAGTAATAAAGAGCTTTTTCTATTGTTTTATTGTACTTTCTCTCTGTTGAAATAGACAAAATTTCATGGCATATTGACTTAAACAAGAATTAGTCAAGTAAAAGGCGTTAATGAAAGTTTTTTTTATATTTTCTTTTGTTTGTACTTTTTAGGATTGAATATTTGGAGTATAGTTTAGAAGGCATATGTAAACAAAAGCATAGTTTTAGGTTACAAGCATCACTAAAAACATATAATTCCAAAGAAAACAAAATTAATTAAAGGGTTTCGTATAAAATTAACCATAAATTTTTAAAGAACAATTTTTAATTGTGGCAAATTTATTTTTAATAAATTTAGGTTTTTTTTTATTTTAAAAGATAATTTTTGAAAATTTTTTTAAATTACTACAAAAAAATTATAATTTCAAAATTTCTAAAATTTTAATTTAGTCCAAAAAAAATTAATGTTTTAGAAAAAGTTTAATATTTTCAATCGACAATTTTGGTATTAAAATTTCTTGCAACTTTCATTTAAAATAAAAGTTTAGTTCGTATTTTATATATTCGGTACAAAATTTCCTTTAAATTTTTCTGTCTAAATTGCTAAAATTTTAAATACAATTTTCTGAAACACTAAACGTATGATTGATATTAATTAAAAGGTCACTTTAGAAAATTGTTTATAAGTTTCTTATTTCTTTTATTAATTTTATAGTTTAAATGGAAAATGAAAGCCAAGATTTTAAGCTTTTATTGCTTGGAAAATCCCTTTATAAAATTTTTTTAATTTTAATAAAAATATAAAAAAATTTTTTCTATGAAAAATATTAAGAGGATAATAGAAAATTGTATATAACGATCTTTTTTCTTCTTTAAATTTTATGTTTTACATGAAATATAAAGGCTAAGATTTGAAGATTTAATTACTATGAAAATGCTTGAATGAAAAGCATCTTAATTAAAAAATTCTATGAAAATAATTATCTACGTAAGTGAAGTTATCCTTTAAAGTAAAGCAAAGGAAATTAAAATAAAGTAAATTAAAGTAAAGTATTAGATTTATCTATGAAAGCTAAGATTTGAAGATTTAATTGCTATGAAAATGCTTGAATGAAAAACATCTTAATTAGAATAAAGTCTATGAAAATAATTATCTACGTAAGTGAAATTATTCTTTAAATTACATCAAAGGAAAGTAAAGTAAAATAAAGTAAATTAAGGTAAAGTATTAGGCTGTAATTTATCTATCTAATACCAAATTTCTTTTAATTTTGTCTGCCTAAATTGCAAAAATTTGGAATGAATTTTTATTGTCATACTAAACGTATGATCAATATTAATTAAGAGGTAATGTTAGAAAATTGTCTATAACTTTTTTTCTTCCACTAATTTTATGATTCCAGCGGACTATGAAAGCCAAGGTCTTGAATTAAATGCCTTAATAAATTAATTTAAATTTTAACATAAGATAACTTAAAAATTTTCTATGAAAATATTAATTTTTTTTAAATATTAATTAGCAAACAATTAATAATATTTGTTAGTGATTAGACATATCTAATGCCATTATAAGACCTTTGATTCTTCCAAGAAGAGCTCATCTGAAAGAAATTGTTCTTTAAACTATTTCAGTTATTTTATTCTTATTTTAATATTTTTGTTTTTCTAGAGTTTGTTAATATAATTTTATAATTATTAATATGATAGTTCTCATTAAATGAAGTTGTTCATTAAGAACATGAAACGAATAACGTTAAATGTTATTGTAAACAAATTTAATAAAATAAATAAATTAAATAAATAAAAGTAAATTCTCTTAAACTTGAATAAAAATGTTGAACCTTTCAAATCGTTGAGAACTTTAATATTAATTAAAAAATCTTTTGATATGTTTTAAGCAGAAAAACGTAAACCAATTTTTGTATACGATTTCTCTTTTAAAAATGCTTTTCCAAATTTATATTTTCCTTCAAGATAATTCTTATATTTTAATTTATAACTTTCTTGAAAAGATTTCCTAGAAATCTATAAAAAAAGAAATATTATTAATTATTATTATTAATTCAGAGTTTATGTTCAAAATTTGCTTATAACTTTCTTAGGTTTTAATATAACTTAAAAATTTAGATTAGAAATAAAAGTCAAGACTAAGTTATCAGTTTGCATACTAATAATTTTTAAAAGCATTTTATTTAATATAAAATTTTTTAATCATTTGGATGAGATTTTTTTTTTTTTTTTAATTTTCCTTGAAACAATTATTTTTTAAATTAAATTTGTTTACAATATACTTTTTTCATAAATAATTTAAAAATGTTAATAAAAATTTTAATTAAAGTTTCTTGTCATTCAAGATGTATGATTAATATTAATTAAAAGGTTATGTTGAAAATTTGCCTATATCTTTCATAATTTTTAATATGATTTTAATTTTTTTCGGAAAATGAAAGTCAAGTATTTTATCTAAAAAAAGCTTTTTCTAAAACTTTCATCAAAATAAGTATTTTTTCATAATGGATTTTGCAAAATTTTTTATTAAAATTTACAATTTTCTTTAGGGATAAATTTGTGGTACTAATTAAGAGGTTAAATTGTAAAACGTTTGTTGAAATAATTTTATTAAAAAATAATAAAAATATTTTATTTTCCTAAAAATTTGAAAAAATTTAAAAATGTAAAATTTTATAAAAAAATTATTTACATTTGTTTTTTTAAATTTCATGAAAATATTGAAATAAATTAGCCTAAATTTATGATGATTAATTTTAAGTTTTTATTAAAATTTAAAAATTTAAATTGGGAATTAAAGTAAAGATTATTGGCTAAAACTATTTATAAAAATTTTATTGAAATTAACTACATTTGAGAATTAAAGCAAAGACCTTAAGTTACATGTGCCGATAATAATGTTTCTTTTAACTTACATTTTTTAATTAATTTTTTTATTTTAAAATAACTCCTAAGAGGTAATTTTTTCATATATAAATACATACATACATATATACATACATATATACATACATATATACATACATATATACATACATATATATACATACATATATACATACATATATACATACATATATACATACATACATACATACATACATACATTAAATTTTTAATTAAAAAAATTTTGTCACTTAAGATGTATGATTAATTTGTCACAATAAAAATTTTTTATAACTTTTTTAATTTGTAAAATAAATTAAAAATTTAAATTGGTATTAAAACCCAAAGTTTAGGCTAAAACTATTGTTTAACATTTTTATTAAAAAGGAATATTTTTCTAAAGAAAATATGATTTGATTTTTTAAACATTATATAATTTTATGTTTACAAAAAAAAGAAAATTTAAATAAATCAAATAAATTATTTTATTAAAATATTTTGTCATATATGACGTGTGATTAATATTAATTAAGTGGTTCATATCAAAAACTATTTATAACTATTATAGTTTTTATTACAAATTAAAAATTCATATTTGGAATAAAAGCTTAGATCTTATAATGTATATTTTTGTATCAATTTTAAAAAATTCTAAAGAGAATCTTAAAAATTTTAAAATGTGACAAAAAATGATCAATAATTTTTTATAATAGCTATTTATTTTATATCTTTTTTTTTATATAGAGCTATCAGTCTGAATAATAATCCTTTCCTTTTATATGAAAGGATGTCATATCCTTTTATATAAATATTTTTAATTTTAATTTTTGACATTTTTTTAAATTTTCTTTTTTAATTTTCTTTATTTCGTGAAGAAATTTTCAAGACTAATTCTAAATTTTTTTTAATGAAATAGTGATAATTTTCTAAAATACCACATTTTTTCTTACTTCATTATTTTAAATATGATTTTTTCATAATATCTAGTTTCGATTTATGTATGCATATTTTTGTTAACAATAAAAAAACTTTCGTTTATAAATGTGTGTATCTAACTATTATAAAAAATACCAGTACAACTTTTTACTTTTTTTTTTCATTTACCGTATAAGACTTTCTTTTTATAGTCTTCACGATATGCTATAAGTAGTTTTTTATGACTACCTTGACCTTCTGCTAATAGTTTAGTACCTATGAGTACTACTAAAAGTAGACTACAATATTTTTAGTTTTAGGTGTTTTTTATTCTTATTATTTTTTGCTATTACACTTTTATATTCAAATGCTATAGGGTTGTTCTTAAAAAAAAAAAAAAAACAACTAAGCAAAACAGAAAAAAATTATAAAGAAAAAAAAAATACTAGACTTTTGACATGAAAAATTTACAGTAGTAGTTTTACTACAACAACTACAATAACATTCCTCACTAGCACTACAAGTTAACAATATACACACTTAAGTCATAGAGGAAAAGCTTAAAAGAAACACACTTGAAACGACAGCAGGAAAGCTTAAAACGTATACATTCATACATACATACATACATACATACATATATGTTATATATGTACGTATGCTTGTTTTTGTGTATATGTGTTTTCATTAGAATTGTAGCCACCAAAGTGTTAGTTTCCTTTCAAAAGGGTATTTAAATATAGTTCGAATTTTTTAATGTTTAAGGGAGAAAAACCCTCTTGAAAAATAGTAAGCATAATTTTAGGGTTAAAATAAATAGTTTATTTTTAAATAGTTAAGGAATTTAAGTTTTAAGTTAAAAAAATATTGCTTATTTTTTATAGATATAAGATAAAAAGTTCTAATACAAATGTTCAAAAATTATGCAATATTAATAGAGAAATTGAATTGTTTTAATCTCTAACGCTTATATTTTATAAAGTTTTATTTATTTTTAAACTCCTTCTAAAAGTTTATAATAATTACCTAAAGGCAATAAAAAATCTTTAGCTTTTTTTTGTCATACCAAACGTATGATAAATATTAATTTAAAGGTTGGGATAGAAAATTGTACATAACTTTAAAAGTTTTCATACTTTTTTATAACTTTATAAAGGAAATAACAATCAATTTTCCATATATGAATTTCTCAAGATATATTGACCTTAAAATTATACTAAAGTTTACAAAAAATATATTATTTATGCAAATTTAAAAAATTTTTGAATTTATATTATACTTAAAGAAAATTTTACAGTTTTCAAATAGTATTTTGGTATGAAATAGATATAATGTGAATTTGTTTATTTCTTAGTTCAACATATTAAAATTTCTTCAACACCCCTAATAAATAGGGACAGAAATATTTTGTCATACTAGTCGTATGATTAATATTAATTATAAGGTTATGTAAGAAAATCTATAACTTTAGACGTTTTTGAAATATTTGTAAAAACTAAAAGGAATTTTAAAGCCCAGACTTTAATTAATAATTGCGAAACATGTTTGGGGTAAAATTACTTAAAAGTCTATAAAATAAATTATTTTAATTTTAGTTCTTATAATTTTTTATATTTCTTATAAAAAAAATGTTTAATTAACAGATTTGATCCTTTGAACCCTTAAGTTGTACATTTTATTAACAAACTGTAACTAAATTATATTATTGTCAAACTTCACTATTTAATATTAATTAAACATCAACCGTAACTATTAAAGTATTTTATATATTTATAAAAATTCAAAGGAATATAAAAGCCAACACTTTAAACAATAATTGCAAAATATTTATACGGTTTTAATTGCACAAAAATTTTAAAGCAGAATATTTTCTTTTATACAAATTAATAAAAATAAAATTATTTAATTTTATTCATTCTAATTTCCTTTATTTTGAAATGTTTTTATTATATGTGATGTTGCTTAAGTAAACGATTTGTTTGTTTTTCACTAGCTAAGGTTTCTTTAAACATATCTTACAACACTTAGAATATTATTTAAATATTTTTATCCTACTAGATGTATGATTAATATTAATTAAGATGTTATATAGAAAAATGAAAAATTTTATAAAAATCTTTTAAGAGAAATTTAAATTCACACGACAAATCGAATCTAATTAGCAAGCAGGAAAAGTAATATAATTGTTGACTATATCGATGAATAAATCAAAGAAATTTTTCTTACATTTTTTCTTACAATTTTCCTAAGTTTATGAATGTTTCCTTAATTGTCTTTTTATACAAAAAATACCAAAGTATTTTTTGTCATACTAGACGTATGATTATTATTAATTTTAAGCAAATGCAGGAAAATCGTTTAAACTTTATTAAATGTTACTCTTTTTATAAAATTTAAACGGAATTTGAAAGCTAAGACTTGCAGCTTTATAATTTTGATAGCTTTTTTATATAAAAATTTTCTAACGTTTGCTAAATTAATTCTAAAAGGAGTTTTAAATAGAATATCACTTTATTTCTTTGATTTAAGTTTTATTATATCTAAAACCAAGAAAACTGTCAGCTAAAGCCCTCAAAAAGTTCTCCAAAAGGAGACATATATATTAAGATAGTGCCTTTTTAGAGTGATTACTATTAAAGGTTATATTTCACATATCGTACTGAACAGCAACTACTGGTTTTGGTTAGAGTTTTACGCAAGTAGCTATTATCATAATATAAAGCTTCTGTGGGAACATTCGTCATATCTGTCCGAAAATTTAAGATATTGCATAGTCTTCTAGTTAATCAAAGTTTGCTTCAAATGCAGAGATATGAGGGTATGAATAAAGTAATAAAAACTATTTTTATCTTTGTTATTGAAAAATGCCTACTTTTAAGATTATTCTGTAAAAATTCTTCTTGCTATTGGATTAGAATCTAAACATCATAAAAATGTTGCCTATTTTTAAAGTAAAAATTGATCAAATTTATCGTCAAAATATTAGTAATAAGTATATATTTCTTAAACTAATGGTCCTATTGAAAATATTCGTATAAGAAATTTGTAAAAAAGAACCTAAGCTCTCAGAAAAGTGATCTTAAAATCAACCTGTTACTCTACGAAATGAGCTACTTGATAATCATTTAGGAGTTTGTAACTTTTGGAAATTAAAACCGATTTCAATAATTTTAAAACTTTTGGATAAAGGAAAAACATGATTTTATGTTTAAGTTGTCTCTACCTGTATCAATTTTTAAATAGGTTTGTTTATGAATTTTGAAATTTTTTTTTAACCTTGACTTTATTTGGATTTTTGCATAAAGTTTCGGTAGTATTTATTTCGATACCATTTATTGCTTAGAAAATGTCCTATGATTCCTAACACATTCTTAGGTAACATGTTGAAAGATTTTTTTGATTAACTCCACTCGTTTAGCCGGAAAA
This sequence comes from Protocalliphora azurea, assembly GCA_932274085.1. Lineage (NCBI taxonomy): Eukaryota > Metazoa > Arthropoda > Insecta > Diptera > Calliphoridae > Protocalliphora > Protocalliphora azurea. Next base: position 14,841,872 of record OW026523.1, read on the forward strand.
AATTATTACATTTTCTTAATTAATTAATTAAATTATAATTAATTTTATATATTTTAAAAGATAAGATATCATTGTTCTAGCATTGTTCGAAAATCGAGATTTTAAAAATAATTTCCAATTCATGAGCTAAGAGAGAAGATTGAAGGGAGATTTTTTAAAATAAAATATTTGTTTTAATAAACTTATTTATATTGAATGATTTAGTAATAAACTATTATCCGTATCGGCCAAAATTGTGAACAGGAGAGCAATTTTATGAAAATAGTAAAATTTTCAGAATCATATTTTTTAAGCGGCTAAAGAAGCATATTAAATTTATTTTTTTAATTTTATTTTTAATGTAATGTATTAAGAAGATAACACACTTTCTGGATTCTAAAACTCATTTTGATATCCTAAGCGAGCAATTTTTTATACATTTTTAAAATTAAGATTTATTTTTGTTTAAATTATTAAACTTTATATTTTTTTATTTCTCTATAAAACTTTTTACATTTTTGATATATTAAAAATAAATAAATAAATAAAAAATAAGAAGAAAATATAGAAATAGACCGACCTATTTACATATTTATTGATATACATAATGTATAGCTTGTTAAACAAAGCAAATATAGCGCTCTAAAAATAGAAATTTCGACTAAAATTGTTAAAAAAATTATTTTAAAATCATTAACATACTTGAAGGTTTTAGATCCCAGATTTTTGTTACATTATTTGCTAACAAAAACTAATCATTAAAACATGTTCTATTTACGGCAAGAAATATCAATGAGAAACACAAAATTACAATTGTCAATCAGCAAGAATAATTTTATAGCAAAAGCAAAACGTCAAATATCACTTGAAATGAAAAGAATTTAAATTATTTTAAAGCCAAAAGCTACTTTACATAGTTTACTTTATAATAATAATGAAGAAAAATTATAATAATAGATTCATAATGAAAATATTTTAAAAACACTGAAAAAATTTCCAAAACTATTTCTCTCATCTTTAATAAATTATGATGACAAGAAACAAAAGGATATAATTTGCTTTTTTGTTGGGATAAAATAAAACAGTTTTTTCTTTTAACATTCTTAAGTATATTTTAAGTACTAAAAATTGTAATAATGATCTTGTGCTTCTTTTTATTTTCTTTAATTTGTATCCTTTAATATGATATTCTAGTTTTAATTCTAAGTTTAAGTTCATTTTATCTTAAACACATTTAATAATAATGTCAGTATCATGTGTTTTTAGATGGGGTATAAAATACCATTTATATTTTAGGATCTTTTTTCTTTTCTTCCACACCCACAATGTTTGATTAATGTTATTTTTATTTTTTTCTCTCTGTTAGCAGTGAACGTGTTTAAGAGTTGGAAATTACATTTGGTGTAAATGTATGTTTGTGTAAGAATATAACAATACATTTTGTGGTTTAAAAAAATTGCGGAAGATTTTGTAATTTATCTTAGCAAGAGCAATGAATGCATTTTATATTAGTCTAAGAAAATATGTTTAAAGCTAAAAAGTAGGCTATAAATTTTAGAAATTTGGGAGATTTTTTAAAAAGAAACTGATTGTTTTATTGCAAAGAGAACATTTTGATTTCATTTAGAAAACCTTAATATAGACAATATTTTTGGAAAATTTTGAAATAAAAAAAAAGAAATTAATTGGAAAAATGGTAAAATAAAAAAAAAAAAAAAAAAAAAAAATTAATTGAAAAAATGGTAAAATAAAAAAATTAATTGAAAAAATATTGTTTAAGTAAGTTTACGGAAAAATGTTCTAGCATTTTTAAATCCCTTAAAATAGGCAACATTAATTAATTTTGTTAAAATCCTAAAAGTATGCAAAGGTTTACACAAAACAATATTGTAATGAAAGTTTAATGAAATATGAACGTTTTTAATTTAAGGCCTAAAAATAGGCAACATATATTTATATTATTAAAATCCTATAAGTATGCAGTAGTTTTTACCAAATAAAATTTTAATAATCGAATTATATCTTATATATTTAAGAGATTTCTAAACTCTTGAATCACTATCTTAAGAAAAAATAATTTTGTAACCTAAAAATAGGCAATACTTTTTCTAAACCCTCATTTTAATCAAATCTAAAAAGTTTTATTTTTTCGTTAAAAAATTGACATTAGAATCTTTTCATTGTTTCAATTTGTCCCGTTTGTTATTGTCTCTTGTGCTGCCTAGCAAACCATCTAACAATTTGTTTACCTGCTAACGAATTACATGTACTCTACCATATGAATGTCAACCATTATTTTCACAATTCAAATTTTCTTCTTATTTTTTTTTTTTTGTTAATTTGCAAAAATTGGTAAAATGGCAACTAAAAACGAAAAACTAAACCACCGACAAAAGTAACACAATACCAACACATGTTCTATTGCAATAAAAAACAAAAAGCAAAATTCTAACTTTTGCTATTCCAAACACCCAAGAGACTTAAAATTCTAAAAAAAAACAAGCAACCAATGGTATAAAACATATTCTTCGTTCCTATCTACAAAAAGCTAACAACAACTACTACAATAAAAACATATGTTTTTCCCATATGGGTATACGAGAATTTATGTCCTCTTCTCTACAGCTGCTGCATACATTTTTAAACATACTTTTTGGATAGTTTTCTTTTTATTTCCTATGCATTTGTTTAATTTGCTTTGGAATAGGTATTGAAAAATTGCTCAGTAGTTATAGTAAGTTTAAGGTTAGACATTTGTTAGTTTAATGGATTTTTGCTAACATCCAGGAAAGAAAAAAAATTAAAGCATATTTTTTATAGGCAATTGATAAAGTCAAGTGTGTTAATAATTCAATACTAATCATTGAAATGCAATGATTTTTTTTGGGCTTTTAAAATAAGTGAATATGATTTAGGGCCTAATTATGCAAAATACTTCACATCCTTTTGAAAAATTTTTCATGTTAATTGTTTTTGGTTTTCAAAAATTTGTATGGGAAATTTTTTAAAGTGAGGTGAAGCGATTTACAAATTAATGGAGTTAATTATGTAATTTAAAAATACGAAGCATATTTGTAGGTAAAAATATAACAAACAAAATGGTTTGAAAAACATAAGGAATTGAATTCCTTAATTTTCTTAAATCTAACATAATATTTAAGGTGTTTTCATAATAAGCCTTAAATTAAACGTTTTGTAAAATCTTTACATTGAACTTTATGTAAAAGTTTTAATTAAAAACAAAACCTTTTTAAAAAGATTTTTATAAAATTTCGTTAAAAGTCTTAAATAGCTTTTTTTTTCATCAAATTTTCTATAAAAAATTAAGATTTCAAAACCTCATTCAGAAGTCTTTTGTAAGATTTCTTCAAAAGCCTTAAATTGCGATTTTTTAAAAATGTTTTAAATTGTGTATCTCTCAAAAGCTTTGAATTAATCTTATTTCAAAAGCTTTAAATTAAGTTTTTATAAAGAATTGCACTTATCTTTGTTTCAAAAGCTGCAAAGTATGAGCTTTAATTAAGTTTTTTTTTAAGAATTTGAAACTAATATACATACTTTTTTCTAAAGCTTCAAGTTTTAAAAAATTTCGTTAAAATCGCTTACAGTTTTCTCAAAAAGTTTTTAAATAATTTTTTTCAATAGGCTTTTTTTCCCAGCTTTTAGTAAAGACTTTTTTAAAGGTTTAAAATTAAGCTTTTTAAAAGCACTAAATTGAAAAGTTTGTTGTTTTTAAAAACTTAAAACTATTTTCTTTACAAAAGTTTTAAATAGTTTCTTCAAAATCTTTGAATTATATAAGTTTTTATCTAAGACTTTAAAGTTTTTAAATGTTTTAAGTCGTACTTTAATCGAAAGCTCCAAAGCATTTTTAAATTAAATTTTTTTAAAAACTTTAAATTAACTTATTTAAAACCTTGAAATTAAGATTTTTTCCAAAATTAATAATCTTTTTTCAAAAGCTTCAAATTGTGCAATTTTTAAAAATTTCGTTAAGCTTATTTAAAACACGTTTCTTGTTTTCTTGAAGCTTTTAAATAATTTTTTTTCAGTAGGCTTTTTCCCAAGCTTTTAATTAAGATTTCTTACTAGTTTAAAATTAAGCTTTTTAGAGCATTAAGTTGAATTAAAAGATTACAATTTTAAAAATAATTTCCTTACAAAAGTTGAAAAGAGTTTAAATATCTAAAGCTTTTTTCAAAAGTTTTTATATACAACTTTAAACTTCTTTAAATGATTTAAATAGTGCTTTCATCGAAAATTTGTGAGCATTTTTTGAATTAAGATTTTTTTCAAAAGCTAAAAATTGTTTTTTTTTTAACTTTCTAAAGATTGAAATAAAGTTTTTTTCAAAAGCTTTGAAGAAAGCTTTTTTAAAAAGCTTTAATTTATACGTTTTTCGAAAGTATTGAGTTAAGCTTTTTTGAAAATGTGTTATGGAAAATTTTTTGCTTATATTTTTTCAAAATATTTAGGTTAAGCTTTTTCCAAAAGCTTTTTATTACGTTTTTGCAAAGGCTTTATATCACATTTTTTTAGAAGCTTTATGTTAAGTTTTTCAAAAGCTTTGAATTCATCAGCGTTTAAAAGCTTTTTAATATGTCCTCAAAAGCTTTCTATTATTTTTTCAAAAGTTTTTTCAATTTTGAATTAGGATATTCTAAATTAAATTAATTTTTTTAAACTTTGAAAATTTTAAATTTTTTCCAAAACCTTTGAGTTGAGCTTTTCGCGTAAGCTTTATATTAGATTTTTTTTAAAGCTTTATATTAGTAATTTTTAATTTAATTTTGTTATCAAAAGCATCAAGTTAAGCTTTTCAGGAATCTTTTAATGTTTTTTTTTCTTTTTTTTTAATCTTTAAATAAAAATCAACGTAGATGCTAATTAAGATTTTTAAAAATCGTTATATAATTTTTTCCAAGAACTTTATTTACCTTTCCTTTTTTAATTTTTGTTTTTTTTGTAAAGAAATTCAGAGCTCTTTGGAAATTTCCATAAAAATGTCAATTTAACATTCTTATTTATAAAGATTTCTTTTTTAAACTTTGTGTTATTTCACATAAAGTTTTTCAAAATATTTTTTCAAGAATTCAATTAAAATGTGAACAGTTTTGGTTCCAGAACATTGGAAGATTTAATGGCACTTATTTATGTATATTAGTTCAATTTTTTTATGAAAGCTTTATGGAATTTTCTAGAGGTTTTTTTAGGAATACGTTTTCTTTTAATATTGATTTCGTTAAAAGTTTAGTCTTCACTTAATAGAAACTTTAAGGAAGTGTCGAAATATTTAAATTCAGCTCTTTATTAAAAGACTAAAAGCTTTTACATAAAAGATATCAATATAAATATTAAAAAACATATTTTATAAAAAAATATATACAAATAATAGATATTCCTTAGTAAAACTAAAATCAGTAAAATCATTAAGTTAAAATCCTACAAGTATTTCCTTTAAATGGACTTCTTCAAATCTTTCACACCTCAATTTAAAGAAATGGATACTATTTAACTATGACTACTTTTACTAAATCTCTTGTTTAAACAAAACCCATATTCATTCTATTTTTTAAAGTTTGCATCATAAAAAATCCTACTTTATTGAAATTGTCAACTAAGCATGTTAATGTTTGTTTAGTATTGAAAAACAGATTTTAAAGCATATGTTAAGGCGATTTAATCAATGCTTTTACTTTCGACTACTTACAATTTCTTTAGAAATTACTTTGTTATACATTTTCCTTTTTCTTTAACAAAAGTAAAATCTCTAATCATCAGTAATCATGTGGTTTTTGTGTGTGGGTTCGCTTGTTTTTGTGTGTTTGCATGCTTAGTTTGAGAATTTGTAATTAAAATTTATAGCCTATCTGACAGGCTATGGGGAATTTTCAAACACATCTTGGGCATAGTTTTTCAGTTTTTTAGGCACAGGAAAGCAGGACAACAATAATTAATAAGTTTTTTTTTATTGAAACGAGAGTGGTTTAAAAAGTATTTAAAAAAGGTATCTTTCACTTTGTTTGTTGCAATTTCAGTACTTTTGTTTTTTATATTTTTTATCTTTCGTATTATAGCTTTCATATTAAGACTTAAAAATAATATGAAAATTTCTTTAGCCTACATTGAGGCTAATCTAAAATATTACGTTGCCTACTTTTGTGAGTTTTTGTTTATTATACGTTTAAATAATAATCTTTCTATATAAAACTTTCAACTCCACTTTCTTTTATTTTAAACATTTATAAACTCTCCAGCTCTCAGACTGTATTAAAGAACAAAATAAAAAAAAATGTAAAGAATAATACAAAAAATAGGGTCATATTCATACCAAACACACACATTTAACAAATAACAAAACTTTTGACGCATTTTTTATTTTTCATTTCTTTTTAACAAAAAAAAAAAAAGTTCTATGGAAATAAAAAAAGATCTAGATAAAAAGCCACTTTTTTATTTAAAAGTAAAATACAGAAAAAACAACTAGGTTTCCAACTTACGTAAGTTAATATGTAAAAAAATAAAACAGAAAATTTATACATAAATAATAAAAAAAGAAATTCTTAGAAATTACATTGTATATATTTTTAAAATAGAAAATAAAATATGTAACTACCTTTCTGTGAATGTGCTCAGCATACTGTAGAGCTGTTAAAAAAATAAATAATAAAGCATACTTTTGGGATGCACTAGAGTGTATACGTAAGCTCTCAAAGTGTAAAAGGGTAATTATGTAAATGTAAATGCCGTGATTATGCCAACAAAATAGATTCATATATATGAGTACTATATACAAAAAACACTCTGAAGGATGTAAGTGGAAGTCTAAAAAAGCTTTTTTATTTAAAGATTAATGATAATGGATTACGGCATTTCAGTTTTGTCAGGTTTTTCGATTTTGTTTATAAAGACAATATAGAGAAAAATAAAATAGGCTGACATATTATCATGTCTGGTTTCTTATACGCGACATTGTCTATGATCTTGAATAAAAGAAATTTATATTTAATAATAAAATTATATTTAAATAAAATTTGTCTTGAGGTTAATAAGGAATTAAAGGAAAATTAAAGAAAATATATATTTAAAGGAAAGAGACAGACAAAATCGTCTAAAATCATTAATAAAGATATTACTCAAAAGTTAAAAATTCAGCTAATCAACAAAAAAAAAAAAAAAAAAAATCCTTACAAATTTTTTTTGTCTTTCAAAAATCATAAAAATACAAAAGCAACAAAATCTGAATATGTTAAAAATAAAATCGATGCAGAAATCGATATGAAGTGGATTTAGACTCGAACAAATTTTAAAAACGATCCTGTAATTAAAGCTCATAAAAATATTCCTTCTTATATACTTCATTCTTTGAGATTTTTAAAAGAACAATTCTTAAAACCAATAAAATAATAAAACATATTTTTGAAGCGTTAATTTACTTTTTTCTTAAAACTTTTATTCAACATTTTCAAGTTTTTGTTACATTTATTAAAGCTTTCATTCAACTTATGAAAAATTAAGCATTTAAAAATCCTTAATTTAAATATATTGTAAAAGCTTTAAATGTAATATAATTCCTAAAATAAGCAAATTGATAAAGAAAACTAATTATAAAAAAGCCTTAAATTTACTATTTATTAAAGCTTTTATTCAACCTTTTAAAGATTTTATCCTTACTAAAAAAATTCTTAATAAATTTATATACAAACAAATAATTCATTTAATTAAGTTTAAAATAAATTTTTTTCTTTAATCTTTAGACAAATAAAACTTTTTATAAAAAGCTATTAGCAAAAGCTTGAATTGATCAATTTCCAAAGTTTTTATTTCAGATTTTTTTTTTAAATCTTTGAAATAATATTTTTCTTAAGATTTAATTTCCGTTTTATTTTTTAAATCCTTAAATAAAGTTTATTATAAAAGTTTTAGATTAAGCTTTTTTAAAGTTTTTAATTAAACTTCTTAAAGCTTTGAGTAAAGCCTTTTCAGAAGATTTAAGTTGAGTTTATTATTAAAGTTTTATATTAAGATTTTCTAAAAGTTCTAAATTGAACTTTTTCTAATGTCTTAAACCCTCATCCACATTGTTTTTCTAAAAGCTTTAAATAAAGTTTTTCTTGCATTATTTAATTCATATAATACAGTCTTTAATATTAGATTTTTTTAAGCTTTCAATGAAAGCTTTTTCTGAAAGCATCAAACTAAGCTTATAATATTTGTAAAAGCTTAGAATATAGCCTTTCTTAAATGTTTAAATTAAGGTTTTTTGAAATCTTTTAGTATTAATCCTGATGGAAGAACATTTGAATAAAACTTTTTGTAAAACGTCTAAAAAATTTCTGAAGTGTAAAGCTAGAGAAAGCTTTAAACTTTTTTTTTCTAAAAGACATAATTTGAGTTTTTTCTAAAAGCTTAAGTTTTTTCTTAAATTATCCATAAATTGGTTCTTTATTTTTTTGCTTTTCATATATTAAAATTTTTATTTAAGCTTTTTCTAAAAGCTTTTAAGTAAATGAAGCATAAAAAAAGTATTTTCTTTTAATGAGGCTTTTTCTAAAAGCTTTTAACGAAGATTTCTCTAAAAGCATTAAATAAAAATTTTTCTATAATAATGTAGATTCAATATAGATTAAAGCCTTTAATAAAGCTTTCATTTAAACTTTTTCTAAAAGCTTTTAATAAAGCGTTATTGCAAAATCTTTTTTTAAAAGCTTCTTCCAAAAGTTTAATAAATCTTTTTTCAAAAAGCTTTTAATAAAGCTTTTTATAACAGCTTTTAATTAAGCGTAGTGTTTCTTAATTTTTCTACAAGTTTGCAAAAAACCTTTTATAAAAGCTTTTATAAGAGCTTTTTGAAAACTTTCAAGAGCAGTTTTAAAGAGTTTTTTTGTATTTTCCTAAAGCTTTTAATTTTAACCATTTCTTAATAAATTTTCTACAAATTCTTTTCTAAAAGTTTTACATGTGGCTTTTGTATTTAAAATCATAAAATTAGACTTTTAGCTTTAACTTGATATTTTCGCATTTTATATAAGCTTTAGAAAAATTTTGAACTAATTTTTTTTAAAAAGCTCTACATTATCCCTTTATAAAAGCTTTAAACTGCTGTTTTTCAAGTATTTCCTTGCAGTTTTATAAAAGCTTTTAATTCAAAGGTTAAAACGTTTTTAAAAAAAGCCTTGTAAAATCTTTCTCCGAAAGTAAAAAAAAAATTTTGTACAAAGTCGTAAAGTAAATATTATAACGTAAATTGTAAATTAAAAAGCTTTTTCTAGAGATTATAAGTTTTTTAATGGACTCAATAATAAATACATTTTTTAAAATGTCTTCACAAAAGCTCTTTTTTGTAAGCAAAGAAATTTTAGGTTTATAAATTTAAAGCTTTACAAAATAGTCTTTATATCAGTTTCAAAAAAGCTGTATATAACTAATTTAAACAGAGCTTTCGGGATTTCTTAAAATTAGATTTTAGTTCTTTTTAATATCAAATATTTTAAGAAATAAATTCAGTTTTAAATTAAAAATATTAAATCTTATTTTAAGCTTTTCTAAAATAAATTTTCTTTCTATGAAACTTTCTAAATATTTCAATAAAACTTTTAAGAAGTTTCTGCATTATTTTTTCTATGAAATTACTTTTAATTAGATAAAATATTGTGAAGTATTGACACAATATTTTATAGAAGCTTTTAGATAATAATGTTTTAATAAAAATTTCCTTCCCTTTTAATTGAATTAAAAAAAAGGAAATATAAAATACAAAATTTGACTTCAAGAGTTTAACTAAATTATACAAATCCTTCTTATATTTTGTGGCAAACTTTTTTTAATTTGTTCTTAATTTAATATTTTTGTCTTGATTTTATAATTGTATTATGTTGACATAAGCAGCTTAACAAAGTTGTGCGTATTTAAATTATGAATATCATTTCAAGATAATTCATTAAAATTTCATCACTTTTTAGCCTAGTTTTTATTTTGGACATTCTGTTTGAAAACAAACCAAAACACTGACAAGAAAAAAAATGACTGCATAGTTTTAGGGCTTGCTCTTAATTTGTTGTACTTGATACTTTTTAAAATAAATAAAATAATTTAAATCTCTGTTCTGTATTTATTCTTTTATTTATTTTTGTTTGCCATTCATTTCAATGCAAGACAAAACTTTGCCAACACTGTATATCCTTTTATTATTTTACATAACTCTTTTTTTATATTTTTCTACCATATTTTTTATAATTTTTATTACAGAGGGGAAAAGAAATAAGAAATATAAAACTTTTGTTCTGTTTATATACTTGAAAAATATTTCTTTTTTTTTTATAACATTTTTATCTGTATTTATTCTGTTAGTTTATGAAAATGATGACAAATCTGACATCTTTCATTGAGATCACGTTTTTTTGTGTGTGCATGTATTTATGTAATTTAAATTATACATATACATCTATATATAAACTTACTGACATACAAAATTCACAAACATATAGAATAAAATTTCTCTGGTATATAAAAGAATCTGCACACATACTTAAACAAAAAATTTACATCAAAATTGGAAGTAACCTACATACACTCACATAAAAATAAACATTGTCAAACACACACACACATTTTGACAAACACTTTTGAACATTTTATGCAGCAACAAAACTAAGTTACAGAACAGAAAGAGAGAATGAATATATGAATATAATACTAAAACTTGGTTTGTGTTGTTCATTCAACAAATTTTAGTATGATTTAAAATTTAAATAAATTTTTTCAGAATTGTCAACAAACAAAAGCTCAGATGTTTTGTTAACAAATAAAAGAATGTTATGTAATTTAACATTCATACTTGCAGATAACAAACAGTGAAGAGGAAAAAATAAATAAAAACTTAATATATTTTGTTATTGGAATGTGTTTCATCTGTTAAATTGAAATTGTGTGAGTAATATAAAAAAGCTTGACAAAAGTTTAATGGTGTTTGAATACAGCTTAAAATCTAAGCTTTTATATGCTTTTAGAATTTTTAATATTTAAAAAAACTTCAGAAGTTGTACTTAATATTTTACAGTAACCTGTGAATTCATATTAATCATACGTCTAGTATAGCAAATTTTTCCTATTAAATTCTTATAGGTTTGCTTCAAAATTTTGAGTTCTTTTATAAATACAAATTGTTTAACAGAAATTGTTTAATACATTTGTAAAGTAAGCATCAAAACAAAAGCACTAAATTTATATGTAGCTCCAAAAGTTAATATTTTTTTTTATAAACATTTCCATTCAAATAAGTTTTTTTTTTTATATTAAGAGAATTTTGTTAAATATATTTTATAACTCGAAATTTAAGATCGAAATCTTAGCTTTTACAGACCTCTAGAACTATTTTAATATTTAAAATATTATGAAAGTTGTGGCTAATTATTCAATGCCTCCTCTTAATTAATATTAATCATACGTACATTGTAAAAGATTTATTTCATATTAAGTCAAAGTATTTTCCTAAAGGTTTTTATGTCTAATTAAAATCCGAAATAAAAGATAAATATTTTCAAAAATAATTGATTCCTTTGAAGGAAAGTGAAGGAAAAAGAAAGAGGGAGAGAGAGAGAGTCAAAGACAAATGCATGAATAAGTCATAATGAAATTGTGGAAAATTTTGAACACTCTGGACTAAACCACTGTAAGAAATAGCTTCAGATTAATGGATAAACCCCACATATCTTCTAAATAATTTATACCGAATTAATTCCAGAGTTGTTGTAACAAAATTTCAACAGGGATGATTTGATTTTAAAGTTAGACTTAGGCAAGTTGCCTGTCAGATAGCAACGAATTTAAAGCTTAAACTTTGCCACTGCGTAAGATATCCACACTCCAAAATCGTTCTTGTATAATGTCCATTGCAACACTTAGCGGTGTTCTTTTCGGACTAAATCTCTTTCATCTCCATAATATTGAATTTTGGTAATAAGAAATTTATTGTACTGGAATGACAAGATGTTGTTAGAAGAAATACCGAAATGACTCTGCAGTTTCCAAACGGATAGTCAGATCAATGAAATTTCACATGGTGATAATAGAGATGTAGAGAAGTTTATGCCTTAAGTTTCAACTATATAGGTCTAACGAGGTTGGGTCCTCGGGGTGCCAAAGTAGAGCATCTTGGGTTTGACAAATATTTAAAATGATTCCAATTTCTTATAACTGAACCGAGATCTATAAAAATTTAGAATCTGTTAAATTGTTTATCACGCGTTCTTCTAGACATTCACACGGACAGAAATGATATTTTTTCTACAGATTTTACGCTATGTATAAAAGTTAATTTCCGGATCAGAGCTAAGGGATCTTAACATGGGCATTTTTAAAATGTATAAAGCTTTATCGTAAACCATTCGTCTTACTTAATAACAAATAAGGAAAATAAGTTACAGATTCCGTTTCCCAAAAAGTTGTAAGTTAAATAGATGATGTTTACAGATAACTCCACGATGGGACGCTGAAGAGTGCTGAGGACTGTCTTGGCGGACCAGAAAATGCATTCCATTCTGCCGAGTGTCCAAAAAATTTTTGCACTGTATTCTTCTACAATTATTCAATAAACTTAAGCCGAAAATACAAAAATTCTGGAAAATTAAGTTTTTAAAATTTTACCAGTGGAAGTTACAGGAATTTTTTTTTTTTTATATTTTAGAACTTAAAAACAAAAAAGTTTGTTGAAAAATTAAAGTTATTTATTTTGAGAGCTAAGAATAATGTGTTCTACTTTTCCAAATGTTTATTATATTTAGCATTTTTTTTTAATATAAATTTTTACTTATTTTTATATTTGTTCCTCTAATCGTTTTATTAAAAAAATATTAATTCAATAAAACTAATGTTGATGGTTTTTATACGCTAATTGAATTTGTTATTTTGTTGGTGAGTTTAATTTATATTACTTATATTTATTCAAAAGTTCATAATCTTACCTAACAAAATATATATGAATTTAAAGAATTCCTTCAAAATTGTCAGTTATAAAAGAATTTGTATAAAAATATCATAATTAATATTAATCATACGCATCGGTGTACCTTAAATAAATATTGTTATAAATCGTGAAGTATAAAAGTAAATTAAAAAAAATTTGGTTTAATTATTAAGGACAAATAAAGCATTCAGTAAACATAAGTCAAGCTAAATTACACAGATTTATAGGCTAAAAAATTAACAAAATTCGTTTTTTTTAAATTAAAATTTAAAATCGATTTCTTTTTAAATATAAATAGTTTATTATTTCTTTGAACTATTATTTAATATTGCTTTTTTAGAGCTCCTATTCTCCTGTTTTTTGTTTTATAATTTATCCTCAATTATTGTTTAAAAATCCTTCAGGCGTTATAATCACTTCCCTACTTTTTTAATTGATTTGTGCAAAGTTTAATATTATTTAACTCTTTACAGTTTATTGTTTTTTTTTGCTCAAAACTTAGCAGGGCATATTAAATTTCTTTGTGTGTGTGAGTTTTTTTTTTTTTAATTTCTAACTAAAAATATAATAGAAAATGCTTTAACCAACAACTACTGTTTTTATAGTCTGCCTGTTTTTTGCTAAAAGTTTGAGTTGTTTGGTTTATTTTAAACCAAAAATTTATTTACTCTGACGTTTGTTGTCATTTACATTCATTATATGTACTGATTTTTTTATATTTATATGCAGTTTTCTATTATTATTATTGCTTAAAGAATAAACAACTTTAGTTTATTTTCTTAATATTAAAAATGTTCTATTATGACGTGGTGTAGTTGTTCACCATTAGTTTTATTTTTTGCTGTTTAAATAAAAACTGCAAGTCAGGAATATGAGTGGATGGAAATACGAGTTCAATTTTATTGGAATTATTTAGTTAAAAAATGTGGGAAATAATAGTATGCAAATTGTGTAAAGGGGCAGATTTAGATTAATGTTCTTATAGAGAGAAATGATGGAATTTTATTTGAAATTTTAATTTGAGTTTAATTAGAGAAATTTATTGTTTCAAAAATAGAATTCATTAGAGATCCCCTGAAAGTAGGCTTTAGATTTCTTAAAATATATCTAGTCTTAAATTTTCACTAGTTGGATTTTAAAAGCTCTTCATTTTGTTCACTTCTGTTTTCCATTTGCCTCAGTAAAGTGACGTTTATTTCTATAATTTATCCTCTTAGAACAATTCAAACATTTTATTTTAATTGTAAATAAGGAAATTCATTGTACTCGTATGTGTGGTTTTCGGTATTATTATTATTGTAGTTGATGTTATTGTTGTGAATCTAATTTAAAGACAAATATTATACAATTTTATAAACCATTTTTATTGTTTGTATATTTACCATAATTTATTTGAATGAATATCAAGGAAATATTAAAAATGATTTAGTTTTTGTGGGGTTGGTTTAGGTAATTTATTATATATGTGTTTAGAATAGAGGATAATATAGGAAAAGTATATAAATTACTTTTATTTAAAATACTAAGTACTATAGAGGATAAGATAAAACTAAATTTTTAAGTAAATATTTAACATAAATAAAATATTTAACTTAAAAAATGTATTAAAATAGTGCAAGCCTTTTTTAAATTAATATTGTATATGTTTTGAAAGCTTAAAGTCTTAGCTTTCATTAGTTTTTTTTTAATTTAAAAATAATTTTAAAATTACCAAGATTATAAACAATTCTCTAATAAAACTTTTTAATTAATATGAATCATACCTACAGTGAGACCTAATTCTCTTTATATTATTTTTAAGGCGTCTCTTTAGATTTTTTTTTTAAATAATTTTTTTTTTTTTGATAATTTAACATAAAATGCACTAGAATTATTGGAATATTTTTAAAAGTATTAAACAAATCTAAAGTATTGATTAAGGCGTAAAATAAAAAAGTATATGTAAACATTTTACTATTCTTTTTTAAATATAATATTGAATAAAATTTATTAGCTTAAGAAACATATAGTTTTATGTAGAATGAGATCTTGGCTTTTATAGGCTTTTATTATTATTTTTTTTTTTTTAAATTACTCATATTATAAGTAATTTTTTAATAAAAACTTTTAATTAATATTAATCATACTCACTAAATAATTAAATTTTTTAGAGCATATTTTGTTTGCTTTAGATTTTTTGCATAGTTTAAAATTAATTAAATTACAGTTATTAAAAATTTTATAAAAAGTAATTAAATAAATCTATAAGAACGAAAAAAAAACTAAATAAATAAAAAACATCTAAAAATTTTTTTTTAAATAATTTTAAATCCAGTCTGATATTTTAGCTTAATAGTAATATATTCCATTTTAACTTTAGCTTAGTCTTATGTCATATGCCTTGCTGTCAAATGCCTTTTAAATTTTTAAAATCATTTAAAAATTACAAAATTTTTAATTAATTTTTCATTAAAATATCTTAATTAATATTAATCATACGCACAGTAAAATTTAATCCTTAACGGTAAATAATAAAGGTTTGGCTCCAGATTTTTACAATATTTTTGAAGTAATTTAAAAGTAGAACAAATTAAATTTAATGTAAATATTTTTAAAAATTTCTAATGGACCTAAAAACATTGTTTAAGGGGAAAATAAAAATCATGCAATAGAAAAATTGTATTTTCTTTACCAATTATTATATTAAGGGAAATTCGTAAATGTAATTTAAATAGGTATATATCATAGCTAAATTTCTTGGCTTTCAGAAACATTTTCACTTTTAAAAATTTATTAAAAATGGCGAAATTTCTAAAAAAGTTTCTTCAGAAGCCTTCTAATGAATATTAATAATACGTTCAGTACGACTTAAATTATTATAGTCGATTTTAAAGTTTTCTCTTTAGATTTTTAAATTTGTTGAAAAATCTAAAATAAAATAAATAATGTTTGTTTAATGCTCGTTAACATAAAGTACAATTTAGTTAAATTTAAGTTTTCTTTTATTAACAGTATTGAAAAGTTAGTTAACTTTCAGTTTATAATATTAGGAATTTGTTTTGTATTTAAAAGTCAAAATATTTTAAATAATTTTATTTGTGTTTTGCAAAAAAAAAAAAAAAAAAAAAAAAACACACACATATATCTTTATAAGAAATGTTTACATGGAAATTATTATCCTAAAAAGGATTTTCGGACTTTATGTAGGTGCTAAGGTCAATTATAAGCCAGTTAATTTCAACAAAATATATTCAAAGTTGTGACTTGTGACAGTGGGCAGGCATCCTTAAATCAGACATGTGTATATTAAGGAGCCTCACGAAAAAAGTTGCAGATGTCCTTAAATCAGACTTGCGTATATTAAGGAGCCTCACGAAAAAAGTTGCAGATGTCCCCTTTAGAAATGAAGATTGGTCTGTTCTTATATGATTCTCAAAATATTACATCCGATTGTTTAAATTTACGTGAGCTGGACCGTTTTCAAAACACCTCTAAAAATCAATATCATTATCAAAATTTTCGTTAAAAGAAAATTAACTTCAAATTGTAATAGAAGCATACTAAGGCCTGGATTATTCATTTAAACAATTGTGATGTGTCTTTTCGGTCGCAGAATATTAAAATTTTACTAAAGTTTTTTGTCATATATTTTCTTAAATTTAAAAGTATAATTTTATATATTTCGGTCATCCTTCAACATATATTGGGTTTTAAAGTACCATTCCATTCCAATGGTCTATCCTGATACTATTGAAGATTACACGTAATTAACCCTTTAACAGCAAGAGGGTCAATTTTATGCATTTTGTTCCAAAAATGTTAAATTAACAAATAAATCACATAGAAATATTTATTATACTTTAATCGAATTAAAGGAATTTTTGAAATTTAGTCACAATTTTACATGAATTTATAATTTTTATGATAAATATATGCTTTTGATATTACTTGTGCAACTAAAGGGTTAAATGTATTCAATATTATTGAATGAGACCTTTCCAATGATGCCCTAAAATATAAATTACGATGGAAAGTGTCAAAAATATTCAAACTTTAATAAAACAGCATTTAAAATAAAATCATAAAAAATTTTACTAAAATTTTTATTTCACGAGAATGAGAACTAATTTAAAATTTTTTTTTACTCATTATGTATTAAACGTCATTTGTCTCTCATATGTTTTTTGTTTTTTTAACAAAAAGTTCAAAATTGTATACACTACTGATCGAAAACCATATTTTTGGAGGTATTTAAAATAAAATAATAATAAGTGGTCCATCGATTAATTTAAAACATATCAATCTTTAAATTTAGAGGGGGGGGGGGGGTGGTAACATTTTCAACATTTTTTGTCTCCATACAAATCAATGCACTTTAATGTAAATATGTAAATAAAGACATTCTGAGTCTAATACTTTTTTGCGGGGGTTTAAAAAAGTTTATATATTTATTCACGGACCCCCTTAAATGTAAATGTTGCTAAGGACCGCTATTTGGAAATACGGAAACATTTAAAGATGTCCGCGATTAGGTCCGATTAATAAAATAAGTATAACGTAATAGTTCAATGAATATAAACAATCAATTAAATGAATTTCGTTCAAATAGGTCCACTCTAGGAATAAGAGTGATGTTTAGGAATCTGGGTATAATTGAGTTCAGGCAGGACTGTTCAGTCGAAAATTATTTGTACCAAATTTCAACACCAGGTATTAAATTTATTGTAGATATATGACCATTATTTTTGAGAGTGGAACAAATATAGGAGATATGGTTAAATATGGACCAATCTTCACGATATAAATTGCTGTTATGAATTTTATATAAATGCGGCATAGTGAGACATTTAAAAACCCATACCAAGAGAATATTTTTATGGAGGTTATTTAAAAAAGTTTAACCGAATTCTCCATCAAAATGTGCCATTTCAAAAAGATGTTTTGACCCGAACTTTGATCTCAAGGTTAACATTGAAATTTTTGTGTTTTTTCCTTTTTATAAATATCTGGAACCATGTAAACGATTGTTTGCGATTGCACATATTTTTTTTATTTTATTTTTGTATAAACTAAAAGTTAAACCTTTGACGGTAAAGGCTGTCTCAGGGCATCTTTTATTATTTTTATATTTTTAAAAATAGTTTATATTTTAACTTCTTTTTGTATTCTAATCTTTTGGTTAATTAGTTGATATAACAATCTAAATATCTAGACCTTAAATCCTTCAAAAAATGTACACTACTTATATCTTTAATTTGAAAATTTATTTTAATTATTTTAACTTAAAGTTAATTTAATTAATTTAACTTAAAGTTAGTGTTAACTAAAATTTTGTGTTAATAAAGCTATTTTAAGTTTTTGTTTAAACTGAAAGTTAGTATATAACTTCCAGTTATTGTCTTATTGTTTACAGGCCTAAGTATGAAATAAATCTAAAGCATTCATTAAAGGAACAAAAATTAACTCATCTGTAGGTAGTTTAAAGTTTTGGCTTTCAGTAGAATTAAAACGTTTAAAAATTCATTAAAAATTACCAAATTTATAAAACTTTTTCTGCTAAAAACTCTTAATTATTATTAATCATACGTAATGTAGAATTTAATTATTTTAAAGCAATTATTATAGGTTTTGCTTTAGATTTTTAGCGAATTTCAAATTAAATTAAATATAAACTATATTAAAATTATGAAACATATCTAAACCATACTTTTAGGTGTAAAATTAAAATAATTTTTTTTCAAATATTTCTTATTAATCATTCCTATAGGCTTAATTTTTCTAAAAATGTTAAAACTAATTTTATTCTTCAAATATAAATTACTTCGTCAGCACTTTATTAATTTAAAATCTAAAATAAATTTATTCATAAATTTCCTCATTTTATACTTTATCTAAACTAATTGAACATAAATTTCCTACATTCCTACAAATTGTTCTATATATTGAAGTATTGTACATATCCCGTTTTAAATTTAATTTGAAAATAATTTGCATATATTTTGTTTTAGGCTTTATCTTTACATTTACAATCACATTTACGCATAGAATAGTCAATTGTAAAACAATTTCACATAGGAAATGTAGGTTAATAATTTGCTACTTCGTTTGGTTTTTATTATCTTTTTTTATATAGAGAAGATATCTATTAACATAGCCTACAAATGCATACAATTCTTTAAAGCAAATATTTTATGTTGTATAGAAAATGACACTATAATAAGCCTTATTGTAGGCAACAACATTGTTTTTTCATTTGCTTTGAAAAAAAAAAATTACAAATGCATAATAGAAAAAATATAGCAGCAAGCAAATAAATGGTAGAGAAAAAATTAGCTGAACTGAAACAATAATAAAAATGTGTAATTTATAGCATACCTTCAGGGAGTGGGTGATGCTTTTTGTGGTTATTACGCAGAAAAATAAATAAACGACTTCTTTTTTTTTTATTTTGGTTGGGTTCGTTTTCACTGCTAGAGAGAAAAATTTATTTTCTTTGTTTTAAATGGAAAATTTAATAAAGCAATTTTTTTTAGAGGGATTAAATTATTAGAAATTTATAGTCTATGCTAAAAGGCTCTTTATATGTTTCTTTTCCGAAAATTGTTGAAATTCAGTTATAACTTCCTGCATTTATTAAGATTTTCTATATTAAAGTCTGTCTTTTTTACAAAACTTGCGATCTATTATAATCGTTATTTTGAGATTTATTTAAAATATTACTTATGACATAAATAAATCGAGAATTAATATTTATATTTTTCAATGAAATTTGTTAATTGTAATTTATTTATAGCTGAATGTATTGTAGTCAATTTCAAAGATTTCGCTTTAGATTTTAATTTTTAATTGAATATTTCAGTAACCCGGAACTTTGTATTATTTTATTTAGAAAATTTCTAAATTCTATAGATACTTTTATATAAAATTTGTAGTCTATTTTTTGACTACAAATTCACATTTTATTTATTTTTTTTTTAATTTTATTTTTATTTAAATCCTTTATTTTCTAAGTTAAATTTATTCTTTCAAAAGAACTATTTAGCTCTCCTTTTTTCTATTTTAATTCCTATGTAGGTATGTAAAGTATTTTAATTATAATGTAAACTGAAGCATACATTAAGATCTCAATTTGAGTTTACAAATTTTTTCATTTCCTCTAAATTACTTTAAAAAATGTTTCTTTTTTATTCTAAATACTTTTCTTTTATAACAAAGAAAGTGTTGTCTACTTTTAGGTATGCTTCTACTTTGTTTTTTTTTTTATTTACCACATTCTCCTTTAAAAATCTTTTAAGCTGTTTGAAATTAATTAATGCTGATGAAAGTTAAATGGAAATTTCTTTTTTGTACTTAAGACTGAGGAAAAAATATCAACCTCGTATATTTTTTTTATTGATTTTTTTTTTTTTTTTTTTTGTATAAAAATCTTAATGTTATTTAAACTTAATTAAAAGTGTTTAAGGAAAAATTTTAATTCAGTTGTGTATACAATGAAATATATATGCGAAGGTGATATTAAGAGTTTTAATACAATATGAAGAAATGAAAATGTTTTATTTTTTATTATTAGTTACTTTATGTGAACTAAAGTATTTTTGAGAATTATGTGGTTTGACTATGGATTTTCAGCTGTTAAGACATTGAGTTCTTTTCATTATGATATCTTTAGCTTAAAGTCTTGACTTTCAGAAACTTTTTTAAAATTTAAGAATATATTTAAAATTAACCAATTTATAAATAATTTTCTGCAAGGGGATCTTAATTCATATTAATCATATGCTCGTTATGTCTGAGTTCACACGCGGCAATTTTTCTTTCTGAAATTTTTCTATTTTTTTTTTCTTTTAAACTTGCATTTACGTTCACACACACACACACACACACAATTTTACTTCAGCAATTCTAGCTTTAATTTCCTTAATTTGTTTTTGTTTTGAAGTACGAAAATAAAAAACAAAACGAAGTTCGAAGTACAGGCAAGTTTGTTCTTTTTCCCTCTCGCTCTCTCTTTCACACAAAATCAGAATTTCAGCACGAAAAATTGCTTTGTGTGACTATGTCTTAATATGTCAAATTTAAAATTTTTTTTTTAAATTTTAATTAAAAAAAAAAAAAATTTAATATCAAATATTTGGCTACAAAATTTATATTTAGTAGAGAAATTGATCCTACAATTATATAAATAAATAAAATAATTGTTTAGATTTGTTATTGATTGCCTTCTGTTTAATAAAAATCTTTTTTCTTTTTTAAAAATTAAATAATTTTCCTAGAATTTTTTAATTTATTTATAATTTAAATTTATTTTCAAATCTATTTGCTGCTGCGTATGATTACTATTAATTATTTTAACTTATTAACAAAATTCTTTATAACTGTAATTTGTAATTTTCAAAGAATTTTAAAAATTTAAAGCCATTTAAAAACTTAAGACTAACGATTTTTGTATCTTATACTTACAAGCCCTCGTTTATAATATTTTCCTTTGTTTATCTTCATTTTTCTTTTTGTTTTCTTTAAAATTCAATTTATTTCATTATAATTAAAATCTTTAGCATATTTTTTCTTAACAGCTTTATAATTACTCAATTTTGCTGCATACATTAAGGGTGATGCTATGACTTTAACATTTTATAGCTTCATAAAAAATCCACTTAATATAAACACATGTTAACAAAGAAAGATATATTGAATATATACAAGAGAAAATAACTGTTTTCGCTCCCTCTTTATGCAAAATAAAAAATATAAAAAATTTATGTATTTATTAATTTTTTTACAAACTTTAAATTCATTGCATACATTAAGGAGTTTATAATAAAATATTGTTGTTTTTCTATTTCTCTTTTATCGAAGTGTAAATATAAACAACAAATTCAGGACAAATGCAACACTCAATCAAGAAAAAATGCTTTACAAGGAAGTGAAAGCTATAACGACAAACAAGAAAAGACTCAATGAAATAATTTACATTTCTTGTCAATTTTCACAGAGGAAACATATCTACAAGTTTGCTTAACAAAAAATATACATGTTAGATTATTAAAGCTAGCTCAATATCTCTAAGGGAGTAGTGTTAAATAAACAGTAAACTGTTAACTGAATAGATAAAAAAGGAAGGAAGCAAAAGAAAGAATAAGAAAATAAAAAAAAAATATATAAAGGGTTGTGTAAATAAAAAAAAAAAAAAAAAAAAAAAAAAGTAAACTATTGCATTTTTAAAAAGGGAAGTGTTAGAAATTGTATGCAGTTTTATTTTTTCAGTTGCTATGTAAAATAAAATATGCAATAGCATGTTTATGAGATGCTTAAAAAATCTGGGGAATTTTATTTATCATAAATATTAAATATACAATGTTAAACATCAGAGAAAGAAGAAAAAAGATATTAGAAAAATAGAAAAAGTTTAAAGATTTTTTTTTTTTTTTTTGTAAAAGAATTTCTTAAGAAAATATTAATATTTTGTTTGTTGAAGAAGTGTTATCAAAAAGAAAAGAAAAAAAAAATAAATAAATAAGATATATATATATTTTTTTTAGAATATAATAAAAAGTAGTAAAGCAATTTGTAACTGACATTAGGGAGTTAGTGTCACTTATGGAAAAACATAGTGTTAAAAAGTTTTTTTTTCTCTCAATACATACAAAACTTTCAAATGCATACTTAAGGGATTTAAGAAAGGAAACAAATTAAGTTTTTGCTAAAAAAAAAATATATATATATATATATATATATTTAAACTTATTTTTGTAAGAATTTAAAGCTTTTCTAAGAACAAGTATAATATTTTTAGAAGGAAATAAAAGAAAATAATTAAAAACTAAATTTTCTATTACTTAGATACTTTAAAGTTAATTTTTTTTTTTAACTACTGCTTAATTTTGTAATTTTTTAAAGTAATTTAATTTATCTTGTGAATTTCAAAAATAAAAAAAAGAATAAACCCTATTAAATATTTCTTCTTTAACTCAATATTACTCTATCTAAACTTAATTTATGGATTTATTTTTAAAACCTAAGAAAATTCTACCTTCTCTATTATTTAAATTCCAAATTTCATAACGATAGCTTTATTATTTAAAAAGTTATTAAATCAGTAATATTTATTAATAAAAAGAACCTCAGTGCGTATGATTAATATTAATTACAGAATTAATCAATAAATTCCTGTTATGGTTTAATAAAAATATAACATATACAAAATAAATGATTTTATAAAATTCAAAGGTTCAAACAAGAATAATAATATTTTCAATACAACGTTAAAATATAAACAAAAATCAATGAAGTGTTGTGTTTTTATAAAATAATGAACAAGCAGAATACTTGCAAGTGTTCTAACTTCCTTTATTTAAGAAACTTTGTAATCTTTCATCGATCCAGGAGGTTGGCAGTTCCCTTTAGGCCAGGAAGTCTCTGTAGCGACAGTTAAAGTTGATGATATTGTTTCAACTGCTATTGAATCTGAAGAGAAATGAAATGAAACGTCTTGTTCCATTTAGAAATTTGTATCAGAGTCAGTTCCTAGAGTAGTTTAATTCTCAACTGTATGATCAGGTGTTATGGAAGTATATGTTCTATAAGAGTTGATTACTGTGAAATCTCTGGAATGTTATTTGAGTATGATGTTTTGTATAAGTCGAATATTTTAAATAATAAATTTGTAGAATTTGTGGGCTCATGAGACATAAAACTTTTCTTAATTTGATTTGCATGAGAACGAATTAGTTTTTGTTTAATTTTTGTCGGTTATACACATTATAGTTAACAGTTCCTATACGTTCCACTATTGAACCTGGTTACCCACATATACTTAATATTTATAAAAATCTGTGCAAATACCTTTTTGTTCCATTCGAAACTTTTAGCTTTAGCACCATATTTCTTGTTAAAAATGATCTCTTTATGAATATTACGTTTAATTGGTGTTACTTCTTTGGGTTTGAGTAAATCCAAAGTAGTTTTACGATTAAGAAACAGCTCAGCTGGAGACTTAGAATACATTTTTGGTATTGATCTATAAGAAATGTTTCCCAGTTTTTCTTACCTGTCCCCTCATTCTTAGTTTTTTCAAGAGCCCGCTTTAAAGTGCAAACTAAATGTTCTGCATCATTCTATCAATTCTATCATTTCTCATATTCATTTCAAAGTGCTGACTTTGAGAATTTTTCATGACTAGACGAATTAAGATAATCAAAAAAATCTTTCAACATATTATTTACTAAAGTATGGGGAATCACAGGATATTTCTCGGAAGATTTTCACCTCTACATTACGCAAATTATTTGTCCAAAATAAAATTAAGCTACAATATCAAAAATTCAATACATGATCAAATTGGACATTTTATAACTCTTCTATAACTTCTCTATACATTTTAATTCGATTTGAGCAGTAGTTTAGGAGATTTTTGCTACATTTGTGTTTGTCTTAAACTTGAAATCGATATTAATGTTTATTGTAGTATAAAATCTGGTAATCTGCTTTAATAATATACCTAATTTGATTTAAAAATCTGTAGACGTTTAGGAGTTACGTAATAATTAAAATTTATGCTCATATTGGTTACCTAGTGCGTATGATTATTATTAATTTTTAATTCTTTTAACAAAATATGGTTATAAATTTTGTATTTAACAAACAATTTTAAAAATTTAAGGAGTATCCGTAAGCTAAGAAGCTAATCCATCAGAATGTTATACAAACTAAAATTTATTTGTTATAATTTGGAAATGATATTGCTTAATTCTAAAATGTTTATTCCTTTAGAATTTTTATTTTCCTCCTTACTTTATAAAGTGTGATTTTATTTATATAATTTTGTTTTTATTTCTCTTTATACCTTCTTTACACTTTTTAAATTAAATCTTTTTTTTTTTGCTTTTTTGAAATTTTAATAAAAACCAAATTTAATTATTACAAAAACCATCGCCTTAATTTAGGGTTTTAAATATTTTACATCTTCTTAAATATCCAAATGAACATTTATTTTAATTTTCTTCCTTTTTCTTCTTTACTTATTTGTTACTGTTGTTGTAGTAGCAGCTATTGTTCTGTTTAACGACACCATTAATTTCTTGTAATTACTGTAGTTGCTGTTAAAACAAAGAAACAACAAAAATAATAGTAAAACATAGTATACTTTACAGCTGCAATGTATTTTCTTCTTCTTTTACTTTTAGCTTTCATTAAGGATTTATTGATACATATTGTATTTTTGTTGCTATTGTACTTTTATTATTATACTTTTACTCTGGTGAATTGAGTATTATTTTTTTGCTGTTGTTTTGTTTTATATATATATATATTTTTAAACATGTATGAACATGTTTTATCTGTTTTGAGCTCAACCTTCAACTAGCTAAACAATATTGTTGTCACTGTTTTTATTTTGTTATTGTTATTGTTGTTTTTTTTTTGTCTGTAATTCTTATTGTAATGTATACAACTACAATATAGATAGATTGTCTTGTTTGTTATTTAAGTTCCTGTAAATCTTTGTTTCATATTATTCTGAATCAACCCTTCAGTCATTCATTCATTCATTTATTTTTGTTGTCTTTCCTTTGCTTTGTTGTATATATGTTTGTGAGGCCAATAATTTAACCACATATGTATGAAGGTTATTGCTAGTAATTGATAAATATTTTTTGTGTTATTTTAATATATTTTCATGTAAATTTTTCTTTCTTATTTTTTTTATTGAAGAAAATTACAAACTATAAATTCCAATATGTTTTTTGTTAATAATTTACAAGCGGCCTTTAAATGAATGGTCTATATATTTTGATATGTTACGCTTAAAATGAGAGAACCTAAAAATATGCTGCATTCTTTTTTATTGCCCCAAAGTAGGTTGTATTTTACATGTGTGTATAATATATTTTATTATATTGTTAAAAGTTGTTTGGGTTCGTTTTAATTTAACCAGCCTTTAATAATGTTGAATTAAACAATTTGAAAAGCCCATAAAAATAGGCAACATTTTTTTTTGTTAAAAAGGAGACTTCAGATAAAAATAAATTAAAAAGTGTTGTGTAACAATCAACGAGTAATTAAGAACAATAAACACTTAAATAAGGACCTCACAAAGTTTTCAAATTATTATTTTAAATGGAGGAGAGGCAGACCAATATTTCAGTTTATATAAATTGTAACTTGAATTTTGAAAATTTTTGAATTTTAACTAAAAATTTAATTTTGCAATAAAGATATGTAAATTTGGTTTTAGCTATTACTTTGCTGTATGATTTCTTAAAAATATTTTTACTTAAATGGAAGGACTTTGATTTTTAATTCAAATCTTGTTTTTAGATTTTAATTTAATTAGAAATTTATTGTCATTTTCCATTATACAAATTAGTTAGTTGTCAATTATCAGTTATAATAATGCGGAGAAAGCTTAGCATTTTTAATGACTTTTCTGTCCTGGCTCTGGGGTATTGTGATTATTTTTTTATATGCTATAATAATTTATTTAGCATCATGTTGACGTTAGAATATCAAAGAGAAAATTAATCAAATAATAAGAATAAAGGGATTTTTCATTAACTGAGTTTTATTTTAATGATTTAAAATACATTTTTTCCTTTCTAGCCAAATAAGCAAATATTCTTAGTCTTTAATATAAAGCTAGATTTTTAAACTATTATATACCATATTATTTTACTAATAGCAAACGCAACAATTAAAATAAGCTAATATTTCTCGGGGGGATAAAAACAAAACCTATTTAATTTTCTTATTTTTTTTTTATTTTTTTTTTTTTTGACAAGTTTAACTTTTTGATTTATTTCTGTGATTTTTTTTTTAATTAGCTATTTAAAGTCTTAATTCTTAGCTTCTAAAATTTCTGCCAATATTTGCAATCGTTTCAAAAATAAGAAAGTTATGTATGATTTTGTATTAGAAGTTCTTAATTAATATTAATCATACGTACCGTGGCACGTTTTTTAGAATTAATGTTTTATAATTAATAATTAATGTTCCATAACTTTGAAATGAAATGCTAAAAATTTTTAATTTTTTTATTGCTACAAAACCATTAAATATAATTCTTATTGTTATGTTATTATGGTTTTCTTAATGTTTACAATTACTAAATGTTTTATTTATTAAATTCTAATTGCGTATTATTTGTTTATTTATTTTATTTTTTTTCCTTATTAAAAAACCTTTTAAGCTTATACATTATGGCCATAAAATAAAATCCCTTAAGAATTAAAAAAAAAAAAAAAAAAAAAAAATCCAAACTCACAATGTCTTTATTGTTATTGTGTTATTTGAAGAAAAATAACATAAAAAAGCTACACACTTTGTGAAGTGTTTTATTTTCAAATGAATTAAAATATTATAAATATAAACTTTTTTATTATTTTATTATTATTATTATTATTATTATTTTGCTTTTTCTGAATACTTTTCGAATTCGAATTTTTAATGAATAATCAGTTTTTAATGAATTTGTATTTTTGGGGAATAATCGGATTTTTAGCGAAAAATCGTTTTTCGGAATTTTTGTGAAAAATTGATTTTCTAGTAAATAATTGTTTTTTTTTTATGAAATTTTGAATTTTGGTGAAAAATTTTGTAAAAAAAATTATAAAAAATTGATTTTTTTTTTAAGAAATCAAAAAATTTTTAAACAAAATAATTTTTAACAGAAATAACAAACATAGGTTTTACAATGTTATAATGTTATTTTAAACATCCAAGTAAATTTTCAAAAAATGTTAAACAATAGTCGGGTGTGAAACGGTAGAAAAGTTCTAATGTAAAAAAAAAAAATTTCTTTAGGTATAAAAAGTTTTTTGCTCTGCTGCGAGAAATTAATATTGAGAAATATTGAAAAATTTTATTTTTTTTTATAAAAAAATGTAAATAATTGTGTAAAGATAAAATAAAAAATTCAAAAATATAAAATGTTTTATTTCAAATATTTTTTGAAAGAAAAACTCCACTTTGACCATATTTTGTGTTCAAATGAATTTAATCAATATTAAGCATCTTAAATAATGTATGGCGTTTGAAATCTTATAACTAAATAAACAGAAATAAAATAAATAAAATTTTTTTTGGTATTGAAATGTTTTCTAATATTTTTTAGACGTCAAAAATGTATATACGTTTGTCAAAAATGTATATACGTTTGTCAAAAATTCTACTACCCTTATGAGCCTAATAAAAATGATATTTTCACACAGGCCCAATGTGTTTTTTTTTAAATAACATATAACACCATAAATCAAATAACATATTTTGTGAATTGGATAAATGATATAAATTATGTCATTTTTTATATAACTAAAATATATACATAACATATGTAAAAAATAAACAACAAAATACATACATAAGTATGTAATCATACATATGTTTAAGAAATTACTTTATTTTAAAGCCGACCATTGGGGAAAATAATAATAAAATATTAAAAAGAAAATCGATAAAACCTAGTGGGTAAAACATTTTTTCCAATGAACTTGAGAAGTTTATATAATTTAAAACATGATTAATGTTTAAATCATTTTTTCTTTTTTTTAGAAAGTGTGAAAAAATATTTTTTTCTATATTTAAACTTATTTAAGAATATTATTTTAAGAGACTTTATTATTTAAATTTAAAATAAAAATATAAACAAATCAATTCAGGGTTATATGTATGAAATCTTAATATTTGCATCATTCATTTTCAATGTTTTTATGCTTATATTTTTCTCCTGCTAATTTCCGCTTTAGCTTTTTATTTATTTATTTATTTTTAAACATTTCAATGGCAATTTTATTAACACTTATTTCCTTAATAATATAGAAAATCAATAAAGATTTTAAGTTTAAAGGGAAATATTTAATAAAAAAATAAATAACAGAATTTATTATATATATATTTTTTTTCGTACTAAAAAGGATAATAATTCTCCTTTTTTGATTTTTTTTTTTTAATATAATATTAAACTTACGAGTACGTTCACACTAGTGAAAAATTTGCCAAAATGACGTAACCACTATATAAAATATTTCCTAGTTTTTCTTTTTTTTTTTGATGGGAAAACATTTTTTACTTACGTAATCACTAAGAATTTTGCCGAATTTTGTATGCCGCTGTTTTCTCTCACAAAAAATTTGCAAGATCAAACAACGGCAAACAATATTTTTGTGAAACTAGTGGTAACGCAATTTTGATCAAATATTTGCCAAATGTGAACAAAGCTTAATGATTTTTTTTTTAATTAAGATTGCATAATTACTTTAAGAGTTTTTTATTTTTCTTTTAATAAAAAGAGATGCAAATAAATGAATTAGCTTGCTTAAATATTTCTTATTTACTTTATTTCATAAGTTTAGTATTGCATTAATTTAAAATATGTACCCTTTGAAATAAAATTAGTAAAAACTAAGGCTATTTTTTTTTTATAAATAATAGATGATAGATTTTGGCTCATTATAACCTGCATTAGTTTTTAAAAAAATGAATTTTTATGCTATAAATTGATAATAATACCTCCAAATTCTTTACTCTTGGCTTTATTATATTAAAAGATTTCTAGAATTAATATTTTATTTTACTTTAGTAACACAATGCGTATGATTAATATTAATTTTTAATTATTTAAGATATTTTATTATAATTACTAAATTGAGAAAGATTTTATTATAAATTTCAAAAGATTTTAAATGATAAGCTTTTAATTGTTTATAAATGATTTAAAAAATTATAATGGCCATTATTAGATAACTAAACAAGCCTAAAACTTCAAAAAGTTTGTTTGAAAAATTATAATATTTAATTTAATTGCTATGAAAGTAATAATATTTCTTTAGGCTATTTAAATTAAATTTATAAGATTAACATCTCCAACAATGTTTAAATTCATTTTGAAAATATTCTGTAAGCGTGTGACCAAGAAATTAATAAAAATTTTCTAAATAAAATTTTTCACTAGTGCACATAGATTTTGAAGAGTTTTAACTTTAAATTGCTGAAGATGAAGTTATAATATTTAATAATTGAATTAAATGTAAAATTTATTTATTTTCTATTACACAATAATAAAAAAAATAAAACTCAATCCGAGACAGATTACAACTGATTCTGTAAAACGAAGGAATAATTTATTGTTGTATTTTTGTAAAATAAATTGTTTTAAAATATCCGGTTTAATGACCTTAAATAAAATTTAATAGTCATACTTTTGTTCATTCCACGCAAGCTGGTACCTAAGGTACTGTCAGACTAGTAAATATTTGTCAGAAACTGACAAATATTTCTTTGCCGTAATGTGACCATAAAATATTTTTGTGTGGCGAACAACAAATCAGCTGAGTTTGGGCAAATAAAATTACTTAATAGCAAATAAAAAAGTTTTTAATGTGAACACACTTAATGGAAAATATTTTCGCATTTTTTATTTGGGGGGAAAATATTTATTTAATCTTACAAAATTTTTGTAAGAGAAAACAATATCAAATAACAGTTGTATTGAACCTAAATCATTAAAATGTAAAAAATATATACATATATATAAATAAATGAAAAGTTTTAAGCAATAAATTCCGCTAATAAAATATTGCTGATCTTTTTAATAATTTTATTAACTTTTTGCTTAAGCAAGCAAAAGTAAATAATATATTAAAGCAGGATATGTATATTTTATATCCTTAATTGGTACGAAAAAATGGTTTAACATCGGAATTATTGGATATACAAACAGTGACCGATAATCACTTGTTTACTACGCGAGTATTATGCACCATCATTAGTTTATTATCATTAGGAGTTATAGCGCATTTTATGTTATATTTTATATTTTTTAGTATACCCTATATTACAGGACGATATAATCAAATTGTAAGGATATTTACACCAACAATCTTCTTCTCTTATGTTCTGTTGCACATATTGTAAGTAAAATTTTCAATGGGGATACAGAGTAAAATTACAATCGTAAACTGGGCATATAACTGAGCAAAGTCTTCGGGCACATAACTTAGCAAGTCAGAGGACTGTCTCTAAAAGTTTTTGTTAAAATTGGACAATATTTTCAACTAGCATCCATATAAGTGGTATAACGTAAACACGGAAAAATTGTGATTTAATTTTAATGAAAAGTTGTAGAAACAATCCTCTGACTTGCTCAAGTATGTACCCGAAGTCTTTTTAGTTTGCTATTGAAATATTACCCTGTAGCCTTATTGAAATTTTATATTTGCGGACATCCTAATATGGACCAGGAAGGGATTTCTCCACAATTTATATAATAAAAGCTAGGTACATATCTTTAGAAGATGGCTGGTATAATTATACTTTTTAACCGTATTTTTTTTTTTTTTACAATTTTACTCAACACTCTATCTTATTTCATCTTTAATCCACATCCCAACCTTTTTAAAGTCTTCTTATTTTTTTCTTCCACTTCTAAAGAAGCTATCGAAGCTGCTCCATATCATTAAATCATATTTGTTTATATTTATAGTAAAAAAAAAATATTGTTTTCGACGGTTTGATGAAATAATTTTTGAAGACAAATAATTTTTTAAACGTGACCCATGAGAAAACATGTTTTCCTATTTGACTATATTTCATATCTGTCTGAACAAACAAAAATGGGGAAATAGATGTGTGTAATGTGACCAAAAATAAACAACGTATTACTTTGGAAAAATTTTATGTACGTTCGGACAAACAAATTCGAAACAAACATTTGCTTCATCTGACCGTCTTACTATGTAGCTTTTACAATAATTACTGCGAGGTTTTTCTTCATCAGGTCCTTATTACGATGCCTTTTAAGGAGGTTTAGTTCAATATCTACTAAGGAGAAATGTAAGAGTATCAATTACATTACCTTAATCAGTATTTAAATGATTTATTTATTAATTTAACTTAATTAATTAAACAAAATGAAAAAACTAACTTCATTGGCTATCGGATTGATGGGCCTGAATACTAAATTTCAATAAATTTCAATTTTATTCATATAGAAAATTTTTAAAAAATTAGTCATTCCAATTATCTATGGCTCCATATTTCATTATTTTCATACAATAGTGTAAGATCTAAATCTCTAATCTAACTGTATTAAAAATCTTGTTATAATAACTACAATAGTTTACACGTTCTAAACAATTTCTTTCATTTATGTTATGGTACGTATGATTAATATTAATTTAGAACTTTTATCTATATTTAGCTATAACCTCAAAAATTATATTTGGATTTTTAAAATTCAAAACAATTTTAAATGCCAAGATCTTTTGGTAGTCGTTAAAAATTATATAAAATATAATAAACTATTCAGAAGTTATAAAATTTATAAAGAATATTTCATAAATTACAGATGTAAAAAAAAGTACTAAATGTTAATTAAAATTCATCAGCCATAGTTTGTTTCCAGATCTCAACAATTTACAATACTTTTTATATTTATTTAAATGGACAATTTTTGTTATGTATATCTTTAAAATTTCCTTTTAGAAATTTGAAAACGAATTTTAATTTTTAACATTTTTAAATTCTTTTTATCAAAATTGCTTTATTTTGACACTTTGTTTTTATATTTATTGACTCTTTAACATATTTTTGAAATTTAGGGCATTTTCATCCATTAGTTCAAAAAAATTTGTGAGTTACGTATGATTAATATTAATGGCCGTTTAAATAAATTTAACTATAACTTCCATATTCTGAGAGCAATTTATGCAAATTTAATTATTTTTGAAAGAGAATATTTTACATTTTTATATCAAATTATTAAAAATATGCATATAGTATTATTGATTCTTTTATCTGAAATTAAAAAAAAAAAAAAAAAAATTTATAATTGTAAAAATTACAACATTTATTTAATATCTTTTTTGAACGCTCAGTAGCCTCTCCCTTGTTGATGGTTTAATTTTCTTAAAAATTTACTTTTAAGGCTTAAATTGTTCTCGTTATAGTTCCCAAGTTTAGTGATGATCAAAGCTTTCATTTCAAAGTTGTAGTTTACTTTAAATTTATTTTCCAGTTAGACACACAGTGCGTATGATTAACATTAATTATGGGTTTTTTTTTTAACAAAATTTTCTATTAGTTCTACATTTTTTTTAAGAGATTTTAAAAATTTTAATTGATTTTAAAAACTAAGATTTCTATCTTTTAAATATAATTGAAATTTTAAACTTGTGTTTTATACAAAAATCTGTATTTTTAACTATAAAAATAATTTACGATTTTATAAAATTATAAAAATTTAATTTAAAAATATTATTTAATCTAAAACAAAACAAATAAAATGTGTATTGATAAAAAAGTTCATTTAAAATGCTGATCACATATTTTTCTTGATAATTTTACTTTTCGAAACTTTAGAATACTTTAGAATACTTTCCTCATATAAACTCACCTGTTCAACTTTGTTTTTCTATTAAACATTTCCAATTACACAAGACATGTTATTGTTTATTACAAAACTTGTTTTTCACACTAACACTATCAGCAAGGGGTCTCAGTGTCAGTGCATAGATTCATAAGAGCTATGCATAAATATGTTTAGATGGTTGCCGGGCTGACTGCATGTCTAACTGAATGAGTGGCTGTATTGGTAAATGTAATTGTAGTTTGTTGTCATGAATACAAAACGAAAAGAAAATTAAAAGTGAAAAACAGAAGGAAATAAGCTTCATAAAACAAATGTAAAATGTAAATACGAAATAATCCCATCTAATGTGTTTTTGTGTTTTCATCATCGCCATCATTATTATTAACAACAACGTAACAACAAATACAATGTTACTGATATCTACCTAAAAATTCATGTTTTTTTATTTTAACAACGACCAATACATAGAAAGAATAATAACAGAAAACAAAATCGAAGACAGTTATAAAATCATGAGCTTGAATAGACAGCAAATAGTATAGCATATATTTTGGCGTAGGTGTTTCAACAGAAAGGGAAATTGTATGTAAGCAAGAGAGGTCGTCTGTTTACCAATAACAAGTTACAACAATTGTCACGTTTATTTTATTAGTTTTACTTTTTTCTTTTTCTTTCCCTTTCATTATTTTTTCTTACAAACAAATCTAGATGAATGTTTAAGCAAAATGTAGATAGAAACCAGAAATGTGTTTTATAAAATGAAAATGTATTTATTAACAAGAATAGAAAAGCCTATAATTTTAAGAGATAAACCTTTATAGGTAAACCTACAATGTTTTAAGTTTAATAATTTAAAAAAGACTTTTCAGGTTGTTTAAGAATCATAAAGTTTTTAGGGAGGGATTTTGTGAGTATTTCTTTAATAAATAATAGCAGAAAAACCAAATTAAGGTTAAAAAAAAGATAATTTGAAATTTAAAATGTAATTTGGAATTGAATGAACTAAAATACTAGTATGGTTTTAAAGGGCATAAAAAATAAAAAAATATTAATTAAGTATTTTAATAAAATATTTTAATTTTTACTTTATTTTATTTGAAAAAATTAAACTTTTATTTGTTGTGGTTGTAATTTCTTTGATAAATTAGTATTTTAAAATATTTATTTTTATTTCATAAATTTCACTTTTAACTTCAAAAATTCAATTTTAATATTTTATTATTTTTATACAATAGTTTACTGTCTAAATTTCTATTCAAGCTGCATTTAAATTTTTATCCTAATCGCTCCAATAGTTTACAAGTTACATTTAATTTTTCCACTTTGTGTCGTGTTGCGTACGATTAATATTAATTTGAAACTTTTCCTATAAATTTAGCTATAATTTCGGAAATTTGCTATGGATTGTTAAAATCCAAAAGAATTTTGAATGCCAAGCCTTTTGGTTGTCATTAAAAATTATATAAAATATAAAAACAATTGAAACATTTTAAAATTTATAAAGAATATTTCATAAAAAAGTAAATAGTAAGAATTCAAGTTAATTCGATTATTATTAACATTATTATCAATAATAATGAAAAATATATTTTCTTATTTTAATAGCTAAAAATTTTAAATAAAAAATTAATAATTTTTATTTTAAATAAAAAATTAATAATTTTTATTTTAAATAAAAAATTAATAATTTTTATTTAATGTAAAAAAGTAACAAAAAAAGAAAATAAATAAATAAATAAATAATTTTTATTTAAAATAATAAATTAATATTTTTTATTTAAAATAAAAAATTAATAATTTTTATTTAAAATAATAAATTAATAATTTTTATTTAAAATATTAAATTATTATAATTATAATTATTATTATTATTATTTTTAATGCTTTTCTTAAATAGAACAGTATACAACATTTATATTTCTTATACAATTCTTACTTCCTATTTTTAACAAATTACAAGCTTTTAGCTTTTAATATCTTTCTAAATTTTTCAGAATTTACATTTTCCAAAACAAGCTCGAAATTAATATTAATCATACGCTCTATGGCTCTGTTTTGAAATAGAATGCAAAAAGCTATGTATAGATATAACTTCTCGTTCTAAAACTTGGTATAAAGTTAAAGGATAAGTGAATATTTAATGTATTGTAAACTGATATTTTACATTTGTTATTAGTTATGGTCAATTATGTAATTATGTAAGATAGAATAGCAAAAAGTAATTTTTGGGCACTTAAGTTCAAAATATTTAGACCATTGTGACAATATAAAACATAATACAGATTAATTGTGACAAGTCAAAAGGCAACCAGAGTACTTTCTAAAGCCTATAATATATTTTAACTCAATATCCGTTTTTTGATACGATGGTGGGAGGTCTAAAAAATTTGTCATCTTTTTAGCACGAAATAATTGTTAAAATTCTCTTCATTGTTATTTCCACAACAGCCGTAAGGTTGTCACTTTCGCCTTGAACAATGGGCTGTTGTACTGATGCAAGCTGCTTTGAAGGAGCAATTAATTTGTCCCTTGCACCTTTCTCTTAGCCATTTTAATGAGCAGGGCAGTCTTGACTACTTTTAAATGATGAAAATTAACTTGCAGGATAATGTAATTCCTTTGTGAAGTTGAAGTCATATTGATCATCTCAGTCCTGATCAAATACTTTCTCCACTTTCTTTAAAAAATTCATCTGCAAACTTTGAATGAGCGTATTCAAGACAATGAGAACTCAACTCATGATAGTCTTTAGATTTCCTGCCATCCTTATACTTTCTCCTGTTGTCTCGTCGTTAAATAAGTACATAGAAGGACTCACAACGATAGTAGATCTTTTCACGGCTTTCACAAAAAGGTGCCAAGATGTCCCTGTGTACTACGACAACATTCCTTCTAGGCTTGAAAACCCTGGCTTCCTTCCAGTTGCATACGGTGATTTCAGGATTTCCGGACTGTTTGAAATAAATTATCACCTCTGGTATGTAATTTCTACAGGATAGACTACATTGAGTCTAATAATCTTCCTTATAACTTCATAAACGATGACCGGTTGTTTCTTTTGTTTATATAGGCCGTTAGCTTAAAGCGGCCGCTTTACTAATCAACATTGCCGCGTTGTACGAAGGGTACCAAATTCTCATTAAGAACTCTCCATAATACTCTCATATCCTTTCTTCACATCAGATAATAATTGCAGTGAGAAATTATGCCATTAGCTTCATTTCGATCAAGCGGATGGAATGATATTTGGCCACCTCACTGAAGTATCAGTTTATCGAGTTGTAAAACTTGACATATTTCCACAAGAATAAAAATTCTTCAGGAGTTTATGACTCCTTTGGCTATTTATCTCACAGTTCTAGAATGCAATCATCGCCACTCACTTCTTCGACTTAACATTATTTCAGGCATTTCCCTAATTCGGGAAGCTACTAGCCTTTTGTTGGCACATGTTACAGAAATTTTTAAGGTTCTTGATTTGAGGTGCAGAGAAATCGCATCTTTTTTTTGTTTTACAATCATTTTTGGAAGCAGCTTCTTCTGCAGTTGGCTGGCCACACACTTAAGTACAATTTGGCTTGATGTCTTCCATCATTAATGACTTTGGCTTGAAATCCCTCTATGAAACAAAATTAAAGATTTTTTTTATTACGTAACATTAAAATAAAAATTCTTCTTATTTAAAATCAGTTTAAATAGTTTAAATTCTTTGAAAAATACGGAACTTATAACGAGTTAAGTAAAAAAGTTTTAAATTAATATTAATCATACGCACCTGGGTATCGATTTGAAATAAAATGTTAATTAATTAATAACTTTTGAAGTATAAAGGCGATTGTTTTGAAATTTAAAGTATTGCTAGAAAAGAAATTAAGATTATTGAATGTGAAATAGAGGCTGATCTTTAGGATGGCAAAATAAAGGACTCATAATTAGAGTGTTCATAATTCTTCTGTTTATAATAGGAGTTTTTTCAGTGCGTTAATAATAAAATTTTGTATGTTGGTAGTGTATATTATAATATTCTTAAATTTAGTAGTGAATTTCTG
Organism: Protocalliphora azurea; assembly: GCA_932274085.1. NCBI lineage: Eukaryota > Metazoa > Arthropoda > Insecta > Diptera > Calliphoridae > Protocalliphora > Protocalliphora azurea. The sequence continues at coordinate 14,879,202 of OW026523.1, forward strand.
CTGTGCCAAAGTTCAGTACTTTTGTTATACGATTATTGATGAACTGCTAGATTAAACTTTTTTTTTTTCAAAATTTCTTTAGATTTGAAATCTTTAGGAGGTATGTTGTTTAATAATTTTCAACATAATATGAGACTAATCAAATAATTGTACAGACAATTATTTGATTAGTCTAAATTATGTATATATTATTCATTAGTCTGGTTACGTTTGCAATTTTCTTTATTATTTCCCAATACATTTCAATGGCCTTTAATATATTTTTTCCATATATTCCAACCATCTGTTTCGTCTGCTTACCTTCTCTGTAAATATTTTTCCCCAAAAATCAAACAAATTTTATTCTAATTTTTGCTTCACGCTGACGTATATAGTTTCGTTTTTCTCATTATTTTATTAATTATTTTTTTCCACAAATCTCCGCACACTGACGTCACTTAGATAAGATTTGAAAAAAATAAATAAAAAGTTTGTGTTATAAATAAAATTCAAACAAAAGTTTGCAAAATCTTTTTTTTTTTTTTTTTTTTTTTTTTATCTAACCGAAAAGCTTTAAGTGAAATTATAAAGCACGATAGTGTAGGCGGAAATAAGTGTTTGCTAGACATTTTGTTAAAAAGAAAATGTTCGATACTTAATGTCAACAAAAAAAAAAAAAAAAAAAAAAACATCGATTTATTTTAATTAATTGTTCTTTTAAAGGGATTAAGCACAACAATGTTGCTTTGTTGCATATTAGTTTAGGTTTGTTTTCAATTTGTTATTTTGTTTAATATAAGTAGCACTAATTTGTTTACAAAAATTTCGAGTCTTAAATTTTATTATGTAAATTGTTTAAGTTTTATATATTTTACATACAGAAGTAAACAAATTATTTGTATCTCATGCATTAAGAATTATATGGTGTGAAATTTTTCTAAACAGATAAGAACTTTGGATTTGTGTTCTAATAAATAAACAAGAAAAGAATATTAATGGTGAGGAAAAATAAAAATATATTTAATGATTTTTCCAAAATAGAAATTTTAACAAAATGTTTGATTTAGCTTTCTCATGATTCATAAAAAAATTTCAAAATTTCTTTTAAATATCTTTTTAAAAAGAATTTGTTTTATTTATAACCCAACAAGTAACACAAGCTGCCTGCCTAATTTTACAATATTTTTTTACTTATTTATAGGCAACATTTGTTTAAATAGTTTTTCCTTATAGATTTTTTTTATAATGGTGTTATATTAGCAAATGTTACAAGTTAAAACTTTTGCGATTTAATGCAAAAAAAACTTTTGCTCTTATTTTAGGGTTTTTGACCACGTTTATTATTATTTCAGGCAGTGCAGTTTATGGTTTTTAGTTTTTCATTTCTTATTACTTTGCAATGGTCTAGTTTGTTTGCTTAACATATGTTTACTTAATTTTGTTTTTATTAGATTTTTTTTTTTTAGTTTGGAAAAATATTGTGGTCATAAGAAAAGGTTTTATGTTTATTTAAATAAATATAATTTAGTAATATTTAAATCAAATTACATCTTTTTTGAAATATTACAAAACAAAATTGTAATTTAAAAAATTATACAAACTTATGATTTTAACATGAAAGGAAATTACATAATTATCATATTTCTATTAAAATTTTTATAATTTCTTCCTAAGGCTTAGTCTCTTGGCTTTCAAAATTCTTTTAAATTTTTGCAATCACTTTATAAATGCAAAAAATATAAAGACTTTACTGAAAAGAGAGGAATTAATATTAATCATACGCATCCGAGTATTAATTGAACTATCATTATATAACTTCTATTACAAATAAGCAAATGCTTTGAAACCTGGTGTTCTGGTAGAAATCATATTAAGCTTCCGATATCTTGAAATCATACAAGTTTAGCTGCATTATGAGAGGAGCTTACATATGCAAAATTTTAGTGTCCTTTGGATGTGAATTGTTATAATAATTTTTAAAATTAATAATTTTTTTTGTTAAAGTTGAAACTAGGCAAGTTGATAGAGAACATGTTATTTTCTTATAAAATAAAAGACTAAGACCCATAGGATAAGTTATAGGTTCAAGATATGAGGATTGTGTTCACAATTTTAAAGTAGCTCTTGTATAGATTTTGTGTTTGAAATAGACCTAGATCGCCATAAACTAAATTTGAACTAGAACTGCACTAGAAACTAACTAGAACTAAACTGGAACTGTAATCGAACTGACCCATTAAACTAGAACTGAAGTAGAACTAAATTATAACTGAACTGAAAATGAACTCGAACTAAACTAGAATTGAACTACAACTGAACTAGAACTGAAGTAAAACTGAACTAGAACCGTACTGGAACTGAACTAGAACTGAAGTAAAACTGAACTAGAACTGAATTGGAACTGAACTAGAAAGAAACTAGAACGTAACTAAAATTGAACTAGAACTGAACTGGAACCCAACTAGAATTGAACGAGAAACTAGAACAAATAAACTAGTACTGAACTAGAATTCATCTAGAACTAAACTAGTACTGAACTAGAACTAAACTAGAACACAACTAGAACTGAAATATTAATGAACTTGAACTCCACAAGAATCGAGAAATGAAATATAAATGAACTACAAATGAACTAGAACTGAACCAGAATTGAACTAGAACTAAGCTAGAACTGAACTGGAACTAAACTATATCTGAACTAAAATCGAACTAGAACTAAAATTGGATTGGACTTGATCTAAAAGTGGAGAAGGACTGATAGAACACTCAAGTAGATTAAAAAAAAAAAACTGATTTAGAAGTGAAGCAGAACTAGAACTAAAGAGTTGTACATCAGCTCAACTATTAAGTCACCAACTTTATACCATTCCAGTTTAACTTTAATCGAAGTTATTGATATAATCTTAAATCGCGTTCAAATTTCCATCTAAAATATTATTGATATAATTGTAGCAAAAATTTTATATTTTTATAAAGTGTCAGATTTTATTTATTTCGAACTCTTGATTTAATACCATATTGACTTTAAACGTACTACAAGATTACTTTTAATCGAGGACCTTTTTCGAACAAAAGATTAGCTTTAACCCGTCCTAAGTTAATCCCAGATTAAATTTATAAGCAGCTCTTTTAATTAAAGATCTAGATTTAATTCCTTGTGTAAAACATTTTTATTTTTACAGGAAAATTTATTTGATTTTTTCTTTCTTTAATTAAGCACATTGACTAATTTCAAATTTTCCACGAACTGTAAATGTTAGTGGGAAATAAAGTCATGTTTTGTAAATATGTACAGAGAAAAAAATATGTTATAAATATGTAATAAGTAAGCACACGAGTAATTAATAAAGCTAGAAAAATAAAATATATATATATATATATATATATATATTTTTAATTTCTGAATAAACGATGATAAAATATTTTTCTTTTGCCCATATTACGGTTCCAATTTGTATTTCATAGTATTTCTTATAAATCTAAACTAAAATTTATATTCTTAGCCTTTAAAGTTCTTTCAAAAATTTTAAATTGCCTTTAAAATATAAAATTTATAAGCAAATTTGTGAAACAAGTTATTATTAATATTAATCATACGCAGCGTGGTACTATTTAGAATACAAATGGTTATTACTTTATAAATTTTAAATTATAAATGCAATTGATATGAAATTAATTATGATGAAAGAAGACAAAATATACTTTAAATAATTTTTAATTTAACACTTGAAACTTTACTACACTGTGAGCCACAGCGGCTTAAAATTGATAAAAAAATAAAAAAAATTCCATTTTTAGAAATTTAATAAAAACAATTTATTCATCTTTTTTATAGCTTGCATTTTTCTTTTTAAAATTTCTTCCAAGAAAAATATTCTTTTGTTATTTTGCCTTAATTTCCTCACATACTGCAATATTTTGTTTATTTTATAAACATTTCATTATTTGTAAATTTTATTTTCTTTTAAATTTTGTTTATTTGTAAATTTTGTTTATGTTTAGAAATTTATTTATATTTTCTTAAGATTTAAAGTGCTGAAAAACATATTAAAATTCCTACATTTTACTATTGTTTTTATAAATATTTTATTACAAACAAATCGAAATTAAAATCAAGTATATTAAACAGCTGTTGTTTAATTAAATATATAAAACTATTTTATTTGATAAAATAATTAACACAAATTTTAAAAAATATTATTTTTAAAATTATCAAAATATATTTCAGCTTCCAAATTATTATTTTTTCTTTTATCTTGAATATATTAAAGTTTCATTAGATTCTAATTTTTTTTTTTAAATTAAAATGTTACAATGTCAATTAAATTTAATTTTATTTTATTCTTTTTCTTCTATTGTAGTAAAAACTTTGTAAATATATATATGTTTTTTCTCTTTATATTTTTTAATTAATTTTTAATTGTAGTTTGTGTCTTTTTTTCGTTTTTCATTACATTTTCACTTCCTCCTTCGGTTGTGTCTAAAATTTTTTCATTTAACATGTGTTAATAGGAAATTATTGTTATAGGCGGCATAGTAAACATCATATTATAAATAAAATAATTGTTTTATTTGTAATTCTGTAATATATTATAATAATAATAATAGTAGGTGTATTTGTTAGTTAAGCCAGGAAAAAATAAATAAAATAATTTTATTTGTAAATTGACAATTTTATAAGAAGAAATGAGAATCGATATTATATAATTTGCCGAAAGCAAATAAAGTATTTAGTGTGCGATTTTAAGATAAAAAAAGTCTAATATAGGTTTTTTTACCTTTTTGTTTAATCGTTTAAGTAATTGCTGATACAGCAATATAATTTGTAGATTTTTTAATGTATCCCTTAATTAGTTATTTAAATACACTGCCTGCCACTTGAATAAGTTTTTTAACTTTAATTAAGTATATCTCCTTAACTAAAGTTCAGAAAAAAATTATTTTTTGTGCAACCAAATTTCAAAGTGTTGGCTTTAGTTTCCTGAAGAAATAAAAAATATACTTATTTTGTTATACTAAAATTATGAATTTATTTAAAGACATATATTTCTGTGGTTTGAGTAATTTAAACGAATAATCAAACACAAATTTTAAATTATTAAAATTATTATGAAATAATTTTATTCGATTATTTTAATCGGTTACTCTAAAAATTTTAATCGGTTATTCGAATTTTAGTTGGTTATTCGACTGAAATTCTATTGCCATAGAATTTTAATCGATTAATTTATTGACTTTATTGGAATTCTTGAATTATAATTATATTTTAAATGTGTAAATTGATTTTATAAATTTTTGTAGTATTACTCGAATAATTTTAATTGAATATTCAAATATTTCTCGACAATTTTACTTAAATAATTTAGAAATAACTTTAATAAATTAATTGACTTTTATTTGAATTATTGAATTGAAATCAATTAATCGATTAATTCACAATCGATTAGTTAATTATAATAATGGTTTTAATCATTTACTGCTCTTAAAAATTTCCAAACAATTTAAATTGAAAATTTAAATAATCTTTTTGTTTTTAATTTGGTCAACTTTGTTCATTTTGACTGTACTTTTAGGGCTATTTCTGTTATTAGCAACTAATTTTAATCATTTAATAATATATTTTATTCGGTTACTCGCATAATTTAAAGAATTTATTTACTGTATTTAAAGTAAATAATTTTTATTTCTTATTTATTTGAATAGTTTTAATCGATTAATCGCATTTTCAATGATTACTCGAATTTATTAAATATATTTATATAATTTTAATCGATTAATATAATTTTGCGTTTAACATATACACTTCCGAATAATTAATATAAACGATTTTTTTTATTTTTATTTTATTTTGTTTTTTTCTTTTATTTAAATAGTTTAAATCGATTATTCGCTTGGAAGTTTTAAAACGATTAATTGAGTTATTTTTTATGTTTTGAAATTTCAATCGATTGCTTCAATAGTTTTTATCAGTTACTTAAATTATTTTGATCGAATATTTAAAGCGATTAGAAATTAATAATTTAAGCGATTAATCTAAAAACTTTAATTTGATCTTGCATGATTTATTATCTTATGTCTACTTTTTAGCACAATTTATGACTTATATGTTACTTAAAATTAAAATTTTGAAGCTGTCAAAAATGCGAATAATTTTAACTCTAACGAAAAATCGATTTATTTGTTTTTTTGTTTTTAACAAAAATAAAAATTTTAATGATTTTTTTCTGTAATGGAAATTAAGGATTCTTATCCCCTTTTTGAAATTTAAACGATTAAATTTATTTTAAACCGATTAATATATTATTTCCAACAAGAAATAGAAATGATCTTAAAGATCTAGATCACATATTGTATGATTAATTATAACTTATATAATTTTGAATAAATATCTCGATATTTATCGAATATTTAATCGATTTTTTATTCATTTTTAGAACAAAATAAAACGCACCCATTAATTAGTTTTTATATCTTTATTTGCTTATACGAATAATCGATCATTTAAAGGTATAAAATAATAACTGTTTCTATTCGAATTAGGTTTTCTTTGTTTTCGGAATCGAAAAAAAAAAATTGTTTTAAAAAATTTGCTTTTTTTTGTTAAATTGTTTTATTTATAAATGATTAATAAGTTTATTAGATTTCTAATAAAAATATTGATTTTTTTATTTCAATTAGTCTCTTTTATATGACTAATTTTAAAATATGTGTTGTTCTTTAACAATCTATTGGATTATATTTTTATATGGCTTCTCAAATTTCTTAAGAGCCTGTGCCTCAAGATAGTTTTTTTTTTTTTTTTTGAAAAATAAATCATTGTGATTTGTTTTGTTAAAGATTATGTGCCTTTGTTTTAGATTAGATTTTCTTGGTAGCAAAAAGCAATTTCTTTTAACAATTTAATTATTACTCACGTGAATTCTTTAGGTTAGCTTATCGCTTCATAATTATTTTTAACTTTATTAAACAAATGATAAATATTATTAAATTGAAATTTTGAGTGTATTTTTTGACCAAATAAAAACGCACTAATTACTAGGGCGATAATTTGCAAAATCAAATAAATAAACAAATGTATTATAAATAAGATTTATTTTTGTCAGAAGAAAACATATTTTGTTTGTAAGTAAATAATGTATAAGTAAGGGTAGTCACAGTTGGGAGAGAGCATTTTATATATTTTTTTTTAATTTCTATAAAATTCTGTTTAATAAATCGTTTATAAATCTTAGATAAATATTAAATTTTATCATGAGCATTAGGCCGTTAATATTTTAATTTATTTGTAGTTTTATTTTTTAAGCCAAAATTGTTATTAATTTACTAATTTTATTCTAATGATTTATTTACTTTTTGCTCCTTAAAGTAGACTTTAAATTTTCTTTAACATCTTATTTTCCTAGAACAGACTCAAGGCAGAAAATACCTTTACCATTTGTTCCTCTAAGCCTATTTCTCTATAGATATTAACATTTTCTATAATTTCTGCTTTAAAAGCAAATAAATTTCCAGTAATAGTATAAATTTTTTTATTTTAAAAATTCTCCCTAAAGTATGCTTTTAAATTGAAATCAAAACAAAATAACATAAATTCCCAGAATTGTGCAATATTTAGCTAGTAAATTGTTTTGCCACAAAATCAAAACAGAAATTTTCGCTATCGAATAACACACTTGACATTGCCTGTGATTTATTAACATATCACGCGCCTAAAAGTAGACTTGACAACAAAATCTTTTAACAAAATTCTTGGAATTATTAGCTTATATGAAAAATTAAATGCCTTTTTTTATTAAATTCGTTTTAAAACAAGAAGAAAAAGTTGCTGCTTTAAATAAACAAATGAATAAATAAAATAAATAAATATATAAATAAATAAAATTGTTACAGAATTTGTATATATTTTTTAACCCCTTAAAATATACTACAAACATTTAAATCCTCCTAAATGTATACTAAATCTTATTTCTTTTCCTTTTTTCTTTTTAGTGCGCAGTTGTCGCACTGGCAAATCAGTACAAATGTCTGAATCGGAAGTACGAGGTCTGTGTTTAAAATCCCGTGAAATATTCCTACAACAACCCATTCTCTTGGAGCTCGAAGCACCTCTTATCATATGCGGTGACATACACGGTCAATATACAGATCTTTTGCGTTTATTCGAATATGGTGGTTTTCCTCCGGCCGCCAACTATCTATTCTTGGGTGATTATGTAGACAGAGGCAAACAATCGTTGGAAACTATTTGCCTGCTTTTGGCTTATAAAATAAAATATCCAGAAAATTTCTTTTTATTGCGTGGCAATCACGAATGTGCCAGTATTAATCGTATTTATGGTAAGTAATTAAAATCTTTTAAATTATTGCTCCAAAACTAAAAAAATATTCCTTATTTTTCCAGGCTTTTATGACGAATGCAAACGACGTTACAATGTTAAATTGTGGAAAACCTTTACAGACTGTTTTAATTGTTTACCCGTGGCCGCCATTATCGATGAAAAGATTTTCTGCTGTCACGGTGGCTTGAGTCCTGACCTACAAGGAATGGAACAAATTAGACGCTTAATGCGTCCCACAGATGTACCCGATACTGGTCTATTGTGTGATCTATTATGGAGTGATCCAGATAAGGACGTTCAGGGTTGGGGTGAAAATGATCGTGGTGTTAGTTTTACATTTGGTGCTGATGTTGTATCGAAATTTTTACATAAACATGAAATGGATTTAATATGTCGTGCTCATCAGGTAATAAAATAATAGTAAGAATAATGATTTTCTCATAAAAATGTTCAAAATCAGCAGCTTAATCCTAAATATTCTCATATTTCATATAAAAATGGGAGCTGTGCTGCTTAGCTCAATATTTTCGTATTGAAAATGGGAACTTAGCAGATGAGATCAATATTTTCGTATTAAAAATGGGAGCTAAGCAACTGAGCTCTTTATTTTTGTATAAAAAATGGGAGCTCTGCTGCTTAGGTCAATATTTTTGTATGGAAAATGGGATCTCAGCAGCTGAGTTCTATATTTTCGTATAGGGAATGGAAGCTCAGCAGCTTAACTCTATATTTTCGTCTACAAAATGGGAGCTTAGTAGCTGAGCTTTATATTTTTGTGCAGAAAATAAGTGGGAGCTCAGCAGCTGAGCTGAATATTTTCGTCTAGAAAATTGGAACTCAGTAGCTAGGCACAATATTTTTTCCCAAGAAAATGCTTGGGAGCTTATTTGCTAGAGAATAATATTAGCCCTGAATTTTTATGTATTTTTATAAAGATTTTTTTCTAGAAGTTTAATATTAATTTTTTGTCTTATAGGTCGTTGAAGATGGTTATGAATTCTTTGCCCGCCGTCAATTGGTGACTTTATTCTCAGCTCCCAATTACTGTGGTGAATTTGATAATGCAGGTGGTATGATGACTGTGGATGATACATTAATGTGCTCATTCCAGGTTAGTTTTCTTCTCTTCTATACATTTACAATTAAATTTAAATATCCTTTCTTTTTTTCAGATTTTAAAGCCCTCCGAAAAGAAGGCCAAATACATGTACAGTGGCATGAATACATCACGGCCAACAACACCGCAACGCAACGCTCCATTAATAGCAACGAATAAGAAGAAATAATACATCCATCCGCTTCCATTTCCTTAAAAGTTATTAAATTATTATATACATATAAAATTTGATAATAATAATTATTATAAAAATACTATAAAAACAACAACAAAAAATAATAAAAATATTAAAAAAGCTACGTGTACTACTATAACAACCAACAAACAAAAAAACATTAAAACAAAAAAATAAATAAAATTTAATTTAAATTTAAGTTTCAAACAAATTTTAATCGACAGCAATCAACCAACCAACCACTACAACAAACTTCTACAAAACAAATAAGAAAAGTTATCCCACTTTAATATAAAAAATAATATTATAAAAGAACTATAAAAATAATCTATAAAAAATAATTATTTAAACATGAGAAAAATGAGATAAAACAACCATAAATATATCTTCTTATATTTAAATTTAAATTAAATAAAAAATTCTGTTATACTTTTTGTTTTTTATTTGGTTTTTAATTTTTTACTTATGAATTTAAATTAATTTCTTTTAAAAGATCTTTATTTAATTTTTATAGTATTGTTAATTTGTTAATTTTTGTTCCTAGAGAACTGGCTTTCTTTTAAAGTAGTGTTACTATTATACTCATGTTAATTACAATTTATCTAAAAATTTAGCCTATTACTGGTTTGGAAATCCTGCCTCAGACTTTTAAAATAAGCCTTTTATTTTCGACACAAAAATATTGAGCTCAATTTATTGGCTTCCAATTATTTTTAGGTAATTCTTTTATATGATTATTTTTCATTTATTAAATGACTTTGGTTCTTTTTGCGTCAGGCATTTTCTAAAGATATATTCCCATAGCCTAAATACTAGGTAATAGAATACAGCAACAAATCAATAAATGTTACCTCGTCTGTGAGTAACATTTATAAAATATTGAAATTATCTTTTCAAAACATATTTTCTGAAATTCAATACCAAATGTATTTTTAGCCTTAAAGCCAGAGTTAAGTATTGAATTAAACTTGTATTACGCTGTAATGTAATAGTATTCTCTTATAAAAAGGGAATTTAAGTCAAAATTATTTCACCTAAAAATGTTCAAATTTTTCGATTATATTTTATATTTCAATTTAAGTAGAATTCCAGTAAAATTTTGCAATGCTTGAGTTTTTGCGCTTATTGTGGAATGAAAAATTTTAACACTTCTATTTAACTACTTCTGAGTGTTACAATTTCAAACAAAAATCATTGCTTAAAGAAGTTGTTCTAAAATCGTTGCATAGAATGAATACTAACGAAATAACACTTCCAAAGAACCAGTTCTGGAATGCAATTTCAAATAGAAATTATTGGTCGTAACGAAAAACCAAAAAGATTACAGGTTATTTTGCACGCATTCTGAAAATAGTTATAAGATGTGCGTTTAAATAAAATGTAACATACATATTTTTAAATAAAAGATGAGCTGAATAAGCCAGAATTAAAAGTAAATTAATTAATTGTAGCATGCTGCAGGATCTTCTGATGTATCATATTATATATAATATATTCGGTAACTACTAGATTTTTTTAGTTTTAAGTGATTTCGCCAATTTTTGGCGCCATCTGTCTATAAAAATTTTAAATTTATAATCGGAATTGATTATTTCTGGAAACTTCTTAAACTCACTTTTGACTTCGTTCCAATTTCTTTCTAATTGTGCTTCTATGTAACAAAAAAATTCTAAATCAGGCTAGAAAATGTTAAATATAGTTATGGTAGGATTAGCATTAATGTCTTTTTATGACACTTTTTCATATAATTATTTGAGTTAATTCAGACTAAAGCAGCACAACAATAACACATCTTGTTGCATTTAGAGTAAACTTGTTATACGACAATTTGTTTTGTAAATTTTTACTACTTTTCAGTACGATACTATTTAAGATCAATTTATCGATTATTTTATTATTAAAACTTATACCTAAGAAGAGAAGAAAAATCAGCAATAACAAATGTTTTGCAGTCTACTAAAAAATACTTAAAAATTATTATTATTATTACTTTTTTTTATAAGCTTTGATTATTCTGAAGCTCAGAGTTTTTCTTAGCTTATTATTTAAAACTTTCTTAGCTTGTTTTGATAAAAGCCCAGCTTTTTGTTGAAGAATACTGAATTTTGAAAAAGTACACAACAAGACATTACACGGCCATACATGTTTGACAACTGTTAGGAGCTTCTCCACTTTTTGGGCTTGGAATTCATTATTGTGATTTTCTTTTTCTAAACCAAGTTTCGTCTCATTCGTTAATTCTCTACATTTTTATTGCTCTGAAGTCCAATTTGTTGATCCATAATAGTCACTTAATTGAGATTTTCTAATAACTTCAAAATATAAATTTTAAAATATTTTTTGTTGTACGTCTTTGACTACCCTTTGGAAATGGACAAAACAACGGATTTAAAAAATTTGATCTATTTGTTTCTGATTGTAATCAAGAAAAAAAAAAAAAAAAAAAATAATTAACGTTAATAGAAGTCATTACCTAAAATAAGTGTTATATTTTATTTGAACGTACACCTTAGAATAAATTTTTTTTGAAGCTTTCATTTAATTTATAAACCTTTTTAATTAGTTTGAACTCTTTTATAATTCTTTCAATGTGATTATAATAATCTAAAAGATGTAATTAAGGATTCTATCAGGGAGGTTATTGCGCATTTCGTTTCGAAAAGAAATTCATTCGAAATTGCATTTAAAATATATTGATTTTAGAAAACGTTTTCTTTCGAATCAAAGTACACAATAAACCCCAGGTATGTTATGGAAAACGAGTTCGAACAAAAAACGATATAAAATCGAATAAAGCTGTGATCATAGAATACAAGTAGAAGTTTATGCGAGAGGCACTTCGAACTAAAATTTTAAAAAATTACTAAATTTTTTTCAAAACACAAAAACAAAATATATGTGACTACATGTATTTTGTTGTTGCATGAATTAGGTTTTTGACAATTGAAGCAGGTTTTTTTTTCTCTCACATAAATATCTACTTATTAATCTATGTTTTAAACTAAATATGTTGTCATTTGACAAGAAACAAATAGAACTAGAACAAAATTTGAAATCGATCGTTTTCTACCACTTCTAAAAACAATTCGTTCGTTTTTGTTTCAAAACGTATATATTTTAACATTTTAATTTAAGGTACACGTTTAAATAAGATGACACTTTTAATGCTTATAACTTTAAATATTTATTCTAATCATAATATCATTAAAATATATGTAGATATGTCAGATTTAATAATAGTTCAAATATTAGAAATCCATTGACTCTTTATTTTGTAGAGAAAAGAGCACATTTTCAAATTATTAAATTTAACATATGAGAAAATGAGTTTGCATATGATTAAACGTACAGTTTAATCATATGCAAACGACTGGTGACCATAAATCATTCTTTTTCTCATACAAGATCAAACAAAGGCAAACTAAATTTTGAGAGCAATTTTGTTACACCTAAAAATAATGAAAAAAGGAAACCAAGATCAAAACAATGAATAACTGTATCTGGTGTGGAAGTGTATAATGTAAAGATTTTTTTTTTACAGAGAAAAGACAGGCGTTTGAATTAATAATTTAGATATTCTTTTTTTTGTATAAAATCTCTTAAATTTCTTGACATTACATCCATTTTATAAACAAAAATAAAAAGCATTTAGAGGTTTTATAAATTAAATGAATTAACATTTATTCATGTATTTAATGTATTTTTTTTTTAATTAAATAATATACTTGTTTCAAATGAAGCTTGTGAAGAAAATAAAATATATTCAAAAGTAATATTAAAGCTGCTATAGACGTTGAAAAAAATCCAATAATTTTCTGACCTAAAATTCAAAAGATTTTTTTTTTTGTTTCAAGTACTCAGTTAAAGTTAAAACTTTAAAATTGTAAAAAAAACTGAAACAGGTTTTATTTAATAGAAAAAATTTCAAATATTCCAAATTAAAAAAAAAATATGATTTCATAACCCTGGAAGCAATTATGTAAGCCAAACGGAAGGACTTACTGGTAGCTATTAAATCTAACAGTCACGGTAGCTTCAGTGCAGTTTTATTTTTAACTTTTTGAGGAAGAATTAGAAAAAATATATATTTTAACTTTTTTTGTATACTAATCATTTGGTTTAATAGTTGACATAAACTAAATATCTAGACCTTAAATCCTTCAAAAATGTTATGCTATTTAATTTCATAAAATTTTGCTCTCCCCATTAGAGAGTTAATAAGATGTGATTTTAGTTTGAAATGAGTGGCCTCGAATCAATATTAAATTGGTATTATTAATTTCATGGCTTAAATAGGGAAAACTATATTTCTTACAAAATAGTTGGCATACTTGGAAACTTTTTTAATTGCATTGTTTCCGTCAGATGCTTCTAAATATTGAAAATTTTTTGCTTTGAAATTATAATTTAAAATTTTAATTTAAATATGAATATGAATTTGCATATTTAAATTAAAATTTTGATTTATTTTTATAATTTTGTCAATGTCTACGTTTTTCTTTTTTAAGAAAATATTACTTAGATTTAGTCTAAGATTTACAAGGGTATATTAACGGAAATAATGCTATAATTCTCAAAAATTTTATAATTATTTTAGTTCTTATGAAAATTGGACTTAAATATTTTAAAATGGATCTCGTTTAACTATGAAATTACCAATGTCTTTACGAAATTGTTTTGAATTGTTCATTATTAAAATTCCCCAGGATCTTTCGAGACATATTGCTAAGATATGATGGTTTAGTTTTAAAATCTGATATGGGAAGTGAATTGAAGTGAATAAACTTCATTTTGTATTAATTCCTCATATTGGATTTAATTTTATATAGGAAATTCTGGTTTTATATTTTAAAATTACTTATATAAAAAAATTTCTATATTAAATTTTGAATTAAAAAAAAAAAAAAAAATCAAGTGGTAGTTACTTCAAACATTTATTAAGATTTTCTTCTATCATGCAACATTTTTAAAATAGTTCTTTTTTAAGCGTTTTCATTATTTTATTTATTAATATTGTTTATAATTATTTTTTTTAATAATTTTCTTATTATTTCAAAATCCTTTATTAAATTTATAACTTTTTTTTAACTAAAAATCCCTAAATTTTATCAACTTTTTTATTCCAATATCAAACTTCTGTTTTAATAAGACTTAATTAGCATCAAATCAACAAATAATTTACTTATTAATGTTGTTAATTAATTAAATTAATATAATTTAATTATTTACTTATATAAAATTCATCTTAAAAAATCTAAAAAAAAGAACAAAAAACCAAACACCAATTTATGCATAAAAGTTTTTTTAAAAAACCTATATCAATTTCGTCGATTTAAGCTTAGTTTTTAATTAAAAATATATACTTTAGTTAAAATATAAAAAAAAAAAACACATAAAACCTAATTAGATTGTAGTGCCTTTTTTTGTCTCTTCGTTGAAAATTTCATCATAAATAAATAAAAAAAAAAATTAAGAAAAATCTTAAAAAAAAATATTATTCATGTTACTAAAAAAAAAAAATATAAATGAGAAAATATGTTAGAAAATTAGTGAAACAAAAAGAATAAATAAAATTGAAAAATAGAAAGGAAAACACACTGTTTTTAAGATAAAAAGGAAAATATAAATAAAATAAATATTGAATAAATTACGTAAAATTGATGACAGACTTAATTGTTTAACAGATCAATAAAAAAAATTCGAGTTCTCCATTTTTAGAGATTTTCGGGAATAATAATTTTTTTTTAATTTATTAAAACATTTTTAAAGTGTCTTAATAGCCTTAAAGTGCCCAGAAAAAAAAACTTATTAAAAAAATTAATTGAATATGACCTCGCTTGAGGATAACAAATTCACGTATTTGTTTAATAATTCAAAATCTATAAAATTTCTTAAAAAAATGTAATTTTCAAGTTGAGATTACAGCACAATAATACAAATAAAATTGTTTGATACTCAAAAGTTAATTTATCATAAATCCCGCTAATTTTTGTTTAATTAAAAAAAGAAAAACAGCAATTTCCGAATAAAATAAATAAATTAATAAAATTATTAATTAATAAAATTAATAAAATTTCTTTAATGTAAAATAATTTTTCGTCAAAATAATGAAGATGTAACTAAATTATTTTCTTAAACACCCAAAATTTACAAAATTACTATTTTTAAGTTTAAATTTAAATAAATTTCATCAAAAATAGGACAATTTTTCAATATTATCAAAATATAATAAAGAATAACCACTTTTCGCTATAATCAGGAAAACCGTTTTCCTTATTTTCTTATATAAAATGTAATTAAGAATACCAAAATTGGTTTTATTAATCCAAAAATTTAATTCGATCGCAATTCCGCAATTTTTATTAAATCCCTCCTATTTAACAAACTTCCCCAGATTTTGTGGATTATACCCAAATTAATTATATATGGATTATATACAAATTAATTTTGTCAAAATCTGTTTAAATGTCAATTTCTCATAAGTAATTGATAAAAATTTTTAATTCATTTTTTTTGAATTCCTTATTACTTTTGAAAAATCCCAAAATGCCCAAAATTTTGGAATTAATAATATTTCTTAATAAAATTTCTACAGAAAAGCATTTTAAACCTTTTTAAAGTTTTTTTATATGGTTTTAAAAATATTGAAAATTAAGTTCCTAATAATATTTGTCCCTTTTTGGGAATTAACAAATCTTAACCTTTTTCAACAATTTTGTCTTTGTCATGAAGTCCTCTAAATATAAATAAAATTACTTACCAAAAATTCTTATAATTAAAATATATATATAAACTAAAATGAAATCCTAAAAATTAAAAAAAAATCCCGGAAATATCCAATCATGAAAATTACTAGTTATTAACAACATTTCTACCAAACATTTTTAGTTGTGTTGAAATTTCCTTAAAAAATATGAATAAATTAAAAATTCCTAAAATAAAATAAAAAAAAATCTCTTTTGGGAATTAACATATTTAAAATTTTTATTTATTTTATTTTATTTGAATTTAAATCACAAAACACTTTTAAAATTTTTAAATAATTTAAATATGAAAAAATTTAATTTCCCTAAAATTAATAAACTCATTTTGGGAATTATCAAATATTAATTTTATATTTTTTTTAGCATTCAAAACAAAAATATTTTACTCGTGAAGCTATATTTACACAAACCTAATGTCAAAAAATATAGTGACATATTTTTTGAAATTTCTAAAATTTTAGTTCCTAGATTTTGGCGTATATTCCCCAATTTCCCGCTTTTTCCTCAAAGACAGTGTATTTTCTTTTTTACTTTATAAAAATGATACATAAATCGTCAATTATAATTGATTTAAATAACAAAAAACTAAAGCTATGTTCAGATTTGGCAAATATTTGATCAAAATTGTGTGACCACTAGATTTTAAAAATATTGTTTGCCGTTGCAAATGTTTTGTAAGAGAAAACAGCGTCAAAAAAATTCGATAAAATGTCAGCTATGATTAATGATAAGTAAAAAGTCGTTTCCCATTAAAAACAAAAGATATTAGGAAATATTTTATATAGGGGTTACGTCATTTTCGTCAAATATTTGACTAGTCTGAACAGACCTTTATAAACTCAATTCTTTTTAAATTTATATAAATTTTCTTTAAAAATCCAATAAAATTCCATTTTTTTAATAAAAAAAAAATCATAAAGAGTACTCGTATGTGTAAAAAAAATGACAAAAATACCACGATAAAAAATACAAATATTAATTAAATAAAAACTATATCATTATCAAAATGAATAAAAAAAATAAATAAAAATATGAATAAAAATACAAAAAAAAAAAAAAAAAAATATTATTTAAAACAAAATTAAAAATATTAAAATAATATGAAAAAAGCATGAGACATGAATAAAAATATAAAAAAATCAATGTCTGTATAAAATACAAAGAAATATACATAAATATATGAATAAAAATAAAAATCATTGTAAAATGATAAAATAATTACAAAAAAAAAAAAAAAAAAAAATAATAAAAACTCATTGCATATTTATGAATGGATTTAATTCAAAATATAATCAAATAAATAAAATAAAACAAACAACATTCTATTTGAAAAATTATGAAAAAATAAACTAAAAGTTTTTTATTTAAATATTTATTAGCGGAAAGCTTAAAAAAAGCTTTTATTGAATTTTATAAATTTATTAGTTTTTTTTCTAAAGACAAATTTTTATACAGAATCTCTTTTAAAATTAAATTAATAATATTTTCCAATATGTTTCTATTTTAAATTCTGAAAATTCCAGTTTCTTTAAAGCGCACAGTCAGTGTTGCCAGTTTAGTCTTTTTAAGACTAAATATAGCTTTTTTTATTTTGCTTTTAGACTCAAAATTACCTTTTTAGCTTTTATATCTTTTTTCTAGCCTTTTTTCATTATTAAAATTGCCTTAAAAAGGCTAAAATGTTAGTATTTCAACAATGAAGAAAATAGTTTCTTATTTGTTTTTACTAATTTTTTTTTTTTTTTAGCAAAATCATACAATTAAGCATTTTATTTATATTTAACAAAAATTTTCGCCTGTGGCGCTTTATTTTCGAAATCAATAATTACTTAACTAATTTTATTAACTTACTAAATCGATTATTATAATTATTTTTTAATATATTTCATTAACCATAGAACTATTTATGAATATAATTTAAACAAAAAAAAAAAAAAAAAAAAAAAAAAAAAAACAAAAAAAAAAAAAAAATTCTCATAAAAGCGAGAAATCATCCAAAAATTTGTAAATACTTAATCAAAAAGGAATTATAACCCTAAAATGACGACAAATCATATAAAAAATTGAGTAATTTTGCATAAGAAACCTAACACAAATTTGCATGTGAATTTTTTTAACGAATTTTCATTGTGTCATTTTGCTAGCAACCGTCCCATATTTTATTTATAAATTTATTAAAATATCTTAAAATAATGTCGAAAATTAATGAGAATGTGAAAAATAAGTTTTAGAACTAAAAAACATGTTAGATTTTTTATGGCTTTATTTTTTAAGACATTTAGCCTTTTTGGCCTTTTTTAAAATTCAATTTAGCCACTTTTATCTCATCTCTTGGCAACACTGCGCACAATAATTGTTTCACTATTTCTAAGCTTTTAGTACACAGTAGAGCTTTTATGGTTTGAGTATTGATAAGTGTCTATAAAAAGCTTTTTGTTCTAAAAGGTTTGTGGCTTGAATAATGTCACACATTTAACCCTAGTTAGAGCCAGGAGAATATTGTTGAAGTAACCCATGGAAAAGAATTTGGCATGAAAATGAATACGGTATGATGAGCAGAATAAAGAAAAAATATTAGAAAATAATAATTCATCTTCGGTTCCCTACTTGTGATTAAAGATGACGATTGAAATAATTTCTTTCGATATGAGTGTCAAAATTTTTTTAATTTTAATAAAATAATATTAACATTATTTTTTGAAAGAATTTCAGTCCATGGAGTGACTTTGAAGTACATATTGGGCAAAAAATTACAATTTTTTTTTTTGCAAAAAGGATAAAAGTTTCCTACTTTTGTTGCTTTTATGAATAAAATAATGGAAAAAATTTTATGTACAGAAAAGTCATTTTCTGAAACAAAGCTTTTAGAAAAAATATTAAAATAGTTTTTCAATAACGAATAAGCTTAAAATGACGAATTTGTGTGGACTATTTCGAGAAAAAAAATCTTAATTTTTTTTCTGGTCAAAATGATGAATTTTATTTTTTTTTAATATTTCTCCTGTATTCAACTCCTAAGTAAGAATCCTTTGAACAGTTTTCGTAATATCGGAGACTCTATTATATATGTAGCGAAATTTTATTTATATAGTTTGTTGAATGTATTTATCACCACTTAAGTAAGGGACTTAAGGTGATAAAAAGAGGAAATTGTTTGCGTCGTTAAAAAATATTAAATATAATAAAAAAAGATTATAGGGTATAAAAATACCCTACACATAACCTACAATTGAATTTAGTTGTGTTGTCCAGTAAAAAATTAAAAATTCGTGGAAAAAGTAAAATTACTGAAAGGGTCCACGAAGTAAAATGCTGTGGGTTCTATGTTGTAATGCACAAAACTAATTTTCCGATCCCCACCTTAAAGTATACAGTTCGATTTAGAACCACTTTCTAGTGGATATAAGGCTGTACATCTGGCCACCTGTCCGTCCTTGTAAATCTTGTAATCAAACTATAGGTCGTACTATTTACTGATCCAGGGACGAACCTTATTGAAACTATTTCACATAGCTCCTATATATAATATAAATGTACTCTCGGAATAGATATCTGAGTTTCATAGATATTTTAAATATGAGAATATTTCTACGGAATTCAGCATAAATAAATTAATTGCAAACTTAGAAAACCTGATCAAATTTCAGCAGGATCGGCTAAAAATTGTTATCACTGAAAGTACAATAAAAAATTTTATGATTGGCCATGTCTTGTAATAAGGCCCACTTATAAAAATTGCCATAAATTCTAAAAATCCAGGTTCCGTGTAAGTCACTCTGAGAATTTTAAATATCTTTTTGACTTACATACACAATAGTATTGGATATAGGGTGATCGACACAGTTTTCCAACCGGTTTTAAAACCTATTTTTTCAATCGGTTTTTTTTTCAAAATGTTAATTTTTCGAATGTCTAATAGACCGGTTTCTTTAAACACAAAAGACTTGTTTTAAAACTGACTTTTTATGTTAAAACATATACTAAATACTAGGGTATCCAATTATGTGGTTTTTCATTAAACGGTTAATTCGACAAATAATTGTTCGAGGTTAAAAGTTGACCATTTAATAGATTAATGGCAAATTAATCGATTAATCGAATAGCCTTAACAATACATGTAAAACATATAAATATAAGTATATATAAAAATATTTTATATTGAAATTTAATTATATTCTTAATTAATGTAATTAACTTTTTAATTGCTTTAAAGTTTTTGAAAAAAATCAATAGTTTTTAGAAAAATATACAGGGAAAAGAAAAACTTCTTACTAACAAAATATAAAAATAAGACAACCTTAAAACAAATTTTAAACATTTTCAACTATTTGGACTCATTCTGTCGTTTAAAAAACTGAAATATAAACATGTTGTAAAGATTTGCTCAGTTTTCGGAGACGGAGACGCGTGAATTTTAAATATTTGATGAGATTTTTAATTATGTCCATGTTTTTGTAAATATTCCCGTCATTGGTACCGGGAATTATATTTAATTTCAAGATCCAAGTTTGTGTGATAGTTGTACTATGGAATATTGTATGCACACCAAAGGTCTGTTTATATTGATTGTTTGGACGATTTGTTCAGATATCTATCATATTCTTTAATGTTTCTATTGGTACGTCATCATAGGTCGTAAAGGCGCTCTGATAGGATTATATGAAAATCGTTATTCCAACGAGATCAAAGGTTTCAAAAATCTTATTTATACGTAATTATTGGTGATTTTAACAAGATGTTTAAGACGAGACGATGAATCTATATATCATGTTTCATTTCCCTCATACCAATATGTAGTTTTATTATACCTTTCATTTAATTTTACTTTCATTGCATTATTTAAATATTTTTAATAATTTAATAAATAACTATAATAAAATTCATGCGTTCTTATTGATGGAAAGATTTAATTAACTGTAGAATTAAATTAATAAAATTTTTAGTTAATTTTAGACAAACATTCAATCATAATTCTAATCAATTTGGTTAAAATAAATTAATTGAAATTTAAGACAAAACAATTATTATCTGTTAATTAGTATTATCACTTAGGTGATTGGAGCAAAATCAATTAAAACGATAAAGAAAGATTAGTCGGTCAAACCCGATCATATAATACCCCACACCATTGTGCACGTCCATCAAAATTCGTTGACCGATACTTTTACTAAGTGTAAAATGAAATATACGAATACGTAACATTACGTTAATACTAACATTTAGATGTATTTATGCACTTTAGGATGATTCCCGAAAGAGGGTTTATATGGGGGCTATGGTAAATTATGGAGCGATCCTCATAAAATTTGCCACTATGATTTCTACTTATATAAAACTTATTTGTATTTTATAATGTCTTTCGTATAGCTAGGAAAAAAGTAATAAAAACAATTAGAGCCGCAAAGACTAAATATTTTTCAGAAAAATTTACTAATTTAATGTATACAAAGAAAACTTGGAAAACTATTAAGGAAATTGGTATAGGAAATAACAAAAAGCAACAGTGTAATAGTGGTATAGCAGATCCAAATAAATTAAATGGAAGTTTCGTAAATATTCCAATGATTCAAGCTGATCACACATATTATACCAATCATCGAGAATCATCCTGATAGTATGTTCAACTTTGAGTGCGTAAGTCCATTGGATGTTCTCAAAAGGTGTCTGTCCATAAAATCTAATGCCACTGGTGTTGATGACATTCATCCGACTTTTTTCAAAATTCTTCTACCATCACTTCTAACATTAATCACATTTATTTTTAACAAAATTATTATGACATGCGTTTACCTACTAAGATGGAAGCCACCTAAAATACTTCCAGTACCAAAATCGTCCAATGAATATCGGCCCATAGCTATACTACCATATGGCTCGGTGGAAAGAGATTCAGCTCCAACGATGAACTTATAGACCAAACAAATGCCTATTTTAAGGACCTCAAAAATCCTATTTTTTGGAAGAGATACAAAAACTGGAGAAAAGTTGGACTAAGTGTATTGAGTTAAAAGGAAATTATGTTGAAAAATAAATTTTTGTTTTGCAAAAAAAAAACTGTGTTTCATTCAAAAAGTCACGGACTTATTGATCCGCCCTCGTAAAATAAGAAAATAAATCAATAAATAATTATTATAAACTACAAACTCTGGAATTTTCTTTTATTGGATTTTATACTATTGTTGAATAACGAAGTGTTACTTTGAATATTCCAGCAAAAATCAGTCATCATGTGTGTATTCCAGCGACCCTGGTATCGTTCCTCCATTGTCTCAATATCTTGGTAGAATCGTTCGCCCTGTTCCTCACTCAAGTCTCCTAGATTTTCAGTAAAACGATCTAAGTGACTGTGTAGGTAGTGTACTTTGATGTACTCATGTTGCATAGAAGATTTTGGAAGTGAGTTATTAAATCTTCAACGTGCGCAACGTAATCATCACCCTTATTATTTCCTTGTTAAAGAGTGAAATTTATTTCCATTATGCAAAAGGACACGTTTCAAGCTGCATTTTGATGAATTGATAAATAAACGCCATTCGTTTGCATCGTATCTCTGAAAGGCCATCAAACCAGAAATATCTGTGCAGTACACAAAATCATCCTCTTCAACAAAATAATGAAGTAAGCCTTCTTCTCGAGTACGGTACTACGAAAATTTAGTTTCTTTAGTTATGAGATCTGTTTCTTTCACCTCGGACGCAAATAACTCAAAAGATCTTTTCGACAATCCAAGGTCTCTAATTACATCATTAAGTTGGTATTGATTCTATGGTCTCGGCGAGAAATGTTTGTGTTTGTCATTTTCAGATGTATATGGTAGTGCTGGATCTGAACTATCTGATTGGTAACACATACTTGAGGTTGAGTGTCCTGGTGAATATAAAAGCACTTGACTATAGCTTGGACCCCGATCTTGAGCATATTTAATATCTTGTGAATGTAGAACTGCAAGTGTAAACTCATCAGCAGGGGTAAGACCATCGCATATGTTTTCCGAAACCGGTTTTTGCACTTAAACAAAAATAACAATCGGATTCGTCATTCGCTGTTTCTCTCCATAGCATAGGCTTTGAAATTTCCAAGTGTCGTCTGTAAAATTAAAAAAAAAAAAAATTGAAATAAGGAATATGAAGAATTCAAAATTTAATTAAAAAATACTGTAAGTATAAAATATTTCAAATGTATTAACCTATACTTACTTTACATTAGAAGACCTCATAGATAAATTTAATCGACCTGAAATGCATATAGTACTCGGTGTCCAATGCTGGTTCAAATTGTGCGGATATATATATTATAGCAATTATATTTATAATTTATTTAAAAGATTTGGTAAAGTGATAACTCATTTGAATTATATTGTAATATTTTTCTAAATTCAACTCTTTTTGTTAAATTAAAACATATAAAGTACATTTTTTAATCAGACATTTATTTGTTGTAAATATTTCAATTTATAATATAATTATTTTATAATAAAATCTTTAAATTCTTAATTTTTTTAGTAAAATAATTAAATAACTGTTTCATGTCTTAACAATATGTATGCATGTAATTTCAACAATATTATTTTTAGTTCAATTAAAATTTTTCATATTAAACCTAATACCTTTTATTTTATATTTTTTATTAATATTTTTAAGTAGGGACCATTGTGTTTCTTAGTTTAGATTTTTTATTTATTTTTTTTTTTAATTTTAACATTTAAAAACCAGTTTATTTTCAATTTACAAAACTTTAGTAATGTAAAATACATTTTAATAAGTATTTTAAAAGTTAAAAAAAAAAATGAATAAGATTTGAAAAAGTAATGATTTTGACATTGTATTATCATTCGAAAGAAGTACTTAGTGCTGAAACAGAGCTGAAGAAGTAGTGATTTTAACCCAAGATTGTCATTGGTAGGATGTTCTTTTTTTATAATTCTTATTCATTGCTTTTGAAGTTATTCTCTTATAACAAATTTTATATAATTCGTTTACAATATTATTTTTGCAATTTCTTTGAAAGTTAATGAAAATGCTTTTAAATTAAGAATATTAGAATTTTCTTAGAAATTATTATTTTTTTTCTGCTAAAAATACATTTATTTTCATTTTTTTTGAAGTAATTATTAATAACTTCCAAAAAAAAGTGCAAAATATCCACATCGGGATTCGGGATTTTTAAAAAATTCCCGCAATTCCGATTTTGGGATACCGGGATTTTTGCGAATTATGAATCCCAAAAAAATTATTTAAACATACATTTATTATAATTAAAACTAGATTTTTTTTAATAAAAACCATGAAAAATAAGCATTGTGCAATACCTCAGCAAAAAAAAGCTTAAAAAATTATTTGAATATAGTGTTATCATTGGAAGAATGTCTTAGTGCTAATAAGAGTTCCAGAAGCAATGTTTTTAACCCATACTTGTCATTAGATGAATATTATTTTTTTTTAATTTTTTTTAATTTTCAAAACAAATTTCTAACACACTAAACCGTTTTCTTTATTAAATTTAAAGCTTATCTGTTTTCTTTTTTGGCCAACTTTTGCAGTACATATCGTCGGTGCGCTGGCGAAATATTCTATGTGTTTTTAACTACTTTTCAGGAGAATAAAAAAAACGGTTTTATTTTGTATATACGAAACTTTTTTTTAAATTTCGGATTTTTGTATTTTTCGTAGGACATTTATGAATTTTAGGTTTGAAAAAAATCGATATTTTTCTGCCAAATTAAAAAAGAAATTAAAAAAAATCTACATATAGGCTCTTTTGTATATGAAACTTTTTATTTTTTGTTTAATATTTTGTTTTTTTTCATCAAAAAGTCCCATGTGTAGCAAAAAACAATAAGAGTTTTTGTTTTCTCAAGAAAATCTATACATAGGACTTTCTGTAGCTTCAAAACCTATTGAAATAATAGAAAACGCTAATAACGATACAAAATGCGATAATAAAAAATTAAAAAAAAAAAAAAAAATTACACATAGAACTCTTCGTCGGCACATCGACGATATGTATGTTTCTAATTTTTAGTTAGAGATTTTCAATTAATTTTTAATATCTTTTTTTTTTGCCTTATAAGTCATAAATTTGACAACAATTTCAGCTTGATTTTCATCTAAATATTAAGTGCTTTCGTTTAGCCAAAAATTTGTACTATCCAGTAAAAATATTTACTGGATTTGTAAAGGGAGAACAATTTGAGAGAGAAAAATTATAGTTTATAAACTGAGTATTTTTAAATTTTATAGTTTTATTTTTGCTTGAAAATCCAGTAAAGAGAGAAAAAATTGAGAGAGAAAAATTATAGTTTATAAACTGAGTATTTATAGAAAATCCAGTAAATCATATGGTTGCAAAAAGTAAAAAGAAAAATGTAAACAATGAAAGGAAAATGTTCGAAAAATTAAAAATTTATAGTAACAATAAAATAGTAAAATCTTAAATTTACCCAGTAAATACTTCGTTTACTGGATTTTGCTAGAAAAGTAAAAGAACGTACCTTTTATTAAATAAATAATATGTAAAATATAAGCTTTATGAAAATAAAAAAAAAAAAAAAAAAATATATAAAAACGGGATTTAAAAAAAACTAAAATCCCGGGATTTTCGGGTTCGGGATCTCCCTAGTGAAAATGTTAATTTTAGGAAGTAAATGTTTGTTTTTTGTTGCTGGGAAAGTTGTTGCTTCCAAATCAATTTATTTTAGTATTACAAAATTCTTTAAAAAGTTTTTGGTAGCTATTTTTGTGGTACATATTTAGTAACAGCTAAAACCTTTTATTTTTTTTCTAATTTTTTTTTTTAATAAAAAGTTTTGTTTCCTTGAAAATAGTATGCTTAATGGTACAAATATTTACAGACATTTTTTTTAAATTCGCAAATTTTGATTCCACAATAAAATTTATTTTGTCTAGATTTTTTAAAGAAATTATATTTTGTTTTAGTTATTAAATTTTTTTATTAACAAAATTTTATCATTTGTTTATTTACATTTGAATTTATACTTAAACTTATTTTTGCTAATTCTTATAAATAGCTATAAATAGCTATAGTTACATGTGGATGTACCCAGCAAAAACTTTTTGATACTCGGTAATGGCAACTACTTATTTAAATAGTTTCTTAGTAATGAGGCGTCATTGTTATTTTACATAAATATATACTTAATTGTAAAATAATTGTATAATATAACAAACACGTGGATTAGTTGGCTAGAGCGCTGGTTTAACAACCAGAAGGTTGTTGGTTCAATCCCATTCTGTTGCTGTTAGATCTTTTAAAAAAATGTTTAAAAAGATATTTTATACTAAAAAGTTTTTGTCACTTAGAAAATTAAGTACGAGATGGTGTACTGAGTAAGATGTTAGTCATTAAAAACGAATGATTAATTTGTGCCCAAGTTCAAATCTCACTGACGTCAAAATTTGTTTTATTTTTTTATTTTTATTTATTATATACTTTTTAATACCTCTAGAGTCTAAAAATAACTACATGAATTTGTGAACTACTCGAATAAAAATAATTAGTTATTCAGGCAAAAAATAAGTAGTTTATTTTTGTTTCCAATTATACCTGCTAACTTACCAGGAAAGCAAAGTTTTTGCTGGGTATGTACTAGTTTAAAAAGAAAAGTTTTTACTCTAATTTTAAAATAATTTTCCACTTCACGTTAGTTTTTTTTTTTATTTCAAGATATGTTTACTTAATATTGTTACATTTAGTAAACATTTTTTTGTTAATACAAATATGAAACCATTTATAGCATTTTAATTCATAGATTTCAATTAAATTGAAATCTTTTTTTTTGTTGTAAACATTTATTAGGATTTTATTACAATACTTATAAATACTTAAAAATATTATAATAAATAATTTTGATAATCAAAAATATTAAACATAAATACTTATTATAATAACATTACTTTTTATTCAAATGAAATACTTGTTTAAGATATTTTAAATAGTTTAAGTTTTTTAAAAATAATCATTAACATATTTTTAGGCAATAGGATTTTGTAGAGAAAAATTTTAAAATTTGTGTACAATTCCTAGTGGAAATAATATAAAATAAGAGCTTACATATTTATTTAAAATTGAATTTGCAAATATTGCATACTGAGGTTGTTTAGGTTTCAACGAAACCAAAATGGACAAGACACCACGAATGCTGATGAAGTGTATAGCGGCACAGAAAATACGTATTCAATTCTGCTTGTGTCTAATTATAATCCACAAACTCTGCTTTGATACTACCAAACAGAGACAACAAGACAATTTACGATTGCAAACTTGTTTATGGTCCTTCGAACCGGATATCGGCTTACGACATTACTGTAACCACATTTATAACAGCGTTTACGACGCTAGGTTCAAACTCTCTTTTACTTACCCCAAATGCCTGGTGCTGCTAACTGAGTCCCTTAAAATTGCATCTTTAGGTTTCAACGAAACCAAAATGGATAGGACACAACGAATGCTGATGAAGTGTGTAGCGGCACAGAAAATACGTATTGCATTCCGCTTGTGTCTAATTATAGTCCACAAACTCTGCTTTCGTACTGCCAAATAGAGACAACAAGACAATTTACGATTGAAAACATGTTTAGAGGTAGCCACGAACAAAATTTGGTATTAAGTAAACTAGCAAGATTTAGCATGAGTTTTTGGGATGATTGAAAAGGAAAAGTTTTTAAAATATCTAACTAAAAAAAGAATCTTGCGCCTAAATAGCGTTGCGAATTCTTGGTGACTAAAAATGGCTAAATTCGTGACAAATTGCTAGAAATGTTTAGGAATATATTGTAGAAAAATTACATAAAAGACAGAAAAATAACTTTTTAAATACTACTTCTCATAATCATATTAAAGTTACATTATGTAAAAAATTGGATTCGTTTTATAAGTTTATATTTTAAAGAATGTAATGGATCAGTAGCCAAAAATCTAAATGTTATTGTTTGCAACAACGTATACAAAATTTAGAATAGGACTATATACTGAGAAAATTAACACTTAGCAAAAAAAAAAAAAAAAAAATCACTTAATTCTGTAATAATTTGTTATTTTTTAATGTGAATATATTAATATGTGAATTTATTATTTTAAAATAGATTTTCAATGCTTCTCAACCTTTCTACTTATGTTAATAGCAGTTAACATATCTGCAGAAATTATTAACATAGCTGTAAATATACAACATTGCATGAAAAACTTTCACCATTATTTGTAAGTATGGCAACACTAAATGTTGAAGCTGTTAACATTAATATCGAAAGCTTTAGAATTCGAATATTCTAGTTTGTCCGTTAAGATCGTTGTAGAAATAGAGCTTTCGAGAAGCATCTAGAAGATAATGTAGTGTATATAAATTGGTCGTGAGAACACCACTAAGTCAGTCTAGTTGGAAGCATCGTTAAATAAAGACAAATTAACTGCGTTGAAGTTAGCTGTGTATTCTTGTACATTATTAAAGTGTGACTATATAAACTGTTGTTTTGTACATTTTAAATAAAATAAAGAGTGGCAACAACTCTTAAACTACTAAACTGCTTTTATTTGCAATCAAAGTATCCGGTTTATTTAAAAGAAAATAAATCACAGTTTTTTAAAGGTAAAAACTTAACAATATATTTATTATTATATATTGTTGCTTAAAATTACATACTTTTATGCTTTATAAAGTTTTTAAAAATATCAGTAGGTAAGGAAAAATCGCGAAATTTTACGATTTCGCATTTTTTAAATTAGAAATGTAAAAAGTTTTGTTTAGTTGGAAAATCGTTTTAAAAATGATTGAAAATTTAGTTAGAATATATAATTGAGTAAACCATAAAAAACAACTAGAAGTTCAACTTCCACCAAAAAAAAAAAAAAAAAAACGTCAAACCGTCAGCTGTCAAAAAAGAAAAAACGAATTCTTTGTATGTGTTAGTCAGTGTTACCATACGGCAACTCATTTTTTGTAATCAAAATTTTGAAAAAAAGTAACCAAATTGGAAAAAAATAACCAAAATTAAAATTTTGAAATTATCTATGTAAACGTTGATATAATTTTTATATATTCAGCACTTAATAATTTACCTTTAGATAATTTGAAAAGTCTCAAAACATAACAATATTTAAAATTTAAATGTTTAGAACAATGGTGCTTATAAAAATACTAAAAATTTCTTCTCTGTGTGGAAAATTATCATGTTTTTTAGGTATTAAATAATTAAACATTTTAAAATGAGATGTTTTTTTAAATGAATTAAAATATATGAAAAAAAAAATGTTTGTGTTTAATGAAAAAACCAAATGTTTTTTAAAAAACACGTAAAAGTGAACATGGTATTATACATACATTCGAAAGGTCTAATATTCGGTCACACTTTTCAGCGTTACTAACGTTATCTCGCGAATTATACATTTATATATAATTTATTGAAAAAGACTTTTAACTTCATATAACTCTAAATCCAAATGTATAATATCAGAAGATCTATATAGCCAGTTTATGGCTTTTTTGCATAAAATGGCATATCTGCAAAAAACCATATTGATGTTGATTTTATTCTTGGTGAAATATTTTAAATCTAGTTTACAAAAATTAAATTTTGGTTAAAGAAAAAATAACCAAAATGGAAAAAAGTCATCATCTTCACATTAGCAAATAAAATAACTAATTTTGGTTAAAAATAATCAAAACGGCAACACTGGTGTTAGTGGAATTCTCTTCAGAACTACTTTCTACATGTGAAGAGAGTAATTGTTTTTTTTTTTTTTTGCTGAGCTTATTAAAAGAGTTTTTTAGTTGTTTTCTATGGTGTAAACCAAGTTTTAACAGATTTCGGGTTAAAGCCTTTCACGGCAACTGAAGTCCCAGTCTTTTCTAACGTCTTAAAGTTAGAATAAACAGAAGACGTATAAGTTATCATTAAGAAGTATACAGAAAAAATTAGTCCAAATAATTTTTAAATAAAATTTTTCATTGATTTTATATTGAAATTTAATTATATTATTAATTAATGTAATTAAATTTTTAATTGATTTAAAGTTTTCGACAAAAATCGAGAGCTTTTAGAAAAATATACAGAAAATAGAAAAATTTGTCAATAAAAAAATATTAATATTAATTGGGATTTTAAATAAATTTTCAAACATTTTCAACTATTTGGGCTTATTTAGTCGTTTAAAAAACTGAAATATAAACATGTTGTAAATATTTGCTCAGTTTTCGGAGACTCGTTTACTATAGAATCATTTGGAAAGTATGAATTTTAAATATTAGATGACATTTTAATTATTTTCATGATTTTGTAGATATTTCCGTCATCTGTACCGAGAGTTATATTTAATTTCAAGATCCAAGTTTGTGTGAAAGTTATTGATATTGATTGCTTGAACGATTTGTTCAGATATCTATCATATTCTTTAATGTTTTTATTGGTACGACATCATAGTTCGTAAAGCCGTTCTGATAAGATTATATGAAAATCATTATTCCAATGAGATCAAAGGTTTCAAAAATCTTATTTACATGTAATTATTGGAGATTTTAACACGATGTTTAAGACGAGAAGATTAGTCTATATATCATGTTTCATTTCCCTCAATCAAATATGGAATTTCATTATTCCTTTCATTTAATTTTACTCGCATTGCATTATCTAAATATTTTTAATAATTTAATTAATAATTAATAAAATTCATACGTTCTTATTGATGGATTTAATTAACTGTAGATTTAATTAACTGTAGAATTGAATTAATAAAATTTTTTGTTAATGTTACATAAATATTCAATCATAATTCTAATTGATTAAAAAAAAATTAGTTGAAATTTAAGACAGAATCAATTATTATCTGTTAATTAGTGTTATTACTTAGGTGGTTGGAGCAAAATCAATTAAAACAAGTAAGAAAGATTTAGTCGGTCAAGACCGACCATATGACACCCCACACCATTGTGCAGGGGTCTGAGATTTCGTGGAGGGGTCTTATATTAGACATGTGAAAATTGTGGACCGAGTGTAAAATAAAATATACAGGATATTACGTTAATACTAACATTTATATGAATTTATGCACTTTAGGGTGATTTCCGAAAGTGGGCTTATATATGAGCTATGGTAAATTATAGAGCGATCCTCATAAAATTTGTCACTATGATTTCTACTTATATAAAACTTATTTGTGTCGAATATAAACCTGATGCTAACCTTTGTATGTGATTTATGCAAGTTAAAGTGATTTTCGGAAGAGGGTTTTATATGGTAGCTAAGGTCAATTATAAACAGATCTTCATGAAATTTGGCACAAAGATTGAAACTTATACAAAACTTCCTTACACTGAATTTCATTAAAATATTGCTATATTTAATGCATTTATGATCTTTAAATACCTATTCCGGGAGGACATTTGTATGGGAGCTAGGTGAAATAATGGATAATGGGATCATCATCAATTTCAACAGGCTTGGTCCTTATGTCATGAAAGTCCTAAGTGCCAAATTTTATTGAATTATCTTCAAAATTGTGACCTGTACTTTGTGCACAAGGTTTACATGGACAGCCAGCCAGCCAGCCGTCCAGCCAGCCAGACGGACGGACGGACATCATTAGATCGATTCAAAAAGTGATTCTGAGTCGATTGGTATACTTTTCTGTGTTTATATAAGCAAAAACTTTATTTTTGAGAATTTTCAATTTATTATTTATTTCAAAAATTATTTTAATGATTCAAGTAATGTGGAAATAAGCGAAAATGCTTTGTTAACTTAACTCCTCAATCAGTCAATCAATCAAAAAATTATATAAAAAATTAAAAAAAAAAAAAAATAGATCTTAGCAATAGTGATGATCATTGAGTTTATTTAGAAAAATCCAAAAAGAACAGAAAAATTAGATTTACTTTTAATGCTATGTATTGCAACCATCAATAGTAAGTGAAAGGATTTTTCCATACATATCTGTTATTATAAAAAAAAAACAATAATCGTTTTAAAGCCAAAATGCTTAATTATGTTCATTACATAATTTGTCTCTAATTTGAATATGGTCTCAATTTTTTAATATTTTTTTATTTTATTTTATACATGCGCTATTTAGTTGTGTATTTATAAATCAACTGTGTCTTGTTTGTACTAAAAAATTATCAATAATTACGATTTAGAAAATTATGATTACGTTCATAGATTAATAAGTAGATATTTATGTGGGAGAAAAAAACCTGATTCAATTGTCAAAAATCCAATTCATGTAACAACAAAACATATGTAGTCACGTATATTTTGTTTTTGTGTTTTGAAAAAAATGTGTAATTTTTTTTGAAAATTTGGTTCGTAGTGCCTCTCACATAAACTTCTTGTTGTATTCTATGGTTACGTTAATTATAATAAAATCATTGTATGTATCCTTGATTTTAACAAAATTGTTCAATTACTTGCAATGATTTTTATTTTCTTATGCCTAATAATGTACAACATTTGAAAGGGGGAATCATAAAACATGTCGTGTAAATTTGCTTAATTAAACAAATGAGAAAGTTAAGCGTTTAAATGAGTACCCTTATACACTGCCTGCCATTTGAATAAGGAATCACATTTTTTTAAATTTAATTAAGGATTTCTCCTAAACTAAAGTTCAGAAGAAAATAATTTTTTGTGCAACCAGATTTCAAAGTGTTGGCTTTAGTTTCCTGAAGAAATAAAAAATATACATATTTTGTTATACTAAAATTATGCATTTATTTAAAGACATGTATTTCGTGTGTCACTTGAATAAGGAATATTTTAAAACTAAGCAAACTGTAATTTATTTTTAAATTTTAGGTTATAAAAATTAAAGTTATTATCTTCTAGCATTCAATTAGTAACGAGTACTGCCACCATTTTTAGAAATAACCTCTAAAATGCGATTTGGCGTCGTCTTGTATAATAACTCTAAGTAATTTAGCGAAATTGAACTCCATGCTTCCGTTATTGCATCCTTTAAGAATTCTATCGTCTCAAATTGTTTTCCTCCTTCATAAAATTTTCTTGCAAGCCAAACCCAGACATTTTCTATTGGATTCAGGTCTGGTGAATATGGGGGCTAATCCAAAAGTTGAACACCTTGTTGATTAATCCATTGTTTTACTGCTCTGTCGGTATGAATCGGAGCGTTGTCGTGTTGGCACGTCCAAGGTATGGGTCCAAAGAAATCATTAAATTTTGGAAATGCTTCCTCCACAATGTTTTTGTAAGTCGTTGCAGTCATTTTGTTGGATAAAAAAATCAATATATGGTACCATAATACGAAATGGCACTCCATGCGATTATTCCGCCCTTTCGGCCGTGTCTGCGGCTTAAAAATAATTCCTCCTTATTTAGGTCATGAAAGTAATAGTTATATCCATCCGGACCATGAATATTAAATTTTTTGTTATCGGAAAATACAACTTTAAACCATTTGTCGGACCATGTCATTGTATTTTTGGCAAACTGTAGACGTTGTGATTTGCGTTTTTCATTATGTGGTGATTTTTTTTGCAGTTTTCGTCGGACTATGTATGAGCACGACTTTAAAATAGGGTGCACTGTTCTTAGACTGGCACTGACTCCAGTTTTTTCACGTATTTTTCATATCGACATGGCAGAATTTGATGCAATTCTAAGAATTTTTCGTCTTTCTTTTGGAGTTGTTGCCATTTTCTTCCGCCCTTTCATATTTTTTCCATATCTTTCCACGTTATTTAAATAATTATACACAACTGTTTTTCCTCTATTAATGTTTTAGGCTATTTGGACGGGATTCTGACCCTAAGATTTTAAAATCAGAACTTTTTCTTTTTCAGAGTTATTAAGAGCCTTACTACGTCCCATTTTGAATAAAAACTATTTTAAAACTATAAAATTAAAAATTCTCTAGCCGTTTATATTGAAAGAAATTCAAATCATAGCCTTCCTGATTAATATTAAAAGAATTCCTTATTCAAGTGACACACGAAATAGTACCACAGAAATATATGTCTTTAAATAAATGCATAATTGTAGTATAACAAAATATGTATATTTTTTATTTCTTCGGGAAACTAAAGCCAACACTTTGAAATTTGGTTGCGCAAAAAATTATTTTTTTCTGAACTTTAGTTTAATTTCTGAACTTTAGTTTAGGAGATATACTTAATTAAAGTTAAAAAAATGTGACTCCTTATTCAAATGACAGGCGGTGTATATTAATTTTTAATTAAAGTTAAATATTAAAAAAATATGGTTAAATCTACAAGAATATTTTTCTAATTTAAAATTTTCTTAAAAATAATTATGTTATAAATATTAATAATTACAATAATATGAAATTATTTTAAAAATTTTGATTTTAATAATATCAATAATTTTCTCACA
Organism: Protocalliphora azurea; assembly: GCA_932274085.1. NCBI lineage: Eukaryota > Metazoa > Arthropoda > Insecta > Diptera > Calliphoridae > Protocalliphora > Protocalliphora azurea. The sequence continues at coordinate 14,913,932 of OW026523.1, forward strand.
TACTTACTTAGCTGTATTAAATTTATTAAATTTTAATTAATTTTAGAAATTCTTAATACTAATTAGGAAATAGTTAATAATTTTAAAGCATTTGAACCTTTGTTTTTAAAATTCGTTTAAAATACCTTTTTGTTTTTCATAAATATAATTCTGTACTTCAGAAGAAGAAGGAACTAATTTATTAAATAGAGATCAAATTCTTATTAAAAATTGTAACATTACAAAAGTGTAATGAACTGTTTCATTTAAAAATGCATTCTTAATTATTAGTGACTTAAATTATTTAAATAGTATATTTTTTATATATTTTTCTTATTTTTGGCCATTTGTTTGATACATGTTATAAATTCATAATTTCCTTGAAAACTAATATTGATCCAATTCAATTCAATCTCACTTATAATATAAACCATTTAAAGCCTTTTAACCATTTTTCTTTTTGTGAAGAAATAATCGAAATCACGCACCATTTGAGGCTAAATTTCCTGCTGAAGAATTATTAGTTATTTTCTTATGCTCAAGTTTTTCGGAAATTTATTGTATCTCATCATGGGATTTTTTCTTGATAGCAGTCGAATTTCGAATATTGATCCAATTCATTTCAATCTAACTTATAATCTAAACCATCTAAAGCCTTTTAACCATTTTTCTTTTTGTGAAACACATGACGAAATAATCGAAATCACGCACCATTGGAGGCTAAATTTCCTGCTGAAGTATTATTAGTTACTTCCTTATGCTCAAGTTTTTCGGAAATTTGTTGTATCTCATCCAGCGGTAATTCAGGGGATTTTTTCTTAGTAGCAGTCGAATGTTTTAAGGGCTCTGAATCTGTTTTTGTATCTAACATCAAGGTATTATTGTGATTATTATTGTGGACCTGTGCCACTACTTGTAAAACTTGTTCAGATTTATTTTCCTTATTAGCTATCTCATCTTCTTCAGGTTCTTCCTCAGCTTCGGGTTCTAAATCTTTAGCCAAAGTTTCACTACGTTTAAAAAGATGTCGTCGCCCATTGGCTGAACTAGTGGAAGGCAATATATCCTCGTCTTCTGCTTGATCTGCTTCAGATTTAGTTCTTTTTATTATATTCTTGATATTACTCTCATCCATTGACTCTATGCGATCTAAATTATTGGATTTAGCAAATTCATGTAAGGATTCTATATTGTTGATAGGATTATTATTTTTATTACCATTTTTCTTATTAGCAGGTACATCATCTAGATTAAGTTTTTGCATTTCATGCATTTGCCTTTGTTCCTCATCGATGTGCACCAGCATAAAGGGTAATTTAAGGGATAATTCTCCTCCCATGCCGGATAAGGTTAACTTGACTTTAACATAATATGAAACATAAATTGCAAAGACATTGCGTTCATCATTAGTAGGATTTGTAGAGGAGCCTGTTGGTAAGGGTGGTATAAATACTGCGGGACTGTTACAATTGCTGGGAGAGTGATTGACTTGCATAAGAAAATGAGGAGTTTTTACAGCTGAGGCTGCTATGGTAGCATTTATTTCATCTGGTTCGGTACTTCTTTGCAGAGTATCTTCGAGGGCAATCCAATTTTTGGTAGGTCCTCGTTGAGGTTTTAAAATGACGGTGGTATTGAGAGTAGCTCCTGGGGCGACATGATGGTCAAAGGGTGGTGGTGTAATGTTGTCGGAATCGGCTACCACGTTTTTGAATTTTCCGTTATTGAACATACAGACATCGACGTGTTGAATGGCACAGACCTAAAAAGGGGATAAAAGGAGAACAAAGAAATTTTAACAAAGATATTAAAGATTATGAAAAGAAATTTTATATAAACTTTAAATTTTAAGAGATTTTTTTTTTAGGAATTTGAGAAATTTTTTAAATATTCTTCATTAGGAAATATAATTTGATGAATTTCAATACCAAGATTTTCGAAACAGTCCGCAACATATATGTGTAAATATACATGATTACAATGATCTGATTAATTTAAAAGAAGTAAAGTTATCATTAAAGTAATAGAGTGCAGTACATAGAATACAACTAGAAGTTTATGCGAGAGGCACTTCGAACTAAATTTTCCAAAAATTTACTAATTTTTTCAAAACACAAAAACAAAATATATGTGACTGCATGTATTTTGTTGTTTTATGAATTAGGTTTTTGTCTCTCACATAAACTTCTAATTATATTCTATGGTGCAGTATTGAACCAATTGAAATCCAGGAAGCACTGGAAGAGTTGGGCTATCAAATAAGAGTTGTGGCAAATATTTTTAATAGAGATAAGAATCCCCAACCAATGTTTAGAGTTGAGTTGGTGTCGAACGAAGATAAACTAAAGAAAAATGAAACGCATCCTATATATTCTAAGCGATATCTATTGAATCTCAAAGTAACTATAGGGGAGCCTCTGAAGAGAAAGGGACCTGTCCAATGTGGCAATTGCCAGGAGTTCGGTCATACTAAAAATTATTGTACCCTACGTATAGTATGTGTAGAATGCAGAGATCTACTTTCATCACCACGGTGGGATATTGTGAAAAAAGGTCTCAAGAGAAAATATGGCAATTGCGGTGGTGATCATTCAGCAAAATATCGCAGGTGCCCAATATACATATAAGGAATTATTGAAAAGATTAAGAGAGAGTCAAAAGCTAAGAAGAAACGACGTTGTTGAAGTAGCATCTGTAAATATCATTACTAATCAAATAAATTCTGGTGTAAGAGTTAGTAATGAAGGAATGGCTCCAGTTAAGCCAACTTTGAAAATTGATCAATCGAGTATAGCCAATTCTGGAAATGTCTCCTATGCCAACGTTTTAAGAACGAGTTTCCAACAACCTAATGCAAACTTTTACCCAAACAGTTACCTCTCTAAACTAAAATATGGCAAACTTTATGTCATCCATGAATAAAAAAAAAACACACACACACAATACAAGAGCTTTTAAAAGCGCAAAATCAAATGACTCAAATCTTCTTAACGAAAAAAAGAGTTATTTGAGACTATGTTTCTGGAATGCAAATGTTTTAAATCAACATAATTCGGAAATATCAGAAATTCGTGAAACAACAAAATATTGATGGGATGTTAGGCTTAGGGATTCATCTCGCAAATAGATACAATTTTTAAATTATAGGTTATTATTTCTATTTAAATCATCCGAATGGTAAAGCACATGGTGGTACTGGTATATTAATTAGAAATCCAATACGACATTATGCCGTAGATGTATTCGCAAATGAATACCAGCAAGCAACTTCTATTCACCTTGAGTGTTTCGCTGGTGATTAAACTCTAAGCTCGGTGTATTGTACACCATGATTTTAAATGACCAAGAAGAAATTTGAGGAATTCTTTAACATACTAAGAGATCTTTTCCTGGCATGTTAGTGACTATAATGTCTTTGTCAATCTAGAACGCTTACTGGGGTTCTAGATTGATAAAGTCCAGAGGTAGATAACTTTATAAAGTACTAGTTAATAAAGTACTAGTGGAGTTTGTGTTCCTGGACATCAAACGTATTGGCCAGCTGATCCTAGAAATATTCTAGATCACATAGATTTTGCTAAATCTAAAAATATAAATAAATTCATTAACATTAACAAATTTCATATGACTTAATTTCTGACCATTCTCCAATTATACTCGTAGTAACATATTATGGAAGGAGTAAAATATCAAACTATCCTACGAATACTTGGTTAAAATATAGAAAATATATCAGTAGTGACATTCACACAAATCCATATTTTCAGTGTGAGGAAGATATAAACAAATACGTCAATTCAATTAATTCAGCCATGGATAATTCACAAAGACAAACATTTAAAAAAGATAATAAGGATATTTCCAACTATGTCATTGAAAAATTTCTTCTTGGAAAAAGAAGACTCAGAAGAGAATGGCAACAAACCAGATCATCAGCTGCAAATCTGAGGCTGTCTATAGCAATTAAAGAACAAAGAAAAGGCCTTCAAATAGCTTTTAAAAGCTAATAAGCTCAGTCTTTCAACCGAAGCCTCAAACAAATAATTTTGTATTGAGCGAGACATCTGACACTAATTAAAATTACGATATAATTGTTGTTAGCCCAGATGTCATTAATATAGTTATCAAAGAAAATATGAATGTTAGAAAATCGCTTGGATATGATCTAATAAAATCATCCATGATTAAAAACCTACCGAATGTGGCAATAATCGTGCTGTTAATAATTTTCAATGCGATCTAACAACTAAAAGTTTTTCTAAAAATATAGAAAACTTCTCAGATTAAAATTATATCAAAGCCAGGAAAGGATTCTACTATATCATCTTCTTTTAACCTATTAGCCTACTATCTTGTTTGTCGAGGCTGCTCGAGAGTGCACCAGTTTGGTTTTCGTGAAAAACATGGAACCGTAGAACCAATGAATCTTCTAACTGGAGAGATAAAGAAATGTTTTGAATTAAAGAAGTATTGTTCACCCATTTTTTAGAAGTCGCGTAAGTACAAAGGATTCGTATATAACATTAAATGTTTACTACCGTCATTTAATAGAAAATTAACCATGTTACATACACCCTCAGCAGAAGAAATTGTCCTTTTGTTACACTTAAAGGCATAAGTATACCCCAGTCCGATCATGTTACATACTGTGAGGCCCATTAATGGAAACCTGGGATAATATTTTTTTTCAAATCATAGTTTGAGGGCAGATCAATAAGTCCGTGACTTTTTTAACTTACCTCGTAGTTATATGAAATGCAACATTATTGCCATCAAGTACCACCTGTTAATAGACTACTGTCAAATTTCGAGCAAGTATTGTCATTTACTTTGCGTAAAAAGTAGAATTTTTCGAGATCCTTAAAATAGGCATTTGTTTGGTCAAAAATTTCATTGTTGAATCTCTTTCCACCGAGCCATTTCTTTAGGTTTGGAATTAGGAAGTAGTCACTAGGGGCTAATGCGGAGAATATGGCGGATAAGGTACCAATTCGTAGCCAAATTCATAGAGTTTTGCCACTGAGACTGCATACGTGTGCGGCCGTGCACTATCTTCACAAAAAAGAGGTCTAATAAGTTGGCATAATATTCGCCGTTTATTGTTTTCCCCTTTTGAAGGTAATCGATGTGAATTATCCTGCGTGCATCCCAAAGAACTGTTGCCATCACCTTATTGGCCGACAAACTTACCTAGGCCTTCTTCGGAGCAGGTTCACCCGGAGAAACCCATTGTTTAGACTGCTTCTTGGTCTCCGGAGTACAGTAATGGATCCATGTTTCATCTACAGTTACAAAACGCCGCAAAAAATAATTCATATTGCGGTTAAACAACTCCAAACAATCCTTTGAAGTTGTCACACGTTGAGAGCAAATGAGGCACCCATCTTGCAGACAACTTTCTTAAACCCAGCTGATCATTTAAAATCGTAACCACACTGCCATATGAAATGCCTATAGCATCAACAATCTCACGCACTTTTACTCTTCGGTCGGTCAACACCACATCGTGGATTTTTTCGACACTTTCGGGTGTACTGATCTCAATTGGCCGTCCAGAACGTTCAACGTCATTTGTACTTGTGCGACCACAACGAAAGTCAGTAAACCACTTTTTTACCATTGAAATCGATGGTGCAGAGTCCCCATAGCATTTATCGAGCTTTTGCTTGGTTTGGTTGACTTTTTTTTTCGCAAAAATAATGTTTAATGAGCACTCGAAATTCACTTTCTTCCATTTTTATAACAATACACGAGGTTGTATGTTTTGAACAGCTTTTAAACGAAAAGTAAATGACGACACTTGCTCAAAATTTGACAGTAGTTTATTAACAGCTGGTACTTGATGGGAATAGTGTTGCATTTCATATAACTACGATGGAAGTTCGAAAAGTCACTGACTTATTGATCCGCCCTCGTAGTTTTAGAATTTTTTTAATTAAAATTTTTTTCGTTTCGAATAAAATTTGTCATTTATATTTGAAAACCTTAAAGAATAATTTAGATTTTTTTTGCTCTATAAGTCAAATAATAAAAAAGAAAAAAAGGAGAAAAGGACAAGATTTTTCTTAAACAAACATAAAATATCATGTAAACTAGACTTTTGTATAAAATTGATTCTTTTTAAGGTTATAAACGAATTTAGATTTATTATTAAAAAAAGACGACACCTCAATTTTTCTTTTGAGTATTTTCGTTAATTCGGGATTATATTTTTCTTTCATTTACATGAAGGATTGTATTGAAAGGAAAATTTTGGAATACCAAAAACAATCAAGGATAGAAACGAGAGCAATATTTTATTACAAGGATCAAGAATCCTTAGTTCTTGAAAATATAATAGAAATTTAATATAAAATATTGGAATGAAATAATGAATTATCGTCATTTTGCATCTTGTGTGTCATAAGTGATATATTTAATCTTAATCTGAAATTACGAGGGCTTTTCATTAAAAATCTCCAATTTAACATTTTTTTTAAACTTTAAGTTGCACAAATTATTGCTAAAACTCATTTAATTATCTAACTTTAGTAATTTGATACAGACTTAAATTTTGCTAATTAATCTTTTCTTAAAATTATCTTTTAAACTAATTAAACCAATACAAATATTGTTGATTCACTTTTAATTGTTCAAATTGTAAAAAAGGTAATTGTTAACACTCATTCTCCTTAAAATATATTTACACAAATTAAAATCTAATAAATTTTAACAAAAAAGGAGACTCAGGCTTGAATTGTTAACTCAGACCTGATTTCATGAGTGAATATAAATTAACAATTTTCATAATGAAGATTTAGAAAAGTTTTGTAATTAGGTTATGTTAAAAAAGACGGCGTCTTCACGTCTCCACCCCGAGACCATTCGGTCTATTATGATTGCTTTATAGATAATAGAGAAAGCTGACAGATAAAGATAGATAAAAATCCTAGTAGAATATAGTAAAAACTGAAAAGAAAGACAGCTAAATATAAGAAAAATAAGAAAGGTATGGAACCTAAGACCCATCAAATCAACCCTGACTACCTCTAAGCCACTTTATTCCCATTACAAATCCTATAAGGTTGCAGAGTTCTTCACTCGCAACCTCCTCTAATTTGTGCAAAATAAGACTCCCAAACCACCTCTGCCTACTTCGCTGAAGCCCTACACAGTTAATAACCCTTCTGCTTAGCATCAGGGTGATTCACTCGATTAGGAATACACCAATAACTAAAGAAGCGAGTGATTCCTTAATCGTCTCTATCTTAATGTTGTTAAAGGCCCCTTCTATGTCGAGGAACACTACAAAGGTGTATTCCTTGTGCAGCAGACCCCGTTCAATAAAACTCACCACATCATACAGAGCACTCTCAACAGACTTACTCTTAAGATAGGCGTGTTGAGCGTTGCTGATGCCCTGAGTTCCCATCTTACTCCTCAGATACTCAGTCTTGAGTAGAAAAGACGATTGGCTGATCGGTCTATAGTCCTTGGTCTTCTAGTGAGTCGTCCTACCCGCTTTGAGTATGAAAATGACCCTTACCTCCCTCCACCCTCTTGGAATATATCACATTTCAGATGACCCTGTCATTGACATTCTGTAACACGGCCGGAAAAATGTATAAGACTATTACATTTTTTTTTGTTATAAATTTTTCAAATAACAATTGATTTAGTTTTATAGTTTAAATGTCTTTTAATTTTATTAATTTGATAATAACAAATAATTCAAAACTTCAGTTTAAATTGTCAGAATAAATTACATTCATACAATATGTGCCATTAAATAAGTTTCTTTTATTCCACAAAAATGGAAAGGCAAAGTAGGAATTAGATAGCCCAAAGCTATCAGTGATTCTAGGTTTAACGATAGCAAGAAAGGGAGTGTATAGAACATGGAGAAAACAATAACAGATGTTCTACTCCAGTAGATTTTTTTACTTTCTATTTTGATTTACTCATTTAATTTATATTATTTTGGTTCACTTTAAGGTTCGACGTTATATAGTGGCTACCTATATTTTAACATGTACATGACGAACGGAGTCTTGCCTTCTGAAAACAAGAACCCCACCATTTTCTCTGAGCATGACCGGAACATTAGGTAGCGAGGTTTTCAGGAGGTTAGTAATCTAAGTGGTGGTTCCTCACAATAGCTTGGAATTCGTTTAGATAGGCGATTAATTTGGCGTCGTCAAGAGACTTCATATGAAGTTAAAAACTTCTAGCATTCATTGGTAAATAAACTGTCAATCAAAACTAAGTCCGTATAGAACCGTTTTGAAACCAAGTTTGATATATGACATCCTATTACGGGGAATAGCCAGTAATACAAGTATCGATATTATACAGAGGGTCCAATGAAAAATTCTTAGAACTATGACGGGTGCACCACGATATAAAGAAATATCTATGGAGACTTATAGGTTCCATTGCTAAAAGACAGTTAAAAATACATTACAAAATTGCAGACTTACCCAAACCCTCTTGCAAGACTTCCTACTAAATTTAAATCAAATTCAAGGCTTTTTCACCCCGTTACTAGGAGGACTAAGTAGTCACCTAGCTGTGATCTCGTTAGAGATCAATTAGTCTTTAGTGATTAGCTTTAAGAAGTTAGATTCAATATATAAATAAAAAAAGTTTTAGTTTATCAAATGTGCTAGTAAATGAATTTTCTATTAAAATGTTTATGATTAAAAGTGAGGCATACTTTAAGGCATATTATCGAGGCTACTACAGGTAAACCTTCCTTTAGCATAATATAGAAAAGTTAGTTTTGCTTAGGGTGCCTTCATAGGCTAGTTGATAGCTTGCTTGCCTATAGGTCTGAGAGTTAAAGGTTCGATTCTTATTAGAGGAATTGGTTTCACTAAAACTTGCTTATTATCTTCGTTATTCAGCTCGGCTTAATATTTTTACAAATAAATAAATAAATAAATAAATAAGTAAATAAATAAATCAGCAAATAAATAAATAAATATTTATTTATACTCGTAAATAATACTAAGGAAATGAAAAAGTAGCACGTTGTTCTTTACTCAAATCTTTCTGAAATGTTTGTTTTTTAGAAAAATTCTACTTTGGAACCTATTAAGTTAATTTATTTTTTGTAATAATTATAACATTAAATTTTCTTCAATTTCCTTATTTTACTTTATCGATAACTTTCTTTATTTTCTTAAATTTCCAAGCATACTTTATGGATAACTACTTTAAAAAATTTCCTTGCATACTTTATGATAATTTGATTTCGATTTCTTAAAATTAAATACTTGATGTTTTTCCTTTTTTTAAATAGTTTATTATTTCGTAAATAGTATTTGCGTTTTCAAGCCATAATACTTGTTGTAAATTGCTTTCGCCTCAAATGTTATTTTGCTCTATTTCCTACTACATATCTTTATTTTTTTTTACTTATTTATCTGTTTTTTTTATTTTGATATGGTTGATGTTCTTACTGGTTTTATTTTGTATAATATTCATCGAGATATTGTATAGTTTATGTTCACATTTAGTTTATTGCATTTTATCATGATTTGATTTGATTCTATTTGCTATTTACAAGTACTTCCGGCGAATTGTTAAGGCAGTGATGGAGAGAGAAAGAAAATAGATAAATAAATAATAAAAAAATAATAATAATAATAAGTAAAAAACAAAATAAAAAGAAATCAAAACGTAAATGATTTATTGCAATAAAGAAGAAAACCCGGTAAATGATTTAGTTCCAATTTGCATGATTTCGTTTTTTTTTTACTTAAAATGTAAATTGTTTACATCATGTAAACAATGTATTTAGCAAGTAATTAAAAATAAAATATTATTTGAATTTCCCAATAATCAAAATTTTGCCATTATTACAAATTTTTACAATATGTAAACAATATTTTTTGGGGTAAAAAATATAAAATTTCTAAAATAAATATTGTAATATTCAATATAATTTTTATTGTTTATAAATTTTCAATGGCTGAAAATTATGTAAATAATGTATTGAGGATTACAAAATTTATTTTTTAGTAAATTAAAATAGAAAAGTTATTTAAAAGCACAAAATTTGAAAATAATTCTGTATTTTGACTAAAATTTTTATATTTGGTAAACATTGAATTTTGCATGTAAATAATATTAAATTTGGAAAAAGCTTCAGTCTTAAATGCAATTTTCCTTAATTTTTTAAAATTACTATTTTTTAGTTACAGTATTTTGGGTTAAAAATTCAATATCTTTAAAAATATATTGAAATACATATTTTATATGCTTTCACTAATTTGACGAATTTTAATTGTAGACGTAATATTCTTAATTGTTGACATTATGTAAACAATATACTTTCTACGTATAAAATATAAAATCTTAAAAGCGGTAACATATACTAAATATTCTTAATAATTTTGCTAAAATTTAATTTTTTTTACATCAATTATATTTCAATTGTTGTGCTAAAGTAAAAATATTGTAAAAAGTACAAATTTTAAACAGTTTTAAGAATATGTAACTATTATGTTAATATTCCTATTTTTGACATTATGTAAACAATGTAAATTTTATAAAATTTTTATAAGAGAATGAATTTAAAATATTCTTTTTTTAAATTTTACAAAAAATTCAATTTTTGACATTAGGTAAACAATGTAAATTTGATGTAAATCATATAAGTTGTTTATCATATTAATGAATTTGTGATTTTTTTAAATTTTACAAAAAATTCAATTGTTTACACTGTGTAAACAATGTATATTTAGTCTAAACAATGCCTAAAATATAAAAATGTGGAATAAAATTTATGAGTTTACTGAAATTAAAATTATTTACAGAATGCAAATTTTATGTAAACAATGTAAATTTGGGGTAAATTTAATAAATTGTGTATAAAATGAAATAACAATTATGTAAATTGTGTAAATAATATATATTTAGTGTAAATAATATATATTTAGTATAAACTATAAGTAAAATATAAATTGTTTTTATAAAATCTAAAACTTTCAAAATATTACACAAGTTTACTGAAATAATAATTGTTGACACTATGTAAAAAATGTAAATTTGGTGAAAACTATATAAATTGTGTATAAAATTCAGTTCTCAGGATTTTTCTTTAATTTTAAAAAAAAATCAATTGTTGACATTATGTAGACAACAATTACTTGGTGTAAACCATATGTAAAATATTAAATTTTGTAATAAAATATAAAATGCAAGAAAATAAAATTCATACTATAACAAATGTAAATTTCTATTGCTGACATTGTATTTCTGGTGTAAATTTTATAAAATCAAGTATACTTAAACACTTTTTACTTGAATTAGAAAAAGTTATTAAAAACAAAAACAAAAAAAAAAAAATCATTGCTGGTATTACGAAAACAATGTATATTTGGTGTAAACGTGTGTTAGATATAAAAATTTGTAGTAAATACACATTTATAAACTATTTAATTAAACTTTTCTATTATTGACTTTATGCAAACATTTAAATAGTGTAAAAAATTGTAAAAAAATATTTAAATAAAATTTGTTTAATACTATATTTATACGATATCTTTTTCTACAAAATTACACAAAATCTTTGTAAATTTCTGGAAAAAACAAATTTTATTAAATTTTTCTAAAATTTTTTCTTTAAAATGCTTTCTCACAAAATAATGTTGTCTGGGGTTTTCTGATTACTTTCCTCATAGACTTTCATTACATACCATTATACATATTCAAAAGAAATCACACCACAATAAATGTACCATAAATCCGATTACAATTCTTTTCAAGCTCTATATATATATATATATATATATATATATATATATATATATATATATATATATATATATATATATATATATATGATGACGACGATGGAGTTGGTTGTAGCAATATAAAGGCAAGAAACAGAAAAAATAATACAAAAAAATCCTTAGGAAGACATTTTATTTATGTCAAGTGATAGATTGGAAAAATTATTATATTACCAAGGTTATGGCAAAAAAGTAAAGGTTGAGGCAGTTAAGTTAGCTGTGTAAGATAAAAGAGAATTTACAGCAAAAAGCAGGCATGCTTTAAGGGTTTATTGGAGGCTTTTTTGGCATTTAAGCACTAAGAAAAAGGTCAACGTTTTTTTAAGTAATTTGAAAAAATATTTTTCTTTTTTAACACACAAAAAAATTCGTCAGAATATTAAATATTTATTTAAAGAAGTCGTGAGTTATTTGGCGATGTTTTTTTTTTGCAATTTTTTGCTGTAAATAAAAAATTACATAAAGAAGCTGCTCAAAAGTTAATTAATTTACGAAGTTCTTCTTTTAATTAAAATATATTTTTCATTATTTTTTCTGGTCTCTCTTTAGAAGTGTTATTGTTTTGAGTATAAGCTTTAAAGTAGGCAATACATTTGGCTAGTTTACAACGCCTTTGAGGTATGCATATATTGAAGAAAGAATTATATTACATACTTTACATATTTCAGGGTTTTTTACTTTCTTGAAATATTAGTTATTTGTTTTTTCATAATATTATCAATATTATAATTTAATTCATTGAATTATTACTATTTTATATTCTTTATACTTTCACTTTTTCCTCATCTATCATTAAATTTATTTTCATAAAAATATAATAATTTAATTAAATTTTCTGCAACATTTACAACCATTCATACCACTATTTATTTATAGATACCATTTGATATATTAAAATGAAATTTAATATTCACACCTCGAACACATTTTATATATTTACAGTCACTTATGGCCAGAGAAAATAATACTTGTGCATATTTACAATTAGCTACCGTAAATAAATTTCATTAAAAAGTAATAGCTATAATAGATCCTGTTAAAATAAATGGCATATGGATTTTTAATTAAATGTCGCCTTTGGGATAGGCTATACAAGTTACCATTTTTGTTGTTTTATAATAAATGTAAATCAGTCGGACTATAACAATGTTTACGTAAACATGTTATTGTTGTTAACAATATAAGTAACAATGAGCTGGGAATATGTATGGCTTATAGGCATGTAGAGTACATTTGATATGGATGAAAATGTCATTAGAATGAAAATTGATGTCAAGTAGGTTTTATTCGTTTATTAAAGGAAATTTTAAATTACAAAGATAATGTATAGTAATATGATGCCAAGTTATGAAAAGAGAACAAATGAAGAATAACAAAGGACGGGTAAAAAACTTTTATTAATTTGAATGCAGAAATATTTTGCAGTTTTTGCAGGAGTGTTTAGTAAAATCTCAGAAAAATGATAGTTTCATTCCGTTATGCCATTAATTGACAACCAAAGAAAATATACTTCTAAAAGGAGAAATGGTACTATAAAAATATAGTACCAATAAGCGTAAAAATTTCCCTTTTAACCCTCAGACAATCATGGTAAATGAGCTGTTAATAATTATAAAGTCTAAAGTTGCTTCGATTAGCTAATGTCCAATCAAGTGTTTGATGAACCCTAAGAATCTAAAGTAGCGTAGTTTTAGTTCTATAAATAATATTTAATTCAATCTTTTTGTGTATAATTAGGAATTATTTCGTTTAGGCATCATAATATGTTTGAAAAAAACGAGTTTATACTTTTTACTATATATGGAATTAAAGTAAAATTTATATAAAAAATTGATTTTTGAAGAAACTGTAAATGTTTTATCTGTAATACAATCTTTGTTAGTTCAGATATCTTAACGAAATTTTAGGTGATTGTATAAAAAAAATTTAAATTTTTGTTTAAAATCCTACAATTTACAAAAAAAAAAAAAATCAGTCAAAAATTCCATATATGAGATTTTTTTTTTGGAATTTAGCACATAAGGTCTACATTTGTTGTATGTTCCATGAATTACGATTGCAAACTTTTTAAAATACATAAGAGATTCAAAGTCAAAATTTCAATAAAAAATAGAATTTCAAATTTCTTTTATTCAATAGATAACTGTGTACCTTAACTAAAAAAAAAAAAATACAAAACCGAATGAAAATATTGGGCTATATTGAAAAAACTAAACCAAGATAGTTGAGATAGTTAAAATTTCAAATGCAAATGACTCTAAAACTATAAAGAGATCAGTTCGCTGCAAACAGCTGACACTGGAAGGTGTCAATTTCTTTGCCTATTAATTAAATTTTTCGATAAAAACTTATAAATTGTTTTGCTTGCTTTTTGACGATGTTTGCTCAAAAGAGGCGAAAACGTTGGGGTAACAATCCCAAATTCATCCGATGATGAAGAAGAAGAGTATTATGTTAAGAAAAAAGTCCCTCCTATAATTGTCGATTCAACCCATAGTTTTTCTTCCGTTTTGAAGTTAATTGGAAGCAGATATTCATTTAAAAGAATGTCAATTGAAACTAAAGTTATGTCCGAATCGCTAGCGCTTTTTGAAGAAGCCTTAAAAACTTTAAAACTAAATAAGATTTATTTCTATACACATGCGGTAAAAGACTCAAAAAGTTCTAAAATGGTATTATTTGGTCTTCCACAGTTGGACACAAAAACTATCAGTGAAGAAATTATCAACTCTCACAACATAAACCCCGAAAAGATCTAATGTGGATGATGCTCTATATTTAATTGAATTTGATCGACAGCACATTTCAAAAAGGGAAGTAATGAAAATCAGATATTTTTATAATATTTCTGTTTACTGAAGAAGACCTTTTAAAGCCAACAAACGCCCTACGCAATGTTCTAAATGTTCCATGTATGGAAATGGTGCCAAGAACTGTGATAGAGTCGAGGTATGTCCAGCTGGTGCAGGTAATCACGATTACGCCGTATGTACATCTCATGATGGTAGTGTAATCTATAAATGTTATAATTGCACAAAAAAGAACTAAAGAAATGTGAATCACAGGGCTGACGATCCCAGGTGCCCATGTCGGCAAGATTATTTAGAAATCAGGCAAAGAATTACTATTAAAAATCGTAAAAACCATAAAATTGTTAATCTTGATTTAGATCATGAAAATTTCCCAGAAGTTTTAAATCAAGAACATATGAGTGAAACACATGTTCACCGCACTCAAAATCAAAAGCTCTATTCTGATATAACAAAAAGTAACAACGTTAATAACAAGATTGATGACATTTCCAATGAGAGATTATTGGAAAGATGTCAAAACAAGTATAACAAATTAAGAGTTTTAGGTATGATGCTTAAAAATGCAATATAATTCAACTGTTATAGGGCGTTCAGACCGACGCGAAATTACGTACTTTCGTGGTTTCGACCGAAATCAAGTTGAAATTACGTAATTTCCCATACATTTTGACACTTGCGAAGTTACATAATTTTGTTTAATTTCGGCGAAATTACATTGAAATTACGATGCCCATTTCCGTGCAACTCTGTACATGGTTGGAAAAAATACTTTTTTTCAACTATGTACTGCATGTTTCAATCGCAAGAAGAAAAAAAAACAATTGCCAGCTGATCTTAAATTTAAATACAAATATTAAAATTAATTATTAAAGTGATTTTGCAAAATGAAACGTATCCTTTTTAACTTTGCATGTCTAAAAATTTTTAATTGTTGAAATAACAATTTCTTATTAGCATCATTAATAGTTTCTAATTTAGTAAGTAATTGTTTCTTATTTGTTTCCATTTCAAAATACTTTATTTACCCTCATAACAATTTAATATGTAAACAATAAGTATCAGCTGTTCACGAAATTACATCAAATGTCATCTAACCAGTATGAACACTCTAGATTTCATTTGTAATTTCGGCATGAAATTTCGTAATTTCGCGCCGGTCTGAACAAGGCTTTATACAAAATGTTCATGTTATGCACTGGAATGCTCAAGGCATTTTGCAAAATAAAAAAAAAAAAAAAAAAAAAAAATAGATCTTCTTCTTCTTAACGAGACTTTTTTAAAGCCTCATCACAAATTTAAACTTGGAAATTACAAAGTATACAGAGGACCGGAGTACTCACGGCGGGGGCGTAATCAGTGCTATAAAAAATAACATAAAACACAGATTATTACCAAAACTAAAAACATATAAAATTGAAAATATTTCCATAGAATTAATTATTAACAGACGTCCTGTATATTATAGTAATAATTTTAAGAGAGATATTGATGTTTTAACAAATTCAACAAAAGAGTTTTTCATATCAGGTGATTTAAATGCACGTCATTCGCACTGGAATTGTCCGTCAAATAATATTGCTGGTAATGAACTTTACTGTCACAGTCTTCAATCAAATTATTATATATACCATACAAATTCTTTCACACGTTTTGCACCAAACCTAATTTCGGTTCAACCCTCTACAGTTAACATTTTAATTCCCTTTTCGACTTTAGAATCACATCCACATATATTACAATCAGATAATGTCCCAATCTCTTGCTATATTTTTGGACAGTAAATTAATGTAATTCAGTTAGAGCAAATTGGTATGCAACAAGAACATGGGTAGAGAACGAAATTAGGTCTCAAAACATTAATCAAATTGAATTAACCCCTCTTAATGTCGATTCGGCATTAAATGATATAATATCTATTGTAAAATTAGCTTTCAATAAAATACCAACAGGGCGGAAAAATTCTTGGCAGAGAGAAATTTCTGATATAAGCAAAATGTTAATTGCCCAAAGAAATAAATGAAAACGTAATTATCAGAGATGTAGAGATTTGAATTATAAAACGCATAAAAATACTATATTAAAACAATTAAACAACTTTATTGATTTTCATCTCCAAAAAGACAGAAACGAAAGTTGGTCGAAATTTATTTCAAAATTGCTTCCAGGTTCAAAGAAATTTTGGAAAATAACAAAAACTCTCAAAGAGAAAAATTAAGAATTTGGTGACTTGCATATAAACGGAGAAGTTTTGAAAACAGGAGAAGACAAGGCAAATGCAATTGCGGATACATTTTTCACACTATTACTCTTAATAACTCTTCAAGTATAGACTCAGCGGTTTATAAACACATAAATTAGTTTTAAAAATATATCTAAACAATTCCGATGTAGAATTAAACAAATGATAGAAATGAAATTAAATCACTTGTATTTTCTTTGAGAAATAATAAATTCCCTGGTTTAGACGGTGTTAATAGCACCGTTCTTAAAAATATGCCTGACGTTTTCTATAGTGCTTTAAGTAAAATATTTAATTTTTGCTTAACTAATAGGTATTTTCCTTCTACCTTTAAAAATGCCAAAGTGATTCCAATACATAAGTATAGAAAAGATCCAAAACTACCTTCTAGCTACAGACCTCTAAGCATATTGATCTTATTAGAAAGGTCTTTGAGAAAGTTATACATAGCAGAGTTCTAAATTTTACAAATGAAAGCACCATTATTAATCGGCAACAGTTTGGATTTCGTAAAGAACACTCGACTGTTCATCAATTAAGTAGAGTTGTTAATTTTATAGAAAAAAATATTCCTCGATATCGAAAAAGCGTTCGATTCAATTTGGCATGATGGCTTGCTGTTTAAGCTTATAGTTTTTTAATTAACTGATCATTTACTGTTTTTGTTGACAACAAATTTTCTAGAGATAGACGAATTCCCGCCTCCTTGCCACAAGGGTCGGTGTTATCATCTATCCTATATTCAATATATACGTCTGATATTACTATAAGGAAAAACTTTTTATGTCGATGATAGTGCATTTATTTGTTGTGATAAGGTATCAAATGCATTAATAAAAAGAATGCAGCTTACACTTGCAACAATCCAAAAATACTTCGATAAATGGAAAATCAAGGCGAATGATAATAAAACTCAATCTATAATTTTCCCTTATAACCAATCTCAAAAACGTATTCCTACACATCCGTCCATTGTGAATCCCTTCATTTACAATCGTTAGAATAGAAGAAAAAGAAAAGAGAGTAATAAGAAGATAATAAGGGTGAAAGACCAAATGTAAAAATTTCCAGGGATATACCCCTAACTCCCCCATAGCCAGCCTATTCCCATGACGAAGCCTATGACGTCTACAGGTTCCATGTCCGGAGCGTCACATAGTCCGTCCAGAAATTGACTGCCCAACCACTTCATGCTACGATGTTGCCGTCCGATGTCGACGTCCTCACACATTTTACAAAAATCAAAATTGTCAGCCTCCCATTTAGACCTCATTTTCCATATCAAGCAATGTCCTGTTATGACTCCTATTATGGTTCTCAAACTTTTCCTACTCAAGTTCAGAAGAGTACTTGTGCCTATCCTGTCGCATGCTGACATATCGCCCTCGATACCTTACAGTCCAGTCTACTCTCCCAAGCCGAATTGGTTCTGGCCAAGATCCATTCTCTGATCCTCCCAAAGAAAAAACCCACGTTGGTCTCCCTCTCCGAAACATCCTTCGCTGCGCCTTGCCTTGCCTTGCCTTGCCAATTCGTCGACTAATCCATTGCTAGATATATTGCCAGGTACCCAGCAGAGTCTCACCACGTAGTGTTCTAACAGCTCTCTCAGTGACTTCTTACAGTTGGAAACTAGCCTGGATTTTACCAGATATATCTCCAAGTCCTTCAGAGCTGCCTGACTGTTCACATAGAGAGTAACCTCAGAACCCCTCGCCACATTCACTCTGATGAATTCCGCTGCCTTCAAGCTGCCAAGAGTCTTAGCCTGAAAAACGCTATACTTATCAGTAAGTCAAAATCAACCTTTTATATCAACCTTTTATATCCATAGACTCTCGCACCGGTACCAATGTCCATCTTTGTTCCGTCTGTAAATGCTGCACAACCTTCGTGCAGTCTCTCGGTGCCGGACCAAACCTCCCTATCAGGTATCACCACAACAGGATTTACCCCAAAGTCCAATTCAGTAAATAATAAGTTAATTTAGTTCTGCAATGACCCAGTTCGCTAGAGCAAATGCATTGCACTCAGAACGTTGTCGGTGCAAACCCAAAAATATCGTTGAATATTGTACGAAAATATAAAAAAAAAATGCATAAACTTAAAAATCATTATTATTCATTAAAATTAATTTGACCACTATTAATTCGTACAGTGTATTAACTAGGCGAAAGATGTCAAAGAACATCAAAATGTAAACAAAAATTTAAAATGTACCGTTACAAAAAGAAGAAAAGAATGCAAGAGAGCAAAAAAAGAATAATTTTCCACTTTCTTTTACTTTAGTTTTTATTATTTCTGAAAAATGGCACATAGTAAGTCCGTTTGTGAAGAAATTCGAATTTTAATCGGGAAAGATCTATGGGCAAATATCAACTGATCTTAAACTCCCAAGATCAACAATACAAAGGATTGTTAAAAAATACGAAATTAGTGGAAATTACTGTAATGAAGTTTTAAAAAGAGGCCGGACCTCAAAAATAACACCTCGAGATAAAAGAGCTTTATCGAGCATTATTAAACAAAATCGTCGAAGCACTGTTCGCGATATAGCTTCGAAGTGGTCTGATGCTATTGGAAAGCCCGTGCGACGTGAATGGACACGCCAGCAAATGAAAGATATGGGATATAATTTTTATAAAGTAAGTTAAAAGTTCATTCGGTATGTCAAGATCAGCTTAGAAAATCATATAATTTTTTTAAGCCAAGGAAAAGCCATTGCTTACCGTCCTTCAAAAGAAAAAACCGCTTGTTATGGTGTAAGGAGAGACGTTCCTGGGTTCAAAGGCAATGGGACAGTATTACTTTCAGTGACAAATCCAAGTTTGATGTTTGTGTTGTTGATGCTAGGAAAAGAGTAATTCGCAAAAGCACGGAGGCTTACAATAAAGACTGCTTGAAACGCACTACCAAGTTTCCAGCTAGCCTCATGGTATGGAGATGTATGTCCTCAAAGGGTGTCGGAAGGATCCACTTCATTGATGGAATCGTAAACACAGAAAAATACATAAAAATTTTAAACAAAAGTCTAATACCATCAGTAGCTAAGTTGTCTGACTGCGGCGAATGTATTTTTCAACACGATGGTGCGTTATCCCATGCCGCAAAAAAAAACTAAAAAATGGCTACAGAAAATGGTATAGAGGTTCCGGATTGGCCATCATCTAGTCCAGACTTTAATCCGATTGAAAATCTATGGGCTCTAATGAAAAGAAAGCTTAGAAATTACCCTCAACGGACTCTCGACGGGCTAAAGTCCACAATTCAAGAAATTTGGGACTCAATAACCCCCGAAGATTGTCGGAAACTGATCACCACCATGCCAAAGCGAAACGACTCCGTACTAAAAAACAAAGGAGATGTAACACAGTTCTAAGTAGGAAAATATGCGACTGTATGAATTAATAGTGATCAATTTATTTTAATTAAAAATAATGGACTTTCGTTTATGTTTATCTTTTTAAAAGAATTATTCTTATATATGTTAGTTTTTTAATACAAATTTAAGGACAATAAAAGTATCTTTAAGAAAAAAATATAAACCTTCTGGCGTAATCAATATTATTATCAAAATATCAATGTTTTAATATCCCATTGTTGAAAAATGCTCAGTGTACGAATTAATAGTGGTTAGGGCTCGTATATATATATATATATATATATATATATATATATTTATTATATATATTTTTATTATTATTATAACAATAGTAATAAAAATAATAAAAAGGAGAATAAAAAATAATTGTAAAAGCTTTATGGTAAATCATTCGTATAACTCAATAACATACAGAGAAATAAGTCACGAATTCCATTTTTCAAAAAGTTGTGAGTTAAATGTTTACAGAGAACATCACGGTGGGAAACTAAATACCACTGCTGACGATCGTAGCTGATTGAAAATGCGTTCCATTCTGCCGCGAGTGTCCAATAAACAATGTATTCTTCCATAACTATTTCCTGAATCCGAATAATTTTTAAATAATTCTAAAGTTTGACTAAAATTTAAAATTAATTGTAATAAATTTATAATTAGTTCCTTAGAAAATGCTTCAATGAAAAATCGATAAAAAAATTCCCATTCAAATTTGGGTTATAATGGGTGATTCAAGTAGAGATGCTTTTTTCAATAGCTATTTTTTTGACAGATCACGTGTGAGTTGTGTCATGCTGTCATGTTATGAAAAGTATTGTTTAGCATTTCATAATGGAAAGACTTACGCCTGAACAACGTTTACAAATCGTTAAAATTTTTTACGAAAATTCACGTTCTGTGAGGAATGTGCTTCGTGCACTTCGCTCAACTTATGGTCAAAATAATCGGCCTACTGGGCATACTATTCGCAACACCATCACCCATTTTGAGACCCAGCATTCATTATTGGATAATATTCGACCAAATAGACCACGTCCAGCCTGCTGTGGAGAAAATATAGCGGCCGTAGCTCAGAGTGTACACGAAGGCCGCGGAGAATCGATTCGGCGCCATTCGCAGCAACTCGGACTGACGTATGGAACGACTTGGCGCATTTTACGTCGAGATCTTAAATTGAAAGCGTACAAAATACAGCTTGTGCAACAACTGAAACCGCTCGACCTTCCTAAGCGACATCGCTTCGCTCTATGAGCTCATGAAAAGTTCCAAGAATATCCGACGTTTTCGAGGCAAATTTTGTTCAGCGATGAGGCCCATTTCTGGCTCAATGGGTATGTAAACAAACAAAATTGCCACATTTGGGTCGAAGAGCATCCTGAAGAGATTCAAGAATTGCCACTTCATCCAGAAAAACCAATGGTTTTGTGTGGGTTGTGGGCCGGTGGAATCATCGGTCCATATTTCTTTAAAAATGATGCCGGTGCGAACGTAACCGTCAATGGCGACCGTTATCGTGCCATGATAACCGACTATTTGATGCCTGAAATTGAAGCTCGTGATCTCGGCGACATTTGGTGTAATATCACACCGTTAGACTTTTTCCTGTGGGGATATGTAAAGTCTAAAGTTTATGCCGACAAATCCGCTTCGATTCAGGCCTTGGAGGAAAACATCACGCGTATCATTCGCCAATTACCAGTCGAAATGCTCGAACAAGTCATCGAAAATTAGACTCAACGGATGGACCATCTGCGACGTAGCAACGGCCAACATTTGATTGTCATAATCTTCAAAAAATAAATGTCAAAGAATGTTCTTTCAAATGATAATAAACATTCCCCATTAAACTTGAATTTTCTGTGTTTTTTTCTTTAAAAAAGTAGGGAACCTCGAAATGGATCACGCGTTATTTCATATGAAAAATTACCCAATATTTTGAAGTGATTTTTCGTCATTTTTGAACTATAATTCCTTTTTGATTAGGCACTTCCAAGTTTTTGGGTAATTTTTCGCTTTAAAAGGATTTTTTTTCTAAATTATTTTCATAAATGGTTTCTTCTGCTGATGAACTAAATTGAAAAATAATTTTACTTTTAATTTGAAAAATGAAGCGCCGCAGGTGAAATTTTATATTAAATATAAATAATCTGAATTTTTTGTGCGAATAAATACACAAAGATGCTCAAATAGATGATTCTGTAAAAATATAATTATTAATAGTAAATAAAAAATTATTTTTCCATTATTGAAATACTGATATTTTAGCCTTTTTAAGGTAATTTTAAGAATCAAAAAAGGCTAGAAACAAAAGCTAGAAGCTAAAACGAGAATTTTGAGGCCAAAAGAAAAACAAAAAGTCTAAACTGGCAACACTGCTGCTGCTGAATTCTAAATTTATATAAATAAGTTTGTATGTAGATATATGATTATATAAAAAACAACAATACTGAGCCATTGAAATGATTTTATTTCCAACTAAAATATGTCCAAACTTATATAAAAAATGATTGTGTGTATGTATATACAATAACCAACTGCTGCTTGCTTATACCAAAAAAAAAAAAAAAAAAAACGAAATGAAAATCATTGCAATACTTTTTATATGAGTTTGTGTGTGGATATTTTTAATAATTTTTTCAGATTTTTGCTTATAACTCGGTTGTTTAAGGACCGATGTGGTTAATTAAGAAACACCGAAATTTTAGAAAAATATTTACAACAGATTTATACAAAAATCAATTCCGGAGCTCATATAGAAGCTCCACAAAGTTCAAAAATGCTTTTTGTCCGATATATCAGCTAATAATGAACCGATTTTGTTCATTTCTTCCGCATTAACATTAAAAAAAAAAAAAGATTCCGAATTTTTTATGCAAAAACGAAGTCGCTAGCTTATATGGGGGCTTAGAATAGTCGAAAACAAATTACGTTTTTAGAAGCCTTTTCGGGTTTTTGGTTTTATCCCAGCCGATTTAGTTGATTTTTACTATTATCGTTCTAAAGAATTTTCCTTACAATTTGATGAATAAAACATATGTATCCGATAACTAAAGCTTTCTAAAAATTGATTTTAAGATGTACATTGTTATGTCAACTTCCTTATTAATTAGTTTTTGAGTTTTATTTTTTTTTTCAAATTATAATAATTATTTTTTGACTTTTATTTTTCGCTTAAAAAATAACGATTATTTTTGGTTTATATTTTTTTGCTCAAATTATATATGACGATTATTCTTGATTTTTATTTTTCGATTATAAAATAACGATTAATTTTTTCTTTAGCTTAAAAATCATGATTATTTTAGGGCAAACTAAAATGAAATAATTTTTAGGGGAAAAAAGTTAATCGTTGTTTTATAATCGAAAAGTAAATATCAAAAATAATCGTTATTTTTTAATCGGAAAATAAAAATTAAAAAATAAACATTAGAAGTTGCAAAAAAATAAAATAAAATAATAAAAATCAAAAATAAACTTTATTTTTTAACCAAAAAATGAAAATCGAAAAATAATAGAAAAATTTTGATTTTCATTTTATTGCTCATAATCGTTTCGGTCCCTGCCTTAAGTATGTCACACTAAAAAGTTTTATTTAGAAACATACATAAACTTTTAGTTTGTAAAAATGTTTTCATGTTCAATTTAAGATCGTCATAACTTTCATACTCCCTGCACGAAATGCAGTCACTTTATATTGTTATTTATTTCCTTTTAAATAAACCGGATACTTTTGATTGCAAATAAAAGCAGTTTAGTAGTTTAAAAGTTATAACGACTCTCTATTTTATTTAAAATGTACAACAACAACAGTTTGAATAGTCACTATGTGTTCTAATACATACACACTTAAATTACACACTACAAGAATATACAGCCAACTTCAAGGCAGTTAATTTGTCTTTATTTAACAATGCTTCAAATTACACTAACTGAATGGTGTTCTCCCGGCCAATCTATATACACTGCATTATCACCTAGATGTTTCTCGAAAGATCTACTTCTACAATGTTCTTAACGGACAAGCTAGTATATTCGAATTCTAGATCTTTCGATGTTAATGTTAGCAGCTTAAACATTTAGTATTGCCATTCTTACAAACAATGGTGAAAGCTTTTCATTCAACGTTGTGTATATTTACAGATATGTCAATAATTTCTACAGATATGTTAACTGCTGTTAACATAAATAGAAAGATTGAGAAGCATTGAGAAAGATTGAGAAGCATTGAGAATGGTTGAGAAGCATTATTTATCTTTAAAGCAGCTGCTAAAACCGTTATATTTAAATTCAAGTACAATTTCGCAACAATATTTATACAAATGGATTTTAGTGTGCCATCAAAAATATAATTTTTTTGAAAGCCTAATTCATACAATTTTAATAATGGCCCTTATACAAAAACACATAAAGTGATGTACAAAGAATTTCGAAAATTTTTGAAATTGCTCATGTATATATATATATATATATATATATATATATATATAAATTTTAAAGCGAATTGTGGGAAGAGCTACCAATATGAAACATTTTCATCTGAAGAAAAAAATAACGTTTTTTTAGGATTACTCCCAAAATAATTAGGGTTTAGTGATGAGCTTTCGTGAGCTGGACCATTTTTATTAAAAGTTTGGGACAAGGATGTTCAGTAATTAAAAAAAAAATAAAATAAAAAAATAAAAATATAAATAATTAAAATAAATATTATGCAATAAAGCCTGTGGTTCTCAAACCTATATGGAGAATCAATTCTCAAAGGTGTTAGACAACTATATCCCTTCTCAATTCAATTATTAATTTTAGCCAAAAGTAATTTAATCAAAAAGGTATTTTCCCCTATTTTATTAATGATAATACGATAGCGTGCTCCGGTAGATCAATGTATTTATTATATTGGTAATTTGTCTGATTGTCTATACAATATTAGAATCACCTTCAGAAACATTTTAAAAATAGTGGAAACTATTAAGCAGCTAGTTTGGCTACAAAGCTTTAGTCTATAGATCCTAGAACTTTGTCAGGAATGCAAAACACATGTCTTAGAAATCTCTGTAGCTCAACTCTAAACACAATTTATGCATAACCTCATAAATTAGATAAACTCAAGATCGTGCTCATATTTGGAGAAGTCAGAAACTTTGACTTGGAAAGCCTTATTGAAGGATGTTGTGATAGCTAGGGTAAGTACAAGTATAACAAGCGTTATCGTTTGGCAACTTTAGTCGCCAGTTACCCCTTTTTTTACTACGTGGTAACTTTTTTGGCCCTTTTTTTACATGGAAGTATGTGATAAATGACTATGTGATAAATGACGAGGAACTAAATTGTTTGAAATATCTCGACCTATTATATATTAATTCCAACGAAGAAATTAATCATTTTGAAATTGCTTCACAGTATAGCGATGTAAAAAAAAACCCAGAAGAATTTATAAATGAATTGAAACTGCATAATGATTAAATTTGTGAACAATTATTTAAATCATCAAATGCCGAATCTATTTGGACCGTATTGGGAAAAAATTGAAAAGTAGTTTTGATGAATACTTATATCCTAATTTATATTTTTACTTTGGTGCCTCGGTGTAATGTCTTTTTTTCTAAATTATCATTCATGAAAATAAATTGTTTCACAGATTTAAGGTCAACACTGAAACCACGCTTTCAGTCCTAAATTTGTAAGACTCAATGGGAAGACCTCGTACAATACAAGTTATACAAAATTTTCTTACAAAACATCTTTATTAATATTAATCATACGTCTAGTATGACGAATTACTTTTAATATTAAAACTAACATATTTGCTGTGATGTTTCATATTTTTTTTCTAAATTAATACTAATGAAAATAAATTGTTCAACTGACTTAAGTTCAACACTTGTGAATTTATGCTTTGAGTCCTGATTTTGTTAAACGAGAATTTGTAAGACTGTAGTCCAAGTGAAGACCATGTACAATAGTTAAGAAGTTTAATATTTTATATTCATAAAATGTAAACTGTTTTTATGAAAAAATCTTTATTATTGCAATAATAAAAATTACTGCAAGTAAATTATTTTATTATTAATAAAATTGGCTTTAAAGGTTTTCTTAAAATACAATAAACTAATTTTAATAATTTTTTAGGTATTGAAGCTCCTTTTTTCAAAAAATCTCCTTTTCTGGTGACTTTACTTATTGAAATCTCTTTTTTTGGATACTTTTTTAAAATTCTCAACAGTAACACTGAGACATGATAGTATGCCTTCTGATCAATAAAAAAGTTATAGTACTCATAATAGGTAAACTCTCTTTTTTGTGGTAAACAGGTAGCATCAATAAATTCACTATGATTAATATAAACCTCTTAATTTTTAATAAATTAGTTCTTTTCTTTTGAATATTTTTCTCTTTAAAACACATTTTAGCAACTAAAAAAACTAACAAAGGATAACTAAACTACAAAGGCTAAGAAAAAAAATCGAATTACATTTTTGAATGTTTCTAAAATCCCTTTTATTTTATTTAAATATTTGTTAAATAAATATTTTAAAAACAATTGGGATTTTAGCAGCCTTTTGATGGAGAAATTAATATTCAAATAGTAAAATAAATAAATTTTTATAAATATTTTTATCACTTTTAAGCGGCTTTAAATATGCAAGAATTCATATGACCTTTTTTTTTTGACATACATATGTATGTGTAGCTGATATGTATGTTTTTATGTTATAAATAAAAAGAATAAAAGATATAATAAATAAATCCTATGTATTGTGAATTTCCTACACAAATTTAATGGTTTGTTTAACATGATAGCATATATTTTTACCATTATTTTATGTGCTTATAGAGAAATATCTTAAATGGCATTGTAAATAATGGTGAATTGAAAAATCTTTTTATGTTTTATTTATAAGTTTTTGGGTTAAAAACTTATTGAAGAGAGTTTTTTGTTAAAGAAAAGTTTATATAAATCACTGAGCAAATAAAAATGATTTGTTGCTTGTATGTATCTTAAAAAAATAATTCAAGAATTACAAAAGTTATAGCAATTCCTTAAGAGCAACTTATAATTAATATTAATCAGATGACAGAAACTATTTCAAACAAAATTTTTTCAAATAAAAAATTTTCAATTCTTTCTTATATCAAGTTTTTGTTAACTAATTTTTAAAAAAATGTAAATATCATGTAAAAAAAATTATTAAAAAATTACCCTTATCTTCCTGACAGTCTTTTTGCTATCATTGCGTATATTAACTGTAACACAAACATCTTCACCATGTGTATACCAGGCTTTATCTAAACTCGCACGCAGACCCACACGACCATCTTGTAGCAAAAATGGTTTATCTACAGCTCCTTGAGGACCGCCGCAGCCCATAGGACAAATATTGTCATACTGTAAAAGGTTGAAAAGTAAACAAAAATATTTTTATTGTAAGATCTTAGTCTTTTAATAATTATTTTTTTTTTATTAAAACTCATTTACCTCTTGAAATGATTTGCTATAATTATAAAATGCATCATTTGAACATTTATCCACCTCACTTTTGCTGCGTCCAAAACGACCGCTAAACCTAAAAGTTTTTGGTGACAAACGTAATTTAGGAAAAGAATCACCACGTTCTGATTTGCGTGGTTTGCCAGGAGGAGGACGTGAATCATTAGAACCAGCCGCTGTATTATCCGTATTTACTGATTCATGTTGTTCTTGAGAATTTGTTGTTGTCACTGCTGAGGATTCTGTAGTTTGTGTACAGATGGGAGGTGTACTAGTGGTATGAGTATTTGTACAGGCTAAAGTGACAGGAGGTGAAGTAACGGGATTATTTATTAAAGCAGCAAAATTTTCAGGACCATTTATACCATGATTAAGGACATCTGTGCGATATATAACGCGAACACCCATTTTTACTGAGGCACGACGATGGAATTTTTCATCGGTTTTGTCCGCTGGAAGGAAGGAAAGTTTTAATAAAGAAATTCCAATAAGAAATTTTAAAAAGAATTATTTGAAATATATTTTGATATTTAATCTCTTAATTTAATTTTTAATTTTTAATTTAATATAAACTATAAAACATTACACACGATTATCTATTTGTAGCATTTTTTAATTCTTAACAATTGTATGTGTTTGTGAATACTGTGTATAGTATATTACAGCCTGAAGCGTTAGCTTTTATTTGCCATTAAAATTGTAAAAATATCTTTAAAGTGTTCAAAGTTATACAAAATTTTCTTAAAAAACCTCTTTATTAATATTAATCATACGTCTACTATGACGAATTACTTTTAATATTAAAACTAACATTTTTGCTATGCTGTTTCAGTCTTTTAAAAATTACACAGCAGACAATGTATTTTAAATAATAGCGATTTAAAATCTATAATAATTGTGTAAAATATCTTAATTTAATATAAAATATAAAACATTTCATACGATTTTCTATTTATATTTGTAACATTCTTTTAATTCTAAACAATTGTGTGAGTTTGTGAATACTGTGCATTGTATATTATAGCCTGAAGCGTTGGCTTTTATTTTCCTTTAAAATTATAAAGATATCTTTAAAATGTTAAAAGTTGTAAAAAAAATTTCTTATTAAACCGCTTTATTAATATTAATCATACGTCTAGTATGACAAATTACTTTTAATAATGAAACTAACATATGTGCTGTGCTGTTTCAATTTTTTTTTAAGAATTATACACCAGACAATGTACTTTAAATCATAGTGATTTAAAATCTATAATAATTGTGAAAAATTTCTTAATTTAATATAAAAGAAAAAACATTTCACACGATTTTCTATTTATATTTGTAACTTTCTTTTAATTCTAAACTATTGTATGCGTTTGTGAATACTGTGCTTTTTATATTATAGCCTGAAGCGTTAGCTTTTATTTTCCACTAAATTTGTAAAAACATCTTTAAAATGTTCGTAGTTATAGAAAATTTTCTTAGAAAACCTTTTTATTAATATTAATCATACGTCTAGTATGACGAATTACTTTTAATATTAAAACTAATATATGTGTTGTGCTGTTTCAGTTGTTTTTTTAAATTACACAGCAGACAATGTATTTTAAGTCATAATGATTTAAAATCTATAATAATTGTGTAAAATATCTTAATTTAATATAAAATGTAAAACATTTCACACGATTTTCTATTTATATTTGTAACATTCTTTTAATTCTAAACAATTTATATTTATATTTTATTTATAAAAGAAAGCAGATATTTAATTTCCGGTACCCAATTGTCTTTTGTATGTTAACAAAATAAAATTAAAATGATTAACTTTCATTTTAATCCTTTAATGAGGCTTTTTTTTATTTAAACGTTCTTTCAATTTAAAACCAAATCTAAAGTCATTTTTTATGATAAAATTTCAAACAAAATAAAATCTGTTTAACATTTGCTTTGTTACATTTAGATAATTGTAATTAAAATAAATATTCTTTCTATATATTACAATTTCCTCTTTTGTATTTAATTTTACTTACCAATAAAACAGCGCACATCATAGCTGGTACCAATGGGAGCACCATAGTAACGTTTGGCTGGTACTAGTTGTACACTAGGTGGTGCTTGAGCTGTTAGAGTAAGTGTAAAAGGATGGGCTCCTTCTCCCAAACGCTTTAGAAGAGCCTCCTGAAAATAAATAAAGTGGATTGAAATAAAACATAATTAAAATTTTTCTTTGTATTTAAAATCCTGTAGATTTCCCTCACTAAACAGTAGGGGGTGTTTAGTTAAATCTGTCAATTAAGATTTTCAAAAAAACTCTATATATGGTTTTAAATGATTTTATGCTTTTCTTGGTATTTTAAAATTTGTGGTAAATTTTTTCCTTTTGTGTATCTCATGTGTAATTTTTTACACTTAGTCCCTAAGCCGCCTAAGCTTTTGACAGATAGAAAGGATTATTAATGAATATAAATGTATGTGGCAAAAATTAGTTGTTATTTGCGTATATCTAAATATTAATTTGAAATGACTTTGAAACACTTTGAAAGGGTTTGTGGTATAAATGTTATATTTGCATATTAAGATTTGATAAATAAAGATTTGGTTAAAACTAATTGAGGTATAAATAGTAATTAGAAGTTAGAATTATGTGTAATAAAAAGAAACAAGTGATAATTTTTAGGTGTAAAATGAGATATTTTACGGATTTTTTTTTGGTAACCAAAAAAAAAAAATTTTTTTTATCAATAAATGAGGAATAAATGAGGAAATATATGAGTAATTTCCAAAAATTTCCAAATTCTTTGAAATCCGACTATATTTCTATTTCTAAGAAATCCAATTTTAGGTCAGTCCCCAAAAATCTTAAGCAGCTAGAGCCATTTGAAGAAAAAGAAAAAAAAAATAAAAATAAAAAAATAAAAAAGTGGATTAAAACTTTCAAAGATTTTTTGATTCATTTTAGTTTTCATAAGTTGCACAGTGGGCAGAATCGAAAATTTTTGGAAATATATCTGTAATTTTAATCGGCTGATTAGATTCCCATAAGATTTTACATAATCGTAGCGGAGGAGTGTGTCTTTAAGTTTGAAAGAGGGCTCCACAGACCCATCAGGAGCGTATTTATTGGGTTTGAAAATAAGGTACCTCTGACATTGGAAATATTTAATCGCTTGCCAAAGGAAAGGACCAAAAATTAATTATTTTATAACCTCAAAAAGCGTCATTATATTTTTCGCATTATAGTTCAAATTTTAAAATAATAA
The DNA here is from genome assembly GCA_932274085.1 of Protocalliphora azurea. Lineage (NCBI taxonomy): Eukaryota > Metazoa > Arthropoda > Insecta > Diptera > Calliphoridae > Protocalliphora > Protocalliphora azurea. The sequence continues at coordinate 14,944,850 of OW026523.1, forward strand.
CAACTATTTTCCACGTAAAACTTAACATTAGATAGGTTACATGTTTAAATTTTTTTTTAAAATTCATCTAAAAAAACTAAAATCGCGCTTTTTGTAAAGAATATTTTTAGGAGTAGTAAGCGATTTTATTTTTAAAACCAGTACTGGTTTTATTACTCATAATTTTTTGAGATTTTTGCCAATCAACTTCTTTTACTGTTTAAGAAGTCATGCAAAAATTAAATTAAAAATTTTTCTTTTCAGTGACTTTGGATAAATATTAAAGATGCGATAATAGTTTTAACATCTGCTTATAGTACTTTATAAATTCTATGAAAACGCGGTGTTTTGGTTTCAATTAATCATTACTTCAATTTTGTATAATATTTTGAAAATTTCCACTTTACACCTTAACAATTTTTGCCCGAATTGATTAAAGTGATTAAAGTGAAAAGAATAAAAATTGGTTATTAAAACCACAAATCAGAAAAAATAAAAATTTTGAAAACTCTTGATATTTTTCAAATTCATCTTGGTTATACATATTGTTAGACACCGTGCAACAATTTTCCAAAAAATTTTTCATACATGAAAAATCGATACGTACATAAAACTGGAGACCGTATGTAATAAAACTGAGTAATAAGATTTTTTCAAGGGCATCAAATTTTCTCTCAAAAGGATCTTAAAGTAATATATTTGGGTAATTTCAAAAAAATTCAACCCGAAATTAATGGGTGATTCAAGTAGAGATACTTTTTTCAATAGCCTTTTTTTTTGACAGATCGAGTGTGAGTCGTGTCATGCTGTCATCTTATTTTTGTTTACTATTGTTTGGCATTTCATAATGGAAAGACTTACGCCTGAACAACGTTTACAAATCGTTCAACTTTATTACGAAAATTCATGTTCTGTGAGGAATGTGTTTCGTGCACTTCGGTCAACTTATGGTCAACATAATCGGCCTACTGAGCGTACTATTCGCTACACTATCATCCATTTTGAAATGTTCGAACGAGTCATCGAAAATTGGACTCAACGGATGGACCATCTTCAAAAAATAAATGCCAAAGAATGTTCTTTCAAATGGTAATAAACAGTCCCCATTAAATTTGAATTTTCTGTGTTTTTTTCTTTAAAAAAGTAGGGAACCTCGAAATGGATCACGCTTTACAATTTAAAAAATTATATGTCTTCGATTTTTTTTCATTTTGGGCTGTTCATTAAGCTAGTGATCATGCAATTTATCGCGTGCACTTTTTTTGACTACTCGCGGGCAAGCCATAGGTTTTAAAAACTTGATCTATTTTAAATCTCACATTATAATCGAAGATATTGTGATCAAGGAAAATAATTAAAGTTATTAACAGTATATTTAGTTATATTTATTGCTATGTACCACTTACCTGCAATGGACTTAAAGATTCATTAGGAAGCTCTTCCTTTCTGGGCCATATTTGATGTAAAGACATAATAGCCTCATTACAGAAACGTAAACCCATAACTTCTTCATCTTCACGGCCGTAGCTGGAAAAATTATTAAAAAAAATATTTTGTAATTAATTAAAGTATAAAAAATACAAAATATTAATTTTATAAACATATTTTGCTATTTTGTCGTGAGGGTGTAAAAGTTGAAAACTTTTCTTGTACACGTGTGCTTAATTATGTGTAATATGACCAGTGTTACCAGTTTAGCCTTTTTAAGGCCAAATGTAGTCTTTTTATTTTGCTTTTGGTCTCAAAATTTCTGTTTTAGCTTATAGTTTTTTTTTATACTTTTTTTATTTTTAAAATTGCCTTAAAGAGGCTAAATTGTTAGAATTCAAAAGCGAAGAAAATAATTTCTTATTTGCTATAGCCAATTTTATTTGTACAGAATCATTCATTTAAGCAGTCTTATGTAATACGTAACAAAAATTATGCAATTTTTAAAATTGGAATTGTTTTTATTGACATATGTACATTTTAAAAATTTTTAAAGAAATTGGAGATTTTGAGTTGCTTTTTTGGCAAATTATTTTTAAAATAACAGCTGAATCACGTAGTTCATATAGTTCATATCGGCTTATCAGTTACCAAAGCACATTGTATGCATATGTTTATCGATTGTACAATTGTCCACTTTAATTTTGTTTCTTCATGACCACTATCGTATAAATACGATATTCCGATTCCGTATTTGATAATTCCATTTGTTCCTTATTATCTTCCACATGAAATTCTTCTTGAATTCAGTTGTTTATGTCAGTATTCTTGAAAAGATGTCCCGTACCAATTTGAGCTACAATTGTACCAATAGTTGAAAGATATTCGTTTTCTTCCTGAATTATATGTTATAAAATATTTATATTTAAGTTTATTGTTTTCACTCCATTCACTAAAAAATTCGAGCAAGACGTTCCAGGATTTCGGATATTGGACACTGATATTTTATCCCAGGACGTAGCTAGAATCTGAACTGTATTTTTGAGATTGATTTTTTTTAGTTTGAGCTCCAAATTTGTTTCCTTTTCGCCAAGCATGTGAGTGAGCAGTTGTTTTTTATAATTTAATTTGACCAAGTTGATAACTTCCTGATCTAATGGTTGAATAAGCGCAGTGCAATTGGATGGTAGATTCATTGCTATAATTAAACCGACATCACCTTTTAGTTTCTCAACTGGATGACAAGTTGCGTAATCTAAAAGCAAAACTGCTTTTGTGGCAGACCTTTTGAAGCCAAAAATTCTTGGACCTACAAAATTTTTACTTATGAACAACTTACTTTTACTAATTGACGAAAATTAACTTTCGTAGAGAATAAATTCGTGACGAAAATAGTCCTTGAATATAAATATATAATGTTATATATATAAATAATGTTACCCTGTCGTTATTACTGGAGTTGTATATTACAGGATTATTGAAAAAGCATTTAAAGGCGCGTGGGTTTTTCGATTTTGCAACAACCAACAATTTCAGTTTGTCTGTGCCATTCTCATTTTAACAGGGCAAAAATGTTATTCGCTCTTTACATATTTTTCTACCGGGAGCCGTTTTCTCATTACATGTGACAAGAATGTGATTTGGAAGCATTCTATTTTATATAAACCGGATTCGTCGGCATTGTAGATTTGGTGAAGAGTCAACCCATGCTAAACAACGTAATCCTTAAACTCTTTCACAAATGGATCAATAAGATGAGGTTTCGAAGACAATTTCTCACCGGTAATTTTTAAAAATCTAATTCCATATCGACGCTTAAATTTCTTCAATCATACTTCACTGGCATTTAAAAACCTGAAATGGTTTGATAAATTTTCGAATACATATGACTGGCTTTGGATCGTAAAATTGCTGCTGATATTAGAACATTTTTTCCTTTGTTTTACAAACTTATTTACACTTATAAAACATTTTTTTTTGGGTACTCAGCTTTCTTTAAGATGCAAAGTTTAACAGGGTCACTTTCTGTTATACGTACGAATTTTTTAATTAATTTTCTTGCTTTATAATGCGGTGCACCGAAGACTTATGCAACTTATAATTCACACAAATTGAGTTTATGGAATCTCCACTATAAATTTTTTTTAAAATATCTAATTTTTGAGAAATTGTTGGCTTTAAAATATGTTGAACTTTTCCTATACTAAGAGACGGATTTATACAACAAATGACACGAATAAACTCACAAAATTGAATATGAAAATCATCCAAAAAGATTAATGTACCAAAAGATGGGGATTCCCCTTTTTTGGTTATAAACATTGTAATCAAATTAAAAAAAGGAGATAAAAGTCGCGAAAATAGAAGCCGTCGCGATAATAGGTAGTCGCGAATACTGCGACTACATTGAGTCATTTTTCATTTGAAGAAAATTCTAAAACTTGATATAACTCAATTTGTATGGCCTATTTGTACCTTTCTATATTTTACTTATAAATTTATTACAATATCTTTCAAAAGATATCAAAAAGTAATGGGAATAAGAAGAAGTAACCTTTTTTAAAGTTCAATTTAGCCTCTTTATTTCCAACCACCTGGCAACACTGAACATGACAACTTGCATAAATAAGAAAACATATTTTTGTCCTAAGCATTGAAGTATCAATAAATTAAATAAAGTACTTAAAAATTGATTACGTGTGTCTTAAAATGGTTTAAGTTTTAATAATATTTTTATAATGAATGAACATTATCTTAGTTTTTTTTTTTGATAAGTCTACAGTTCACTTGAGTTATAAGTTTATCGATTTAAAACTTTAAAAATTTTTACTGAATTTAATATAACAATAACATTCTCTCTTAAATACTTACCGAAATGTTAACGTCAATTGAGCATATACCCTATAGCCTTGTATGGCTTTGGGATCAACAAACACAATACCTTTTAGCACTGAAGGGCTGTTGCCGGACAAGGTAATTTCTCTTGATGGTAAATACATAGTTAAAACACAATTTGGCGAAGTTTTCTTATAAACACGCTGGGTGCCACAATCATCTTTGTGGGTTTGCGGTCTAAAAGTGATGAAATGAAGAAAAATTTAAAAGAAATTTTATTAAAGTGAAGTAAGAAAGTGGTTAAAAGAAATTTAAAAATTAAAAATATTCCTTGCTGTAAGGTAAAGCCCGCTAAACATAGAAAAAATTTAATATTTGTTTTTTGTAACTTTTTAAGGAGCTTTTGGTTTTGGATCAATGGTAGAAGGGGGATCATGTGCCAATTTTTTAAGTGCCCTCTTTTCATAATTGTAAACGATGCTTTTAAATTTTCTTTTGTTCTAAAGATTTAGAAATGTTGACTTCAAATTAACTCCTTTTGATTATATTTTGTTTAATTATTTGTTTTTGTGATTTGTTCAAGTTATCAAATATGGAGTAACTACCCCATATGGGGTAAATTTGCCAAATTCAATAAAATAATACAGATCCAAAATTGAGACAATATAAAAATCATTAAATTATTATTTTTTTAATTGTGGAGACACTAAAGAGTCTACATTTAGAAAACGTGTACCTTGTAGCTGTATGGTAGTTTCCTGGAGTGTAAATTGGATCGACCTGGCAGGAGTCTGCTGAACAATATTTTTAATAATATAAATTTTCAAAAAATATAAATTATCTCGAAATAAGCAACTCCAAAGAATTACATTTTTGAAATAAAAATCAAAATGATAATAATAATAACAATAATAATTTTGAGGTTAGGTTGTAAAAAGTTTAAATAAACAAAATTTGTTAAAAATAAAAATTAACAATTAATTTTAACAAAATGAAGAGTTCAACGCATTTAAGTTTTTGTAAGAAAACCGAAAATTAATTTGGATGTTAGGTTGAAAAAAGTTGAATTAGACGAAATTTTACAAAAATATTTAAATTAATAATTAATTTCAATTTGTACGAAAGTCCTACATTATAAAAATTAAATTTGAGGTTACGTTGAAAAAATTTTAATAATATAAATTTTCAAAAAATACAAACTGTAATTAGTTTCTCTCGAAATAAGTAACACTTAAGTTTCCAAATAAAAGCCAAAACTTTAAAAAATAATATTGAGGTTAGGTAATAAAATGTTACAAAAATTTAAACTAATAATTAATCTTTAACAAATCAAAAATCCAATGCAAAAAAATTTTTCATAAAAATTAAATTTGAGGTTAGATAGAATAAAAAAATTAAAATTAACAAAATGTTACAAAAATTTCAAATAACAATTAGTCTTGAAGAAAAGAAAAATCCAATGCACAAAAAATTTTGCCGGAAAACCTCATATCACAAAATATACATTTGAGGTTAGTTTGAAAAAAAAAATGTTTAATAATATAAATTTTCAAACAACAAACTGTTATTAGGTTCTCTTAAAATAAGAAACATTAAAGCATTAAATTTTCGAAATAAAAATGAAAATTTTAAAAATTAATTATGTTGAAAAAAATGTTTAATAACATAAATTTTCAAAAATTACAAACTATTATTAGTTTCTCTTTAAATATACAAAATTTCACCAAAATTAAAACTAATAATTAATCTTCATCATATCAAGAATCCAATTCATAAGAAAATTTACAAGAAAACCTTATATTGCAAAATTAAAGTTTGAGGTTAGTTTGAAAAAATTTTTAATAATATACATTTTCAAAAAAAAAAAAAACTCAAAATAATTATTTTGATTTATTTTGAGAGTAATTAGTTTGCAGTTTTTTTTTGAAAAATTATATTATTAAAAAGCATTTTTTAATATTATATCATAAGCATTTAAGTTGCGAATTAAAAACCAAAATTTCAAAAATAATTTTGAGGTTAGGTTGAAAAAACTTAAAAATAAGCAAAATTTTACAAAAATTAAAACTAATATTTAATCTTTATTAAATAAAAAATCCTATGCACATAAAAATTTGCAAGAGAACCTTATATTACAAAAAACTGAATTTGAGGTTAGGTTGAAATAACATTATGAGTTTTCGAAAATTGAACTGTTATTAGCTATTCTTGAAATAAAAAAAAAATCCAAAGCATATAATTTCGAAATGAAAGCAAAACCAAAATTTAAAAAAAATAAAAAATTATTTTGAGGTTATATTGAAAAAAAAAAAAAATGCTCAATATACAAAATTTTGGAACACTTAAAATTAACAATTAACCTTAAATTACAACAATTAAATTTAAGGTTAGATTAAAACAAGTTAGAATGTTATATTCGACTTTTCCGAATCTATATACTCACCATCTGCAGCTTTTTAAAAGTTAACTTTATATGGGAGGTGGGTAGCAAAGTGGGCGGACCACGTTTATTTTTTGTTTTCAAGTTTACATTGGTTCTTGAACTATTTGTACAAATTTTTCTTGATGGGCGTATCATAACCATTTTTGGTTTCCGCATCTACATTTGCCCTTGAACTATTTGTGTAAAATTTCGTTGATGTACATGCTTTTTTTGTAAAATATATCGGCCAAAAAGAATAAACTAGACAAAGTCTTCGTTTTTTGATGATGGGCATAAAAAAAGTAAAAGTCTGTGACACTGGAAATTGATTTATTAAAATAGCTGTTGTCAATTATTTTTCATTGCTAACATGTTTATAATACTGAAAATAATTTTTTAAATCTCTAAAATTAAGAAAGTTATTACAAAAAATACCAACAACAAAATATTTTCTTGGCTTTCGAAAAAAAAAAAAAATATTCAGGTCTGCCCCCGATCATACGTAAATTGAAAATATCCAAGTTTGTGGGAAGAGAGATAGATATTCAATAAAAAACAAGAAAATAAATTAATGGCATAAAAATAAATTATTCGGTTTCAAGATATTTGGCAAATGCAAAAGTATAGCTATGGCGAATGCTCCCTCTTCTACCCTGCATAGTTTTTAAGAATTTTATTTTCTAATTTTAATCAAAATTAGAATTAGATTAAATTAAATTAAAGCTGTCATAATTTAGTTTGTTAAAAATTGTTTTTTCTGGAGATCCTTAATCCTGTAATTTATTATAATGTTTATTAATATTAAATTGAAAAATATATTTTTTTTCATTTTTTCTTTATTTTAAATGTATTATTTTTTAATATAATTTATAAATGTAAAAAGTTTTCTTGAGAATATTAATTTTTCTTTCTATTAGTCTTTTTTTGTAACTTTACAATTTCTTCTGAACAAGTTTAACATTTTCTGTTTGTCCAATATTTTTTTGGTGTATTTAAAATCCTTTAACCTTGAATATGTATTATACTTGAACTTTCTATTTTTAGCTGTTCAATTTAGTTTTTGGAAAAATGTCATGACTCTGTAAAATGGAAATACTAAGTATGTAAACACCACACATATGTACTCGTACCAAAACCAATCTATGGTTTTTTAAAATAAAATACATACAAATTTTCGTTTAGAAAAGCTTTTGTGTTTATTCTATTTTTATAAGTCCTGAAGGTAAATTGATTGAATAAAATGAAGAAGAGATAAAAGGATAAAGATGAAATAAATGTATATTACAGAGATGGCGATAAAGATTATTTAACATTATTTTAAAATTTGTTAGTGTCGTTTAAGCTTTTGCTTATTTTAATTAATATTAAAATTTATTCACCTCATCAAGTAAGAGCGCAACCGTTTCATAAAAAGCAGTGAAATATATTATAAATAAATTCTGAGAAATATCATCAGCTTACGTGTATAAATGACACTATTAAGTGTTAATAGTTCATATGTGTACAAACTGAACAGTACGTGTTTAAATTGTCAACGAAAATTTTGTATTTTGAATCGTTATTTGTCTTTCAGTGTACAATTTGGTCTTTTCATGATGCTAGAAGTTACCAAAAATCCCATATGTGCAACGCGAAGTATATAAAGAAAATTTTATTCGAACTTCCTTTTAACATATCCACCATTATGATGATTCCTTGTATTACATTTTTTATAAAAGTTAATTATAATTTATTTTATAATTTTCTTTTGTTTATTGTAATTTTTTTTTTGATTTCCTCTTAAAGGATATCGCAATATTTAAATTTTATTTTATCAAACTTTGTCTTTTCACATCTCCCAGTGTAACTACCTTTCATTCAAATCATTGATTTCTCCATTTACCAAATCGAATAATAATAGCTCACTACGAAAACTGAAACATGATGTACGTTTCACAGAGCCTTGATGTAAATGATGTTCTTGTTCACCATCATTGCCAGTGGCATTAAAGCAATTGCTGTTACTTCTACTTCTTCGGTCTGCCGGAACCATTTGATCATGTGGTGTTTGTGGAGAATGTTGTTGGGAATTATTGCTGCTGCTGCTACTACCGCTGTGACCACTATGATGACGTGGTATATTAAGGAAATCCAAAAATTGTGATAACCTTTTGCAGCGGCTATATGTTGAAAAGGTTATTTTTTTGTAAGAATAAAGCAAATGTTAAACAATTGAAGTTGAAGAAAAATTTTGAAAAATGTTCATTACTTTTTTGGTTTCTAATAAATGAGTGGCTGTCTGCACACTTTAAAGCATCAATTTTGTTTGATGGTTATTTGTCATTATAAATATTTTTCTATAAGAATTTATTTATATAATAAGTTTAATAAAATATTTATAAATTTTAATAAATTACATATATTTCCAGCTTTCCTTGTCTTGAAGGGTAAAGCTAGTTGTTATAGACAATCATAGTAGTAAGTTTGTACAATTTTTTGCATTACAATTATCAAAGTCTTAGCTTTATTTGTATTTTTAAATTTTTTAAATCACTTTTCTGACTTTAAAGTTATTGACAATAATGTAAGAATAGTTCTTAATTAATAACAATCATACGCCTAGTAATGCACAATAAATATTTGATAAATAAATAAGTTATTTATCAAATATTAAAAAGAAATCTATTTAAATATATGAAATATTTTAAACATTTTACCTATAAGCTATACCTGATCCTTTTTAATCTAATTAATAGCTTCTGATATAGAATACAACTAGAAATTTATGTGAGAGGCAGTTCAAACTAAATTTTCAAAAAATTTACTCATTTATTTCAAAATACTTAAATAAAATATATGTGACTACATATATTGGGTTTTTGATAACTGAATTAAGTTTTTTCTCTCACATAAACTTCTAGTTGTACTCTATGGTTTCTGATATGTAAAAAACAAAAACTGTCAAAAAAATAATATTTTTAAAAAAATTATAAAAAAATTCAAATTACCAAAAATAATTATTTTTCTCATTTACCATAATCCGTTCAATAGTTTCGGAGTCTGTCGAAGAAAATAAAAATTCTTATCTTAAAAATATTTGTTTAAAAAAAAAATCGTAAAAATCTAATATAATCAAAAATATTACATTTTCTCATTTATTATAAAGCTGATCATGTTGCAAATAAAATATTTATATTCATTAAATCATCATCATAAATCTCGAATATTCATAAAAAATAAAGGATTTTTTGAACTGCTATTGAAATGTTTTTGTAAATACAGGGTGGCTGATGAAGGCCATTACCAAAAAAATTTAACTTTTTTTTCTATTTAATGAATCTTGTTTATTTGTTTTTATTTTGCAGATTGATTTTTAGATTTAGCACAAATGGATAACTGAGGCACTGAAATCTTCCGAGCACATGGACCATAATGAAACTTGTTAACAATTTTCGAAACCAATCAGTTCGCACGAAGGAACCAGTCGCTGCTGTAACTGCTGCCATACAAAACAATTCAAGAGTTTCGATAAGAAGCTTATCTGCTCAAATAGGTATAAGCAGACAGTCAGGACTTATTCCCATATAAAGTTCAAATGACCAACAAACTGAACGCAACAGAATTGCCGATTCGATTGGAATTTTGACAGAAGATGCTTCAAATGGTGGAAGAGGATGGAAACATGTTGAATTGTCTTTTTATGTCAGATGACATAAACGGCAACGTAAACAAACAGAATTGTCGAATATGGAGTGCTTCCAATCAACAGATACTCCATGAGAGGGAATTGCCTGTCACAGTGTGGTTTGGTGCAGTTTCATCACGCTGCATTGTCGGGCTTTACTTCTTCGAAGAAAACGGTCACACCGTTACGGTTACTGGAGACCGTTATTTGAGCATGTTGAGAGAGTTTTTCTATCCATAATTACGCCGAATGAGAATTTCTTTCAACTCTGTATGATTTCAGTAAGATGGTTGAACTCCCCACATAACCCGGCTTGTTATGACAGAATTGCGACGAAAATTTCTCAAGAAGCTGATATCCAAAAACGTTGGCCTCCCAACTTGACTTTTTCTTGTGGGGTTACTGCAAACGGAAAGTCTACAAAGCAAAACCAACAAATTTGAATGAACTAAAGCAAACCGTTCGAGAAACAATTGCAGTTATTCCTGTCTCAACTCTCCAAGTAGTAATGAACAACTTTTTGAGAAGATGACGCACATGCATCAACGAGCAAGGAGGGCATTTAAATTCCATTATTTTTAAAACTAATTAAGCTATATTTGATAAAGTTGACTGTGCTGTAACATGAATAGACGAAAAATGAATCCAATACACTGAAAAAAAAAATTATTTGAGTTTCTTAATGTAGCAATATTCATTAGCCACCATCTGCATGTATTTACAAAATTTTTTATTAGTTTTAAAAGGCATAATTGAGAATAAAGCTGGCATTTATGCAACAATTTCAATGAAGTAAACCTCATTTTATTTGCAACATTGCCAAGTTTATGATAGAAATGAAAAGAAGTCTATGTGGTGCGATTTCATTAATTTTCTATATAATAATTTATTTCTATAACTAGAATCAATTAAAAAAAGTGATTTATAGGTTTAGATCTCCACAATCACATGTATTTTAATTTTACTATCTTTTTATCGCCCTATATAATTTACATGATCTGATGCTTTGAAGTCCAAGCATTATTTGTCTTTTTAAATTTTTAAAATCGCTTTGCTAACTTCAGATTTATGGACAATATTGTTAGAATACCTTTAAATTAATATCAATTATAATTATATCTTCAGATGAATCAATAAAGTAAAAATAATCTCTTGATCTTAAGTAAACTTATAATGTTAACTTTTTGCAAAATTAATTTCTAACAATAATAAATTCTTTTTAATATAAAATACTTGAAGTTTATCCACAAAAGAGGATAAAAAACAACAAAAGTGAACACATAATGACGTAAGTAGACACTGAAGTTTAAAAATAATTTTTAATCCATATTTTTGGAAAAAAATTTTATCAAGTTAGTGGAAAAATTCTATATATATTTTTTTTAATATAAACGATTTAAAAGTTTAATAATATATATATTTTAGTGCTCTTGGCGATGATGAATTTTGTCCCTTTTTCATTAGGATATAAGTTAATGCTAAATTTGTGCTACAATATTTTTAAACCAATTATTTTGCCAGACGGCTGTAATGACTACTTTTTATTATTTTCTTTGGAACTTGTTAAATTTCTGCGAATATTAACATGTCTAAATAATGTTTAAATTGGAATTTGTTTGTGGAATTTAAAAAATGTTATATATTCTTTTGATTTTGATAAATGATTTAAAATTTCAAATTTATAACTTTTATAAAATATGTATGGACTTATGTAAATTCCTTTAAAACAAAAAAAGAAGGATAACTCCAAATATATTGGATAGTTACGACTATAATATTTACATTTGATCAACACTTTTATAGTAAATAAATTGTAAAAAATAGAAAAATGAAAACAGAAAAAATGAATCGTATCTATATAATTAATAGGCAAACACATTTAATGCCTTTTATGCCCACATTTTATATACGATTTTAATAAAAATATATGCTATTGGAAAATCCTTTCATATAAATAAATTTCAAATAAAAGAGCAACTCCAATTATTAAACTCTCTTCTGTTTTATTATATCATACAACTCTCTCAATTCAAAGCAGTGATATTGTTGATATTTCTTTTCAAAAGTTAGATATTTTTTCTATTTTTATTTGCACTTTATGTATAAAAAAAAAATAAATAAATATAACTAAATATAATTTATTATATATCCAGAGACCGTAATTGTTAAGACTTTTATCATGGATCAGATGATAACTGTTATTTTTTCACTTTTTTTTTTTTTAGCAAAAATAAAAGTTGTTTCGTGGTTTTTTCGAGTTGGAATAAAAGTTATATTGTGATTTTTTATATACTGAAAAATAGTATTGTAAAAAAAGTCGCCAAAATAAAAAAACACCAAAACGATAAAAAACGCGAAAACAAAGCGAAAAATATCATCAAAAGAAAATATTCCAAAACAGTAAAAAAAGCTTAAATAAAAAAAATCTTCAAAATGGAAAAAAACGCTGAAACGAAAAAAAAACACCAAAATAAAAAATTGATAAAACGGAAAAACCACAAATGCAAACTAAAACGGAAAAACCGCTTAAGCGAAAAAACCAAAATACTATACTCACTAAAAAGCTTAAGCGAAAAAACCAAAGTTAAAATCGCCAAAATAAAAAAAAAAAACATCAAAACGGTAAAAAAAGCGAAAACAAAACGGAAAAAATCATCAAAAATAAAAAAACGCCAAAATATTGCAAAAAATGCTTAAATAAAAGAAATCTTCGAAACGGAAAAATACGCTAAAATGAAAAAAAAAACACCAAAATAAAAAAATCGGCAAAACGGAAAAAATCCAAATGCAAACTAAAAACTAAAATACAACAAAACTAAAATACAAACAATCGCTAAAAAGAAAAAATCGCCAAAATAAAAAACATCAAAACGGTTAAAAAATGTGGAAACAAAACGGAAAAAATCATCAAAAAATAAAAAACGCCAAAACATTGCAAAAAAGCCTTAAATAAAAGAAATCTTCAAAAAGGAAAAAAATGCTAAAACGAAAAAAACAACAAAATAAAAAAATCGGCGAAACGTTAAAAACCCCAAAACAAGAAAATAATACTAAAACGGAAAAACCGCTTAAGCGAAAAAAGCCAAAATACAAATTATTGCTAAAAGGAAAAAATCGCCAAAATAACAATTAATAACAAAAACGGCAAAAAACGCGATAACAAAATGAAAAAAATTATCAAAAAGCCAAGACGTTTAAAAAAAAAAACAAAAGTTGAAATAAAAAAACTTTAAAACGGAAAAAACCTTAAATAGGAAAAAAACACAAAAAAATAATAAAAAATAAAAATAAAAAGCCAAAATACAAATAATCGCTAAAACGAAAAAAATCGAAAAAATTAAACACCACCAAAAGAAAAGAATCATCAAAAATAAAAAAGTGCCAAAACGTATAAAATTTGCAAATTAAACGAAAGGGAAACAAATTGAAGACGAAAAAAAAAACACCAAAATAAAAAACACATCAAAAAAGAAAAAAAAACGCCAAAGCGAAAAAATGCCAAAACGGATAAAACGTTAAAATGAAAAAAATATACTACATTGATTACATCAATTCAACTTAGGGTATACTGATTTACAACCAGTAAGATTAAAAGATTCAACAAGGTTTACAATCTGGTTGAAGTGGTAGGAGATAAACACTGCTCAGGAAACAGCACTGTCTCAACGTAGAAAGAAGTTTGTGGGGAAAAAATAAATATATGAAATAAAAGTGTTGTTATTTTATGTAAGAACCTTGGACATGACTGAGTTTATCCCAGCTGCAAACCCTGGTAACCGGGGGTTCCTTACAACATGTATCTTATTTAGTGATAAGTTTTACATCAAAAATAGTTTTTTTTATTTAAAGACTCTAACTACACTATGTGTTACAACTATAATCACACCCTATTTTCGCAAAATGAAATATATTTTTATTAAAAACATTTCTCTATTTTGGATTTTACTACTTGTTTTGAGGAATTTTGCAGAGTTTCATAACTACAAACGCATTTAACTAAAATCTTCAAAATTTCTAAAACTGGATAAACAAAATGTAAAAAATATTTTAATTAACAATAGGTACGACTAGTCTGAATTTTTGTTAATTGTATTCTCTTCACCAATTTTATTCTCAATTTTTCGTTTATGGAGCTCCTCGTATTAATTATTGCTACTTTTATATCGAATACTCTTTCAAATGTATAGATTTCTGGCTAAATTCAATGCATAATTGATTTATGATAAAATATTTCCAATTGTTTTTAATCTAAAAACCATGCTTGCGAACTCAACAAATTATTTTGCGAATGTTTAAATGATTTTTCAAATGAACTTTTCGGACTAAAGCGCTCTTACGAAAATTGTACATGAAAATAAGAAGCCTGTCTTCTAACACTCCAATACACTGAGAAAAATTCATTCGGTTAGTATGAAATGCCGTCTCAACCAAGAATTCAGAAAGATCTCAAAGTTGCTGCAGATCCACCTACGAAATATGAAATATAGAGAATGCTTTTGTAGGCCAAGCTAATTATTTTTTGAGAGAAAAATTTACCCTTGATGGTCTTGAACAGAATTTTTTTCGTTTTTTTTTTTTTTTTAATAAATTGCGAAGACGAATCTGATTTTGGGATCTTTGCAAGCTGGCGTTTAGCTACACTTGCACGTTTTAAAGAAAACAATGCCATCAACTTTTTTTGAGTACATCGGAGTATTAGAAGACTGACTTCTTCCTTTTATGAGCAACTTTCACCAAAAGTGATTCATCTGAAAAATCATTTAAACTTTGAAAAATAATTTCTTGGAATCACATGTATGAGTTTGGAATCGCAACTCAATTGGAAATATTTGAGCAATATTGTTTCGTCAGATTTAAGCAGAATATCATAAATTTGAAAGAGTATTGCATCTAAAGTAAACAGTAATTAATACGAAGAGTTTCGTCAGTGAAAAATTGAGAATTAAATTGTTTTTTAAGAGAACGCAGGAGAGAATTTTTCAATTAATTAAACTTAATGGTGATCAATGAGTATGATCTGTTAATATCTTTTTTATATTTTATTCATTCTGTTTTATAAATTTTGAAGATTTTAGTTAAGTACGTTAATAGTTATCAAATACTGGAAAATATTTTTTTCTCAAAATAAGTAGTAAATTCCAAAATAGAAATATCATATTTAATTATTAGATTATTAACGATTTAACATATTTCATTATTCTACGACTTTTAAATCTTTTGTAATTTGAAAAAATTGGGTGCGCTTATAATTGTGACACGTAGTGTATAATGCAAAATTTGTGGGTCAGATTTTTGAGGTTCAGAATATCTTTTTTTGGTTTATGAAATTATAAGCAGTGCAATCACAAATATGCAAAAATCATATTTTTTTCCTGGGCTTTATATGTACCAAACTTTTAGTTTTTTATCCGTTTCAGACAATTATAAGAATTTTTGCATAGATTTGTTACTACATATTTTTGCATATTTTTGCATATTTTGATTCTAACAGCATATTATTGTATAATTTGATCTTAGCAGTATATTTTATTATATTTTCATAGAATATTCTTATTTGGGGACATATTCTAGTAATTTAAATGGCATGTATTTATATATTTTATATATAAGAGCATAAATTTGCATATATTACACTTTTTTGCATATTTTATATTTAAAAGAACACTTTTTTTAGTATTAAATAAATAAGTACCTTCATTTGACATCAATATTAAAGTAATTCCTACTTTACAGTAGTTGTCAGCATGCGAAATATATTTGGAGAAGATTGCTGCTGTAGCCGGTATAAATTATGTTACTTTAATTTTTTTCCACGTTCAAAATTTTAACCATTAGGATGGTTGCAGATACTATTCCATGATCTATAGTCATATCTGGTTTTAAAAAATGCGGAACAAAATTTGAAAATTTAGTGAAAATTTTAGAAAGTTCATAAAATTTTTGCATTTTAAAATTTTTTGCATTTTAAAATTTTTGACGTCCTTTTGACTCGGAAATGTTATTTATTAAAAAATTCTGTTTACGCAATATTTTGTGCAATTTCTGTAAAAGCGGTATTTTTCAGTAGTGAAAAACATACATTTTACAAACATTTACATGCCAAATTATACAGAATCACTTCATCTTTAAAAATCTGTTCTATAAATTTAATTTCACTTAGACGCGCAAATTTTCTATAAAAAAAACTGCAAAATTTTAAAAATCGTAAATTTTTGGTTTAATTTTTTTTCACCGCATAACTTTTTACCAGACAGTGAAACTGTTACTTCTCAGTAAAAATAAATAGAAGTAATTTTTAAGAAATTGTTTTTTCATTACTTCTAAAGTTTCAGTAATTGAACGGTTTCTTGTGCTTAAGAAGTTATATAAACATCATCCAAAGGCATTATTAAAAAGCGATTCAAATAAAATTTTCTGATATAAAACGACAAGAATTTACAAATACTTGTTACTTAATAATAACTGTTTTAATCAAATGAAAAATATTGCTATGAATATTTTTATATTTGGTTTATATAAAAATTAAAAGTAATTTCTTTGAATTAATAAAAAAGAACATCAAAAAAAAAAATAATAATAATTTTACATGATATCGTGAGCACGACTTCCTACTCAGTGAAAAGGTATCAAAAAAGAGAACATCTTCCAATGACAAGCCTATGTTAAATTCATTGGAAATGATCCGAATTTTCACTACTTCTGGATCAAAAGTTCAAGATCTTATTGACTTCATTGGATGTTCTCTTTTTGCTGCGTTGTTATAAAACATATGAATTTCCTAAGTATTGCTTTTCGAATGGTTAATAGTTTGCATCTAAAAGATGTAAATTTTCAGTGCAAAACTGAAATAAATTAAAATATCTTCGAAAGTTTCATCTCCATTTTTTAGGTTTAAATGATGATTTAAAATTTTGGCTCCCTAGTCATTTTATTAGGTCTACCAAAATACATCAACAGTTTTCCTGTTTTTAAAACAAACTTTAAAAATACAAAACACATAAAGTCGGTTTCAAATTGTTTCGAAAATTTTTGAAATTCCTCTTATATGAAATAAGTACATTAGTATAAGTTTTTGTCTCTGTATTGCTTTTTCCCATATTCATTAATTCGTTGAACGTGATTTTCTATTACATATTCATGTACTAATTTTGTACCATCATATTTAAAATCAGAATATACAAGTGGCTCTGAAATAACTCATATAATCAAAAATATGAATTCCATTCCTATGAAACTAAAAAATGCGTCATATTATTTTCTTAGTTTGTTTGCGTTTTTTAATTTTTCATTTGTGGGCGACACGTTTTCATTTTGGAAACACCTGTTAATTTTTTTTCTTGCTCATTTATATTAATTTATAACTGATGTCTTTATATCTTTTTGGAAAAAAAATTTGTTTATTTATTTTGTTATTGACTTCATTTCATTAATATTTTTAATTTAAATTAAATTTTCTAACATGATCTATTTTCTTTTTAATGAATTATTCATAAAGGATGTTTAAAGAGGTGTAAATAATCTAAATATGTATTGTATATATAAAATGAGCAAAAAATTTACATAAATATATCAGTACTTCCAAGTTTCTATCTTTCTATATTTAGTACAGATTTTTAATTTATATATTCAATTTACTTTTTAATTAAATTTATTTTGTTTTTTAATTCATTTTGTTTGTATAAACAGAAAAAAAAATATTTTCAAAAAAAGTTTCAACTAAATTATTAATCAGAATTTTAAAATGATTTCAAATATTTTTATAAATAAATGAATTACTCAAAATCGAAATATTTTAACAAATTAAATTCACATTTTGTATAGAGTATGCATTTATATAGAATATGCATTAGTGGCCTTTTTTGATATGGAAGAAGCCTTCAATAATATGACCCCGGATGCTATTGAAATGGCTATGGAAAGACTGAATATACATCAGTCGATTATTGGTATCATGTGGAGACTTCTAACCAACAGAGTTATAATCTCCACTATGTGTGCGGCTACCATATATAGGGTGAAAATAAAGGCACTCTTCAGAGGGGAGTTCTATCTCCACTTCTTTGAAATATTACCGTCAATACAATAATCAGGGAACTTGATTCACTGAGGTTCAAAACAGTCGCGTATGCGAACGATGTAGCAGTGGCTGTATCTGGAAAATATTTGGATACCATATCTTACCGCCTTTAAAATGCGCTAAGCCTACTCAGTAAATGTAGTACAATTAGTGGCCTTAGCGTGAATCCAGGAAAAACGGAACTAGTTCTCTTTACCATTTACAAAATACCATCTTTCCCGCTTTCTTGCCTAAATAGAGTTGAATTAAAGGTTTCAGATAGTGCAAAGTATCTGAGTATAATACTGCACTCCAAATTGTCCTGGTTCCAGAATACCCAGGCTAGGGCTTCAAAGACAAACATTGCCCTTTACATGTGCAGAAAGGCCATAGGGAAATCTTGGGGATTAAATACTAAGAATAATAAATGGCTCTTCGACATGATGATCAAGCCTGTACTTATGTATAGAGCGATAGTATGGTGGAAAGCGATGGAAAAATCCACCTTTTGCGGAATATTCAAAAATGTTCTGCATAGCTCAGTGCTACTAATTATACGTACAACACTATCTAAGGTATTATTCGTTCTGATGAAGTGGATGACAGTGGATCTAATGGCCAAACCATTCGCCATCATGTCGGCGACTAGGCTCAGTACTATAGGTGCACGGAACGGCAGAAGCTATGGCCATGTGACCATTTTGGGCATTTCGGGTGATATCCCTGAAAATATTGATTATTGTATTCTCAAACTCTTTGTGGACAGAGGCTTCTCAGTTTCAATCTCAGCCGATCCCACTATAAAAGATGGATCGATCGAAGTTTACACTGATGGATCAAAATCTTCTGAAGGGGTCGGGGGGGAGTGTCTTTTTTTCCCGCATATAGGAGGAACATTTCCTTTAAATTGCTGGATCACTGCACTGCTTTTCAAGCAGAGATCTCAGCCATTAGAAGAGCGGTAAATTGGCTAATGTACTATAGAGTATTCGGAGTGGATATTCAAATTTGTACCGATAGTCAACCCGCGATTAAGTCTCTTTTTGGTGTATATTTGACATCTAAGCTGGTACATGAATGCCGGACACCTTTGAATGAGATGGCGGGACATTCAAACCTAGAATTGATCTGGGTAATGGGTCACTCAAGTACACTGGGAAATATTATTGCGGATGAATTATCCAGAACTGGTTCCCTTTTTCAAAGTGAGGAAATGGATCAACTCATCAAAAATGGACAAACGAGTCCGCATGTTTTATCTCGAGACAGATATGGCCCCAGTACGACCAGAAATGGTCGAGGGTATTATTTCAGGGAACTGGATTGCTGGTGCACACGCTAGGAGACTAAGACTTCCTTTTAATGACTATTGTATAAGTTGCTTTAACGAGGAGGAGGAAGAGACAGCAGAACATTTTCTTTGTCACTGTACGGATTATCTGATCTCTCTGCAATTGATGTCAGACGGATCAGGTCTTTTATTCGTGCGTCAGGTTGGTTCGATTCGAACCTATTCTTGGACATGTGAAACAAGGACCCAAGTGAGCTGTATAGTTACATTTACAGCTGCCCATCCAACCTAACCTAACCTATAGAAAAATCTAAAATTATATTTGTATTACGAATACCCCCATTTGATTTTTTTTAGCAAAATATTCCAAAACATATCTATTATTACTCAATATTTTTAACATTTTTAACTAATAAACATTTTTTGCTATTTACAAAATTGTGTAAAAAATAAAATTAAAAATTTTTCTTTTCAGTGTTCTTCGACAAAACAATACCTATATTTTTAAGAATTTCCAAATATCTAAAATAATTTGTTTATATATATTAAATGCTAAATTATTAAATACATACATACATACATATATTTGATAATGATTTTTTAAATTTTGTCATCCATATCCACATCCAGTAAGTCCACATAGAAATTATAGAATTTAATTATTAAACATTTCCAAAAATAAACATAAATATATACAGTGTCGGCCAAAACTAATTTTTTGATTAAATTGGGTATAACGCAATTTTTCCTTGGTTTTGAAGGAAAATATTGTTAAAATAAAAAGATTAAACACCAATTAACATAATAGCAGAAATATATTTTACATATTTGTAACATAAAATTAATAAAAAATATTGAAAATTTGCGCGACAAAACTAAAATTTTGAGTTTAATATTCTGTGATAATCCCTTTGCTTTTGACCACTTCAAAGAACTATTTAGGCTTATATTAGGAATTAAACAAATAGGCTTGAATATTATTAGCATTGACATTGCTGTCCAAGCTTCCAAGATTGTACAGGAGGGCCTCCCCCGACCGCTTCCACATTGCTCGTTTAATTTACTATTTTTTATAGGTTTTAAGTAGTCTTAAAATCATGGGACTATGTGGACTTGCCCGTGGCAGTTACCACTTGCTGATGTAATCAATTATTCATTAATTTTTTTGGTTTTATTTTGGATCTTTATTATGTTTGAATATCCAAGGGGTCAGTATTTTATCTCTGCAATGTGAAGGAATTACTTCCTGCAGTATTTTTCGACTCACTTTCTTATTCATGATAGACGCAGAGAAAAAAATGGTTACGGCATTGTCACTACAACAATATTATGCTCTCTTTGTTAGTTTTTATTAATTTTAATAATACTGTGTTTATGATAGCTATGTTTTTGTTTCAGTTTTATCATTCAAAATTTACATTCAATAAAAATTTTTATATAGTTGACTACAAAAATTGTGTGTTTTTGAATATGTTTACCAGAAACAAAATTTTATTTTAATTTTATTTTATTAATATGAAAAAATATCTTTATATTCACAACTATTATACATTAAAAATCTTTCTACTTTTTCTTAAACCTATTTTATTTTCTAACCATATTAATATTATTATTCCCATAATAATATAATGTTACAAATAAATATGCTTTTTACAAATATGGTTGTAAAATTCACAGTTTGTTTGTTTTCGAATATATTTTGTTTTTAACGTTTTTTTCATCTCCATTATAATTCTCATTTAGTTTATACATGAATTGATATAAGCAGACAAGGTTTTGTTATATTTGGTGTGATTTAAGCAATATAAGATATTGATTAACTACTATTGAAGGGTTTAGTTAATAAAAAAATATCTTAATTATCTTGCACAGCATATAATGGTACAAATAAATAAAATTAATTAATGATAAAATTATATTTAAATATTTTTTTATGGTTAATAAATACTTTTCTCTACTATTTTGAAACAAATGTAATGGACTCAGTAAACAATTTAGAAAAACAATAATTTTGAATTAATGTGTTTTATTGTAATATATGATAAGATGTAATAATATGATCAAATGAAATCATAATATGATAAAATGGGATAATAATATGATAAGATGGAATAATTATATGATAAGATGAGATTATAGTATGATAAGATATAATAATAATAATAATAATAATAATAATAATAATAATAATAATAGTAATAATAACAATAATAATAATTATAATAAGAATAATAATAGTAATAATAATAATAATAATAATAATAATAAAATTATAATCTGATGTAATGGAATAATAATGCAGTAAGATGGTATAAAAAACTGGAATCATTACATGAAAAAATCGATATAATATGATATAACAATTATTATTTGTCATCTTATATATTTTTAGCTGCGACCATGTATTCCAATTATAATATGTTAGTCGTAGATTATGGTCACTACAACTATATTTTTTTTCTGTGTGTACCATTAATTTTACGTGCCAGTGCTAGGCTTTGCCACGAAAAGCATTCCAAGTCTCCTCCATGCTTTATAGTACCCTGACATTATAGAGAATTCAAACTTTGATAAAGGAGCTGACTGACACTTCTAATCTCATCCAAATTGCTCATATTAGATTAGATTTTTCAGAGAAAAAACCCTGTTCCAATGATTTCGAGTACAATGGAGGTGCTTTCGCTCAAATTTCGTCGTAATTTTCTTTTTACTTTTCTTGAAAATAAATAATGATCTTTTAAAGACCTTTAGAATTCTACTCCAGTTTTAACTGATTTTCTTTGGATTGTACGAGTGGTTATTTTAATGCTCTGTGATTTAATACCACACTCAGAGAAAAAAATGCATGGTTACAGCATTATCACTACAACAATATTATGTGTTATCATTGTTAATGTTCTTGAATTTTAATAACTCTATATTCATGATAACAATGTTTCTGTTTAAATATTGTCATTTAATGTTTACACTCAATAAAACCAACCATATTAAATGGTTGACTAAAAAGTTATATGTTTTTAAATATTTTTACCAGAAAAAAAATTTTATTAATATGAAAAATATCATTACTTCTACAGCCAATAAATATTTGCAGCCTTTTTACTTTTACTTAAACAATATTCTGTTCTTAAATCATATTAATATTATTATTATTTCCATGACAATAACATGTTTCAAATAAATATAATACTTATCCTTTTCATAAACTTAGCGGAAAAATTCTATAGTTATCGGTTTTTAAATATAATTTGTTTTTAATATTTAATTTCCAACTTCAGTAATTTTCATGTATTTTATGTATGAATAAATATAAGTAGACAAGATTTGGTTATACTCATTGTGATTCAAGAAATATAAGATATTGATTAACTACAATCAAAGTGTTAGTTAAAGAACATTTCTTGTATTTGAAGCACATATGGCGGTACAAATGAATATAATTATTGAATAAATAATATGTAAATATTTTCTTTGGCTAATGAACACTTTTCTCTATTATTTTCAATAAAAAATTTATGAAAATAATTTTCTATTAATACTCTTTATTATAATGTATGATAAGATGGAATAGTAATATGATAAAATAAAATAAAGGGTGATTCAAGTAGAGATAGTTTTTTCAATAGCCTTTTTTTGACAGATCTCGTATGAGTCGTGTCATGCTGTCATGTTATTTTTGTTTAGTATTGTTTGCATTTCATAATGGAAAGACGCCTGAACAACGTTTACAAATCGTTCAACTTTATTACGAAAATTTGCGTTCTGTGAGGAATGTATTTCGTGCACTTCGCTCAACTTATGGTCAACATAATCGGCCCACTGAGCGTACTATTCGCAACACCATCACCTATTTTGAGACCCAGCATTCATTATTGGATAATATTCGACCGAATAGACTACGTGCAGAATGCTGTGAAGAAAATATAGCGGTCCTAGCTGAGATTGTACACGAAGACCGTGGAGACTCGATTTTGTTCAGCGATGAGGCTCATTTCTGGCTCAATGGCTATGTAAACAAACAAAATTGCCGCATTTGGGACGAAGAGCAACCTGAAGACATTCAAGAACTGCCACTTCATCCAGAAAAAACAACGGTTTGGTGTGGTTTGTGGGTCGGTGGAATCATCGGTCCATATTTCTTTAAAAATTATGCCGGTGCGAACGTAACCGTCAATGGCGATCCTTATCGTGCCATGATAGCCGACTATTTGATGCCTGAAATTGAAGCTTGTGATCTCGGTGACATTTGGTTTCAGCAAGACGACGCAACTTCCCACACATCGCATCAATCAATGGATTTATTGATGGAACACTTCGGTGAGCACATAATTTCACGTTTTGGGTCGGTCGATTGACCACCAAGATCGTGTGATATCACACCTTTAGAGTTTTTCGCTTCGATTCAGGCTTTTGAGGAAAACATCACGTGTGTCATTCGCCAGTTACCAGTCGAAATGCTCGAACTAGTCATCGAAAATTGGACTCTACGGATGGACCATCTGCGACGTAGCAACGGCCAACATTTGATAGACATAATCTTCAAAAAATAAATGCCAAAGAATGTTCTTTCAAATGATAATAAACATTCCCCATTAAATTTGAATTTTCTGCGTTTTTTTCTTTAAAAAAGTAGGGAAACTCGAAATGGATCACGCTTTAATACTATAAAATTTGATAACTATATGGTAACATGGGATAATAATATGATAATATGGAAAAATAATACAATAACTATGAAAAATGGCATAGTAATATTATAAAATGGAATAATATGACAATATGATATAATAATATAATAAGATAGAATAATAATATAATAACAATAAATCATAATCTGGTAGAAAGGGATAATGAAGTAGTAAGATTGTTCAATTATATATAAAACTAGAATCATAATATAAAAAACAAACTATAAAATAGGACACAATATGACAAAATGAAATCATAATAATTATTACTTATAATCATATCTATCTTTCGTTGTGATTATATTCTAATCCAAACATAATATGTTGCTCTTATATTATATGTTCACTACAACTATATTTTTTCTCTACGTGCGCTTGGAGCAGTCTTATTATAATTGTTTGGACTTCTTCTAACAATTTATGTATCATTGTTGATAGTTGATCATCTTGGTCGGCTTTCCTAGTCCATTCATTGCACCGTTTCTGAAGTTTTTAACTTGTTTTTACTGTTGATTTTGCCATATTAATACTTGTTAAAAGTCTTCCTGGATTATAATGGAATGGTAATTTTTCTTTGATGTTTCGACAAAAACCAAATTTGTTCAGTTTTTTTTCGCGATTTATTAAGAGTTGTGTCAATACTTAACTAAATTTTATATTTTTATTTAGAGCGGAAAGCAGCCTTTATATTGAAGTAAATATTTTTGTCAAAAAAAAAAAAAAAAAAAAAAGAAAAAAAAAAATCATATTACAATGTTCTAAATGTAGGCTTTGTTCAGTCAGTTTTGGCCGACACTGTACATATAAAATTATGTTGAATATTATGTTATTATCAATATTATGATTATATGCTTATTTCTGGTTTGTAACTTTTTAAATTAAATAAAAAAAAAAAAAAAAAAAAATGGATTTTAACAGATTATTTGTAATCAGCTTTGCTTTAAATACATATACTCGTATATATTTGTAAAAAAAATAATAATAATAAAAAAACTGTTTATCTTATATTTGTATAAGTAATTTCATCATAATCATAATCCAAAAAATACTTTTTTATAATTTATTATAAATAAAGAGTTTGTTAATGCCTCAAATCTTATTTACAAATTTAATTTACCAGTTAGGATTATTGTTTAATTTCTTTAATAAATTTTAAAATATTTTTAAGTTTTACACAAATTATTTTTTTTAAACAGAGATTTTGTATTTATCTCTTTAGTTACATAAATTTATACAAAAGTTCCTTAGAAGACTTATTTATTCATCATAATTGTTTTTAAGTCTTTTTTTCATAATATTTATTTTAAAATGATGAAAACAAAAAATAATTAAAATAAACAAAAACTCACCTGTCATGTTGCTCTTTTTGTGTAGTTGTATGATGCTGTTGTTGATTTTTATCCTTATCATGATCCTTTTCTAAATCAACTTCATTTTTCTTATCTTTGTCTTTGTCACAATGTTTATCTTTGTTTTCTGTCATGTTGCTTTAATGTTGTTTAAAATGATATTTTTATTTGTTTTTTAATTTAAATTATTTTTGAATTTCTTATTAATTTTTGTTGTATTTTTTAATGAGTTTTCTGATATCATTTGTTTTGGTGCTTAATTATAGCATGTTGCAAGGCTATTATAATTTATTATATTTTATCGTTAAAACTAAAATTAAATAATAAATTGTTGTTAAATTAAATTGTAAAATACTTTAATATTTTATTGGATTTTATTCACTGCACTTAAAATTATTGTAAGCATAAATTTATTCCGTTGCACTGTGTGAGATGTTAGAAAATAAGTTGATTTTAAATATTTCTTTTCAAATTTTTGAAATTTTATAAAATTTTTAATTTACTCTAAAGCTAATATACCATGAACTATTGTGTGAAAATATTGCAAAATTCCAAACAATGTAATTATACTAAAATGTTCGCCAAATTTTGTATATTTGAAATAAAAGAAATTTTGAAAAAAACTAGCACATTTTAAAAACTATTATTTTAGTATCTTAAACTTTGTGGAATATATTTTATACCATTTTAGATGGAGAAGGTTTGGATGGTAGGTTTTATTTTGAGTCATAAATTTTAAAAACAATTTCAATTTAATCTTGTACAGATTAAATTGAAATGTTTTGGACAAAAATAATTTTTAATGGAATGCGTATCTGTTGCTCCCTTTACCTTCCTGCCTAAATCAATATAAAATTAAAAACACTGATAACTGGTGTATTCGATTTTTAAAATTTTATTTGCGGATATCTGCGAATGTAGCTAGGGAATAAAAAAACATTGTCCCTGCGCCGGACTTATGGACAGACGTAAATAAACCACCAAAATGGTTAACTATGACTAACGTAATAGCTTTTTAAATATTCATCATGATTACTCAATTGATTTCTGAGTAATTAGTAAAAATGAGTTGATATCTACACATTTTTTTTACTTAAAGTGTGCGTTAGAATAAAAAATAACACAAAATTTTCATAATAACTCTTACTGCTATTAATTTTAAATATATTTTTTGATTAAAACATCTTTTAGATAAATTTCATAATTAACAGTAGATCGAGTTCTTTAAATCCGGTCCTTTATCCGGATGCAGATGGCAGTGAAAGAAAATGTACAAAGTAAAATTTGATTTTTTTAAACTTTTTTTAACTTTTTTTTTTTTAAATTTGTAGTGTTTATTACTTATCACAACATTTCTATTGATTTCCAAATCCAATTAATCTCTTACAATGAAAATTTGTATGAAGCTAGTGGAGACACGAGTAATATTAAATAATACATCATTTAACAAAGATCATTATGTAATTATATCGAGGCCATATTTTGTCCGTCCGTCCACCCGCCCTTCTGGAAAATTAACCTTTAAACCCATTATACTATTATAATGATTTAAATCAATTAATATACTTACGCTAATTCTTTAACTCAAGGGCTTTAATATTCCTACACTTATTCCTTTAAATGTCATTAACAAGGACCTGAAGTTCATGCAAATGCATGTTTTTGCCTTTATTTCTAGAACAGTGAAAACTAAATATCTTTCCGAATAAGGGAATTTGCCTTAAAATGGTATCGATTTGTTAATGCATATTTCGGCATATTTTATTGAAAATGCATTTTTTTGCATATCTTGCCACAAAAGCATATTTTTGTGTAATATTTTGTGAAAAGTTGCAAATTAAAATAATTTTCTGTGTGGTAGAAAAAAAAATTGCGTGAACTTATGATAAAGCGACTTAAATCTATTTTTCAAAATTTTAAAATATTGAAAAATAAATAGCTATATTTTCTCTTCTTTATTGAAACTTTTGGTATAAATTTATTGTAATTTTGATATTGGAGGTGATATAAAAATAATTGTCAATTAAGAACATACGAGTATTTATTTGTAATGAATATATTAAATATGTTCATATATGCATATCAAATATTTGTTTCCGAAGTTGTCTGTTTTTATAAGACAATCACGCCTTGATTAATTTTCTAAAGAAGCTACACGCAGAGAAAAAATATAGTTGTAGTGACCATAATCTAAGGTCAGAGCGAAAAATATAAATGATTATAAGTAATTATTAAAAAATATAAATAATAATTATTATTGCTCCATTTTGTCATATTGTGTCCGATTTTATGGTTTGCTTTTTCATGTTATGATTCTAGTATTTTAAATAATTCTGCAATCTTATCTAAATTATTTTACCATTCTATCAGATTATAATTTGATATTATTATATCATTATTCCATTTTATCATATTATTATCTCATGTTATCCAATCTTATCTTATTATTATTTCATTTTGTCATATTATACCATCTTATTATATATTAAAATAAAAGATATTAATAAAAATATATTTTTATAAATTTTTTATTGAAAATGATAAAGAAGAAAAAACAAATATATATATATATATATATATATATATATATATATATATAGATGTATAGATGTATAGATGTATAGATGTATATATATATATATATATATATATATATATATTTATTATTTGTTCATTAACTATATTCATTTATACCACCATATGTTCAAATGCAAGATATTTTTTAACTAAACCTTTTAATGGTAGTTTATCAATATCTTATATGGCTTGAATCACATCGAGTATAAACAAACCTCGTCTATTTATATTTATTCATATATAAACTAAATGAGGATTACACTGAAGTTGGTAAACATACATTAAGATCAAAATTTTTTCACCAAGTTTGTGAAAAGGATAAGTATTATATTTATTTGAAACATTTTATTGTCCTGGGAATAATAATATTAATGTGGTTTAAAATAGAATAAGGAAAAAGACTGTGAATATTTAACGATTGTAGAAGTAATGACATTTTTCATATAAATAAAATTTTGTTTCTGATAAAAATATCTGCAAATATATAATTCTTACAATCAACCATATTGAAATTTTTATTGAGTGTAAACATAAAATGACAAAATTTAAACAAAAGTATTTTTATCATGAACACAGAGTTATTAAAATTCAAGAAAATAAGCAATGAGTAGATAATATTGTTGTAGTAATAATGCTGTAACCATGTTTTTTATCTGCGTGTACAATAAACAATAAACTGTACAGAACTTAATATTGTTTTAGAAAAATCGTTCTATCATGGAGACTATAGTCATCGAAATAAGTTTTTTGTTGCAGTTGTTGCAATTTTAGATTCGGATGAAGACAAAATAAATGCTTTCCACATATATAATCAAAATCATTTAAAAATGCACTCATCACATCTGTTAATGTCGTATAGGTTAAATTTTACATTTCAAAATATGGAGCAAACTCTCTCTATCTATGTATGTGATTAAAAATATTTATTAATATTCAGCAAAAAAAGAACTGAAAAAGAGCTGTAGAAGCCATGATTTCAACATTGTATTGTCATTGGAAGGAAGTGCGTAGTGCTTAGAAAGAGGTGCATTTTCACCACTTCAAATTAATATGACACTGAATTGAAAATTTTTGTTTTTGTTTTATTTGTTTTTTGGGAAATATTTTAACATTTTTAATGCATGTTTTAAGCACTTAAAACACACATCTTATGTGCCTAAACTTCCCGTCCTTGATCATAAATAAATTTGAAATTCAAGGTGAAATTGCCAAACATATTTGCAAATAGGTTTAGCTCATATTAACTAATATTAAAAAAAATTCCAATGTGAGGTGAGTAAAATGTTATTAAATAATTGAATATTTTTAAAAATTGTGTGTATAGAATACAACTAGAAACTTATGTTGAACTGCCTATCACATAAACTTCTAGTTGCTTTCTATGATTGTGTGCATCACAATAATCAACTATATTTTTTATCGAAATAGTAACAAAATAAAAGAAAAAAAGACATCAATTAGTAACAATCTAGTTTTAAGGGTTTTCTAATTTTTATCTTGCCACATCAAACTCAATGTATAATAATCCTTATTAATTATTTTTAAACAACTTATGAAATAATGACACTTTTTTTCCTTTCAACCATGAAATCTTCATAATGAATGCAATTAAAATTTACGTTATTTTAATTGTTTATTTTTCCTTTCTGTCTCCCTTTCTTGTTTGCTTCGTTATATTAATTTTAATTTGTAGGATGAAACTCTATACATAGTAACGGGGAGTACTTTATTTTTTATTTGTTTTTGATTAGAGAGTATTATAGTAAATTTGTATAGGTTTATATACGTGTCATTAACCTTGAATTGTTTATTATTTATTTATACAAACGTAGACTACTATATTATTTTTTTAGTATTGACCTTTTAAATTTAATAGTAAACAAGTTAGAGCTTAATATTCGGCTGTTCCGAATCTTTTATACCCTTCACCAACGTACCGACAAATAACAAAATTTACGCCTTAGGGTATACTTTCATATGTTCACAGTTATACTTACAAAATTAATCTACATTTTTTTTCCAAACTACAAAAATGTAAACACGAAATTAAACTATCTTAGCAAGAATTGCTTCTTGAAAAAAAAACTGGTAACTTCTAATGACTACTAAATTTATAACATATATAAGTTTGTTTATATATAAGCATATACCTGCTTATGCAAAAAAAAAAAAAAAAAAAACAACAACAACACTAAGCCATTGCAATGCTAACATTTTCTATCGAAATTTAAACTAAAGCTTAGTTAATACAATCGAATATGATATCTTTTCTTATCGAAAAAGAGTCACCGTTCGGGAAGAAATGTGCCGCAGTTTTAATACTTTGTTGATGACACTATTTAATGCATACTTTGGGTATCGAAATACTATCATTTGAATGTGTAAGAAAGTTCATCAAGAAATATAATATATAATATATAATATATAATATATAATATATAATATATAATATATAATATATAATATATAATATATAATATATAATATATAATATATAATATATAATATATAATATATAATATATAATATATAATATATAATATATAATATATAATTTATAATATATAATATATGATATATAATTTGTAATATATAAAATTTTAAATGCGTTTATAGGAATATGCACTAGTGTATATAAATTTGTCATTTCGTTTGTAATTTCTACAATTTTTATTTAATCGCTTTTGTATAATAGCCATGTTTTTAATGCAGTTGGAATATTTTTAGTAAATATTTTTAATAATAATTGAGCCAAAGTCTTACCTTATATTTAAACACGTTGTAATAAATAACTCACTATAACTTTAAATTAAATTAGTAACGCACTAAAACTCTAAATTAAATATAAAATATTTAATAACAAAAATCATTAATTAGAAATAAAAAATTTTTTTTATTAACACATTTTTTATTCAACGCTATAAACAACAACATTGATGAATTTTAAAGTTATACATTTACTGAGCGAAACTATGTCATTCTTGCTCTTTTTTTTGGCTCTGAAATGTAAACAGTCGAACAAATCGAGTTTATATATTTTCTACTTTTTAACATTCAAGAGTGTTAAAAAAGATGTTGGCAGAGTGCTTGCTTATGCAAAAAAAAAAAAAAAAAAAAAAACAACATTGAAAGCTATTGCTGTGCTTTTTATGTATGTTTGTGTGTATGTTTTTAATAATTTTTTCAGTTTTTTGCTTATAAGTCAGTTGTTTATAGAACGATATGGTTAGTTCGAAAAATCGAAATTTTAGAAAAAATATTCACAACAGATTTCTACAAAAACGAATTCCGAAGCTTATATAGAAGCTTCACAAAGTCCAAAAATGTGTTTTGAACGATGTCTCCATTACAAGTAAACCAATTTTGTTCATTTCTTCTGCAAATTCTGAATTTTCTGTGCAAAAGCGAAGTCGCTAGATTATACAGGTTTTTAGAAAAGTCGAGGCCTTTTCGGTTTTTTGCCGATATCTTTTTGGGGAATCTTTTTGATTTTATTTAGTGTCATTCTAAGGATTTTTATTAGTGTTATTCTAAGAAATATTCCCTATAGTTTGTTTTATAAAACATATATAGCCGATAACTGGGGCTATATATATTGAAAAAGTGATTTCAATAGATAGACGGACAGGCGGACAAACTGACAACTTTATATTGACTTCCCTATCAATAAGGATCCAGAAAACATTTTTTTTGGGGTCATAAATGAATATTGTAGAAACTGCAAACGAAATGAAAAATTTATATACACTAGTGCATATTCCTATAAACGCATTTACAATTTTTGTTTTTCTTTTAGGTATATTCGTTTCTCTTAACCAAAACAATGTTGTGTTGCTACAATAACTCGCGTTGATCATATTCTTATAAACGCAGACGAAAAAAATTTCTCTAAAAAGTTATTGCAAAAAAAAAAAAAAAAAAAAAAAATATTAAAAAATTTTAACAGTTTTAGTTCTTTGTTTCACTTATGGTAAGTTTCTCTTTTTTCTGAAAATATTTTTGTTTTAGTTCGGATTTTTCATTAGCTAAAAGGACGTCGTGATAAAGGCTATTCTAACAGAGAATTTGAACTAAAAATTAACCTTTCGGAAGGAGTTATTCGAATTAATTAAAAATTAACAAAAAGGCAAATTAATAAAGAGGAGGAGAAGCCATCCTCAATAAAGTAAAAAATAAACTTGACCTTTCTGTCACTTCAAAACTGGCACACATTTTGCGAACAGATGGTAATATAAAATGGAAGAAACCAAAATGTAATCCAATGTTAAAACAGCAAAATAAGAAAAATCGTTTAAACTTTGTACGTAAATACATGAAATGGACAGATGAATGGAATGAAGCAATCTTTTCTTATGAAAAGAAATTCAATTTGGAACGGTTCATTAACACATTAATAATGCCATAAAAAATGACTTTAAACTAATAAAATTATAATGAAAAAAATTTTAAGCACATTTTAGGTTTTTTGTGATTAATTTCTTGAGTGAAGTCAATAAGTAATTTAAAAAAATTAATTTGTAGCACCTTAATCATTTTTTAGCCCCATTTTTGGTAAGTTGATAAATAAAAATTATGTGCTTTTATTGGAATATGCTCCAGTGTAAGGGTATAACTTGTGGTGATGGGTATAATGAAATGTCCCTACAAATAAAATAATACGAAAGTGATTTGATGTTGCGGAAGTCTCCCTCATCGGGAGAGATTATACGTCACAGGCGATATATCTAATCCATAAGAAATGATATGCCTGGAAGAAAATAGGCAATATTTCTAGATAATCATCTAGGTGAAAAAAAGAAGATACCGCCATATAATCTTCTAGAGGATGTAATAAATATATAGACAAATTATCACTTAATAAATCCTGAAATAATATAATAAATAAGTATTTCTTCAATATTTTTTTAATTTTTGAACAATTTTTTGATAACTGAAAAAATTCTAACTGAAAAATAAAAGTATTGCATTAATTTCTTCCAGATGATCCCTATGGGATATCATCAATTTATTGCGGAGGTGATAATTACCTTATTGAAACAAAGGTGATATATTATTGTTAATTGCCTAATTTTCTTTAAACTGATAAAAATGCAATGTCAGTAAAATATTTCTTTGATGATTTTCGTACAAATGATAAAAAGAGAATATTGCGTAAATTTCTTCCAGGAAGATATCTTCCAAATGTTTATATGAGTGTTGTAGAAACTTTGAGATAAATATTATTATTTCATATTTTTATTTTATATAGAATTTAATGTTAAAAAGTATTTAGCTATGATTGTGTAGTTTAAATTAGTTTTTATGATGAATAAGAACTGATTTTATAAATGATTATTTGCTTAATTTTAATTTATTTGAATCCTTAATTATTTTTAGCACCATTTTTGGTAAGTCGATTAAAAAAATTTATATGCGTTTATAGGAATATGCACCAGTGTATACCCTTCATACATATGGTGATGGGTATAATGAAATGTATTGTAGAAACTAAGATTAATATTATTATTTTATAATTTGATTTTATAAAGAATTTAATGTTAAAAAGTATTTAGCTTTGATTGTGTAGTTTAAATTATTTTTTTGATCAATAAGAACAAATTTTATAAATGATTCTTTGCTTAATTTTAAATTATTTTATTCATTAAATTTAACAAATGTGTTTAAATATTTTTTTACATTCATGTGCCAATGTTTAGAATAAAAAAAAAAAAAATGATTAAAGTTTACATTTTTTCTGTTATTCTGAACATAAGCATTCCCTTTTAAATTTTAATATAGATATGTGTATATAATATTACATATGTACATGAAAATTTTAAATAAACATGTATCATTTTCATTTCTATGTTACAGTTAACATAGTTATTGTCAAATGTTATCAATAGTAATAGAAAACACAGAATTTATAACAACAAAAAGGCTTCACATTAATAGAAAAATTAAAACAAAACAATAGAAAACAAAACAGAATAAATATTGTGTAAAGTATTGGTATTGGTAGGTATTTTTAATAATGTTGCCTGTTTGAGGCGAATTCAAACAGGTGACCTCACTTATTTTTTTAGTATTTCATATAAGCACAATTTTTGCTTACCCGCTGAAGTGTCAAACTCCATGTATAAAAAAATGTAATGAATTCGCCCTATTGTTATCTTTTGTAGAACTGCTGCCACCTGTTTCATTTCGCCTTACATATGTATATAAACAAGAAAGAAATATTTGCCATATGTATATGAAATAAAACATTTTAATAAAAACAAAAACATTTACAACGATAGAAAATGTAATTCCTAGAAAAACAAGAAAAAAACCAACACGCGCCCGAAATATGTTTTGTTTCCTGCTAACAAAGAGTTTAAAGCTAATATTATTTAAAATTTGCATTTTTAGCTATAACAGGAATGTGGAAAATGTAGGTTTCTTATATGGAATTATAGGCCACGCACGTTGAGTTCACGTGGCCCAAAAGTGACGAATAATTGAAATTTTAAAATAAAGTTTATAAAAGGAATTTCAAATTTTTTTTAAAATTTTAGTAGAAATATTTAAAATTTTTTTCTTCTGACACGTACGTCGATTTGTGGTTTTAATAAGTAATATATATGCATACAAAGTATGTTCGCGTTAATAATTTCTTATCAATGCGCAAAAGCTGTAAAGGTTTAAAGTTAAAACTTTAAAAAAAATCTTAAAAATTTAAAAAAATAAAATAACGCAATTTCATAGAACTTCTAAAGTGCTAACAGCACATGCCAATATTACTACTGCATTCGTCATATTTATCGAAGTACACTGAAAGGAAAAATTTAAATTTTTGGGTTAGATTAGATTCGGTTAGGTTAAAAAAGGCGGCGTCTTTATGCCTCTAACCAGAGACCATCTGGTCCATTGTCATACCTTTATAAATTTCAGAGAAAGCTAATAAAACGAAGAAAGAGAAGATCGCTAGTAGAATAAGGCACAAGAATAGAAAGAAAGTAGAAAGAAAGGAAATGAAATATAAGAAAAGAAAAGTGTGGAACCCAGGATCCATCAATTAACCTCGCCTACCTCTAAGCCACTTTATAGCCATTACGAACCCTATAAGGTTGTCGAGTTCAATACTCGTATCGTAACCTTATCCAGTTCGTGTAGAATATGGCTTTCAAACCACTTCAGTCTACTACATTGAAGCCCTACACAATGATAGAGTATGTGCTCCATTGTCTCTAGCTCCTCCACATTATCGTACATCCTACAAAAGTCTGACGTGCCATATTCTCTATTGCCCGGTGACCAGTAATCATACCAACAATGATCCTTAGATTTCCACGAGTCATGCCCAAAATATGCATTGAATATACTGGTTTAAGACTAGGCCATAATACTCTAGATACCCTGCAGTCCATTCAACTCATCCAAGCATGATTCGTTCTTCCTAGAGTCAATTCCTTTATGACCATGAAATATGACCCAATTGGAATCCTAAGCAATACCTCCACTAAAGTTCTGTCCAGCACCGAGACCTTACGAGCTATTTCATTGCCGATAATAACACAGTGACCAGGAACCCAACAGAGTCTTATTCTGTAGGCATTCATTAGCCTTTTAAAATCCTTACTACACTCAAACACTAAATTGGACCTGACACAACAATTTTTCATTGCCATTAGTGCTGCTTGACTATCCATTGCCATTAGTGCTGCCTGACTATGCATAATTTCGCAAGGTTGGAAACCGATACCGTTTTTTATTTTTATTTTATTTTATTTATATAATAGCCAATGAAACTGCAATTTCTTACAGTTTAGCACACATATTATTCTTAAAGCTATTTACTATAAATGTTTTTCATAATCATTCAATGTTTTTCATAATCATTCAATGATAAAGTATTTACTGTGAAATAAATATAAGGATAAAATCTATTGAATGGATTGCACATACGTCTCATGGGAAAAAAGTTGCTATAATTTGTTCGAAAATATTTGATTTTAAAAAAAGTATAATATTTAGTTGGACGATTTGGGATTACGAATTCGATCTTACGAAACAGAAACTCCGAATTAATTGAACCATTCACTAAATTATTTACAAATGAAATATTTTCTCCTACTTTCAGGAGTAGGGAGATCAATAAGCTGTAATTGACTTTCATATG
This sequence comes from Protocalliphora azurea, assembly GCA_932274085.1. Classification (NCBI taxonomy): domain Eukaryota; kingdom Metazoa; phylum Arthropoda; class Insecta; order Diptera; family Calliphoridae; genus Protocalliphora; species Protocalliphora azurea. Next base: position 14,981,279 of record OW026523.1, read on the forward strand.
ATGTTTAATTAATATTAGGATTCCATGGAAGTTTACGAAGACAAAATAAGAGAAATAGTTTCTGGACCGATTAAATTTTCTTTATAAGAACTTCGTATTGAGGATACCAGATCACGGAAGCATATTCCAGGATTGGTCTTACGATAAATGTGAATAATTGCTTGGAAATGTAAGGATCAATAAACTCTCTTCCCCAGCGCTTGAGGAGATCTAGAACTCCTTTTGTCTTATTCACGATTTGTGAAATGTGGGAATTAACGATAGTTTACAATCAAGCAATACAACCAGATCAAGAAATTCTTCGACTAGATTAAATTGATATACATTTATTGTGAATCTACAGAGTGCTAGACTTCTTTTATAGAACATCATGTGTTTACACTTGCTTAAATTCAGATTCATTAGATTCATCATACACCAGTCATAAAGATTGTCAAGATCTAATTGGAGTAAGGAACATTGATAGGAATAGTTAAAGCTATGGAACAGCTTTATATCGTCAGCATACATTAATATTCTAGAATTCTTAATGCAAGCTGGTAAATCATTTATAAATATTGGGTATAATATATAAAAAATAAAACATATAATATAAAACAATTCAAACTAATTTCTAAATAACTCCGAAAATATTGAGCATATAAAAGAAATTATGTTAGGATGGCTTGAAAACATATTTAGTCCGCATCTTTTGGTGTATCACTTGTATAAATCGTACACATCGTTCTTGAGTTGTGATAAAATTTATTCGTGTAATGGCTTTATTATGGGCGAAATACTAGACACGCCTATAAAAAAATCCAGATCTGATTGAAAAAAAAAAAAACTGAAAGTAGATTCGTATTTAACATATCAAAATCCATATAGTCCAATTATTCATCTTTAGGGAAAAATTTTTTTTGCCGACTAGTGTTATTGGAAAACTATTTACTGATCGAGAATTTATTGTTAAAGAAGGAGATTTTTAGAAACTCCTAAGTAGGCGTACCCAAAGTTAATATACTGGATCCTCTGTTGTACTTAATATAGACCTTTGATATGCCCACTAATAACACAGTGCTACAATAAAAAAACATTTGCAATGAAACATAGTATAGTTTATAGTATGGGTAAGTAGATTATTATGATACCGTTTTTAGAATGTTCCCCCAAAATCGGGATTTATATTAAAAAAAAACTGATTTTTCGGATTTGGAGAGTTTAAAAACTTTTATCGCGAATATCCATTAACAAATTTAATTTTTTAAACGAAATTAGAATGAAAAGACCTTACCGTTTTTCAAAAATATATACAGATTTATTTTTATTCGTATTTTTTGGATTCTACAGCCATTTTTGATCTGCAACTTATAATAATATGTTTTTTTCATATTTTTTTTTCTGATACTATATTTTATTAGGAATAAAATGAACTATCCCTTGATAGAATCAAATGAGAATTGTACAAATATGATTTTTTTTAAAGTTATAAAACTCATAAAAAATGTGTCATTTTATGTGTATTTTGTTGTTGCCATTATTTTGTATCATAAATATGGCAACAACAAAATGCACGTAAAATAACAGATTTATATGAGTTTTACAACTTTGAAAAAAAAAAAAATAATATCTTCTACAATTCTGATCCGATTTTATCAAATGGTGGCTCATTTTACTCCTAATAAAATATAGATTTAGGAAAAAATTAGAAAAAAATATGTTCTCTGATAAAGTGTGGGTCAAAAATGGCTGAAAATTTCAAAAATAAGAATAAAAAGTAAAAAATTTAGTTTGCATTACTAATGTCTTACATAGTTTTGCTATAAATAAAAATGTGTCTTTTAAAAAGATTTAGATCAGATAACAGCTATTTGAGATAAAAATTTTAAAGCCGAGAAGTCCAAAAAATCGGGTTTTGTGGAAATAACTCCCAATTTTGGGGGTATATTGAAAATTCAAAAATGATTTAATAATCTATTCACCCATACCTAGTAATTAAAGTATGTTACATTCCAAGTGTATTCAATATTTCTGGTTTTGTAACACCGTGTAATCGAACCTATACATCAACATTTGCTGATAACACTTACATTAAAAGAATCCATGATAATCCCAAGAATCATCTCGGCTCTTGCAAGATCATATATTGGACATAGAAAGAATGTTACGAAATTGGAGAATAAAATTAAATGAACAAAAATGTATTCACATAACCCTTACATTGCGTAAAGAAACCTATTCACCTATGCATGGAAATAACCAAGATATTCCCCAGTTAACGAAGGTTAAATATCTTGGTATCTATCTTGAATGGAAATCCCACATCGATACAAAGTTAAACCAAATGAAACCGAAAGCACTACAAATAAATTGGCTTACTGGCAGAAACTTTAAATAGTAAAGTATTTTTATATAACTAAATTTTAAAGCCAATATGTGGATATGAGATATAGAGAAAATTTAGAGGCGACAAAAAAAATATTACGGATAATAATAGCTGAACCCTGGTAAGTCAAAAATTCTAAAATACATAGGGATTTAAACGTTCCTTGGTGAAAGATTTAATAATAGGACATACAGAAAAATAGCTTGAAAAGCTAGAAATTCATACAAATTCATTAACTCGAAATATCCTAATAAGCAGTGGTTATACTTGTTTGAGAAGAAGTCAATCATCTAACTTGAGGAGCTAAAATATATGAATTAAATTAGATTTTTTTTCTGAGTGGTTGTATATTGATATTAATATTTAGATTTATAATTCAAGAACTTATTGTTAGTTCATGTAGAATTAATAAAGATTCAATAAATAAAATATGAGAAAATAATAGTTTTTAATAAAATATTTAACATTTTCTGGAATACCCTGAATAAAAGCTTTGTTGTGTTTTCATTTTCCTTTTTATTGGAATAGGTCCACTTCATTCAAACTCTATTTTATTTTTTCTTCAGCTTTAAGTGTTCTTTAAATATTTTTTTACTATAACCCAATACATTTTAAATTGCAATAATAAGAATACTTTAATGAAAGTTCGGTCCACAATTGACCATAGCTCCGAAAATCACTTTAACATGCATAAATGCCATAAGAATGTTAGTATCAAGTTAATACACGACACAAATAAGTTTTATGTTTGTAGAAACAACATTACCAAATTTTATGAGAATTGGTCCATAATTTACCATAGCTCCCATATATTTCCCACTTCCAGGAATCGTGATAAAGTGCACGAAATCATCTAGATGTTAGTATCAACGCATTATTTTGTATTTGTATATGTATTTTATTTTGTATATGTATTTTATTTTGTTTTTAGTAAAATTGGCCACAGGTGTAATATAAGTAACTTTCCCGCATTTTATTCTGGTGTAGGGTATCATATAGTCGGTCTTGACTGACTATAACTTTCTTCCTCGTTTTTATTGAAAAATGGAAACCAAGTAGAAGTTAATTAATCATTTTATTAGAAATTTATTTAGAAAATAAAATGGTATTTTTCTTATATCCTGAATTAAGTGACATCTTCCACGTCATTGAACCCAATAAAAAAAATATTTTGCAGCAGAAATGCTTTAACGTGTTGTACTTATATTATGTTTTCATTTTCTACACGTAGAGTACATAGGAAAAAAATAATAAAAATGAAATTAAATTACGAAATGGCTTATATTAATTAAAATTTTATTTGATTTTGCTCCAATCATCAAAATCATAATATTAAATAAGTAAAATTAATTGGTTTTTGTATATAAATTTTAATTAATTTTTTTGGCCAAATTAAATTTATTTATGACTGAATTTGTGTCCAAAAACCAATTGAAATATCAATTGATATAATTAAAAATTTAACTAAATCTTAAAATTTTTGCCAAAATACTTTCCCCAATAAAAGTGGAAACACTAGATTTAAATTATTTATTAAAAAATTAAAATTTTTAATTATTAAAATAATTTTTCACAATATATTTATTCACTTTTTAAAATTTTTATATTGTTCATAATGTTGGCAATTAATTAACGAAAACTATGTATGTAAAATATGGTATATCGCTGGAAAGTTCTATCATGGGAAGTACAGATTTCTCTCAAGAACGCTTTATAATCTAGGGCATACATAACAATTTACATAAGTGATTGGTCATTTGAAAATCGTTTATAATCAATGTGCACACCCCTTTTTATAGGAATAATCTTTCAGAGGAAAGTCGAATACATCACAGCTTTGACACAAATTAGGACTTTAATTTTCCTGAACCAATGCTTTATTACCTAGCAAATGACACATCAATTTACACACATATATATATGATTGGTTGTCTGAAAATCAGCTTTAATCAATTCAGGAACAATCTTCTATTGAAATACTCAATAAATATATCACAGTTTTGAGTCCTAAGGGAAAAAATATAAAAACTGAATCGATTAATTCTAAAAAACTAAAATATTGCCAATATAAACTTTTTAACTTAATCTCGAGATAAAAAAAGGGGAAAAACAATGCTTCATCTTTGCAAGCCAAATTGCAAAGATGGCCATGAAAAAAAAAATACTTTTAAGTGGCAACAATATTTTTTTTTTATTCAAAAAAGTTTTCGTACAATTTTTGATTTTATAAGTCGAAAGTCATTGTTATCCAAATTCAATATAGTTTTATCTAGACTAAAGCGAAAATTTAAAAAAAAAATTAAATAATTATGGAGTGCAAAAATAAGCTAATTTCAATGGATACAAAGAAAGTTATTATTAATCTGAAAAATGTAGGCAAAAGTCTATGCGAAATCATTGATATTGTGAAAAGACTACGTTCTTTCATTCAATATGTTATTCAACAATTAATAAAAACCAAAACAATCGCAAACAAACCGAGAACTGGACGACCAAGAAAAATAAACCACCACCTAGAAAGAAGTAATTGCAGTAAACTTGAAAACTAGCGATGGAATAACATTTAACTTTCAAACTGTAAGAAATGATCTTAAACGAAATGGATATAATGGTCGGGTAAGCCGTAAGAAGCCCCTTGTTCGAAAAGTGAATATAAAAAAGAGATTGGATTGATAAAGATTTTTTATTTTGAGATAGTTATTTTCACCGATGAAAGTAAATTTAATGGTGTTGATTCTGATGGCAGAAAAATTGTATGCAGAAAGTCAAATACTGAAATGGATCCAAAGCATTTGACTCCAACCCTAAAGCACGAAGGAGGCAACTTTATGGTTTGGGGTTGCATGGCTTCATTTAGAGTAGATAATCTTATTTTTATTTATACCTTAATACTACCTTAATATATTAAAAGAAAACTTAAAACAAAGTGCAGAAAATTTGGGGTTGGAACGTTTGTATTACTTCCAATCAGCCCATGTGTAATTGCAGGAAACTTGAAAATTAGCGATGGAATAACATTTAACTCTCAAATTATAAGAAACGCTCTTAAACGAAATGGATACAATGGTCGGGTAAGCCCTAAGAAGCCCCTTGTTCGAAAAATGAATATGAAAAGAGAGTTATTTTCAGCGATGAAAGTAAATTTAATGTTTTTGATTCTGATGGCAGAAAAATGGTATGGAGAAAACCAAACACTGAAATGGATCCGAAGCATTTGACTCCAACCCTAAAGCACGAAGCAAGCAACGTTATGGTTTAGGGTTGCATGGCTTCATTTGGGGATGGCAATCTTATTTTTATTGAAAGCACGATAGACAAATATGCTTTAATATATTAAAAGAAAACTTAAAACAAAGTGCAGAAAACTTGGGATTGGGATGTTTGTATTGCTTCCAATAAGACAACGATCCCAAACACACCTCTAGATTACTAAAAGAATGGCTCATTTATAACGTTCCTAAGCAATTAAATCACCCAGCTTAGCCACCTGATCTCAAACCGATTGAGCATCTATGGGATCACTTGGAACGTAAGATTCTGCAGCACAATATAACGAGTAAGGATCAGCTAAAATTCGTTATTAAGAAAGAGTGGAATAAAATAGATTCCCTGACAACAACAAAACTGATTCACTCCCTGCATAGCCATTTAAATGCTGTAATTGCACATAAAGGAGGACCTACCACATATTAGATAAATTTTTATTTAATATTGGGATTTTTTTTTGCCTTAAAACGGTTAACTGTATGAAGACTTTTTTGGTGTTATTTTTTTGTGAAATTAATGAATTTATGTAAAATTTTATGTTTCTAATCAAAATGTTTGCAATTTTTTATGATGTTTTTTAGTTTATTAGTTTTTTTTTATAAAATGAATTCAAAAAACTATAAAATATATATTTAAAATTGACCGTAAAATGATAGTTTATATTATAATTATGTCTGTATGGAGACTTAATTGATTCAGTATAAATTAATATCAAATTTCTTAGAAATAACACGAAACATGGGAAAGCGTATACTCACCAAATACTTTTAAAAATGAATGTGGTAAATATCACCCTTAAAATGTAAGGATATCTTTATAGTCACAAATCAGAAGTTAGAAACAGTTAGAAATTCTGTTTATTTGGATTAAAATTTAATTTTAAATTGAATTTTATTCCTGTACCTTGAAAAAAATATTTTTTAATTTAAATTCTTCAATTTAAAATTGAGAGCTATTTTGTGAAAACTACTAATAAAAATTATGAATGTTGAATATACTGTTTAATACTTTAATTAAATTTTTAAATAAAATCAATTAACAAATTATTTCAAAATTTTTAACCAATAATTTTTTCTGTGTATTTACTTTTCTTATTTTCATATTTCATTAAAACTTGTTCATTTGCTATGTTGTAGTAAGTCATGGAATTGTTATTGTATCCCTCAAATGTGGTCAAAGAATAAATGAACTTTGAGAATTTGTACAAAGGCAATCATTTACAGCAAGGGAATTATAGAGATGCTTTATAGTAATTGTATTCTTATAAAGTTTGTGAAATTAAAGAGATGAAAACTCCAGCAAATATCTGGAAATGCTAATCAAATATAAAAACAGTGCATGAAAAATTTTAATAATATTTCTTTCTTCTGGTTTCTCCACAAATTGTTTGTTATATGTTAGCTGACTAAACTAAATATTCTAGAATATTTATTTGAGATTATTAGCGCTGTAATAAAGAATTGCTGTGTATTGAAGTGAACTTTTGATAGCAACGGCTTATAAAAATAATTTGTTTCAGGCAAAATCACTTGTTTTTAAATTTTTAAGTAAGACATTAATCTCAAGCCTATATTAAATTCTATAAAACTGAATATAAAAATGTAAATTATTTTCACTACTTTTTACTTTTTTCCAATCATTATAACCTACATCACTATAGGTGCTTGGGGTATTACGTATTTATGCTGATGTTTATAACGCATAGAAAAAGTTATCCAAAACCCACCTTAAAGTATACCAATTGACTCAGAATCACTTTTTAAATCGATCTAACGATGTCTGTCCGTCAGTCTAGTTGGCTGGACGTCTGGCAGGCTGTCTATCCATGTAAGTCTTGTGCACAAAGCACAGGTCGCAATTTTAAAGATAATTCAATGAAATTTGGCACAGGGAACTGTTATAATACAAAGACGTAGCCTCAATAGGCTTCGTCTTTGTTTTTTGGTTGTGATCGGTCCATTATTTCACCTAGCCCCCATACAAATGTCCCCCTGGAATAGAGTTTAGACATTTTGAATGTCTAAAATCCCTTAAAAATAAGAATATTTTAATGGGATTCAGTACAACATAGTTCTCTATAAGTATCAATCTTTGGACCATATTTTATATAAACCCTTCTTCCATATAAACCCCTCTACCGAATATCACTTTAACGTGTATAAATCCCATACGAATATTAGTATAAAGTTAATATTCGGTACAAATAAGTTTTATGTAAACAAAAACAACATTGCCAAATTTTATAAAAATAGTTCCATAATTCACCATAGCTCCCATATAAACCCACTTCTAGGAATCGCCCTAAAGTGCATAAAATCATCTAGATGTTAGTAGCAATGCATTATTCAATATAAAATTATTTTACATTTAGTAAAATTGGTCATAGGTGTAATATAAGTTTCCTAGAAGAATTTTTATGCTCGTACACAATGGTGTAGAGTATCGTATAGTCGGTGTTGACCGACTATATCTTGGTTTCTCGTTTTTTATTATGTCTTTTTATTACATTTCATTTTAACTTTTTGTTCTTATTTTTTTTATTATTATTTTACTTTTTGTCATTTCTTTTGTTACCATTTTTATGATATGGATTTAAGGATATTTTTCTTGGGTGAATGTTTATTTTTTTTAAACATTTCTTTCATTTAAAAGAAAAATTAAATTGTATTTAGAATACGCATATAGAATTTAACATTATTTTGTTATATTTTTTGAACATAAAGATTGTAAAAAAAAAAATAAAAAAATAAATATTTTTCATATGTGTTTGGGTGTAATTTTTGCAGGATTATTTTCAAGCTTTTTTACAATGATTTTCGTTTGAGGAAAACTAGTGTTGTTATAAATTCCACGTTATGAGTTAAATATTCAAAGATAAATTTTGCATAATAAATGTTGCATAACTCGTAGTTATATCTTATTTTTTTAAACTAAAACATTTAAGGAGTCATTTATATTATAATTTATTTTTGAAGATTTAGTTTTGTATATTTTGCACTGATAACACTGTGTAACAAAATGTTAAAAGTTTAATATACTTTTGAAATAACCTAGTGTGGGCTATAGGTCTAGATAAATTCTTTCATTTTTAGATTTATCAATACACTTTCAAAATCTTAAGTTATCGATAAAAAACGGTTGTGTTTTACTTATCGGAATAAAGAAATTTTTTTAAATTACTTTTTTAATCAATTTTGAATGAATCGCTTTAATGTGCATAAATCCCATACGAATGTTGGTATCAAGTTAACATTCGACACAAATATGTACATTTTATGTAGTTAGAAAGAGCATTGTCAGATTTTATAAGAATCGGTCCACAGTTTACCATAGCTACCTTATAAACCGACTTACAGCAATCGCCCTAAAGAGCATAAAATCATCTAGATGTTAGTATCAGATGTGTTTGCAAATTTTATTTTACATTTAGCAAAATTGGCCACAGGTGTAATATAAATATGGTATAGGGTAACATATAGTCCGTTTTGACCGACTATATCCTTCTTTCTCGTTTTTTTTTTATTCCATCAAGTCGTTAAAAATCTCTTTATCTATAACTTCAGACTTTGAGGATGTATCGTAAATTTTAAGAATGTCATAGTGATCTGCTTAAAGTTGTCTACAACTTACATTTATACTTTCACTGTGTAAGTTTTTTAATAAAATTAGTTATGAAATTTTTATTAAATACAGTTTAAATTTAAATAAGATTATTTTAAAAAATTTTTAACAAAATTTATAACTGTTATTTTTTTTATTATATTTAGTATGTTTTGTTTCCTTGAATTTATTTTTTATATTTTATTATTTAGAATTCTTTGAAAAAATTCTTAAGAACATTAAATAGGTTATCCTGTTATAATATTTTCTTATTTGAACTTAGTATTTTTTTTTTTTTTTTGAATAATGTAAGATTTCTTAGAAAGATTTTTGAGTATTTTGATAATTATATATTTGTATTGAATAATATTTTTATGTTTGAAATAATCTCTCTTGAATCAAATAAATTACTTTATTATGTTTTTAAAATTCTTATTTTTTTCTTATTATTATTTACATATTTATTTTTTTTTTATAAAAAAGTCAGTAAAATTTTATTGATGAAAAAATTTATTAAAATTTCTTTTAGTGCAGTCTAACACTATTTTTCACTTTATAATTTATTTATTTTTTTATTTTATTTTTTTTTTATATAAAAATTGAATTTTTAACCTTCAATATTTTAATACTTCTTTTATTCATTATTTTACTTATTACACCATTTTATTTATTATTTATTTATATTTTATATTTTTTTCACTTTATTGTTATGAATATGACAATCTGTCGGAAGTTAAACTGCAACTAAAGTTTCCTGTCTGTATAAACATGTTTTTATATGTTCTTGAATTCAAACAGAGAATTTGGATAAGAGAGCGAAAATAATAAGTGATGGTTTATAGTTAACAACTGTGTTATCCTTTACTTAAGTATCTTTAGAACGCATGACAGTAAATAGTCAAAACACTGCTATTTAATGGATAAAAATGTAAAATTCTAACAGTTCACTACTCACAATTTCTTTAACCTTCCTATACACGCATCAATACATGTTGACGTTTTATTTTCCTAACATTTTCTCTGCCTTCAATTAAAATTTGGAAGAATCCTAAAGCTACCCGTAATTCTAATTTGTTGATGTTTTGTACTAAACTAAATAAAAGAAGATTTTTTTACCAACCCACTTCATAGACTACTCTGGGCCACAAGTTCAATTTTTTTTTTTGGAAAAAACCATTTCAGGTCTAAGAAAAAAAAAAATGTATTTGTTTTTGTATTAGATTTTATGCTTAAAAATTTTTACATTAAGGCGGCTTACCATTATTTAATAGCAAGAGGTCAAAATAAAAATATCACATCTTTTTTTTTATTTATTATAAATACACGCAGAAAAAAGATCAGTTGGAAACGTTTAGAAATATTAAATTTTAATTGAATAAAATATTTGTTTACTCTAATTATTGAAAATTCAATAACTTAATATATTTTCAACATTTATATTAGTAATAAAGTAATTGCAATTGCATTTCAAATCGTAAGATTATATTATAGTTTTTACAACTGATATATATCTTAAATTCAATAGAGATATACAAAATAATTATCGCTTTATTATTGAATACTAATGATCAAAATTTTGTTTCTATTTGGATTATTTCTGGTAAAAGTATTTAATTTGATATTTAGCCCACAAGATAAAAGTATTATCATAACAACTTTCAAAATTCGGTTGCATTTATAAATACAAATTTAAAAATCACAACTTAAGGAAAACAGGTATTTTGAATTTATCCAAAACAAAGGTTCATCAACACATTCTTAATAATGCTAAACTGGTTCATTAGTTTAAGTGCGTATATAGGAAAGTACTGTAAAAAAATGGCATTAAATTTAAAATTTAATGTACATTTTAAGTTTTTTTTTTTTTATTAATTTTTTAAGTGGTCATTAAATAATTAAAAAAAAAAATTAATTTATAGTACCTTAATTATTTTTTAGCCCCATTTTTGGTAAGTTGATTAAAAAAGCTTGATGTGCATTTATGGAATATATCGTATTACAACTTATAGTAAGCAAAGCAGTTTAAATTATAGCTAAAGAAAAAATTTAAATTTAATGAATTTAATGAAAATTCATCTTTAAATTGCATTTATATTTTGCAAAATTTTTTGTACGAAAAATATATTTTTTCGATACTAACTAAATTAGTAAAAAAGAAGATAAGAAGATTGTATATGCTTTTTAAATAACAAAAATCCGTCAATAACTTCCATTTTCTTAACTTCTAACATTTTTCCATTTTTTTAAAAAAATAAGAAAAATTATTATTTTTATATGAAAAATTTAGAATTTTGAAAAATTTTATTATTTTTATTATTTTTATTTTAAGGTAAAGATTCCTTATTTTCCAAATATGTTACAAATCATTAATTCTAAAAAGCATATTTAACGAAGAATGCATTTAAAAAATTCAATTGCATTAAAATGCTTTTTTTTTAATTCAAATGCCGTTTAAATCATTAAAATTCACAAAACCATCCCGGAGATATTGCTGTTCAAAATCACATATTTTAGATTTTTTTGTTTGGTTTTTGAGAATGTCTAAAGCGAAATAAAGTCCCGAGTTTTCGCAACTTCGCGACACTGAAAACTGAAATCGATAAATGGTTTAATGGAGTTTGTGTATAAAAATTTTAATGGAAATTGAAAGACATCAGGTAAAAAAATTCTCTTTTTCGGACGTTTTTTCATGGAATTCAGTACCGGATTTTTCATTTGAATTTATAGTTCCAACTATCAATAATTTATTACGTGCAATTAAAATTATTTAGTGCTCCTAAACGAGTTATACAGTTCTCATAACAGAATTTTGTAGTAGTTGTCAGAGCCGACTAAATTCTATTGACAAAAAATTTGGTAGTGAGAACAAAACGGTTTTCTCTTTGTAGTGTATATAGGTGTTCTGAAATGGTCTCAGGTTAAAAGGATAAAAGTAAATATCTAAATAAAATTAAAAACAGTGAAGCAAATTATATAAAATAGCTTTTTTTTTGCCAAAAATATGATTTTTATCCAAAATCATGAATTTTAAAAGCCTAGTACCATGCAGTGCCAAGGGATATTTTCTACTTAAGTTTTTGCGACCGTTCATATATTCTTAAGCTATATCTCTTTAGTTAAGAAAAGCCCTTCAAAGCTCACTCATTTACACTGATAAAATTTTTATATAAAAATTTTTGATAAAAATTAAGAAAATTAAAAAATTTGTTTTGTTCATTTATGATTGTTTAAAATAAAAAAAGGACAAAAAAGGAAAAAAAAGGAAAAAAAAATGTCGAATGATAGAAGATAATAACTTTCACTTTTATAACCTAAAATTTAAAAATAAATTACAGTTTGCTTAGTTTTAAAATATTCCTTATTCAAGTGACACACGAAATAGTACCACAGAAATACATGTCTTTAAATAAATGCATAATTTTAGTATAACAAAATATGTATATTTTTTATTTCTTCAGGAAACTAAAGCCAACACTTTGAAATTTGGTTGCGCAAAAAATTATTTTTTTTTAAATTTTAGTTTAGGAGATATACTTAATTAAAATTAAAAAAATCTGATTCCTTATTCAAGTGGCAGGCAGTGTATATATACATATATTTTTTGGGATTTAAATTCAATAATGTCCTATAAGGAGAAAAATTCTTTTTCAGTTATTTATAATCTGTCGTGTTCGTCAAATAATAAAAAAAAGTTGGCATAATCAGCGTCCCTAAAACCCTTGTACTATAGATTTTTTACATGAACCAAGTATTCTAATTACACTGGTCGGCAAAAAAAAAAAAAATTGGCGAATAGTTGAACTACATGTATTTTGATGTGCTAAATACGAATCTGCTTTCAGTTCTTTTCCATCTGGTCTGAATTTTTTTATGGGCGTGTATAATACTTCGCCCATAGTAAAGTCATTACGCTAGTATATTTCACCATAAATCAAGAACGATGTGCACTTTATATTTAATATATAAATTATACACCAAAATGTGCAGCCTAACGTTGTCTTCAAGCCCTTCTTACAATATTTTCCGAGTTATTTAGAAGTAATAATATAACATTTCAAAATATTCATTTCAAAAATCATCAACATCGATGAACAAATCTTGATTTTATTTACAGTTAAATGAAAATACTCATGTATACCGACAATTAAGTGGAGACACACTGCACAATGGGGCAGAATCAAAAAATTTTTTGGAAATAACTCTATAACTTCTAATCAGCTGGTTGGATTTCCATAAAATTTCATATGGGCATAGCAGAGGAGTATACAATTTGGAGTAAAGAAGGAAGGCCTTACATACCCTTCAAGAGCGGTGCTATTAGGGCTCAAAATAATGTACCTCTGGCATAGAAAAATTTTCATCGCTTGCCAAATTTTTGTTTCTTATGCTATCTCAAATATTTTTACATCTTTTTAAAGCATTCGATAAGGCCTATGAAAGCATGCTTCCGTGAGCTATTTATCTCTTATAGTTTTTAAATTATTTACATTTGGTCTTGGTCTAGTTTTTTCAATATATATTCCAATATTTTTGTTTGATTTTTTAAATTTTTTATTATTATTTATTGAATAAAAAAAGAAAAAAAAAAAATTAACTAGAAATCGATATCTCTTCTGACTCCAAACACAAATGGTTTTGAAATTGAAAATTGCAAAAATTGTGATTTTTTCTATTCTATTTTGGACGAAAAGTTGTCTACATTTTTTTCTTTAAAATAAAAAATTTAAGTACATATAATAATTTAACACTTTTCTGAAAGGTATTTTCAGATTTGGCAGTTTTGGAGATATTGGACTGAAATTTTATATTCTGTAAGTAGACAAAGCCATAAATATTCTCACTAATAATGAGCGGTTAGAATCATTGCCACCCCCATAATAAAAAATAACAAATTATGGCTGAAAGCAGATTCGTGTTTAGCAAGTAAAACTTCATCCAGTCCACATATTTTTTATTTTTATTATTTTTTTTTTTTTGAGGGAGGACAAAAATTTTTTTTCAACCAGTGTTAAAGCACCGTGGGCATCGTAGTCCAGTATGTAGACCCATGTATGGGTGTAGGAAAGTTAAACAACATATAATAAAAGTTATGGTCAAGGTTAATTCTGCAACCTTAACACTGTTGTTATAATTAATACACCAGTATAACACTTTAAATTTGTAATAAGAATATATAAGGAACTGGCCAGGAATTTTCTGCAAGTATAAGAGATTTTAAGGAAACATAATAATATTTTAGCTACATTATACCTATATAACAGTTATTTATTCTTTCATTTTTAGCTGTTATATTTTTTCTTATTATTATTATTTTTTTTATTGTTTTTCTTATGTCTACAAACTAATCTTGTTTGTCTCTTAATTCTATCTTACTTATTATAAAATATCTTCTACCCACTTAATATGTAACTTAATTTAATCATTACATATCTCACATAGTTATAGGTATTTCTTATTGTATCCTTTTTGCTAGATGTTAAACAGGAAGTTGACATGTCTGTTGTTTTTATGAGAAGGTATGTAATGAATTTATGCTTGCATTTTGATAAATGTCCTTGTGTTGTGAGTTTATTTATAATGTTGTATAAATAGATTAGCTCTTGGTAATAGGTCTGGAGAATAAATTAGATCGCATTAATTTTAGTAGGAAATTTACTGAAATATTTTAATAAATTTAAAAAAAAATTTAATAGAATAAAAACTACTTATTTTTCGGACCATTTTCTATAAATTGGGGAAACTTTTCTCAATTTTATTATGCGATAATGTTAAAATTATTATAAAATTCTCATACATATTTTTAGTAGTTTCTATATCACGCTTACATATAATACCATATAATTTAACTTTTTCATTTTACTTCAAAATATCTTATCTATTAAAGATATGTGATCCTAAGTGAGTGGGAATCTATAAAAAGGGACTTTGTGTCAATTTTTCTTTTAGAATTTTCTATAAAATTGAACCTAGAAACATGAAATTAAAGATATATGGTCCCTAGTGAATGAGAATCCATAAGAGGAGACTTTGTATTAATTTTTCGTATTCTAATGGTACTTTTAGATTTTTTTTGTTTTTTTTTATATTACAACTAAAACATGAAATTAATACGTATATAGTAAAATATTGTTATCATGAACACAGTGTTATTAAAATTAATGAAAATTAATAATGGGAACGTAATATTGTTGTAGTGAAAGAGATTGAATTTTTAATAGATTAAAAACTATATTTTTTTTATATTATTTTTTAGTAGCGAAGATATAACATAGAACCATATATCTTCAATTTCATGTTTCTAAGCTCAATATTACAGAAAATTCAAATAGTACTATTAGAAGATCAAAAAAGTACCACAGTATCCCCACTAGTGCATGCTCACTCATGTAGGACCACACATATTCAAGTTCATGTTTCTATAAAAGAAGGTTTACAAAATACCAAAAAAGAACGAAAAGGTACCAAAAAGTCTCTTCATATAGGACCTTATTTACTCAAAACTGTTTATATTTAATTCACGACTTCTACATTGAATATTAGAGAAAATTCAAAAAGTACCATTTGCAGAACGAAAAAGTACCACAAAGTCACTTCTTATGGTTTTTTACTTACTTAGGACTACATACGTATTAATTTCATGTTTTAGCTGTAATATTAAAAAAAAAAAAACAAAACAAAAAAAAAAAAAAAAAAAAATCCAAAAGTACCATTAGAATACGAAAAATTAATACAAAGTCTCCTCTTATGGATTCTCATTCAAAAAGAAAAATCTTATAGATTCCCATTCACTTAGGATCACATATCTTTGATTTCATATATCCTCGTTCAGTAATATAAAAATATTCAAAAAATACCATTAGAAGAATAAAAAATACATGAAAGTCTTCTCTTATGAATTCCTATTCACATAGGACCATGTATATTTAATTTCATTTTTCAAAAAATACCATTAGAATTATGAAAAGTACAAAGTCCCCCATGGGAATTCTCTACCCACTTAAATTCATGTTTCTAGGTTTAATTTAGTAGAAAAACACAATGACTAAGAGTTTGAATAAAATATCATTTCTTGCCTTTTTCACCCCATGGATGTAAAAAAAATTGTATCCCAACGAATTTCTAAATTGAAGTACTCATATGTATATTAAAGATCCTCATGGAAAAAAGTTGCAAACTACCCCTCTGGAAATGAAGATTGGTCCGTTCTTATATGATTGCCAACATATTACATTTAAATGTTTATATTTACGTGAGCTGGACCATTTTAAAGATAGTTCCAAAAATACGTATTTCTTTCAATATCATTATCAAAATTTTCGTTAAAAGAAAATTAACCTCTAATTGTAATAGAGGCATAAGTTGAATTGACAACATACGTGTTATCAAAATTTGTGCTGTGTTTCTTTTTATACTCTACATCACCATAGTATAATACGTTTGTGCTGGTGTTTGTAACGCACAGAAAAAATCATCAAAAACTCATCTTAAAGTATACCAGTCGAATCAGAATCACTTCTTAAATCAGTCTAACGATATCCGTCCATCCGTCTGGTCAGCGGGATGGCTGGCTGGTCGGCTGGATGGTCGGCTAGTTCGACGGCTGGCTGGACGGCTAGCTGGCTATCCATGTAAATCTTGAAAGTACGCAAGTTAAAGATAATTCAATGAAATTCGACACGTGGGACTTTTATGATATAAGGCCTATTGAAATTGGTTGTGATCGTTCCATTATTTCACCTGACACCCATACAAATGCCCCCCCGGAATAAAGTTTAAACACTCCATAATGTCCTAAAAATAAGAATATTTTAATGAAATTCGGTGCAAAAAATCTTTGCACCTTATGAAGATCAGTCCTCAATTGACCATAGCTTCCATACAAAACTCCTCCTTCGAAAATCACTTTAAAGTGCATAAATCCCATACGAATGTTATTATCAAGTTAATATTTAACACAAATAAATTTTATGTAAGTGGAAATAACATTGGCAAATTTTATGAGAATTGGCTCATAATTTATCATAGTTCCCATATAAACCCACTTCCAGGAATCGCCTTAAAGTTCATAAAATCATCTAGATGTTAGTATCAACGGATTATTCTGTATTTTTATATTTTATTTTACATTTAGTAAAATTGGCCACAGATGTAATATAAGTCCCCTTCCCGAATTTGTATGCTCATGCAAAATGGCGTAGGGTATCATATGTTCAGTCTTGACTGACTATATCTTTCTTTGTCGCTCTTATTTGCTTTGCATATGTAGGCATAAATAAAAAACGTCACACATGAACGAAGAAAACCACTTTACGTCTTAAGTGACTTTGCATTAAATTCGATACGTGAGGCATGTGCGACTACTTTTCGTTTTATATGGAATTTCATAGGTACGCAATAATATTAAAATTTTTCTTGTGCGTTTCTTTCCTTTGAAAAGTTATTGTAAATAGACAAAAAAACCCTTGACAAAATGTACGGTTTTGGAAAATTAAGTTATAAAAAACTAAAAGACAGATAAGCCTTAAACTTTCATTAATTATTTTAAATGAATATTCGGTTTATCTTATATAAAACTTATGTAATGATTTGTATAAAAGTTTATTTAAATCTTATGAAAATTAATGAAGTATTTCTAAATATAAATTTTGTGTTGGAAAAAATTAATTTTGCAATTTTTATTTTAATTAAAGTGAAAAGTTGTTTTTTATTGTAAAAAGGATTTTTATTAAGATCTGTTAACATTTTTCCATTTTCGCCAAGTTCCTTAATGGTTTATAAAAATGATGAATGAACTTTAATGATGTTAGGTCATAAAAATAAAAAAAAAAAAAAAAAAAATAAAAAACGAGAAGAAAGTATTAATTTTTGTTTTTTCTCTAGATCTTCCATTTGATAGTGTCTTCCTTATGGAAAATTTTACATCTGCTTGTATATTTTTGAGTTTTTTTTTATGAATGAAAAGTAAATTTAGTCATATATCTAGGTAGGTATTTTATAAAAATATGAGAACTCCATGGACAGTTACGGAATTAACACCTAAATATATAAATTTTTTACAATGATACGATAATATTTAATGTCCTATAATGTAATACTCATAATCTTCATAATATAATTCTAAAGTTAGGTTAGTTGTTCAGCTGTAAATGTACTTGTGTCCTATTGATCCCATTGTGTTACCCTGATGGATTATGTGAAACTGTTTTTCACATCGCCGAAAATAGCTTCGAAACGAACCAACCTGACGCACGAATAAGAGATCTGATGTCAATTGCAGATAAATTCTCTAGTCCTAATATTCACAAGAACAGGACAGTGACAAAGATAATATTCTACTGTTTCTGCTTGGTCGTTAAAAGGGAGTCCTAGTTTCCTAGCGTGCGCACAAGCAATACCGAGCTCTGTGATAATGGCTACAAGTGTTCGTAGCTGGCGCCTTAACAATCCTAGAATGAAGCTCGACCGTTTTTGATCGTACTGGGGCCATAAGTGTATCGAGATAGAAAATGCAGACTCGTTTGTCCATCTTTGTTGCTATTCTCGTCAAATATTGCGGTATGACCACTAACTGATCCGTTTCTTTACTTTAAAGAAGGAAACCAGTTTTGGCTAGTTTTTCCGCAATAATATTTCCCGAAATACTTGAGTGACCCCTTACACAGATCAACTCTATTCTTGAATGTCACGTCATCTCACTTAAATTTTCAATTTGGATGTCGAGTGCGGTGATCCAGCAATTTAAAGTCAATATTCTTCCTATATGCGGAAATGAAGACGCTTTGCCCAACCTTTCAGAAGATTTGGATCCATCTGTATAAATCTCAATCGATCCGGCTTTTATAATGGGATCGGCTGAAATTGAAATTGAGAAGCCTCTGTCCAGAAAGGGTTTGGGAATACAATAGCAAATAATGTTTTGGCCATTAGATCCACTGGCATCTAGTTCATCAAAATGAATAATGCCCTGCATGGAAATATCCCACCTATATTTGGCAATGAACACACTTCCCCCAACCCCTTCAGAAGATTTGGATCCATCAGTACAAACCTTAATCGATCCGGCTTTTATACTAGGATCGGCTGAAATTGAAACAGAGAAGGCTTTGTTCAGAAAGGATTTGGGAACACAATAACCAATAATGTTTGTTTGGCCATTAGATCCACTGGCATCCAGTTCATCAAAACGAATAATGCCTTGTAAGGTGTTGTACGAAGCGCACCCGTAATTAGTATATAGAACCTTGTCAAAGATTCCACAGAAAGTAGATTTTTCTATCGCTTTCCACCATACTATCACTCCATAAATAAGTAAAGGCGTGATTACCATATCGAAGAGCTATTTCTTATGACCTTCCTGCACATATAAAGGGTAATGTTTGCCTTGACACTCTAGCCAGGACAGTTTGGAGTCCAGTATTATATCTAGGTACTTCGCACTGTCCGACACCTTTAATTCAACTCTTTTTAGGCAAAGGAGTTCCCTCTTTCCTGGATTCACTCCATTTACTGAGTAGGCCTAGCATATTTTGAAGGCGGTGGGATATGGTATGTAAATATTTTCCAGATACAGCCATTGGAAGATCGTCCGCACACACAACGGTTCTGAACCTCAGGAAGTTAAGTTCTCTGAGTATTGTGTTAACAATATTCCAAAGATGTGGAGATAGAACTCTTAATTGAGTAGTGTCTCAATTTGCTACTCAAAATGGTACGTGGTAAGGCTCTTAATAACTCTGAAAAAGAAAAAATTCTGATTTTGAAATCTTAGGGTCAGAATCCCCTCCAAATAGCCTTAAACATTAATAGGGGAAAGAAAGTTGTATACAATTATTTAAATAACGTGGAAAGATATGGAAAAAACATGAAAGGGTGGAAGAAAATGGCAACAACTCCAAAAGAAAGACGAAAACTTCTTAGAATTGCATGAAATTCTGCCATGTCGGTATTAAAAAGTACGTGAAAAAAGTGGATTCAGTGCCAGTCTAAGAACAGTGTACCACATTTTAAAGTCGTGCCCATACATAGTCCGACGAAAACTGCAAAAAAACTACCACTTAATGAAAAACGCAAATCACAATATCCACAGTTTGACAAAAATAAAATGACATGCTCCGACAAATGGTTAAAGTTGTATTTTTGTATGAAAAAAGTTTAATATTGATGGTCCCGACGGGTATAACTATTACTTCCATGACCTAAATAAGGAGCAATTATTTTTGAGCCGCAGACACAGCCGAGAGGGCGGAATAATTGTATAGGGTGCCACTGCTTATTATGGTACCATAGAATTGGTCTTTGTATCCAACAAAATGACTGCAATGACTTACAAAAACATGCTGGAGGAAACATTTCCAAAATTTAATGATTTCTTGTACCTTGTACGTACCAACACTACAACGCTCCGATTCATACCGCCAGAGCAGTAAAACAATGGATTAATCAACAAGGTGTTCAACTTTTGGATTGGCCCTCATATTCACCAGACCTGAATCCAATGGAAAATGTCTGAGGTTGGCTTGCAAGAAAAGTTCGTGAAGGAGGAAAACAATTTGAGATGATATAATCCTTAAAGGATGCAATAACGGAAGCATGGAGTTTAATTTCGCTAAATTACATAGAGTCATTATACAAGTCGATGCCAAATCGCATTTTTGAGGTTATTTCTAAAAATGGTGGCAGTGCGCATTACTAATTGAATGCTGGAAAATAATAACTTTCATTTTTATAACCTAAAGTTTAAAAATAAATTACAGTTTGCTTAGTTTTAAAATATTCCTTATTCAAGTGACACACGAAAAAGTACAACAAAAATACATGTCTTTAAATAAATCCATAATTTTAGTATAACAAAATATGTATATTTTTTATTTCTGCAGGAAACTAAAGCCAACACTTTGAAATTTGGTTGCGCAAAAAATTATTTTTTTCTGAACTTTAGTTTAGGAGATATACTTAATTAAAGTTAAAAAAATGTGATTCCTTATTCAAGTGGCAGGCAGTGTATACATATATATATACTAGACTATTTACTAGTATAATGTATCGTATATATATATTAACTTATATACTAGACTTGATTTATATTCATTCACCTGTTACTTCTTATAATTATTCATTTAAATACTTTTTTATGTTTACCAACTAATCTTGTTTGTCTCTCAATTCTTTTCTTTTTTTTTCCTTTTGGTCTTATTATAAAATATCTTCTACCCACTTTATACGTAACTTAATTTAATCATTATCTCATATAGTTTTATATATTTCTTATTTTATCCTTTTTGCTAGATGATAAATAGGAATTTAGCATGTTTGTTATCTTTATGCGAAGGTATGTAATGAATTTATGACTGGAATTTGATAAATTTCCTTGTGTTGTAAGTTTATTCATAAAGTTATTTATGCAGATTAGCTCTTGGTTATTAGTCTTAAGAATAAAATTAATGATAATCTCAGTACGAAATTTACTGAAATGTTTTATGTATTAAGAAGTTCAATTGAAGGAAAAATACTAATAATATTTTTTCTCTAAAGATTTCAGTTAAAGAACAAATTACGAAATTATCGGAAACTATTCAAAACTTATTTTATAGTAATTTAATCGAAATCTTGCATAAAATAATTTTTAGTACAGTTTGTAATAAATTAAAAAAATTTTTATCAATTTTATTACGAGATATTGTTAAAAGCACGTGATTGCTTTTTATATTAGCATTTTAATTAAAATTATTATTATTATTAGAAAAAGTTATTTTTTATTCGATAGTATGTTTTCAAGAGTTTGATATCTTTATAAATAATTTTGTTATTATATTGTGTAAAGTACAAATGTTTGTATTTTCCGTAAATTTTGAAGAATATTTAGTTACAATTGTGATTTTTTGTGGCAAGAAATAATTCTTGTCATTTCAATGGTATTTTGCCAATTATTCAACATTCGAAGTCTATCGAATAAAATTTCACGATTTTTTAAATTGTTATTGTGTTCGAATAAATTTTGAATATTTTTCTATTAATAGAATGAAATATTCTTCGATTAATCGAATTAATAAAGAATGAAATATATTTTTCGAATAACTAATTACAAATTAAAAAAAAAAAAATTAAAAACATTTCCCGTAAGTTAAATAGATGATGCTTACAGAGAACACCACGGTAGGACGCTGAAGAGTGCCGATGGCGATCGTGGCGGACTAGAAAATGCATTTCGTTCTGCCGAGTGTCCAATAAAACTTTTACAATGTATTCTTCTACAATTATTCAATCAACTTAAGCCGAAATATAAAAAATTATAAAAATTAAAAACAATAATTTTTTAAATTAATTTTTGGTTTTATTAACATAAAACAACCTAAAAATAACAATTTATTAACATAGAACAAAAAAAAAAAAAAAAAAAAAAAAAACAAAGAATCCAAAAGTTAAAACCATATTCAAATTATAGACAGATTATAAAATGAAATAAATAAAGAACATAATTAAGCCTTTTGCCTTTTTAAACGATTAGTGTTCTTTTTTAAAGATGTGTGGAAAAAATTCTTTCAATTACTATTAGTGGTGGCACATAGCATTAAAAGCAATTCTAGTTTTTCTGTTCTTTACGGATTTTTCTAAATAAAGTCAATGACCATCAGTATTGCTAAAATCTATTTTTTTTTTAATTTTTTATATTATTTATTAACTGATTGAGTTCAGTTAACATTTCAAAATCTTTGATTATTTCCACAATATTTGAATCATTAAAATAATTTTTGAAATAAATAATAAATGAAAAAAGATCAAAAATAAAGCATTTCCATATCGTCCCCTTAATAAAACAATAGTGTATAATTTTTTTGTCATTTCGAGATAATGGAGTTTAAAATTTTTGTGTTATTAAGCATCTGGGAAAACAGTAATATTTCAGAAAATAATTGATGATTTTAAGTTGTAGTCATTTAAATATGTGGTGAAATAATCACGCTACTAGTAGATAATATTCCATTAATTTATGAGTGTTTTAACTGCAAATAAATGGGATTCAAAGTACCATGATGTGACTTAGGCTATTTTATTTGTTTTATAATATGTACGAAAATCATTATACACTATTTAATTTTGTATGGTGTACACTATTTTATTTGAATCTTTTACACCATTTATCACGAAATACTTTTAAATTTTTGGACGAATGTTCATACAATAAAACAAAGTATTCGTGCTTAACAATCCATTTTATTCATAATTCACAGTAATTTTTTGGTATTTCAATGAATGACACGTTGTTAATTGTTTTGTAATACAATTTTCTTACAGTTTTAATTAATTAAAAAAATACATGAAAAGGCAATATTCATTAATATTCATCTACGGAAATATCCTCCTCCACATCAGGCTCATCCAAGCAATTTTTATTTCCCTCGGGTTGAAGATTAATATAAAAAGAATGAAATTTTTTGGAAATGACATTTTTGGTACACAGCCCCTTAATATCATTGTACTTTAAGGAAGATATGGTAAGCTGATATGTATCACAGTTGCAAGTGGTTGATTTTTTCCTCTTTCTTTCAATTATGTCAATTTTTTGCCACTCGGAGTTCAAATTCTCTTTGTAGAGCAGCAAATTACGATTAATTTTCTCCACTCTAATTTGCTTGATCTTCAACCAATTCACTGAATTGTTTTCGTTATTCTTTTTAAAAGTGAGCCCTAATCTGCTGAACCATTCCTTGAGATCATAAATGTCGTACCAGAGCATTCTTTCCACAATGTATGTTTGTTTTCTTCGGGCCAGTCGCAAAATCGTTGACCATTCCCCGGAAGAGTAAAAGGATATATTTCGTTTGGCCCGTTCAATTGTCGAGTGCATACAATCCGCCTCCATTTGTGTGTGGCCGCTCTCTAAATACTTCTACGTGACCGTATTTAAATTCAACTTACGAACTACGTAAAATAGCAGCGCTGCAATATAACGATTCCTATTCTGCCTACCGCAACAATCAGAATACAAAATTACATCCGTATTCGTCAAATGAGCTCAACATTTTTGTAATTGTGGTCCCAATCTCGTTCGAACCCCTTAAATTACTTCATGGGCTTGTCAAAATAGATTGTAAGTCAAAAAGTAAATACTCTCAATTTGCTATTAATTTTTGCCTCTTCTTTATAGGTCTCCTTTTCCTCTCTAGCCCTCTTCTTATTTTTAATATGTTCATTGTACGCTTCCTGCAAAATCTCCTTGTCATCAAAGTTACGATATCGTTCGCATCAACAGTAGTACACACCAGAGAAATTTTGTATGATATATAAAATAGTGTATAAGTGTCATACGGATTGACTTCAAATATTATATTGTTAAAAAATTTTGTATATCAATATACGTCATTTTTCGATTTTATTTTGTTATGAAATAATAAAAATAGTGTATGCTTTTTATACACTATTTTTCTTTGAAATCAGAGTAACAACTAATTAAAACACCATACCTCCACCTATGCAATTATTAAAGAAAAATTTCAAACACGCAATTATAAGCTAATATTTCGATTGCTCTTTTGACCCACTTTATGGAAGTAGAATTTCACCAAATTTTTACCACATTTAGAATCAGTTATGTAGGTTCGTATTATGCAATAAAAAAAATAATGGTGTACATGCGTATACACTATTGTTTTATTGAGGGGACGATACACTTTTGCTTCACTTTTTCTTAAATATTTAAAAAACTTAATACACGCTGTAAAATTTCCAGAATTTAATAACTTATAGTCTCCCGTTTATTCTAACTTTAAAACGTTTGATTAAATCTTTAGAAAAGCTTTTCTATTTTTTTTCCAAATAATTTAGAATTTCAGTATCCTTGAAAGGCTTTATTTCAAAATCTATTAAAGTCAAATCTATTAATATCAATAATTTTGTAATTGATTTTTCCAACTAAACAAAATTTTTACACTTCTAATTTCAAAAACGCGTAATAAATTAACAAAAAAATTATTTGATTATTCGATTAGCCATTAAAAATTGATCGAATAATTTTTTATTCCAAGTATTAAAATATTCTTTGTTCGAACAGAATAAAATATTTGTTACTCGAATAAGCGAATAATTTCTGTTCGAATGACAACCCTAGTACTTATAGATTTTGCAGACTGAAAAGAACCATAAACCATTATACTTGGAAAACATCTTCAGAATCACTTCATTTTTTTCTCAATTGCATATTAATATTATATATATAGCTAAACCCAGTGTGCTTAGCTATCTCTATTAATGCGCTAACTAATATTTACTTTATATATTTACTTTATATGTGGGCTACAACACTCTATAACCACCCGCTAGACCTTCCCATCCCATTTTCATTTCAACTGAGGAATTTATTAAGAAAATTAACCCCATATAATTCTAAGACTACCACTGTTATAGTTCTTTGTATGGGGACTACCACTTCTCCCAGACCTAGCCAATTGTAAATCATAAAAAGAAAATTATTTCTACAAAAGCTTCAAACTTTCATTTCTACAGCTCTTTTAATATCCGATAATTAAGATTTACTTTATATAGTATAGGAATTTAATAAGAAAATTATTCTCACTAAACATTAAGACTTTCCCTATAATAGCTCTTTATATATATGCGATAATTGATAATTTCTTTGTATGGGCGAATATCTCCTAAACTAATATAGATACAAAAGAAATATAATACGTATCATTAGCCATTTAAAAAATAAGAGAAAAGATACTTTTTTTAAAATATTTAAAAAATGGTACTTGATTTCTCATATTATTCTTAAATCAATCTTAGACTTAAAGACAAAAAAAGTAACAAAACTAAATTTAGAAAAATATTTTAAACTTACACTCATAATTTTATAATTTATAAACTTAGAACTGAGTAATATAAGCTCTGTTCCAGTATTAGTCAGATTTAGATTTTTTAGTCAGAAAGTGTTCTCAGAATTACATTATGTTCTGTGGCTTTTCTGACAATTTCGGACTAAAACCTATAAATGTAACAAATACTAAAACAGAGCTATAAATCTATAAATGGTTAAGTTTGAGAGCCACATTTGATATAATTAAGAATTAGGTTTGAAATAATTTTGATAGTGAGTACATTTCTCAATTTGTGATTAAATTTCTGTTTTTGTTTCTATTTATTCTTAAAACCGTTGACATTTTAGAAGAAGTTTAATTTTATATTGTCCTCAAATATAAAATATAAAAATTTTGATTAAAGTACTATCTGGATGTCCTGTTCTATATTTGGACTTTTATTAAATTTCAAAATATTTTATGACAATCAAAAAAGAAATAAAAGTGTGTAAGATCAATAGACATTTAAATCTAAATCAAAAAAAAAAAAAAAAAAAACTTTAAATTGAGTTTTTATGTAAATGGTTTTCGCAATCCCCCTAGAATGTTTGTGTGGACTACTTGTGTGTGGCGAACCCCTATTTGAGAACCCTTGTTCTACAATCTTCTAGTAAAGTCTACAATCATTTAGTAGCTAATTTATAACAGCTTACAATATACAAACTAAGTTTCTCACTAACACATAAACAATAATTTTTAAAAGCTTATATAATATAAGTTTCCACCAACACATAAACAAGTTAACAAAAAGCTTTCTGTATCATTATAGTGAGTATAAATTACAATTAAGAGATTTCAATCAAATTTAAATAAATAGACTAGAACCTTGTAATACGTTACAAAATAGAAAATTCTAAAAATTGCTTTTCTAAACTTATAAAACTAATTATCATAACAGTGTTATCAGTACAAACATCGAATTATTATATTGTCCACATTACAACCCAAGTGCCTCATTCAACTTAGTCCAGCTGCCTTAAGATTTGATTCAAACTTATCATATTGGCTGTCATGAGTACTACTATAGGATAAAATAAATTTTAAAAAATGCATATTTTTATTTCATATGTTTTTCGCAAAATATAAAAGACATATATTTTAATACTTTTTATTGAAATATTTTCTTTGTTTGTTTTTGCTTGCCATTTAAGTACATAAGTACTTTTTACGCCTGTGGCCTCGTTTAACTTTAACTTTTAACTTTAACTTTTAATTAATGTTACTCGTTTGTGGTGAAACAACATTTTTTTAATTAAATTTTTTTGTTGCTATTTTATTAGTTATCTAAATGAATTGTCAAAATAGTTATTGACTCATTCAAGTTTTGGCTTTTGTTCATAACTTTTATTTGTACTTATATAATCGCACGTGAGCTGTTTTTGACAGCTACTTAATCAAGCACAGTGGTTCCAAAACGCGTTTGTTTTGGAAATAATTCTGTAACTTGTGAATCGTTGGAGATATCTGAATAAAATTTCATATGGTCAGAGCTGAAGTATTTTTCTGTCGATTGGGAGGAACATAGTTTCTTGGCGGGTCATGGGGATAAAGGGTACACCTCCAAAATTGGTCACCTCGAGTATTTTTTTAATTTTTCACAAAAATTCATTTATGACTTAAATGTAAAAAAGCTTTACATATAGGTAGCACTTGTAAATCTCATTTAGTTTAAGAGATATTTAGGTCGAAGTAAATTTTAACGTCATTTTTGGTTTAGATTTTTTTAAGTTTTTTAAACTTGGGGCCTTATTTTAGGCCCCAGAATTTTTTTAAATATCCAATAGATTTCTCACAAAATTCTTAATTGTTGTAAGAATCGTATAGATATAAAATAAAAAATTATATTAATCTGAAATTGAAACTTCAAAAAAAAATTCACTTTTTTGGGGTTATTTTCCTAAAAGTTGGTAATATACTTTCACTTCTAAAATATTATTTTCTCTTTCGGACTACAGAATTTGTATAATGTGTGCGAAAGAAATTTTAACGTAAATGCGTGTTTAGTAAAATTGGGAGTGTTTTGGGCAATGGTTTCCCCCTAAGCCCTATACAAAATTTGCCAATTTTGAAAAAAAAGTTTTTCAATTTTATTTATAAGAAATCTCAAATGTCAAAGCCGAGATCAACAGAAAAATATATTGGCTCTTTTGAGCCATGCCTTCTACAATGGCTGGGTGACCATTTTAATGAAAGAAAGTTAATTTTTGAAAAAAAAACCCAGACTGGCATTTTGGATATTTTTGTACCAAAAATTTTAGTTTCTCATTGGAATACCTTTACTGTATATATATATAACCCTAGAACATGGATAATCAAATTAGTGAAAATTAATTAAAGGTGGTAAAATTTTTCCAGACCGAAAAGCTTAAGATTTGGATTTTAAGAATATTTTTCAGAAATAGAGTTAATATTTGGACCTAAATAAAATTTAAACTCATAGAGCTATTCCAATAAAAGTTTGGCTCAATATAGATAGACATACTTTAAAATCAAGGAATTATAAAAGCTACCATTTTTTATACCGAAACACCCAAAATTCCAGTTCGGGGAAAACTTGTTTCAAAAATACACGTTTTTCATTAAAATGTTAACACCGCCGATGTAAAAAGCGGGACTTAGAAAATGTTTTTTGCGCGTTTAACCAACATATGGGGGTATATAACCGATATACTCTTTTGTTGATATCGGAGAATTTTATAAAAAAATTTAAAAAACTTTTTCAAAATTGATAAAGTTTGGGGAGGGTTTGGGGGGAAACCATTGCTTAAAGTGCTATCAATTTTCTTTTGCACTCATTTTCGTTAAGATTTCTTTTGAAACCGTTACAAAAATTATGTAGTCCAGAAGGAAAAAAATAATATTTTGGAAGTGAAACAATACAGACCTAAATATCTCTTAAACTAAATGGGATAACCTACACTTGTTAACATGTTTTTAGTAGAGATTTACAAGGGCTACCTACATGAAAATTTTTTTATATTTAAGCCATAAATTAATTTTTGTCGAAGTTTTAAAAAACTTATACACTCGAGTTGACCAACTTTGGAGTTCCACCCTAAACCTCCGTGAACCGCTAGGGACCTGTGCTCTTCCAAGTCAACTCGAAAACACTTCAGCTCTGACCAAGTTAAATTTTATTTACATATCTCAAACGATTCACAAATTACAGAATTAGTGAAAAAAAAAAACGTTTTGGGACCACTGTGTGAAGGTAATCAAGAGAAAATACGAGTAAACTTCAATGTATAGAAAAACTCTTAAATATGAATATGTGTAGTTAACGTATTGAAACACGTATTAATTGTGTCATTTAGTAAAAGTAATTATATTTCGACAAAAGAGAAAATTTAATAAAATATGTAGTTAAACATTTATATTAGTACTTGTGTTTAATAATTTAAACGAAGTTGAAATAAACACATGACTTGTGAAACCTGATTACAAAAATAAATTACTTTTGAAAAGTTGGAAGAAAAAACTAAAAGCTTTAGTTTTTGAAACGATGTCAATAGAATTACTAATTACTAAGCTTAGAGGTTACTGCAATTTAGTTAGTAAAGTGAAATTGTAAGGACACAAAATAAAATATTGCACACTGGTTAAAAATCCAATTTTTTTGGCAGAATTTCCCAAATTAAAAGTTTGATAAATTGTAAAAAGTAAAATTATTTTATAAATTATAACAGAACAATTAATCAAGAACAGATATTAAAAAATATAATGGGACAACATTGACAGTCTGCAAAAGCATTAAAGTTGATAGCTTAATATTATTTTTAACATTTTAATTTAAATTAAGTTAGTATTATAAAAATTGTATCTCATAATCAGAAAAATATAATACAAATTGCAGCCTAGAAGATGTATTTTAACACATTTATTTTAAATGTTATATAAGCCGCGTACTTGTCGTTATTTTTGAGTTTTGTGGTCAGAGATAGCCTATAATTTTGAAGGACTAAAAGTTATGTTTGGCCATGAACTTACACGAACGTGAAAACGTTTATGCAATAATTTACATATTGTCAGTATTTTTCGTCCAACTCGTACAATGGTTAATTTTCTTTCAGTTAAAATTTGCTAAAACTGAAAGGAAATTTCTTTGCTTTCACAAACAGGTACAAGGAAATATTATGTTCTAAAAAATATAAAAACTTGCAAAATAAGAAAAAAAAAAAACCAAAAGCGAACAATTAAATATCATATTTATAAAATATAACTATTGAAGTATAAATTATGCATTGCAGAGATTTAAGCAAAAATTCTTAAAATTAGTGTTAATTTTAGATAAAATTACTTCGACATTGCTTCAAAAAGGCATTAACAACGCTTTTTGAATTTATGCCAGAAAAAATAGATTTTTGACCAGTATGCATTGATGAATCTCTGACTCAGTATTTATATCCTGCTACACTTTATTTAGAGTATATTTGATACTAGAAATTACGATTAAATAAAATGGGTGTAATAATTTTAATACTTAGTAAATATGCAATGAATTCAATCACATTATATAAATTTTCAATATTCTATTTTATACAAACAAATATAATTATTTACTTTTTTATTTATTATATATTTTTGCTACAAGATTTTATAATGTAGAAATATTAACCGCAAAAAAAGAAATACCACCATTTCTCCTTGACTTAGCGTCACTGTTAAAAGTTAGCTTTTACCTTTAGATGCGAGATTTCTATAGGATTCTATAGGTAAAAAGTGTATATTTCTAGTCATAAACTTGTTCCAATTCACAGGTTGTTGTGTCGTTTGCAACTTCAGTTATAGTTGTAGTACATGAAAGTTTTAAATACTTTGATACTTCTCTACAGCATACCTTCCAATGAAATTACATTTTTGGTGACACCTAGTTAATTTTATAATTAGATGTAGCTAAGAGACACATACTGGTCTTAAATTGGCGTTGAGCCAGTGTCACAGTAGGCTATAACAGTTTTTGCCTTTGTAAGGCTTAAAAAATCTTTATATTGGATTGCACAGACCTGAAAAGATAAAGAAATTTTTTTATTAAAAAATGTACATAAATATTATATATATTTTAAAATATTTTTGTGCAAAAATCCAAGTACAGGAGCCTGTCCTGAAATTCGTTATTAACGAACGTTCGCTAAAAATGAAGAATTTTCGAAAGTAAACATTCGAGAGTTTAAAAAAAAATATCAATATCGAATATTCAACTTTTTTTAAATAAGATATCCAAACTAAATGTTTCTAGAAATTGTCTAACCTCCCAGCAAAAACCTTTTGGTAATAGCAACTACTTATTAAAGTAGTTTCTCGGTAATGAGGCCTCATTATTATTTGTCTACTCTGAATTACATAAATAAGTACTCAATATAGTATAATAGCATAGTAATATTGCAATTACATGGATAAGTTGGCTTGAGCGCTGGATTAGTATTAAGAAGGTTGTTGGTTCAAACCCATTCTGATGCTGTTAGTTTTTTATAACAAAATGTCACTTAGAAAATTAAGTGCGGGTTGGTGTACTGAGTAAGACGTTAGTGATTAAAAACGAATGGTTAATTTGTGTCCAAGTTCAAATCTCACTGATGGCAAAATTGTATTGTTTTTTCTTTTTTATTTTCTTTTCGTTTAGGTACATATTTTTGAGCACCCCTAGAGTCTAAAAATAACAACATGAATTTGCGGATAACTCGAGCAAAAATAACTAGTTATTCAGATAAAAAATAAGTAGTTTATTTTTGTTTCCAATTATACCTGCTAGTTTACCAGGAAGCAAAGTTTTAGCTGGGCTATTAAATTCTTCGAGGACTTCTTATGTAAATAAAAAAGCAACGTATTTTCTTATTTGTGCATGGGAAAGGCAAAGAGAATAAAGCGTCATTTAATCATAGCTCATAGCGATAAAAGAAAAATTCTAAAATATCTCTATCGATTTAAAAGTTACAGAGGTTTGGCCAATGAAAAACGATTTTGAGCCACTGTGTGCCAGTGTTTGTTTCAAATTAACCCCATAGGTACACATATTTCACAAATTCAAGTCGTGAAACAACATGAATTGAAGTATAAAAATAGTTTTAGACGTAAAATATGATTAAAGAAATTAAGAATTTTCCAGCAAGATAAATTTGACTTTACAATCACATATGTATAGGAGGGTTCATCGGCAGCATCTCTCTGCAGTATGTATCTATAGCGACCCCAATGGTGATAAAGGTAAAAATAAAAGGACATATGAATTTTCTTATTAAATCAGAATTATAACTCTAAAATTTTCTTAAGCATACAAAATATTATATTGTATTCAGTATTACCAGAAAGCAAAAAAAAGGCCAGAAATTTTTTTTAAATAATGTTTTAAAGTGATTTTTCATAATTTTTGAACTACAATTCCTTTTACATTAAAAATTGTCATATATTTAGGTGATGTTTTGCTTTTATAAGATTTTTTTAAAATTATATTCCTAAAAAGTTTTTATGGTTAATGAAGTATATTGATGATGATTATGAAATAAATAAATTAGTAATAGCAAATATAAAATTATTTTCTTCCTTTTTTTTAATAACAACATTAAAAAAAAGCTGAGGGGAAAATTTTGAGGCTAAAAGCAAAATAAGAAGGCTAGACTTAACCTTAAAAAGGTTAAACTGGCAACACTGATTGTATTCTAAGTGATTAAATGTATGTACATAGATAAGTTCTATTCATTTTACTCAATAAGAGTTTACATTACTATATACTTCAATGAACAAAGATATTTAAAACCAACTGTGTGAAATTTTATGAAACAAAATTCTCATAGGGTTGAATTTTATGATCATTCTTTAACTTTTATGTGAGTAAAGTTTTAAAAGCGTTTTTAAATTTTAAGTAGCAAATAAATCATAAAATTATAATTTATAAAAGCTAAAGAATGCTATTACATCTGAAATCTTCTACAATATTAAATGAAAACCTATAAAAAATTAAATAATTTTATGCTTGGTTCGATGGCAGCAAAAGTTTGGTAGACATTATGGGTTAATACTTACAAATAACTTCTGTGGGCTGAACTTTTAAAAACAGCGCAGTTTGATAGAAGCAATTTTATACAAAATTGCATTAAAAGTTCTTGATAACACACATACATGTTCTATGTGTAAAATATTAATTTAACATCTTTATTGAGTTTCATAGTTTAAAAAGCAAAGAATATTTTTAGGCGGCAAATAAAACACTCAATATAATATACCTTACGGCTGTTTCTAAGAGTAAAAAATTTAATAAAAAAGTTAAAATAAAATATTAATTCATCAATTATAATAATTTTAAAATAAGTTTGTTTTCAAAACAACGCTTGTCTTCTAAAACTGGAGAAAATAAATATTTGTTTATTAAACTTTAAAATATTGACAAAAAGCAGAAGCATTTTTTATTACAAAATTTTTATTAAATAAAACCTGCTATAGGTAGCAATGCAATTTATAAAGTGGTTTAGGTTTTATTGCTGTAAATTACATAGAAAAAAATTAAACAAATTTAGTTAAAGTATAGCATATTTTCAGGGAGAATATCATAAAATGCCAATAAAATAAAAATTTAATATAAATACATAACCTGAAACTATGTATTTTTTTTTTATTAAATTATAAAGTGGAAATGAGTTCGCTAAGTTTATAAGGTGGCGTTAATTTTAAATATCTTTCCTGATCACAATTGCTTCTAGAGGATTGAATTTTTGAAATCCGCATCAGATGGCAGTCAAAGAAAAAATTTACAAAATAAAATAAATTTTTTTTGTTGAACTTACTAAATACTATCTAAGTAACTTTTGACAAAAGTATTGAATTTCATTGTAATAAAAACGTTTATAATTAAAAAAAAGTCAATACCAACACCTGCTTTTGAACCCGGTCATTGCAGTTTTAGAACAACATAATTATTAACCTAACAGTCCTCTATAAGTATTAAAAATCAATATATAAACAGAAATGAAAAATTACTAATTATTGGCAATTTTTACTTTTTAAATCTTTTTTAGCTATTATCTATCAATTTTAAAAATTTTATTAAAAAAATAATAGTTATGTCTAATTAATATTTATATGTCATTTATTAATAATTATAAAACAATGCCTCTTTATAGTTCTTAAAAACTCGCAATGTTTTTTATATGAAGTGCAACATTATTCCCATCAAGTACCACCTATTGGTAGACTTCTGTCAAATTTTAAGCAAGTGTCGTCATTTACTTTGCGTAAAAAATTGGATTTTTCTAGGTCCTTAAAATAGACATTTGTTTGGTCAATAATTTCATCGTTGGACTTGAATTTCTTTCCACTGAGCCATTTCTTTAGGTTTCGAAATAGGAAGTAGTCACTAGGGGCTATGAGGTACCAATTCGTAGCCCAATTCATAGAGTTTTGACATTGAGACCGCACACGTGTGCGCCCGTGCATTATCTTGGATAAAAATAACTTTTTCTTGGCCACATGGGGTCGTTTTCTTTTTAAATCCTCATTAAATCGGTCTAATAATTTGGCATAATATTCGCCGTTTATTGTTTTTCTCTTTTGAAGGTAATCGATGTGAATTATCCCGCGTTGACATCACCTTATTGGCCGACAAACTTACCTTCTTGGCCTTCTTCGAAGCAGGTTCACCTGGAGAAATCCATTGTTTAGACTGATTCTTGCTCTCCGGAGGACAGTAATGGATCCATGTTTCATCCACAGTTACAAAACACTGCAAAAACTCATTCGGATTGCGGTTAAACAACTCTAAACAATCCTTTGAAGTTGTCACACGTTTAAGTTTATGGTCAATTGAGAGCAAACGTGGCACCCATCTTACAGATAACTTTCTTAAACCCAGCTGATCTTTTAAAATCGAAACCACACTGCCATATGAAATGCCTATGGCCAACACCATATGCATGGATTTTTTCGACATTTTCGGTTGTACTGACCTCAATTGGCTGTCCAGAACGTTCAGCGTTATTTATACTTCTGTGAACACAACGAAAGTCAGTAAACCACTTTTTACCATTGAAATCGATGGTGCAGAGTCCCCATAGTA
Organism: Protocalliphora azurea; assembly: GCA_932274085.1. Classification (NCBI taxonomy): domain Eukaryota; kingdom Metazoa; phylum Arthropoda; class Insecta; order Diptera; family Calliphoridae; genus Protocalliphora; species Protocalliphora azurea. Next base: position 15,016,407 of record OW026523.1, read on the forward strand.
TTTGTCGAGCTTTTCCTTGGTTTGATTGACGTTTTTTTTCGCCAAAAAATAATGTTTAATGAGCACTCGAAATTCTCTTTCTTCTATTTTTATAACAATACACGAGGTTGCTTGTTTTGAACAGCTGTTAAACGCAAAGTAAATGACGACACTTGCTCAAAATTTGACAGTAGTCTATTAAGAGGTGGTACTTGATGGGAATAGTGTTGCATTTCATATAACTATGAGAGAAGTTCGAAAATTCAAGGACTTAGTGATCCGACCTCGTATTTTTACTCAAAATTTGTAAAATTTTTGAAATTCCTCATATACTTTTTGCTAGATGAATACTAGATGAATATTGTAGAAATTACAAGCGGAATGTAAAATTTATATATACCGTTTACATCCGTGGTGATACCTATGACATATGACAATGTTTTTAATATTTTCTGGCCAGATTTAGAATTTTGTGGTTACAGTAGAAGCTCCCACAAATGGTGAAGTTATTTTAGTTCTAAGGAGTATTAGTTATTGAAACTACCCAGAATTGTGGCAACTGTAAACGAATTGGTTCCAAGTTAAAAGGGATTTGAAAAAGGCCCCAGCAATGTGCAATTGTGATTATAAATTTTAAATTCTTACAGAGAGGTATCATAAAAAGTTTCGTAAAAGTACTTCATATTTTTTTCAAAAACCATAAAAAAAATAAAATAAATAAATAAATAAAAAAATAAAAATAATCTTGTTAGCAATCAATTTTTATATAGAGTGATATATGAGAAAAATTTGGGCAAGAACAGCTAAAAGAAGTAGATTTACTGTTAATCCTAGTTTATTCCGTTAATATTTTATTTAGGAAAAAAGTATGTTACATTTTATTTAAACGCACACCTTATATTTCTTTATATTTCATTTAACCTTTAGTAGTTATATTGTTCTTTATCTATTAATGTAGCTGCATATAAAATACCTTAATTAATCTACTGTTGTATATAAAAGATAAGGCCATTTAGAGAATTAACTTCAACTTTATTAACATTTTGTATTTCTTCTCATTTTAAGCCTACTTTCCAGAATTAGTAAGACATTAAAAGTTTGTTTCATAAACTTTATTTACTGCAATGAAAACTAACATAACTTTGTTTTAGTAAGAAACATTATTAAAAAAGTTTTAAAGTTAGCTGAATGGAAAGGAGAATTAAGCAGCTATTTAAAAAACATGTTTAGAAAAAAATTTTCAGATGAAAATTGTGAAAATGTTGAATTTTTGTTTTTAAAGTGAGATGTTTATTACGTGTTATTTGTGATCTTTTAATAGATTCCAAATATTGATAAATAATAATCAAATCATTTGTATTTTTTCCCAACATTTTCTTATAACTTTTAATAATATTCATAGAAGGTATAAGTTAAACAATGCGCAAAAAAAAAAAAAAAAAAAAAAAACAAATACCTTTACATAATTTGGAGCTGCTTAATAAATATTGTTCTGTTTTACGCTTTGCTAAACAATAATTTAAATTTATTTTATATTTATTTTACACATTTAAATAAAAATAATTTTGCTTAATAGGTAATAGGAATTTTCGAACTTTCCTTGTAGTTATATGAAATGCAACAGTATTCCCATCAAGTACCACCTTTTAATAGACTACTGTCAAATTTTGCGTTTAACAGCAGTTCAAAACAAACAACTCAAACCAAGGAAAAACTCGATAAATACTATGGGGACTCTGCTCCATAGATTTCAATCGTAAAAAAGTAGTTTACTGATTTTCGTTGTGGTCGCACAAGTACAAATGACGATGAACATTCTGGATGATCAACACACCCGAAAATGTCGAAAAAATCCACGATATGGTGTTAGCCGACCGAAGAGTAAAAGTGCGTCAGATTGTTGATGCCATAGGCATTTTATATGGCAGTGTGGTTCGATTTTAAAAGATCAGCTGGGTTTATGAAAGTTGTCTGCAATATGGGTGCTGCGTTTGCACTCAATTGACCATAAATGTAAACGTGTGGCAACTTCAGAGGATTGTTTATAGCTGTTTTTGCGGCATTATGTAACTGCTGATGAAACATGGATCCATTACTTTACTCCGGAGACCAAGCAGAAGACTAAACATTGGGTTTCTCCGGGTGAACCTGCTCTGAAGAAGAACAAGTTAAGTTTGTCGGCCAAAAAGGGATGCACGCGGGACAATCCTCATCGATTACCTTCAAAAGGGAAAAACAATAAACGGCGAATATTATGCCAACTTATTAGACCGAATTAATGTGGATTTAAAAAGAAAACGATCCCATATTGCCAAGCAAGTAGTTCTTTTTCATCAAGATAATGCACGGGGGCACACGTGTGCAGTCTCAATAGCAAAATTCTATGAATTGTTCTACTATCAATACTAAACTTTTTTCATCGGAAAACACAGCTTTAAACCATTTGTCGGACCATGTCATTATATTTTTGGCAAACTGTAGACGTTGTGATTTGCGTTTTTCATTAAGTGGTGTTTTTTTGCAGTTTTCTCAATTTCGTGCTGTCCATTCGATGTGCCTTAGCAAAATGTGTTTTGACAAAAGTGTTCCATTTTCAATTATCAACGACATTTGAGTTAAATTTATGGTGCCAATCAATTATATTTATCGCCGCTCTTATATTTATATATCCAAGATTTGTGCAAATTGTAGTTTTATATAAAAAAGGATGTGTGTATGTATGTAACGGCTGGGCCGATTTTGATGAAATTTTTTGGGAATCTTCAGAATATTCAGGCGGTTGACTCTGTGAAGCTGATTTTTGATTTTCGGTCTGCGGGCGGAGGGGCGTGGCAAAATCCAATTTTCATATTGCACCACTAATGACATATTTTTTTTTATTTAGTTTTATTTTTTTTTAAAGCCGTTGTAATATTTTTCAAAACGAGATATCAAACCCTTAAATCGGTTATGTTGATTGGTTGGTTTACGTGGTAGCCTGTAATCTTACGGGCAATCAATTAGACTCGTTAGAATCCGTTTTGATGGAACCACACTACTCGCCAGGTGAATGAGTTGCATTGAGTCTGTAATGAGATAGAAGTGTAGGGAAGAACAATGAGAACATAAATTAATTAGATCCAGCCTGTAGCATTGAGATATTTAATGATGTCACTGAGTCTAGTGTCAGATATCTCACAGAGGTTGTCTAATTGGTACACTCCCAGAAATTTATGTCCGCTTGCGTTCAAGGCTGGGCATTCACAAAGAAGATGAAATACTGTCTCCTCCTTCCCGCGATTGCCACAACTACGACAATATTCATTGTAAGGGAGACCAAGTCTGCTTGCATGTTTTCCGATCGTCCAGTGACCTGTAAACAATGCTATTAGTCTCGAGATGTCTTTGCGTTTGTAGCCAATGAGTTGCATTGAGCATTCGTTGTAGGTAGGCCACGTTTCTTTCGCGACTCTACATTTGTCCAGATTTCGCCATCTATTTTTTGCCTTTTCTAGAAAGTATTTTAGGATTCTGCTTTTGACTGTTCCTAACGGGATTGCGACAGAAACCGATAAGGAGGCATTCATAGCAGAGCCTGCCCGGGCTAATTCGTCTGCATGTTCATTACCGTAGTAGTCCCTATTCGCAGGATCCCAGACTATAGTAATGTCATATAGTCGACTTAGTCCTAGCAGTTCCTCTTTACACTGTCTGAATAGAATAGAGGTAGTCGACAAATAAACCAATATTCCCTTGAATATTTCTATCGCTAATTAGTTTACACGCTTTCCTGACCTCTAGTATTTCCGCTTGGAATACGCTTGCCTCGTCAGGGAGTCTACATGAGCATCTGATTCCAAGATCATTAGAGAAGACACCAGAGCCGACACCGCAGTTCATCTTTGAGCCGTCAGTGTATATCCTAGTTCCAAATTGTTCAAGAAGATTTTCCCTTCTCCATTCACTCCTGGTGGGGAATAGGACTTTAATAGTATTTCCGAAGTTCATCTGGGGAATGATATAGTCGGTAAATTGATTGAGTTGCGGGGGTATTAAACTTAATATCCTCGCATGCCCATACGTTCTTGATCTTCAGCTTTCCGTTGCAGATAACCTTATCGCACTATTAACTGATGATTCAATTATGTATAGGTCTATAGGAGTTAGGTGCAATATGATGTTCAGAGCTTCTGATGGACTAGTACGTAATGCCTATGGAAGCGGATCTTTGTATCCTGTAAAGTTGATCCACCACGTATCTCATACTAGTAGCGGTCCACCACACAAGAGATCCATATACAAGAATGGGCCGTACTATTGCAGTGTATAGCCATTTTGTCAATTTTGGACTCAAACCCCATTTCACACTGAACATCTTTCTACAGGTGTAGTATGCTACCGTAGCCTTACTAACCCTATGTTGAATGTTCAAGTACTTTGCATTGTCCGACAAGGTGAGTTCACAGTTTTCTAACCATGGTAGTCTGAAGCTCGGAATCTTGGTCTTTCTGGTGAAAAGTATCACATCTGTCTTGCCCGGGTTCACTCCTAGTCCATATTCTTTGGTCCAGTCACTGAGTGTAGTCAGAGCAGTTGACGTGATATCACTTATCACGTTCAGAAACAGTCCTGATACTAGTATCACCATATCGTCCGAGTAAGCCACGACTTTCACTCCCTTGTCTTCCAATTCGCACAGGATGATATTAATGACAATAAGCTACAACAGCGGAGAAATCGCAACTCCTTGTGGAGTTCCACACATAACTTGTTTGGTCTTAACACTGTTGCCTAAATTCGCAATGACGATTCTTGTCTCTAGCATTGACACCAGCCAGTTGCTGATATAATCCTCAACTCCTAGTTCGTGCAGAGCTCTCTGTATCGCCATAATCGTGACATTGTTAAAGGTGGCTTCTATGTCTAGAAAGGCAGCCATAGCGTATTGTTTAAATTCAATGGATCGCTCGATGACCCCTACGACCTCATGAAGAGCCGTCTCCGTGGAGCGACCTTTAATGTAGGCATGTTGACTTCCTGAGAGTCGAGTTGTACCCTCTAGACGTTGCCTTATATGTAAATCAATGAGTCTCTCCAGAGTTTTCAACTGAAAAGATGAGAAACTAATTGGACGGAAGTCCTTTGCATTCTCATGACTTCTTTTTCCGGTTTTTGGAATGAACACTACCTTCATTCTCCTCCAATTCCGGGGAACATAGTGGAGGGTTAGGCAGAGTTTAAATATTCTATGTAACCAGGGTATGATGTATACCTTTGCACTTTGTAGCATCCGTGGTATAATACCATCAGGTCCTGCAGATTTGTACGGAGAGAAGCTATCCATTGTCCATGAAATTTTCTCAATGGATATTATGTCATCCTCGATTCCTTGCGAGGATTTAATATGCCCCATCTCCTGGTCTGTAACATCTGCACAGCCAGGAAAATGAGTATTAAGTAAAATGTCCAAAGGTTCCGCCGACGATTCTGAGCATGAGCCATCCATCCTTTTAATATAGGATGGATTATTATGACCATTTGCCAAATACTTAGCAGATTCCTTGGTATTGTCGATAGATTCGCAGAAGCCTTTCCATGAATCTCTTTTTGCGATCTTTATTGCTTTCTTATATTCTCTACGCTTATCGTGATACAACTGCAACGATTTTGTTTTGTAGCCAATATTGAAAGCATAGCGTGCCTCCTTGCGTAGCCTCGAGAGTTCCTTGTTCCACCAGGGAGGGATATATTAAAAGGGATATATTAAAAGCTTTAACAATTTCCTTGCTTAATGTGCTCTCAATTTGGTCAAGACCCTCAGTCGTTGCTTCGACTGGAGGTATTTTTTTTAGTTTGTGCATGAGAATCCCATTGAACTTAGTCCAGTTCGTTCGTCTTGGGTTTCTGAAAGTTGACGCTGTTTCTTTGCAGACAAGTCCAATATTGAAAAGTATCCAGCAATGATCCGAAAAGGATTTCAAGGATTTCTCTTTGGATACTCTCCACCTATCAACTGATAAATTAGATCTGTGTTTCGTAGGTGTAATGTCTAGCACCTCTTCCCATCCATTACGGTTCACCGAGCTCGGAAAAACGAATGAGGGGTTGCTGCCAGAGTTGCATATGGTCAGGTGGTTAGTATTAATGAAATCAAATAGACACTCACCTCTCGGTTATGTAGTTCCGAAGATATTTACAAAAAACCTATGGTAATAATGATCCAATATCAAAATTTTAAAACTTTCGAAATGTTTCATTCAAAAATCCGAGTTTTCGGTTTATTTACAAAATATTTACATTATTTAAATCGTATGATAATACAACACTAATATTTGCTTAGGGCAGCAAACGCAGACCGGATCAGCTATATAAGTGCGAACAAATGTGTCGAAGAATGAAAAAAAAAGTTAAGTAATTTGTAACCCAATTTCTAAGTTTTTGAAATTTAAATAACAATATTGATTACAAAATGAAATCTATGGTCTAAAATTTTGAACTATATTAGTTTCAAATTTTGTGGGATCAGATATGTAACCCATTTGTTTCAGTATTACAAGAAAGTTTATTAAGGATTTTAGTCAGTTTCAGCGAGGTTAAAAATTTTTGATAATGGCTCATATGGCCCTTTTAAAATTAACTTTTATATAAACAACGGTGTTCAACCATCTTACATGAATTTGATAAACTTAAAAATTATTCTTTATATATGAAATAAAATATAAGTATTTTTCTATTGCTAACACATCTTCTGACTTTAGTCCTACTTAATAGTCCTTTTATAATAAACATTTTAAACTGTTTTTTTAGGATACATTGTTGTTCTTATGTTATTTAAACTTTATGTAATTTTTGTTATTCTTCCTGTTAAGTTTGCAGCCTATTTTAAAGTACCAATGAAATATTAATGACCTATAAAAAGTATATTATGTAAATGGAAAACAAAACAAAAGCGTTTCGTTTAAGAGCATAAAATTTAATTGTTGAATATATTTTAGACCTTATATATATTATTCCATGGCAATGCTAAATAAAAACTAAGAGCTAAAGGCTAAAGGGACTACGAACCATAAATGAAAAAAAGTATTTTTATTTGCTATCGTTTCCTTTTCTAATGTTAAATTTTTACTCTTAATTTATTAATATTTTATTAACTGTCGCGCTATAAACAATAAAATAATGAAAAAAGTTTTTTTTATTTGCCATCATTTCCCTTTCTAATGTTAAATTTTCTCTTTCATGGGTATGAGTGATCCAAAATCAATAGCTTTTGAATGGGTTAATATTTTTCTCCGCAACTTTTTTATTTTATTGTGCACGAAATTAGCTATTGCACACAATACAATAACACGAGTCAACACTAGTTTTGGTGCCAAGGAACTGTATATATTTTTTAAACTAGGACTTCATACTGATTATAAAAATAATAAAAAGCTGTAATTCTTACGTGTAGTTTTCTAGTATTTCGCTTTTGTGCATAGATATGAAAAAAATGATTTTTTGCATTACTATTTACATAAAAACTTTATTTTTTGTGACTTTCCTGAATGATGTGCAGTGGGAAGGTTTCGTTGCATTCCCCAACAGTCTTGGTACCTCTCTTCCATAGTTTTCAGATCCTGATGAAATCTCTGCCCTTGCTCATCGCTACAAGATTATTTGGGAATCGGTCGAAATGACTATGAAGGTATTGCAATTTGATAGATATATTGCATCCCAAGTTTCTAAAGTTATCTAGCATGTCGTTAACATTTTCGCGGTAGTTGCTTGACTTGTAATTTCCAAGAAAGTTTTTAATAACTTCAACAAAAGAAGTCCAAGCAGACCCTTCCAATCATTCATTTAGGAAAATGGAATTTTTAATTAATATTTTTATTTTTGGACCATCAAAAACTCCCACTTTTATCTTTTCTAAACTTAGTCCTTGAAATTTTGTTGTTATATAAGAGAAACACTGGCCATTTTTATCCAGAGCTTTCACAAATTGTTTCATAAGACCTAGTTAAATGTGCAAGGGAAGCGATATATTTTTTTCTTTTGGAACTAAAGGTGGATTTATGCTGTTATGATTTCCAACCTCCAACGCCTCACGTACTGACTAATTTCGGGCTGACTGGCCCGGCTGTCCCACAGATAATAAAAACATGGATATTTGGTGAATACACTTTGCTGTCCTAATAAGAAATTAGTCACCTTAAGATCAACACAAATAATCCATTGGTGCTCGCTATATTTGATTTTGTCTAGCACAAGTGCGATGTTTAGGTATTCTTCTTTTAGTCTTGTAGAATGGGTAGTTGGAACTCAAACCATATGTATTGCCATTGTGTAAAAGTACACACTTCAGGCTTCATTTGAAGCTATCTATAAAGAAGCGCCATTCATTTGGCTGGTATTCGGAAAGACCCATTGCCAGAATAAGGCCTTACACATCAGAAAAAAATACAATATCATCTTCCGAATGAAAAAATTTTAGTAAGTCTTGCTCTCTTTTGCGATAGTATGTAACTATTGTATGCGATGCCAACAAGTTTCTTTCTCTTAGTCTAGAAGCCAATACCTCTGCAGATTCCTTAGGTAATTCAAGATCTCTTACCATGTCATTTAATTCTTTTTGTTTAAACGGTTTGGGGTTTGCAGACGGTATTTCTTCAAAATCACTATCGCTACTCATTTTGTCAAGGATTTCTTCAAATAAGGATTCATTTTTAAAGCATAATTTTGGAACAGGTACTTCCTGGGAATGTGGAAGAGATCTGCTGGCTAATTCTACGACTGGATAAATAATTTTTTCAGATTAATTAAACGTAATTTAATACAGTAAAAGTAACAGTCATCTAAGTTATTTTTTTGTTCTTTCCACTCCGAATTCATACGACGTCTTTGGCCATTCATACACTGTCTTAAATGTTCACAGCACATTTTACAAACCATTTGATGAATCCACGGCTTATTTTTATCCTCAATTTCCAAATAAAAATAAGAAAAATAAGCACTTTTTGTAAAATCCGTTATAGGTTTTCCAAACTTTTTAACGGTGTAGTCACCACAAATGTAATAAAACACGTTTGGATTATTGAGGCAACTTCTCCGCGACGACGAAATGTTATTAAAATGAATTTATTAAGCAAAATTAGCGATAGTATTTCAAGCAGGGCCGAAAAGAGTACTTTGGACAGCTACTATTAAAAATTTATATTATATCCAAAACTACACTTAGAAAAAAATTTTTTTTCACATTTTTAGTATTACCAGTGTCGGCATGTTACAGAAACACTAACGGTTTCTCGGCACCATTTAATTTTTTTTAATTTGTTGACTTGTGTAATCATTACAGATTTTAATATTTGTGTTGTGGAATTATAACAAAATTTATGAAGTATTCATATTTTATTCAAGGTTTCTGAATTTTGAAATGTATGGTTCAGGAAATTGAAGTATTACATCTATAACTTATACAATTTAAACTTCCACCAATATTGGTAATATTAATGGGATGTGTATTGAGGTCAAATATTTACTCTTTGGATGTACGTCCAGACGGACATATTTAAATCATCATATAGTTATTAAATGATGCATGAAATAACCAAGTATTGTTCGCCATTATATTTCTCATATTTCTGTTAACTTTCATAATATTTCCTTTAATTTGTTTTTGAATTATAAATATTTTGAAGACAAGTAGTATTGTATACTTGCATGTAAATTCTCCTTATATATGATGACGATGAAAGGGTTGTTGAAGATAAAAAGGGGGCTATCAATCTATATTACTTTTTTGATAAGAATAATTATAATTTAGTGTGATTTTGGGAATAAAGAAAAATAGGAAGTTTCAATTAGTAGTGTAGCTGGTTCTAGTTACAACAATATAACACCTTTTCTTTCAGGGAAATTCCAGGAGTGAGGAAGTATTGGTTGTGCAGTATTTATAGACGGATAAAAGATTATGGGGACGGATCTAAAGGGCTCTTTTAGACTCCCTGATGAGTGCAGTGTTTTTCAGGCTGACATTCTCGGCATTTTGAACACCGCAGAATTAATCACGCGGAACGTTGTGATGAGTACTGAAGTCACTCTCTATGTGGACCGTCAGGCGGCTCTGAAGGCCATGGGGGCACTTTTGGTGAAATCCAGGCTAGTTGTTGACTGTAAGAAGTCACTGAGAGAGCTGATGGAACACTACATGGTGAAACTCTGCTGGGCGCCTGGCCACTATAATGTATTTGGTAATGAACTGGCTGATGAACTGGCAAGGCAAGGCACAACAAAAGATATCTCGGAGAGGGAAACCAAGATGAAACCTCCGCTAAGTTTCTTCTTTGGGAAGATCAATGATTGGATCTTGGTCAGAGCCAATTCGGCTTGGAGGAGTAGAGTGGACTGTAGGGTGTCGAGGGCGGTATGGCCGACGTTCGACAGAACCCGCACAAGCACTCTTCTGGACTTGAGTAGGAGGAGCTTAAGGATCATGATAGAGGCCATAACGGGTCACTGTCTGATAGGGATGATGACGCTAGCAATTCCGACGATTGCAGCATCATATGATGAAATAGCTAGGCAGTTAATTTCTCGACGGGCTAAGTGATGTTCGGGACGTGGAACTTGTAGACGTCATAGGATTCGCCATGGGAATAGACTGTCTAAGGGAGAGTCAGGGGTACATCCCTAGGGGGATTATCAACATTGCTAATCCTTTTTCATGATTTCTTGATATTCTTTCTAGTTTCCTCTTTCCTTCTTTCCTTTTTCTTTTCTTATTCCTATTTTCTCATTTCTATATTCTATAGCTTATTAAATGAAGGGACTCACAACGGGCCGAGATCGGTCTCTGGTTGGAGATGTGGTACATTTGGTATCACGTCAACCTTCTCTATCTATCTATTCGTTTGTTTTCGGTTCAACTTCAGTTCTTTGTTATACAAGATTTCTTAGATTTAGGTAACTTAGAGTAAGGTAAGTATTAGGAATAATTATTATAGTATATTTCAATTCTTTATGACACAAGTAACGGCTCGATGGTAGGATGCTAAGTGTAAGATGGTAAGATGCTAAGATTTTAAGTGTAAGACGACAATATGCTAAGTTGTTGAGTGTCAGATAGCAAGATGGTAAGTGACCTTTACAATGTGAAGGCCAATCGTTTTTCTTTTGGGTTTTTATCAAACCATCGGCCTTTTAACGAAAACCAATAACATTATTTTTGGTTGGAGAAAATTAACTTATGGCATTACCAGATTATTTTCTTCTTAGTAGCATACACTGAGAACAATTATCTTATATTAACTTTTTATAATTAATATAAAAATTATAATTTAATTATAATTTAAGTGTCCAACTATATTGGACAATTTTATTTAAATCAAATGTCTAATTACAATTATGTCCACATGAAGTGTTTCAGCAGAAAATTCGTATTAGGCGCAACTTTTATACATGGACATGTTGGGTTTTTGGTCCTTTTTTGATTTTATGTAGTTTTTTATGGAATGTTAAGAGGCTCCTTATGGAAAGTTAAATTCTTATTTTATTTTATAAAATACGAATTAATACTTTTTTTAATTAAAAGCATTCCTACATCTAGTCTTGCACTTTCTTGCGTCGAAATTATTTATAGAATAATGTAGGATTACTTCACTATAAGTCAGTATAAGTAGAATTTTTTGCTGGTTTTGGCAAAATAGTTAAAAGCTTAGATGCAAAAAATGAAAAAAAAAATAGCAAAAAAAGATTTTTTTTAAAACCAAAAATTTATTTATTGAAATCTTTAGAAAAAAATAATGAAAACTGCACTTAATAAATAATGAACCCATTATTCAAATGAAAGAATAAAAAGTTAAATTTTTATAACCGTTTGAAAATTAAGCGCCCTGAAATATTAAAAATTGTCCTATAAAAATTTATTTTTTATTCTTACTAAATTTAGATGATTTCAAAACCAAATATCTTTGTAACTAAAAAAGTTACAATAAAAATAAAAATAGATTTAGAAAACTGAACATGGTTTACATTAAGATCAATGTTAAAATTAAAAATATTCAAGTATTGATTTTTATGTTTTTACTTATATTTGATCACTCACACTCCAAAAAAGAACATAGTGTAGCGATGAAAAAATTCATACCAGAGCAATTTTAATAAATTTCTCGCATGATGAATTTTGTAACAGATTAATATAATAGACCTTATTTTTTTCCTCATTAAGTCAAAATCTCTATATATTAAACTGCACCAAAATTTACGGACTTTTGAATTTTGAGCGCTATTCCCCCTAAAATCGTTCATATGAAATATCAATGCAATCAGATATCGTTTACTCGTAACGCATCGGACCTGAAGTTTGTAGAGTGCGTTTATGTAAGAAAATGTGGTATTTTTACAATTTTTAGAAAAATTTAGGTATTAAATACTTTGTTTTGCAACAAACTGTTTAAAAATCGTAATCTATACATAATTATCTATTAAACAAGATAGAAAAAGAAAAAAATCGGTTAAAAAATGTTAAAGTTTTACGAATTCCGTAGACCATTTTTGAACTATGATTCTTCTTTAATGAAACATTTCCAAATTTTTGGATGATTGGGTACCAGGCCATTGCAATATATTTGGCAATGAAATGTCCGATGAATTGTTAAGGCAAGGCTCAGCGATGGATGTTTCGGAGAGTGAAACTGACGTGAAACCCTCACTGGGTTTCTTCTTTAGGAAGATCAATGAATGAACCTCGGCTAGAACCAATCAGACTTGGGCGACACAAATACTCTTCTTCTAATATCTACGAGAAATTTATCTACATTTCTATGGACTTGGATGTTATCACGAAAAGATCCCTTTATAGCGTTTTCCAAAATCATTGCTTGGCCTTTTCCTTTTGCCATCTCAATAAGTACATTCCCCTCCTTGGTTTTGCGAATATTTCTTATGGGTATACCAATCTCCTTGAGCTTTATCGAATCCTTCATTTCCTTCAAAATATCGGCATAACTTGAAACATCAGTCCTAATGGTTACTGTTTCACCCCTATTTTTTTCTATTTCCCTTATTACTTCGGTTCTTCTTCATTTTTTTACTACGGAACACTACGCGTTGTTCTCAGTATCCATAACATTATTTTCTGGTAGTGAGGTGCGAACTTTCTTAGTTTCGCCACCTTTTGGGGAAAGGGATGCTGCACGTTTTTTGCCAGTTTCCACGATTTCCTTCACCGTTTACGTTGCTTTAGAGATTCTTCTAACTTCCTTCTTACTACCTGTTGTATTCAGTAATCTACTGAGGGCAATTGCTTCCCTGTTTTCCGGAAGTTGTTGATACAATGCAACAGCCTGCATAAGATTATTCTTAATAGTCTTATGTATGTTCCTTGCATCACAAACTATTGCATTCATAGCACTTAATCTGTTACCAAGGTTGACAAAAGCCGTTTCCTCCTCTATTTTCAAGCGCGCTAAATGTTCTCTTTCGTCCGTAATTCCAGTTGCAGTTTGAGCTCTTATTGGCGATCTTTATATCCTATTACTAACTCTGAATGGGTTCTCTTCTCTTATGTCTTTTTCGTTGTTGTTAATATTCATATTCATATTTTGACTTAGTCCCAACTCAGAATCGTTATCTAAGCAGTTACGTTATATGATCCTATGGTTATCTATGCAGAGCAGGGAATCCATGTAAGGATATCCTTATGAGACACTGTGTTTAGAACCAGGCCCGTACTAATCAGGGCGATGTCAACTGGACCTACACCATCAACTTAATGGCGACGAAACTTCCGAGACTTTCCAGGTTTTAACAAGACGGAGCCAACTGTAATATTAACCCAGAAGCAATTTCTGTAGGGTTTCACACTGACGTATTCAGGTTCTGGAATGTTCCAGTCGTAAGGTCAAAGATTCATCCATTCATATCCATGTTTTCCAGTATGCCGTAATTAGGATTTTACCGGTTTCGATCTTAATGTCATAGAGACGTATCGTTGCAAATACTGCCGCCCCCCTAGGGTCAGACGTAGACCAGGGAGCCGTCCAATATGGAACAAACGCTCCTGGATTTTCGACTGCGGGATCCTCGAAGGCATCACTCTTCTAATTGCTCCTCTCTTGAGGGCATCCCTGAGGAAGAATACCTAATTTGATGGCGGCATTCATTCGCCATTGTCGCAGAATTGTCAGCAAGCTTGTGTAATCTTTTATAGTACGCTTTCGTAAAATTGCTGCTCTTGGTCAGGGACTGCTTATGTACCGCAGCTGGCTTACAAATCTGTAGATCGTTCAGTCATCCGCCATCTACTGACCCCGATAGTGGCCTGTTCTCAGCCCTATCTCTATCTATTTATCTATGTATCTATCTATGTATCTATCTATGTATCTATATATGTATCTATCTATCTATGTATCTATCTAGATATCTGTTTATCTATCTATCTATCTACATATTTATCTATCTATCTATCTATATATATCTATCTATATATCCATCTATCTATATATCTACCTATCTATCTATTTATCTGTTTATCTATCTATATATCTATTTATCTGTTTATCTACCTATTTATCCATCTATCTGTATTCTAGACTGGAGATATACAAAACCAATTTAAATGGATATGTGGAAAATGAAAATAGTTTGACAAGTTTTGTGACCAATGTAGAGTGATTTACGGAGTAAAATACTTTAGAATGATCCTATACTATTAAAAATACAATTTTTCCTTTGTCAACGTGTACTCGAATTTTCTCTGAAACATCAATAAGAGTTGTAATGCAACCTCTTTTTTTTACAAAGCCAGATTATTTATTATGCAATAATTTATTTGCGACAAGATAATTTGTCATTTGGATATGCATAAGTTTTAAAAAAAAAAAACTTTTGATAAATAGGGAAGGACAACTATAGGTTTGAATTCCCTATCGGTTTTAGGTAACGGAGCATTTTTTGCGGTTTTGCACAATTTTGGATATGTCGAAGATTAAATATTGTATTAAAAATGTGTGCAACATAAGGCAGTATTAATAAGCAAAACATAATTGGTTTGATACCATGTAAGTCTTTCGAGTATGATTTTATAGAAAGAAAAGCCTCTAGAACATCTTCTTGATCGATGCAATAATCATTTGACAATAAAGTATTAAAGTTATTTATTGGTAAACTATCGTAATGTGTAGATGGATTATTTGATGAATGATATGTAGGAAAAGTTTTATTTATATCATTGAGCTACGTTTTAGATAGATCTGTCCCCTTATACCATCTTTAAAATCCAAGTTCTTAATTTCCTTCCATATTTTTTTCCGTTTAAGTTAGGATGGAATTTTCTATCGAAGTATTGCTTTTTAGCAGATTTGATGGCATTATTTACGGTGCTTCCTATAAGCAAAACATAGTTGTGAAATTTAGTTTTTTTTCCATTTTTCATAGGCTAAATTTCTTTGCTTTATTAAGTTACATATCTTTACGTTAAACCAAGGATTTGAACAACTCTTCATTATTTTGGTTTTTATTGGTATATATTTTGCAAAAAGGAAAACAAAAATAGGAAACAATATCATTAAATAATTTGGTTTGTTCATCAACGCCAGTGATATAAATATTGTGCAAAATTTAAATTGTCAATTTTATAACCAAGAGGATTATAGTTAATATTTTTATAATCTTGATACGATATGGTTTTCATTTACGAAAGTTTATATATGGGGAGATCACAAAATTAAATAGATGAGGTCGTGTTTAGAAAAATTAGTTATAGATATTTGATCATATAATCGTATTTCAGAAGTATTATTAATGCAGAGAACATCTAAAATGGTAATATTTGTTGAGGTGAAATGAGTGGGAATCATAGTATTTATCATATATATCCCAAATTACTGGATATTTGAATTTCCAGTAAGGATTATATTATTGTATTTACCTGAATGCTCCTCTAGCCATGTTGTTATTACTGAAAAATTTATATTCTTATGCGGTCTGTAGGTTACTCCAATTAAATATTTATTACAATTCGTAACACCGTAAATTTCTAAAAATATAAAATCACAATATTTGTTACTTGTAGACCCATATTGATCTATGGAGTTGTAACGAATATGAAATAGATTTGTAACGGCAAAAGTCACTGCTTTCATTTTTGCCAACAATAACTTTGAATTTATTTTAATGTTGTATTATTATGTTTAAAAAGATAATTGTTTTATATATATTTGTGTTATTATTTTTTATTATTTTTATGATTATTATTATTATTATTATTATTATTATTATTATTATTATTATTATTATTACACAATTGTATTTCCTTTTCTGTATAATAGTTTAGAATTTCAAAGTTAACGGCCAGAATAAATATGAGTGACTCCTAGTGTTAATTTAATAACATACGAAGAAAGACAACCTCACCATAGTGATACTACACATGGTGTACAACTGTTCTGTGTGTGTATGATCGAGGGTATAAAAGGCGTGTTAACACTGAACAAAAGAGCAGTCTGCTAGCAGGTGGCCAAGCAGTAAGATCAATCGTTGGTGAAGAGATAAAATCTTCCCAATGTTGTGTTGTTTAATTAGCTAATAAATCATACGTTTTATAACGTTGAAGAAAAAAATAGCAACGTGTTTTATTTTCCATATATTATTTTTTAGGTTTATTTTTAACGGGAAATGACGGTGGAGCAATAAAAATCAAAGCTTTCATTGCAAATCACCTTTTAATGGCAGCACATTATATTTGTTATTTATTTTATTAAACAATAAAAAAAAGTTTAAAAACATTTTTCCAAAAGCTGCCTTGGCTTAAAGTCTACAAAAATAAAATCTTTTTATTTTATTTTTTAGGTGGTCATACGGTAAGAGCAAATACTGTTTTCTATATTTGCTCAAGTTGGCATTTTTGTCCTTGATAAAACAAATTGAAACTTGTGTGATTGAGTGATTGTTTGTTTATATTTTATGCAATATGGTCAGGGAACAAATAGAGACTTAAACAAATGCGACCCCAGAGTACTCAATGGAGAGAAGCTCAAACAAAAAGTGTGATTGTGTTGAAGTGTTTTAGTGCATAAAATATGGATTTTTATTTGTATGGAAAACAAATGATAGCAGAAATTTAAAGTATAAAATAGCAAGTTATAAAACTAAACAATAATAAAGAATTAAAAGCTTAAAAGAAAATGTATTTAGATAAGACTATTATTCAAAATTTTAAGGAAAATATTAGCATTTAATTCATTCATTTACTTTGAAGTAAATAACATTTATAGGATTTGTGAGGGCGAATTGAATACCAAATTGTTTGTAGGTTTTTTAAACACTTTAAATAAATGTTATTGAAATTTACATTGGAAATTTTGTATGATGGAACTTTATTTATTTAATTTTTTTTGATTCATAAAAATTTGTTCAAACAGCACGTACGTACATATATGTAACATATAGAAAATTTTGAATATAATTTTGAATTCAAATCATTAAAGGAGAAGGATATTTAGATAAGCTGACCGTTAATATTATTACAATACTTTGAGTATTCAAGGACATTTTTTTAAATTTTTAGATATCAATACAAGAGGTTTTATAACAATTAGGAGTTATTTATAATATTAATAATAATTATCCTATTGAAGACGCAAATTTGTCTCCCAGGCAATATAATTGTAAAAAGAAGAATTTTCTACTTTCTTTGATTATAAATTAGAAAGTTTGGGCAGTATTCTAATTACCATTCACGAATATCAATTTACCAATTCATAATCAGACTAATTTGCAACAAATTTATCTTTAGTTCAGCCTGAAGCAAATTTATAATATCCTATAATTATCTACGATCATACTAATCCGAAAATATTATCTTGAACAGTTCTAAAATTCTAAAATTTCATCTTAAATCTATATAATCTAGATAAGTAATCCTTTCAACTCATCTCTCTCTTAAATCTAATATAAATTGATTTTTTTTAATTTAACTTAAATCTAATTTAAATCTTAATTTAATTCAATATAAATCAATCAATTTTTAATTCATCTTTATTACGAGGGCGGATCAATAAATCCGTGACTTTTTGAATGAAACATAGTTTTTTTTGCAAAACAAAAATTTATTTTTCAACATAATCTCCTTTTAACTCAATGCACTTAGTGCGACATTTCTCCAGTTTTTGTATCCCTTACAAAAAATAGGATTTTTCCAGGTCCTTAAAACAGGCCAAACAAATGTCAATAATTTCATCGTTGGTGCCAAATCTCTTTCCACCGAGCCATTTTTTTAGGTTTGGAAATAGGAAGTAGTTACTAGGGGATAAATCCAGAGAATATGGAGGATCAGGTATCAGTTCGTAGCCCAACTCATGGAGTTTTGACATTGAGAGTGCACACGTGTGCATCCGTGCATTATCTTGATGAAGAAGAACTTTTTTCTTGGCCATATGGGGTCATTTTCTTTTTAAATCCTCATTAAATCGGTCTAATAAGTTGGCATAATAGTCGCCGTTTGTTGTTTTCCCCCTCTGAAGATAATAGATGTGGATTATCCCGCGTGCATCCCAAAGAACTGTCGCCATCATCTCACCTTGGCTTTCTTCGGAGCAGGTTCACCCGGAGAAACCCATTGTTTAGGTTCCCGCTTGGACTCCGGAGTACAGTAATGGATCCATGTTTCATCCACAGTTACAAAACGCCGCAAAAACGGATAGAGGTTAAACAACTCCAAGCAATTATTTGAAGTTGTCACACGTTTACGTTTATGGTCAATTGAGAGCAAACGCGACACACATCTTGCAGGCAATTTTCTTAACCAGTGATCATTTAATATCGAAACCAGACTGACATATGAAATGCCTATGACATCAACAATCTCACGCGGTTTTAATCTTCGGCCGGCCAACACCATATCGTAGATTTTTTCGACATTTTCGGGTGTACTGACCTCAATTGGCCGTCCAGAACGTTCAGCGTTATTTGTACTTGTGCGACCATAACGAAAGTCAGTAAACCACTTTTTTTCCATTGAAATCAAGTCCACATAATATTTATCGAGCTGTTCCTTGGTTTCATTGATGGTTTTTTTTTCGCAAAAAATAATGTTTAATGAGCATTCGAAATTCACTTTTTTCCATTTTAAGAAAAATACACCAGGTTGTATGTTTTGAACAGTTGTTAAACGCAAAGTAAATGACGACACTTGCTCAAAATTTGACAGTAGTATACTAACAGGTGGTACTTGATGGGAATAGTATTGCATTTCATATAACTACGAGGGAAGTTCCAAAAGTCACGGAAATATTGATCCGCCCTCGTATATTAAATCTAATTTTTCAAAAATCTAACTTTTCTTAACAAATTTTTGTTAAACTCTTTTAATTTAACTTTAATTTTACTAAAATTTAAGTTGATTTATCTATTTTAAAGTTAATTTAATTTAATATAAATTTCATTTTAAACAAGTAAGAAAGATATAGTAAATCAAGCCCGACCATATGATACCCCACATCATTGTGTATGTCCATCAAAATTCGTGGAGGGGTCTTATATTAGATATGTGGACAATTGAGGATCGATACTTTTACGAGCGATCCTCATAAAATTTGTCACTATGATTTCTACTTATGTAAAAATTATTTGTGTCTAATATAAAATTGATACTAATATGTGTATGTGATTTATGCACGTTAAAGTGATTTTCGGTAGAGTGTTTTATATGGGAGCTATGGTTAATTATGGTCCGATCTTCATGAAATTTGACACCAATATTAAGACTTATACAAAACTTCCTTACAGCGAATTTCATTAAAATATTATTACATTTAGGGCACTTATGATCGTTAAACCCATTTTCTGGGAGGATATTTGTATAGGGGCTAGGTGAAATAATGGACCAATCATAACCAATTTCAACAAACTTCGTCCACGTATCATGAAAGTTCTACGTGCCAAATTTCGTTGAATTATCTTTAAAATTGCGACCTGTACTTTGTGCACAAGATTTACGTGGACAACCAGTAAGACGGACGGACGGACATCGTTAGGTCCTCTCAGAAAGTGATTCTGAATCGATTGGTATACTTTAAGGTAAGTGTTGGATGATTAAGTTACAAACATCAGCACAAACGCATAATACCCCAACCACCTATGGTGGTGTGGGGTATAAAAATGTAAACTCGCATATACACTTTTGCACAAATTACACTTTTACACATATTATACTTTTACACATATTACACTATTACACATATTATACTTTTATACAAAATACACTTTTGCACTAAATACTTACTTAAAAAAATTATAATTACACTAATATAAATTTGTTATAAATATTTTAAGGTAAAATGAAAATATAAAAACCAACTTTGCTGAGAAAAATTGTGAAAAGGACGACAGGCCTGCTGCTGCCTCCATTATATTTTGGTAAACTTTATGTATGATTTTATTGTTTTAGAAAATTTGAAATTATTATTTATTTATATAAACCTTATTTTATTTAGAATAATAAAATCTAATCAAATTCAAAAAAAAAAAAAAAAATAATAAAAAAAATAAAGAATAAAAATAAATAAGTAAATAAAATTATAATAATTTTATATTTGTAACATAATGTTAAGATTATATTAATAACATTAATTTTAACCCATATTTAAAATTTTAACATAAATATTATTTTTCTCTTTTTTTTTCTTGAATTTGAAAATTTGTATACTTTATAAACATAAATATCCCTATAAACATTTAGAAGATATCTTCCTTAGAAGATATTTACACGATACCTTCTTTTTATTATTTGGAAGAAAATCATCAAAGTAATATTTTTCTAATGTTGTATTTTTATCAATTTATAAAATTCTTATTTTTTCTCATTTACGTAGTATGTTTTATCTTCATAATATCGCTCTTTTTTCAGTAAGGTGATTATCGCCTCCGCAATAAATTGACGATATACCATATAAATCATCTAGAAGAAATTTATGCAAAACTTTTATTTTTCAGTGACAATTTTTTCAGTTGTCGCAAAATTATTAAAAGATGAAAAAAAAATATTGAAGAAATTTATTTGTCTTAGCAAAGAATGCATATTTTATATGAGCGTTTTAGTTTTATGTGCTTTATGAATTGGCTTTATTATATTATTTCTCGATTGATTTAGTGATAATTTTGCTATATATAGTTATATATATATATATATATATATATATATATATATAGTATATATATATATATATTATATATATATATATAGTTATATATATATATATATTTTTTTTTCACCTAGACGATTATCTAGCAATATTGCCTATTTTTCTTTCAGGCTTATTGATTCCTTATTGCTTAGATGTATCGACTGTGACGCTCAATCTCTCCAGATGGGGGATACTTCCGCAATACGAATATGATAATTGCGGCAATAAAATTTTTCTTCCAAGCAATATGAATTCGAATAATTTTCGTATTTGTTTGCTTGCTTGTAGGGATACATATATATACAGTATGTAACAAAATTTTTCTGTATATTGATATTTTAGTATTAAAAAAAAGATGTTATTTAATTTAAATAATTTTGATTATATTTAATTTCAATAGGCCTATTTAATTTTAAATTTAGATTAATCGGTTATAGTTAGGGAATCATTATACGATTATTTAAATTATATTTTTTACTCAAATAGATAGGTTGGGAAGGTAAAAGAGAAAGAAGAAATGTCACCATCTTCTTTTGACAATAAGTTCAAACCAGTTTATTTTTTGGTTTTTTTTGTAGTAGTTAGTACTCAGGTCCTTAAAGCTGCCTTTTCTTAAATTTAATGATGGGTTCTTAGACTATGCTAGCGTAGTCTTCCAAGAAAGAGGGCATGAAGCTTGAACCGTTACAGATTCCATTGGATAATTTTAATTTTTTTAAACTTTTGATATTTAAGCATTTTCTGTGAGTGCGATTTTAATAGCTTTATTATTTCTGAGATCTACTGTGATATATTAGTTATATCCAATACAAATTTCCCCTCTATAACCACTCCTTAAACTAATTTTTCAATGGTTTAATGAGGGATAATTGAGAAATTTTTGATTTTGTAAATTTTAAAGGCTTTTAGGGGCTATGTGTGGGAAATTGGTTACTAGACTTATATTACAATTTTGTAGCCCCTTTTCTTGTGTATAAAGCACAATTGACTAATTTGCTCTACCTATTAATTAAAAAATTATATAACTTAAAAACTCCTTAGAAAAGCATATTTTCCTTGGTCATCGATGGGTTAAAAGTGAATTAAACACAAAGTGGTAAATATGGCAATAAAAAATATGCTCTAAAATATACGCTTACGTACATAAAAATGCTCTTAAAATCGGAAAATATGTATTTAAAATTAAAAAATATTTTTTTCGGCTTAATTTTAAATTATCTACTTAAAATTAATTAGATTTTTTTAGCAATTGCACTTAAAAAAAAATATGAAAATTGCTATCATTAATTAGATGAAAATAATTAGGGAAACGAATTTGAAAAACGTTTACGATTGTAAACAGAAAATTTCTCTAATGGAAAGTTAAATAAACAAATTTTTTTGAGTGAAAAATATGTAGAATTTTTTCTTAAGTGTAAAAGATACAAAAATATGCTCTTTAGCAGTGTTGCCAGCCGAGAAAAAAAGAGGCTAAATTCAACTTTAAAAAGAGAGTCAAAAATGTCTCAAAAAATAAAGCCGGAAAAAAGTTTTTTCTTTTATTTTTAATTCAAAAACTCATTTTTTTTTGTTCTCATTAGTTTTTAATATTAATTTTAAAGATAATTTAATAAATTTATAAATAAAACATTGAACATTTAGGCCAGTAAGATGACCCATAAAAATTCCCATACAAATTTGGGTTATATTTCGTATGAAAAAATGTTAAAGTTTTTAAGTGATTTTTCAATATTTTTAAACTATAACTCCTATTTGATTAAGCAGTTTTAAGTTTTTGGATGATTTTTCGTTTTTATAAAAATTTGCCAAAATTATGTTTATTAATAGTTTCTATGGTTTATGAAGCGAATAAAAAAATAATTACAATAATTGATTTAGTAATTCCATAAAATTAATTATTAATATCTTATTATATTAGTTCTTCTTAATTTGGATAATGAAGCGCCGCAGTCGAAAATTTTTGTTAAATATGAAAAATATAGATTTTTTTTCCTAATAAATACACAAAAATCCTTAAATGAATGTTTCTGTAAAAATAAAATTAGTAGTAGATAATAAGAAACATTTTCTTCATTGTTGAAGTAATGACATTTTAGCCTTTTAAAGACAATTTTAAGAATCAAAATAGGCTAGAAACTAAAACGAAAATTTTGAAGTTAAAAGCAAAATAAAAAGATTTAGATTTAGTCTTAAAAAGACTAAACTGGCAACACTGCTTTTTATTGGGCCTGATGGACTCTCACGCAGGTTTATAAAACTATTTTTACCTAATATCTTGCGACATTTTACACATATTTCTAATAGTGTTTTGAATTGCTCAAAATATCCACAAGCATGGAAGATATCAAGAGTTTTGCCTATTCTCAAAGTGAAAAATGCTACACTCTGTAGCGAATATCGTCCGATCTGTATTGTATCCGTATGTTCGAAGGTTTTGGAAACATTAGTTAATGATCAAATGCTAGGCTATATGAACAAAAGAAAATTGCTATCCGAATAACAATCTGGTTTCAGACTCCGCCATAACACTACTACTCATATGGTTGATATACTACACAAGGTGAGATTTCGATTAAATTAGAATAAGTTATCTGCTATGAAAAATCTAGATTTCAGTAGAGCCTTTGAATCCATTTCAACATCAGTTATAACTGCATTTGATTCCGGTTTACAGACAGACGCAATATAAATATCCTTGAATTCCCACGTTTGGCAAAAGGAGTTAATAAGGCAGGGAGGGTTAATAAGGCAAAAGGAGTTCTAGGTTTTCTCAAACGCTGTGGAGGAGAGTTTAATGATCCTTACTTTTCCAAGCAACTATTCATATCTTTTGTAAGACCAATCCTGGAATATGCTTTCGTGGTTTGGGATTCTCAATACGAGGTTAATATAAAGAAAATTGAATCGGTACAGAAAAAATTTATCTTATTTTGTCTTCGTAATCTTCCATGGAATCCTAATATTAATCTACCATCATATGAAAGTCGATTACAGCTTACTTATCTTATGAAGTGGTGCTAAATAAACTTTTTATTTAATTTTTTTATTAATATTTGCAAACTAATTCAGTCCTTTAATACATACAGGACACAATTTATACAAACTATTAATGAAAGTTCGTCCAGCAGATTTACATATCGTGGGGTTACCCAGGGCACAATCTTAGGACCGTTGTTATTTTTATTATACATCAATGATATTTTTTCTAGCCTGAAATCCCTTAAGGGTTATATGTATGCCGATGATTTACAACTTTTATATGTAGCTGAATCAAAGGAAGATTTTAGTAGGAAAGTCAATGATGATTTACGTAATATTGATATATGGTGTAACGAAAATTATATTTCATTGAACGCTTCTAAGTCGAAAGCAATATTCTTTAATAATATAACACAAAATTTATATAATATAAAGTTAAATGATACATCATTGCAGTTTGTTGCATATTTTAAGGCTTTAGGTTTTTATATAGACGACAAATTATATTCTCATCAAGATATTAATTTTGTTATAGCAAAAATTTTCACGTCATTATGGAGATTTTACGCTACTCCTTGTCGGCTAACCATAGCTGTAAGGAAACATAAAGGCCATTTATCATTGATGCCTCTTATAACATATGGGCTAGAAGTATATAGTGGTATCTCTATGGGAAATATCCCTAAAATAGAAAGATATTTAAACAGAGTCACACGTTTTGTATACGGTCTTAAGATTCACGATCATGTTTCAGAATACAACTATGATTTTTTGGACTGCAATTTTATAGGTTTTATTAATATTAAATTACTCTGTCTTTTTTTTATAAAATATTTAAATATGATTCCCCGCATTATCTTGTATCTAAATTTATTTTTGCACATTCTTCAAGAACACATTGCTTAGTCTGTCAGCGATTTAATACAATATTTATGCAAAGTTATGGAATGCGATATTACCATATGATAAAAGAAACTTTTCATTTTCAGTTGCTAATTTTAAGAGCTCAATTTTACCTATTATTAGTAACTATTAAAGCACTTTTTTAGGGAGTTATTTTATGTCTTAGTGGTAGATTCGTAATGGAATAATGCAGAAAAATTTTGTATACATAGTAATTTCCAAATTATATAAAAATAATAAGTAGGTAATAAGTACCTACTTAATATTAAATTATATATCAATTACTGTCATATTTTTAAACTGTAATCGATTGGCCTTAGCTGGCTTCAAGATTATCAATAAATAAATAAATAAATAAAAATAGTGTAGTATTTGGTAGGAACTATAGACTATAAATTTTAATTTTAGGGCGTAAAAAGGGCTGAAGGGGTTAAAGGACCCTCCTCTTTATATCTACTTAACTAATCAAACGATTTTCTTGAAATTTGGCATGCAGACACTGTAAAATCTGAAAGGAACTTAAGAATATATACTTTTTAGAAATTCCAACATTTAGGGTGTAAAATAGTACAAAACGTGTAAAAGCTTCCTCTACACATGTCTTCATAATTAGTTAACCGATGATAGTTTCAAGTTTTGAAGGAACTAAAGGCTATAAATTTTAACATTTAGGGCGTAAAATAAAGCAAAATGGGTAAAAGATCCCCCCTCATATATCTTCTTAATTAATTAACCGATTCTCTTAAAAATTTTATGTATTTTTTGACAATTCTTTTCATTTGGCATTAAAAAAATAATAATAACTATACATTTTCACAATCCTAATATAACTCTCACATAGTTTTATTCGTGATTTTAACATTTTTGTAGGAACATAATCTGTTTGTCTGTGAGTATTACAGTGAAAAATGTCAGGAAGACACAAAAATATCTTTTAAAAAATCGATGAAAAAATTCTTAAAATTGTCTGAAACTGCTACATAACTAACAATTTGGTTCATTTTAAGCCAAAAAAAAAAAAAAAAATATGATTTTACATATTTTTGGTAGCCCTGGTAACAAGTATTAAAATTAAAGAATATATAACTTTTTATTTTACTTATTAAAACTTTTAAATCACTTTTTATGCGTGTGTTTTTAAGAGTCTTCTGGCATAAGTTTCTTCACAAAGGAAAGATAATTTCTTGCATAATTCTTGGAAGGAAATTAAAACGTGTGGCTTTCTGAATAGAAAAATATTAATAGTTACTTAACAGGATTGTTACCATTTTAAAATTCAAGGAAATATACTAAAGTAATGTAAATGAAAACTTGTGGTTTCTGGCAAGGAAAGCAGAAATGATTTGTAATATTCTTTGGTTTGAATTTATTTTTTTTTGAAATTCAAAAGAAATATCTATGTTGTGAAAAATATATTTATCTATCTTGTTATGTGGTCTTGAAATGACCTTTTAAGGAAAACTGTTAATATTAGTCTTTTATACAACAATTTATTTGCAGTATTTCTTTTTTTAAACTTATAGATGCATATTGCATAATTTAAATTAAACCTTAAACAATTAAATTGAAATCTTAAATAATAATAATAATAATAATAATAATAATATATAGAAAACTTTATATATTTATGATAACCTTTTGTTTCAAAAAAAAAAAAAAAATTGTTGTAGTTAGTTTTTGTTTTCCTTTCCTGGTCTTTTCTATAATTTCCCTACAAACACTCTCTATAAACTCTACGAAGAGACTCATAATGGACCTCTAGGTCTCCGAGTGGATGCATAGGTACTTTTCTGAGTACTGTGAAACCCTTCTTTATCTACCTACCTACCTAGTCTTGTAAAAATTTCACTAAAATAATTTCTATATTATTATAATTATATTATAATTATAGAAAGATCCCTCAAAAGTTGAGTATTTATGAGCTGAATATGGAAAACATATTTTACAAATTTTGAAAATTTATCTTCAGTTCCCTACCAGCGTTTGAAAATCTTAAGTCTGGTACATTTTGGCCAAAATAAATAAAAAATTTTGACGAAATAGGTTTCAAAAAATTCGTAATATTAAGCTTGTTATGGAATACATATTTTAAAATTTTTCCTTATGTGATTTTGTTTCATTAGAGGATTTTTTAGTGCATTTTTGTGAATAATTTTTTTTAATAATTTATTATTTGCCATATGCATTTTTGTATCCTACACCACTATAGGTGGTTGGGGTATTATACGTTTGTGCTGATGTTTGTAACGCACAGAAAAAATCATCCAACACCCACGTTAAAGTATACGAATCGACTCAGAATCACTTTTTGAACCGATCTAACGATGTACGTACGTCGGTCCGTCTGGCAGGCTTGCTGTCCCCGTAATCTTTGTGCACAAAGTACAGGTCGAAATTTTGAAGATAATGCAATGAAATTTGGCACGTAGGAATTTCATTATACAGGGCGAAGCCTGCTGAAATTGGTTATGATCGGTCCTTTATTTCACCTAGCCCCCATACAAATGACCTCCCGGAATAGGAGTTTAACGATCATGAATGCCTTAAATATAGCAATATTTTAATGAAATTCGGTATGAGAAAGTCCTGTGTAAATATCAATCCTTGTGCCAAATTTCATGAAGTTCGTTCCATAATTGACCATAGCCCCTCATCCGAAAATCACCTTAACGTGTATAAATCACATACACATGTTAATATTAGGTTTATATTCGACACAAGTTAATTTTGTATAAGTAGAAATCGTAGTGATAAATTTTATGAGGAAAGCTCCATAATTTACCATAGCTCCAATATCAGCCCACTTTCGGAAATCACCCTAAAGTGCATAAATTTATATAAATGTTAGTAATAACGTAATACTCTGTATTCGTATATTTTATTTTACACTTAGTAAAAGTATCGATACACAATTGTCCACATGTCTAATATAAGACTCTCCACGAATTTTGATGGACATACACAATGGTGTGGGGTATCATATGGTCGGACTTAACCGACTATATCTTTCTTATTTGTTTTTAATATTTTTCGAATAAAGGAATAAAGTTATGATTTTCTTCACATCATGTACTAAAATGACGATTTATTGACCAAAATGTTTGAGAATTTTTGAAAATAATAATAATAATAATAATAATAATAACAATAATAATATTATTATTCTCATGGAAATTAATGTTTCAAATAAGTATAACACTTACCTTTTTCACAAACTTAGTGGAAAAATTCAATACTTGTTTGTTTTTAAATATATTTTAATTTTAATGTTTGCTTTCTAACTTCATTATAATTCTCATCTAGTTTATATATGAATAAATACAAATAGACAATTTTTAGTTATACTGGGTGTTATTCAAACAATATAAGATATTGCATAATTATCATTAAAGGGTTTAGTTAAAAAAACATATCTTGCATTTGAACCATATATGGTGGTACAATTATGTTTATTTTTTATTTTGCCTATTATTTTCAATAAAAAAATTTATAGAAATAACTTTTTATT
Source organism: Protocalliphora azurea (assembly GCA_932274085.1). Lineage (NCBI taxonomy): Eukaryota > Metazoa > Arthropoda > Insecta > Diptera > Calliphoridae > Protocalliphora > Protocalliphora azurea. Next base: position 15,044,916 of record OW026523.1, read on the forward strand.
TATACGTTTTATACTTACATATGATAAGATGGAATAATATGACAAAATAAAATAATAATATGATAAGATTGGATAACTATATGATAACATGGGTTAATAATGTGATAAAATGGAATCATAATATGACAATGTGGTATACTAATATAATAAGATAGAATAATAATATAATAATATCAAATCATAATATGATGGAATGGGATAATTATAACTGAACAATATAAGTTATATATAAAACTAGAATCATTACATGAAAAAATAATCCATAAAATTGGACACAATATGATAAAATGGAATAGTAATAATTATTATTTATAATCATTACTATTTTTTACGCTGTGATCATATGTTTCAATCATAATATGTTGCTATTAGATTATGGTCACTACAGCTATACTTTTTCTCTGCGCATATGAGTAAAATTGTGGGGATAATTATACCAGTCATCTTCTAAATATATGTACTTATTTTTCTGTTGAGAAATCTCTTTCTGGTATATGCTAGGATTTCCTTAAGTGTAAATTTTTCAACCAGACTATAGGTTAAAATTACAATGGTAAACTGAAAAGACTTAGGGCATATAAGTCAGCTAGTAACAGAACTGTCCCTTCAAGTTTTTATTAAAATGGTCGACTAAAATAATGATTTTTCTGTGTTTCTTTTTGTATACACTTTGCGAATTTGAAATATGGTTCGATTTTAATAACAACTTGTAGGGATAGTCCTCTCCCTTGTTTAGTCATATGTCTGAAATCATTTCAATTTGAGATTGTTATCCTGTAGTATCATTGAAGATTTACAATTCCGTATATCCTAATAGATAGGAAGAGATCTTTTAACAATTTGAAGAAGAGATTTCTTAACAATTTGCTTAATAATAATAGGGAAAATTCGTAATCATCCTTACGAATTTTCTCTATCGTCCTAAAGTATAGCAATTACTAAACTAAAGTAAATTAAATTAAATTCAACATAAATTGCGCCGAAAAACTGATGATACATAAAAATTTACTTCAGTAAAATTGTGGGAAATTTTATACTCCATAAGTGTTGTAGTGGTATCAAAACATGTACGATGCATGATAAGCAAGATATATTAAAAAACTTATTTTTATGATATTTAATCGCGTATATAGCGAATTTTTTCTATATGCAAAATTCGCTTTCCTTCATTAAAGGTTGAGACTCTTTTCGTCCAATTTTCCAGGAGTATATGGATTTTTAACTAATATTTTAATAATAATAAAAAATAATAATAATAATAATAATAATAATAATAATAATATATAAATAGTAAAGTAAATAAATATTTATAAATATTTTTATCCCTATTGAACTTCTTTAAATATATTTGAATTCATCTGACCTTTTTTTATTGTATTTATGTTATAAATAAAAAAAGTTTAAAAAACAAATAATCCCCAGCATTCCTACATAATTTGAATGGTTTGCTTAACATGATAGCAAATATTTTATCATTATCTTACATGTTTGTAAATAAAAATATATTAAATGGAAATGGAAAATTAAAAAAGGTAATAAATTATTTGCTCTGACAGTCTTTTGATGTCTTACTTATAAGCACGGAAATCATAAGTATGCTCCAAAGAAAGTGTTTTATGCGTATTAAATATGCAGTAAAAGAAAAAACGAAAAATATGCGAAAATATGCTTTTATAAAAACTAAAAATATCATTTGTCATTTTTATACAAAAATTAATTTTTTAATTAAAACAAAGTGTTTTATTAATATTTTAATATTACTAAATAAGGCAAAACTAAAATGTATCTATTAACTATTTCGAAAAGCCTTAATGTTTAAATACAAGAAGTCTGGTCCGGAAATTTCCATATAAATTTGTGTTAAAAATGCGCAAGGCGACTCGCTTAAAAAATACATTTTATTTTAAACTCTCTCCGGATGTTTTGCTGCTTGCATTTTCTTACAAAAAATGTTATCATATTATTTAATTTCATAAACAAAATTGAAAAAGGTTTGAAGTAAAAAAAGAAATGAAGATAAAATAAATAAAATTTTTGCTTATTTTCCGTTGCCATCTAAGTTTTTGTTTAATTTAACAATGCGGGCTATGTTTAATTCCGTATTTTTTATTTGAATAGATAAAAACTTTATTAACCTTTCACTTGCTTACCGATTTAATTCCAAACATAAGTATTAGCTCAAAAATTATCAAAAAGTTTAATAAATTATTTTTACAGCATAACTTGATGCTATTCGGGCAAGTTTAAAAGCTAATACATTCTCTACATTGAATTTCAAAAATGGCTTTAAAAATATCAATTGACTTGTTTCTAAATATTACACAAGTCAACACTAGTTTTGGTGCCAAGGAACTGTATATATTTTTTAAACTAGGACTTCATACTGATTACAAAAATAACAAAAAGTTGAAGTTCTTCCATGTAGTTTTCTAGTACTTCGCTTTTGTGCATATATATGAAAAAAGTGTTTTTTACTTTATTATTTACATAAAACCTTTCTTTTTCGTGACTTTCATGAATGATGTGCAGTGGGAAGGTCTCGTTGCATTCTCCAACAGTAGTCAGCCATCATATGCCAATGCCATCGGCCTTTGTACCTCTCTTCCATAGTTTTCAGATCCTGACGAAACCGCTGCCCTTGCTCATCGCTATAAGGTCCAAGATTATCTGGGAATCGGCCGAGATGACTACGAAGGTAGTGCAATTTAATAGACATGTTGCATCCCAAGTTTCTAAAGTTATCTAATATATCGTAAACATTTTCTCGGTAGTTGCTGGACTTGTAATTTCCAAGCAAGTTTTTAATAACTTCAACAAAAGAAGTCCAAGCAGACCGTTCTTTAATTAATATTTTTTATTGTGGACCATCAAAAACTCCCGCTTTTATCTTCTCTAAGCTTAGTCCTGGAAATTTTGTTGTTATATAAGAGAAACACTGGCCATTTTTATCCAGGGCTTTGACAAACTGCTTCAGAAGACCTAGTTTAATGTGTAAGGGAGGCAATATAATTTTTTCTTTTGGAACTAAAGGTGGATTTATGATGTTATGATTTCCAACCTCCAACGCCTCACGTATTGACCAATTTCGTGTCTTCCAGTGTAGCTGCTTGGCCCGTCTGTACCACAGACAATAAAAACATGGATATTTGATGAATCCTCTTTACTGTCCTAATAAGAAATTAGTCATCTTAAGATCAACATAAAAAATCCATTGGTGCTCGCTATATTTAATTTCGTCTATCACAAGTGCGATATTTAGGTATTCTTCTTTTAGTCTTGTAGAATGAACAATTGAAACTGAAACATATTTATTGCCATTGTGAAAAATTACATACTTCAAGCTTCGTTTGCAGCTATCTATAAAGTGGCGCCATTCATTTGGATGGTATTCGAAAAGATCCATTGCCAGAATAAGGCCGTGCCGAATGAAAAAATGTTAGTAAGTCTTGCTCTCTTTTGCGATAGTATGTCACTGCAGATTCCTTAGATAATTCAAGAACTCTTACCATATCATTTAATTCTTCTTGTTTAAATGGTTTGGGGTTTGTAGAAGGTATTTCTTCAAAATAACTATCACTACTCATTTTGTCAAGGATTTCTTCAAACAAGGGTTCAATTTTAGAGCATAATTTTGGAACAGGTACTTCCTGGGAATATGGCAGAGATCTTATGGCTAATTCTACGACTGGATAAATAATTTTTTTCAGATTAATTCCACATAATTTAATACAGCAAAAGTGGCAGTCATCTAAGTTTTTTTTTTTGTTGTTCTTTATACTGCATAGGCACTCCGAATTTCATACGACTTCTTTGACCATTCATACACTGTCTTAAATATTCACAGCACATTTTACAAACCATTTGAGGAATCTACGGCTCACCACAAATGTAACAAAACACGTTTGGATCATTGAGACAATTTCTTCGCGATGACGACATGTTATTAAAATGAATTTATTAAACAAAATTACTGATAGGGTTTTTAATATTACCAGTGTCGGTATGTTACAGAACCACTAACGGTTTCTCGGCACCATTTAACTTTTTTAATTTGTTTACTTGTGTTATTGATTTTGTACTAAAATTAAAATTTCTCAGCGAGCAATTCATTTTGGTGGTATCAGTAAAATTTTAAATACTACGTATTTTTAAATCTCTCTTTTTATATATCACAAATCAAATATGTAAAACATCCCATGAAGTGTAAAAAAAATATCTTCAAAATGCCAATATATGCTTTGAAGTGGTTCAAAATATTTATAGAATATTTTAAATCATTATATGCTAAAATATGACTTTAAGGGTGAAATATGCAAAAATATGCACTTAAAAATCGATGTCAAAATGCTTTAGTTGTTCTGAAACATGTAAATATTTTCTTTGTCGATGGCTTCATTCAACATACAGGAAAAAATATGCAATTGAATATTTTTGGTTTCCCTGTTTATTACAAGCACAAAAGACGTACAAACTATTTTGTTTACAAAGAAATATCGTTTTTAATGTTTTATAGTTTTAGTTTCAATTTGCAACTAAAATATTTAAAATATCACAAGTATTCCCAAAGTTATAGCAAATTCTCTAACATAACTCATAATTAATATTAATTATACGTATAGTATCACCAAATTGTTTTAAATTAAAATTTTTTATTAAGTAATTAAAAAGAAAAATATTAACGTAAGGTAAGCTAATTATTAAAATTTATCCTTATCTTCCTTACTACCCCATCACTCCCCTCACTACCGCTATCATTGAGTATATTAACTATAATATAAACATCTTTGCTACGAGTATATCTAAACTTGCACGAAGGCCCTCATAACCATCTTGTAGTAAAATGGTTTATCTACAGCTTTCTTAGGACTACCACAGCCCATAAAACCAACACTACAATGCTATGAAAGTTTGAAAAAAATAAAGACAATAAAATTTTATACGCTTATTTCTTAGGCTTTTAATTATGTAGGATTTTAGTCTTTTATTATATGTATTTTTTATTAAAACTCCCTTACCTCTTTAAATGATTTGCTGTAATTATAAAATACAGCACTTGAACATTTATCCACTTCATTTTTTCTGTGCCCAAAATGACTGCTAAACTTAAAGGTTTTTGGTGACAAACGAAAAATTTTTAAAAGAATCATCAAGTTCTGATTTGCGTGGTTTACCATGTGTTGTTGCTGCTGGAAATTTGTGTACATATAAGAGGTATAATAGTGGTGTGGTTATTTGCACAGATTAAAGTGACAGGTGATGAAGTGATGAGATTATTTATTTACAGCTGCAAAGTTTTCAGGATCATTATTATTATGATTGAAGATATCTGAAGATATGACGAGAATATCCATTTTTACTGAAGCTGGAATTTTTTATCGATTTTGTCGGCTGGAAAGGGGAAAAAATTAATAAATAAATATATAAATAAGTAAATAAATATATTAATAAATAAATAAATAAATAAATAAACGAATTTTAAAGGTAACAATGATTTATTTTAAATATACCTTGATGTTTAATCTTTCAATTAAATATAATATTAGCCATTAATTCAATGCAGTATAAAATATCACAAAATATTCCTCATGATTTACTTTCTAACATAAATGATTGTGTGTAAGGTAACAAAGATTTTTTTTAAATATATTTTGATCTCTATTTGAATCTCTCAATTAAATAAAATATTAAGCAATAATTTAATGTAATATAAAAATATCACAAAATATTCCTCATGATTTACTTTCTAACACTAATGATTGTGTGTATGGATATTATTGATTTTTGGTCTAATAATCATTATAATGGTTATAGTCTGAAGCCTAGGCTTTTATTTTCCAATTCCAACAATTTTAAAAATATCTTAGAAATATTCAAAGTTATAGTAAATTTTCCTACAAAATTCCATAATTAATATTAATCATACGTCTAGTATGACAAAACACTTTAAATATTAAAATTAACAGAATTATTGTATTGTCTAAGTTATTTTTTACGCAGCCATATATAGGCAATGTATTTTAAATCATAATGATATAATATCCTGGAAAATAAAAAATAAAAAATTAATATAACATAAACTGAAAGACTTTTGCTTCTGTATTTTTATTTAACAAATAAAGCGGATATTTAATTTCCGGTATTAAACAAATTTAAGTGAATGTTGAAAATATAAATATCTCAATAAAAATTATTTTACGTTTTTTGTCTTAAACGTTCTATTAATCTAAAAATACATCTAAAAATATTGTTTTTTATATGTGATCAAATTTCATATAAATAAAATCTTATATACATCTATTTGGTTGCTACTTTTATATAATTTTTAATTAAAACAATGTTTTCCTCTGGTAACAATGAGAGCATCATAGTAACGTTTGACTGCCACAAGTTGGATGTGAGTGGTACTTGAGCAGTTAATGTATATATGTAAGTGTAAAGAGATGGGATACTTCACCAAAAAATTTTAGGAAAATCTACAGAAAACAAGTAAGGAGAAATCAAATAAAATATTATTTAAAATTTTTATTTTCCATTTATTATTTTATTCATGTTTTTCTTAACACACATTTATATATTTATACATTTATACATTTATATATTTATATAAATCTTTACTTTGGGGTTTTTAAGCTTGTGGCAATAACATGTGGTAACTACTTGTTTTCTGTTGTAAATTTTTGTCGTCCTTTAGGCGCCCAAATTGTGACAGATGTTAGCGTATTTTTTTACCCATATGAATGTAAACATAAATGAAAATGTCAAAACTAAATGAAAATCTGTTGCTCTGTGTTTGAAATTTGCATATATGCAAATATTTATTTAAAGACATTTTGATAGGATTTGTGTTATAAATATTATATTTGCATATAAAGTATTGATAAAGAGGGATTTGAGAAAGACTAATTAGGGTATACATGATAATTAGATGGTTAATATGTGTGAAATTATTTACACATGTGTTTATGTTTGGAACGGTTTAAAATTAAGTAAACAGTATCATGTGATAACTTGGAAGTGGGAGTTATATTAATAACAAAAGCTTTAAATATTTAGGAAATTTAACAAAAATTAATTGTTAAACTCTTCACTGAAACACAAAATTCCCACAAAAATTTGAGATTGCTATACACCAAAATTCATTAATGACAGAATACAGTTTATAATAAATTGCATATATTAATTTTCATTAAATTTTAACACCATTATACTGTGAGTTCCGATATTTAAATATGAGCAATTATATATTAGTTATCGCATATCTAAAGATATATTATAACGAGAACTCTCAAAATTTATAGGGATAACTTTCTTATCAAATTGCATTGGTTAAATAAAAATAGTGCGAATAGATCGAGGGCAAGTGGTAGCCCCCATACAAAAGAAATATAAATTTTCGCATATGTAAAGAAGTGTTACAGGCAAAGTTTTAATATTTTGTATACATAATTTTCATATCAATTTAGAATATTACGCGTAGGTCCAATGGGAGTAGCAGCCCCTATAACAAGTAAATATTAATTACTTCATAGAAAGGGGTAGCGAAGCGTACCGAGAAAAGCTAGTTGTTCAATAAATCTAATCTCCATGCACATAAATGATAATAGGTACAAATGTGAAACCAATTTACCGATAAAAGACAACTCTACGTAAAAGCAGGTAAAAAGATATTATAGTCGGTCAAGCCCGACCATATAACTACACTATTGTGTTCGAGCATTAAAATTATTTTTTTGGAGACTTTTATACTGAAGGCCAATTGTGAACTGATTCTAGTAAGGAGTGTAATTTGTACTTAAATCTATAAAATATGTGTGCACATAATATTTTGTTGCTAATAATATTTATATGATACTTATGCATCTTAAGGTAATTCCCGGAAGTGGGTATTATATGGGAACTATGGTAAATTATGAACCGATTCCCATAAAATTTGGCATCATATCAAAATTTGACATTTAATAAAATTTTATCTACATTTGTTTAAAAGTTTTGTCAATGATTAAATTATCAAGTTTTCTAATTTTGTAATTATACCCTAAACCACCAAAGGCAGTTGGGGTATTAAGTGTTTGTGCTGATGTTTATAAGACACAGGAAAAATTTTAAAGTATACCGTTCGATCCAAAATCACTTTCTGAGTCGATTTAACGATGTCCGTCCTTTCGTCCTTCTGGTCGGCTGTCTGTTTATCTATGTAAACCTTGTGCGCAAAATACAGGTCATAATTTTAAAAATAATTTAATGAAATTTTGTATACATAATTGCTTTTGTACAAAGGACAAGAAGCTCATTCAATTTGGTTATAATCGGTATATTATTTCAACTAGCCCCCATACAAATGTGCTTCCGAAATAGAGTTATAACACTCACAAAAGCCCTAAAAAAAGGAATATATTAATGAAATTTGGTGTTAACAAGTTTTATATAAGCATAAATATATTTGTAAAATTTCTTAAAGATTGTTTTATAATTGACCATAGCTCCTATATTAACCCCTCTTTCGCAAATCATCTTAAGATAAATAAATCCCATACATATATTAGTATAATGCTAATATTTGATTCAAATAAGTTTTATATAAGCTTATACCATGGCGCCAAATTTTATCAGGATTGGCTCATAATTAACCATAAATCCCATATAACCCCTACTTCCAGTAATTACCCTAAAGTGCATAAATCCCATATAAATGTAGGTGTAAATATAACATTTTGTGTAAGTGTGTTTTTTATAGAATTATTCTTGTAATTTAAAAAAAATCAGATTCAAGGAAAGACCGGATAAAAGTGTTGAATACAGAAATCTAATCCTAAGAACATTTTCTATCGAAATCCCCTTCGCTGAAATTCGGTATACACACTTCAATACAAAATTTAAATTTCTTCAAAATTTTCAAATTTGTTTTAGTTTAATTTTTATCGCTATTCAAAGTTCACTTTTTTTCAGCAATTTTTTAAAATACATGAATTTTAGATCCATATATTTTTGGACTTATTTATTCAATTTAAATAAACTTTGGATGAAATGAATGCCTAATAAATCCAGCTTCTAATCGTTTTCTCAAAGACGTCATTTTTGAAAAGAAAACGATATTAAAATCAATATTCGTTTTTACATCGAGGATATTTGAAAAATTATATCTTTCATTTTTATAATTTTTCTACAAAATGTTTTTATCTAAAATGCGAACAACATATACAAATTTTAGAATGGGACCATGAGAGGATGCAGAGAAAACTAACATCTAGTAAAAACTCATTTTGATATTTTTTGATATATTTATATTTTGCATATGAAAATATGTTTTCCGAAATCAATATCGTATATAATAAATGAGTGTGTCCCAAAAAGTTTGGATTTTCATTGTAACGAAAAGATTACATATTTTCAAAAAATGCTAAAAGCAGCATTAATCTAAGGTGGCATATTAAATGAAAATTGCATTTAAAAAATGTAATTGCATTAAAGTGCATTTTTTGTTCAAAATTTTAATAATTTTCAAAACTTTTAGTTGAAGATGACAAGAGTACAATTTAAACGCTGTTTGAATTGTCTTAATCTGTTAAGTGGTCTCCGAGATATTGTTGTTAAAAGTTACATATATAAGAAAAATCTAGAAATTTTACAATTTCTCAAAACTATGACAGAAATTCTGTAACGTGTAGTTAGAAATATTACATCAACATGTTGGTGGTGTTACAATACAATAATGGAATTTATAATTCCCATTTAGTTTATATAAATTTAAACATAAATAGTCGAGATTGGGACGACAAACTTGGGCAAGAACCGAAGAAGCGATCTTATTATACTTTGCTCTTAGGGATCAAAGTATCACCTGACACGGCCGAAATGCTTTCTTCCGCACCGTAGCCAAACCCGTAGTTAGCCGACCAAGAGCCAAAGAATTTATCTTGTATGATCGTAGTTGTATCATCCTAGTTAGCCGATCAAGTGCTGAAGAATTTATCTCGTAGGATCGTTTTAGTATCATCCTAGTTAGCCGATCGAGATTCGAAGAATCTATCTAGTCGGACTAAGAGTAGTATCATAGTAGTTAGCCGATTGAGAGCTAAAGAATTTATCTCATCGGACAGTATTTGGAGGCCGAACGTTGTAGTTAGTCAACAGAGAGCCGAAGCATTTATCTCACCGAATTGTATTTAATTTATAGCCATTTGAGAGCTGAAGAATTTATTTCATGGGATTGTATTTTGAAGACGAAAACTGTAGTTAGCCGACAGAGAGCTGAAGAATTTATCTCGTCGGATTGTATTCAGAATTTGGCATAGCTCACACAATTTTATTTTGATTGCATTCTGAGGACGAAACCTGTAGTTAGCCGACCAAGGACCGAAAAATTTATCTTGTCGTATTGTATTCAGAATTTAGCACAGCTCATATGATTTTAGCTAGCCGACTTAGAGCCGAAGAATTTGTCTCGTCGGTTTGTTTTTGTTAGCTAATACTTGCTAACTGAGAATTAACTTTGCCAATACTGCTCTTTTCTCTCATAGCTAGATACCGTTTCGTTATTGTTCGTGTCACGAAGGAACAAAGAAGTTCTGTGGTAACAGTCAAAGGAACAAAACTGCATTACAACTTATAAATATATTCCTTGGAGCAGCTCAGATATTCGTTACAGCGAGAATACTGGTTTCAAGGATTGTTTTTAATGTTATTTGTAATATTCTACCAGGTTATAGTTAGTTTCTACAATTTTTCAACCTAGTGAAGTAGAATCGTTATAACATGCCGATTTTTTTAACTTTCTTTTATATATATAAAAATTGTTTCATTCAAAAAATATTAATAATTTTCAAATTAAATAAATGATTTATTTAATAAATGTTAATTTTCTCTGTATCCATGAGGAGGTGTCACTCTAAATTTTGTATATATTATTACAAACACTTTTTTAAATTTTAAAGAAAAATTATAAATATAGAAGATATGATTTTTTTAAATATCCTTAATACAAGGACGAATGTTGATATCGTTTCAAAAATGGCATTTCCACAAAACAAAAAAGAGTTGGAAACTAGATTTATCAGACATTAATTTGAGCCAAAGCTTGTTGAAATAGGCCAAATAGTTCCAAGAGAAATATATATGGATTTAAATTTCGTGTATTAAATATATATATATATATATATATATATATATATATGAACTAAACTAAACAACAACGATTTGAAACATTTTTATGAACTTCAAATTTTTTACTGATGTAGTGAGTGGTGAAATCAAAAATTTTTTGTTCGAAAAATTTTGTTTTCTCCTGATGTTATTAAGTTTTATTTGTTCTCTTTTTATGCTCAAATATACTGGTTATTTTTGACTTGTATTTTTTCGCTCAAGTTTTAATGATTTCACGCTATTACAAAATGGTACTCTTTATTTTCACTCGGAAAATCATCTAATAAGAGTTGTAGACCTTCTTATGGATATCTCAAATTTGTGAGAACAGATTTTTCGCAATAAATTTAAATTTTTTAAATTTTAAGTCAATTTAAAATTTTTAAATTGATTTTGAAAGCACTCAAATTAAATAATGAATTATTTACCATTTTTAAAGGTATTTCCGTTTTCTTCTTCGAAATTGTGTCTTTGATATAAATTTTTCTGATTTTTTTTGTAAAAGACTTTACGTATTAGTTTACAAAGTTTGAAATTTTATTTTTTTTTAGAATAAAATGAGATATCCCAAAATAAAATTGCTTAAAAACTCGAAAAGTTATTAAGCATTTTCTATACTTTTAAAAAAATTCTTCGTGTATTTTAAGAAAAATTATTCTATTTTACATTTTTTACTTAGTTTTTACTTTTAAAAATATGAGTGTCAGCATATGATATGTTGATTCAACAAATTGTCTAAATTAACCTTAATATAAAATTGTTAAATTAAATTTAATTAAAATTTTTATAATCTATTTATTTACCTATGACATTTTTTTTTAATTTTTACAACCTTTAACAATATTATATTTATCTGTGAAATTTAATTAACAAAAAATGTCAGCGTAAATTGTTTTGTTTCAAAATTTATTAACAATACGTTTAAAGTCATTATGTACAAACAAGTTCTTTTATTATGTTGCAATGTTCAATGCAGCAATAACGCGCGTCAAATGCAGAGAGCGGATTATGGTGATGACAAAAGAGTATTCATAGTAACAGATATATTTACAGGTATATAGTTTTTAATGGGTAGGGTTATAACGGGGAAAACTGGTATGTTTTGTGAGAAAGAATATAAATTTAGGCATATTTACAAAGTATTTATTTTCATATAATTTTAATTCGCTAGAATTTGAAAAAAAGAACTTAAAATTATTATAATTTATTTTTTCTGTTCATTGTTGTCCCATCGTCTTAAGAAAGTCACAGTAGTTTACTTAGAACTAATTTAAACAATTTTTGTTCTTTCATTTCTCACAGTGTATCTATTATATTATAGAGGTATTGCTAAATTAAGTGCTATACAAAAACTTTTCGAAAAGATATTTACTTCGCATCAAGTTGTATGTTATCTTTCGCCATTTCAGCATGGATTTAAAAGAGTATGTTCCACTACCACTAACCTTTTGGAGTTCACAACTTCAGTTATAATCGCATTTGATTCCGGTTTACAAACAGACGCAATATACACAGATTTCAGTAAAGCTTTCGATAAAATAAATCACGATCTCCTATTGTTCAAATTGGACAAACTCGGATTTTCTCCTCCTTTCCTTAAGTGGATTTCAACATATATTAAAAATAGATGTCAATCTGTATTATTTAGAGAATGTATACCAAAAAACATTCCTGTTTTATCTGGTGTTCCATAAGGTAGTCATCTCGGCCCCTTATTATTCCTAATATTTATAAATGATTTGCCATCTTGCATTAAGAATTCTAGAATATTAATGTATGTTGATGATATAAAGCTGTTCCATAGCTTTAACTATTCCCATAAATGTTCTTTACTCCAATCAGATCTTGACAATCTTTATGATTGGTGTATGATAAATCTAATGGATCTGAATTTAAGAAAGTGTAAACACATGGCTTTCTACAGAAGAAGTCCGGTAGTCTCTAGATACACAATAAATTAATATCAACTTGATCTAGTCGAAGAATTTCTTGATCTGGGTGTGTTGCTTGATTGTAAACTATCCTTTAACTCCCACGTTTCGCAAATTGTTAATAAGGCAAAAGGAGTTCTAGATTTCCTCAAGCGCTGGGGAAGAGAGTTTAATGATCCTTAAGTTTCCAAGCAATTATTCATATCTCTTGTAAGACCAATCCTGGAATATGCTTCCGTGGTCTGGGATCCTCAATACGAATTTCATATAAAGAAAATTGAATCGGTCCAGAAACAATTTCTCTTATTTTGTCTTCGTAATCTTGCATGAAATCCTAATATTAATTTACCATCTTATGAAAATCGATTACAGCTTATTGATCTCCCCACTCTTGAAAGTAGGAGAAAATATATGAATATTTCATTTGTCATTAATTTAATAAACGGTTCAATTAATTCTGAGTTCCTAGATATTATACTCCTTTAAAAATAAAATATTTTCGAACCAATTATGCCAACTTTGATCCCATGATCAATTCAACAATTTCTCATTAAATCCAATCCTTAATGTGGATTGGAGTATTTTTAACTTAGTTAAATAATAAGTTTTTGTTGTTGAATGATTATGAAAATATTTTATTGTAAATAGCTTTAAGAATAATATATATGCGCTATCCTGTAAGAAATTGTAATTTCATTGGCTATTAAATAAATAAATAAGTATCTAACTTTCATTCAAATAATTGATTTCTTTATTTACAAAATCTAACAATAGAATCTCAGAGCGAAAACTAACACATGATAAACGTCTCAAAAAGCCTTAATGCAAATATTGTTCTTGTTCACCATTATTGCTAGTAATAGCTGTTAATGCCCATTTTCCTCTTTGTCGGAATCATTCATGTGGTGTCTGCGTTGAATATTGCTAGAAATTATTGCTGCTTCTGCTGCTAATACCGCTGTGACCACTACGATGCCGTGTTATGTTCAACATATCCAAAAATTATGATAATCTTTTTTAGCGATTGGATATTGAGTGATGTTTGTGTCAGTATGTTAAATATTTTTTTGTATTGAAGTTGAAAAATGTTCTTAAATTCTTTTTGTCTTTAATAAGAGTATATACATTTATTATTTAGTGGTTGTTGTTCATTACGAGTATTTATGTACAAGAAAATAATAAACATTTAATAAAAGACGACGGCGGATCAATAAGTCCGTGAATTTTCGAACTTCCCTAGTAGTTATATAAAATGCAATACTATTCCCATTAAGTACCATCTGTTAACAGACTACTGTTAAATATTGAGCAAGTACCGTCATTTACATGGATCCATCACCGTGCTCCGGAATCCAAGCAGCAGTCTAAACAATGGGTTTCTCCGGGTGAACCTGCTCCGAAGAAGGCCAAGATAAGTTTGTCGGCCAATAAGGTGATGACAACAGTTTTTTGGGATGCAAGCAGGATAATCCACATCGATTACCTGCAAAAGGGAAAAACAATAAACGGCGAATATCATGCCAACTTATTAGATCGATTTAATGAGGATTTAAAAAGAAAACGACCCCATATGGCCAAGAAAAAAGTTCTATTTCATCAAGATAATGCACGGATGCACACGTATGAAGTCTCAATGGCAAAACTCTATGAATTGGGCTACGAATTGGTACCTCATCCGTTATATTCTCCGGATTTAGCCCTTAGTGACTACTTCCTAATTCCAAATCTAAAGAAATGGCTCGGTGAGAAGAGATTCAGCTACAACGATGAAATTATTGTCCAAACAAGTACCTATTTTAGGGACCTCGAAAAATCCTATTTTTTAGTCAAAGTAAATGACGTCATTTGCTCAAAATTTGATAGTTGTCTATTAATAGGTGGTACTTGGTGGGAATAGTATTACATTTCATATAACTACCAGGGAAGTTCGAAAAGTCACGGACTTATTGATACGCCCACGTATTTATAAATTTTAATAAATTGCATAGGTCATTCATTCCATGATAGAATGCTCAAAAATTTTTTAGGTCTTTGGATTTTGTCTCCATCCATAATGTAAGAAGTCATCTTAATATCTTAATTTTTAGTTTTATTTATTTATTTATTAATTTATTTTTTAATTTTGAAAACCTGGCGAATTTATTCACGATTTTGATTTTTTGGAAAGTAAAAAAAAAAATTTAAAAAGTGTGTAATTTGAAACACCAATACCTCAATAAGCTGTAAACATATTTTAATGATTTAAATCATCGAACAGCAGAAAAAAGGACATTCAAATTTGAATGTGTTTGTGTAATATTAATTGTTTGTGCTCTTTGCTGCGAATGTGTTTGTTATAGCTAAAATACAAAAAATTTAATAATTTTCTTCTTGCACGCTTAATTTGGTTTTTGCTTACACAGAGAAAAAAATTCATATATTTGAAAATTGTTTTCATAAATATGATGAATCGAACATGACTTTTTTTCCCAAACTTTTTTCATAAAAAATAATATTTTGTTCATACATAGTATTAAATTGTACTCAATGATAATTTTTCGAATTTTGCAAGCAAAAATGCTGTTAAAATTTTAATTTCTAAATAAAAATACTTATGCATGAAAATATTAATAATAAATCCCTTTTAATGGCAATTTTCTGATAAAAAGCTGTTAAAAATTAAGGATTAGAAATTTGCTTAAATTTACTGCCATTTATACATCACCATAATCAAAAACGCATCTGATGTCTTCTTCTGCCTCCAAAATGTGCCTAAAAATCATTTAAAACTCAAAATTCTGTAAAGAAAATTTCAAACATATGTATATTTACAAATTGAAAATATAAATGAACATTTAAATAATTTCTTTAAGTCTTTTTTGATTCATTTAAAAAAACTATAATTTGAGCCCGATTCAGTATGACAAACAAATTATTTGAAAATAAAATTTGTATGAAAATTACTCATTTCTTTAAATGTTTTTTGAGTAGTTTTCATACAAATTTTATTTTCAAATAATTTGTTTGTCATACTGAATCAGGCCATAATTATAGTTTTACTATATCTTTATTTATTATTACCTAAGTTTTTTCTAAACCATCTGTTTTTTTAATTATAACTGTATATGTGTTTATATCTATATTTTTAAAACTATGAAAATTCTTAAAGTGGTTTTTCATTCAAATATCTCTAAAAATTTTTAATTGCCAAAAAATTCATCAATTTAGATATAATTGCATTAAGCATTACTTGCATTACTTCAATCAAAGAAAAGAAAATATAAGAAAAAATAAATGACTTTTTGACACATATCACAAACATAACATACATTAAATTTGCATACAAATTTTTCAACTTCCAGGAAAAATATAATAGGAAATAGTATACAAAACTTTTGAAAATAAAGATATTTTAAAACATAAAATATTTTTATTTATTATTTTTTTTCTTTTATTTGGCGGTGACTTTCAATTTCTACAAAAATTTGTAAACACAAAATCTATTAAACCATTTATCGACTGCAGTTTTCTGTTTTGCGAAATTGTGAAAACTTTTTGTTTTGTTTCTTCACTTTCTTTAAAAATAATAATAATAATAATAATAATAATAATAATGATAATAATAACAAGAGTATGTAATTCTAAACGATAACATTTCTGGAAAGCCTACGCGAATTTTAATGATTTTAACGGCTTTTCAAATTTGCTTATGATAGCTTGAAGACATAAATTTCAAAAATTTTTCAAAAATGTATTTTAATGCAAGTGCATTTCTTAACTGCATTTTTTAATTTTAAAATAAAATAAATTTAAAATAATTAATTTTTTAGCATATTTGGAAAGTATAAAATCTTTATATTAAAATAAAAATCTCATATCTTTCAAACGCAAAAATACATATCCCGAAATTTTACATATAAAAATAATTGAAGAATTCACAACCTCTGACATGACGTTGTATCATTGTATTTCGTAAACATTATTAAATTGATATGCTTTTTGTTTTAAAAATTTTGTTTGAAAAATACTTACGACATACAATGATACAACGATACAATAGAAGTTGTGAATTGGACAAATACGTTTTCTTATTTTTTGAAAAAAATTATTTTAATTTAATATAAAAGTTAACTAAATATAAAAATGTAAATATTCATATCTCTTAAAGTTTTTAACCGATTGGTGTAATTTAAAAAGCATATAAAAGGTTTTTTTCTTTTTTTTTTTATTAATTCGATCATCATCTAATAATATCTTTTTTGTTCAAAAATATTTGCAAAGAACAAATGCAATTTATAAATGCATTTTTGATAATTGTGAATTTCTTAAATTTTAATTTACTTTTAGGTGTATTTTAAATTGTTTTGTTTACCACAAATTGCAAAATTAACAAATCTAGTACATAAAGATTTTTTATTTTTATTAAATTAAAAAAAAAAAAAAAAAAAAATGTTTATACCATCACTTTGTATATAAAATATGTAAACCTACTCACATTTTAAAAGTAATATAAGAAAAATATAAGTTCTATATGTAAATATGTTAATATATTGTATAGGTATTTCAATGAAATTTTGGCACGGTATAGATAAACTTGTTTTAAGGTCAGGGTATTAAAAATTTTCTACTTGTTCGTACTAAAAATACCCAAAATCCCAAAATTTCCGGGGGAAATTTGTTTCAAAAATTAACTTTATTTATTAAAATGACCATCCGGCCATTGTAAAAGGCGTGGCTCAGAAAATATTTGTTGTGTGTTTAACCAATATGTGAGCGTATATAGCCAATATAATTTTTTGTTAATTTTGACTTTGACATTTGAGAATTTTACAAAAATATAGAAAACCTTCTCAAAATTGACAAAATTTGAATAGGGCTTAGGAGAAAAACGTTGCCCCAAGCGTCTCCGATTTTACATTATAAGCATTTATGTTATATATATATATATATATATATATATATATATATATATATATATATATATATATATATATAAGAAGGAAAAGAGTATTAAGAGTATTATTAAAAGCTTAAATTTCCTGGTATAATAACTTTTTATCAGAAATAAATAAAGCGTGATCCATTTCGAGGTTCCCTACTTTTTTAAAGAAAAAGCACAGGAAATTCAAATTTAATGCGGAATGTTTATTATCATTTGAAAGAACATTCGTTGGCATTTATTTTTCTAAGATTATGTCTATCAAATGTTGGCCAATATTCGATGACTCATTCGAGCATTTCGACTGGTAACTGGCGAATGACACGCGTGATGTTTTCCTCCAAGGCCTGAATCGAAGCGGGTTTGTCCGCATAAACTTTAGACTTTACATATCCCCACAGGAAAAAGTCTAACGGTGTGATATCACACGATCTTGGTGTCTAATCGACCGGCCCAAAACGTGAAATTATGTGCTCACCGAAGTGTTCTCTCAATAAATCCATTGATTGATGCGATGTGTGGGAAGTGGCGTCGTCTTGCTGAAACCAAATTTCGCCGAGATCACAAGCTTCAATTTCAGGCATCAAATAGTCGGTTATAGTGGCACGATAACGGTCACTATTGACGGTTACGTTCGCACCGGCATCATTTTTAAAGAAACATGGACCGATACCAAACCGTTGTTTTTTCTGGATGAAGTAGCAGTTCTTGAATCTCTTCAGGTTGCTCTTCGTCCCAAATGCGGCAATTTTGTTTGTTTACATACCCATTGAGCCAGAAATGGGCCTCATCACTGAACAAAATTTGCCTCGAAAACGTCGGATCTTCTTGGAACTTTTCAAGAGCTCATAGAACGAAGCGATGTCGCTTCGGAAGGTCGAGCGGCTTCAGTTGTTGCACAACCTGTATTTTGTACGCTTTTAATTTAAGATCTCGACGTAAAATGCGCCAAGTCGTTCCATACGTCAGTCCGAGTTGCTGCGAAAGACGCCGAATCGACTCTCCGCGGTCTTCGTGTACACTCTTAGCTACGGCCGCTATATTTTCTTCACAGCGTGCTGGACGTCTGATGGTGTTGCGAATAGTACGCTCAGTAGGCCGATTATGTTGACCATAAGTTGAGCGAAGTGCACGAAACACACTCCTCACACATCGTGAATTTTCGTAATAAAGTTGAACGATTTGTGAACGTTGTTCAAGCGTAAGTCTTTCCATTATGAAATGCCAAACAATACTAAATAAAAAGAACATGACAGCATGACACGACTCACACGTGATCTGTCAAAAAACTCTAATGAAAAAAGTATCTCTACTTGAATCGCCCTGTATATAAATGTAAAATTCCTGCAGCAATATTATTTAGAATTTTGTGAGAAATCTAATGGATATTTTTAACAAATTGTAGGGCCTAAATTAAGGTCTCTAAATATGAAAAAAACTTAAAGAAAAATTTATATTCAGTCATATATTATTTCATTCCAAACGATATTAAATGTATCAGTAATATTGAACATTTTTAAATTAATTAATAATAATTATACGCACTGTATTCTAACAATTAAATTGTATGTAAATAATTTCAAAATTTTTTATATAACAAATTATTCATTAAACGTTTTCCTTAGGATTTTTAGCGAAAATTTATGAATTCTTTGACTTCAGATTTTATTTTTATTAAATTCCTCTCTATATGTTAACGTGCCTTCAGGTGAAGAAATAAAGTAAAATTAACCTTTATTCATTAAGTAATCTTACAATATTGAATTCCATAATATTATCACAAAATTAATTTTTAAATAATCTCTTGTGTATCATACATAAGAACAAAAGAGGATAATAATTAATAAAAATCAGACAACGAGGTAAGTAGACTTTATTTGAAGCTTTAAAAATATCTTTCAAAACATATTTTCGGTAGAATTTTATCAGCTAATAGGAATAGTTCTATAATACTTTAATATTTGTATTTTAAAATTAAAAACCAGCAGTTACAATATTTTTGATTATTATGAAACCTGTCGTATGCATAAGTAAAATGAGAGTATATATTATTTACCTGAATTTTATTTTCTCTGTAAAAAAGGATTTTAATAAATTTTGAATGTCACGTTAAAACTAAAGCAATTATTTTGCTAAAAGCTTTATACCACTGAAACCTATTAGATGAGTTTTTATTTCGTTGACTTTTAGACAGCTGCATATAAAAACCGACAAAATTGTTCATGAACTTAAACATATAAGTTCAACAACAGCAGGTGAAAGTAAATAAAGTATATATCAACAATTCCATGAAAGAATGTCCAAAAAATTTTCACTTTATAAAAAACCACAAAAGTACACAACTTGAAATAACAATATATATAGGAAAACTTGGTGAAATTCGATGATTCGAATATCGCACAGTGGTCCCAAAATGCTTCTTTTTTAAATAAGTCTGTAACTTGCGAACAGTGGGAGATATCTTAATAAAACTTCATAGGGTCTGAGCTGAGGTGTTTTAATTTGGGGCCCTTAATTTAGGCTCTAAAATTTGTTAAAAACATCCTTTAGATTCCTCATACAATTTTAAGTAATATATTTAAATTTTAAATAATATATCTATGTGATAAAAAGCTATATTATTCTGAAATTGAAATTGAAACTTTAAAAAAAATTCCACATTTTTTGGATTATTTCCCAAAAACTTACTTCCGTAATATTTTTTTTGTTTGCTCAGGGCTACAGAATTTTTGTAATGATTTCGAAAGAAATCTTAACGCAAATGCGTACAATGTAAAATCGGAAATACTTAGGCAATGGTTTCCCTCAAGTGCTATCAAATTTTGTTAATTTTAAAAAAGTTTTGTGTATTTTTTGTTGAATTCTCAAATGTCAAAACCGAGATCAAAAAATAGTTATATTGGCTATATACCGTCCTTTGTTGGTTAAACACGCAAGATATAATTTCTAAGCTACTGCTTTTACAACGGCGGGGTGATAATGAAAAAGGTAAATTTTTGAAACAAGTTTTCCCCGACCTGGGATTTCATTGAAATAGCTCTACTCGTTTAAATTTTATTTAGGTCCAAATATAAACATTATTTCAAAAAACAAATTCCAATTAAAATTAAAATCCCAATTTAAAGTTTTTCGGGTCATGGTCTGGAGAAAATTCTCATATCTAATATGTACAATTTCTTTTCTTAAAAATATTAAAAATTTTTATTGTTCTGGTTTTACTCTTAAAATATGAGTAGGTTTACATATTTTATATAAAAAATTAATTGGTAAGTTTATAACTTTTTAAAAATTTGTTAAAGATAAGAAATGTTTATATACTAGACTTGTTAATTTTGCAATTTGTGGTAAACAAAACCATTTAAGATAAACCTAAAGAGAAATTAAGATTTAATGAATTCACGATTATCAAAAATGCATTTATAATTTGCATTTGTTGTTTGCAAATATTTTTGAACGAAAATGATATTAAGCAGAAAATGATATTAACATTTTATATGCTTTTTCAATTACAACAATCCGTTAACAACTTTAAGAGATAAGAATATTTACATTTAAATACTTTTTTATATTTCGTTAACTTTTATACAAATTAAAATAATTTTCTTAAAAAATAAGAAAACGTATTTGTCCAATTCACAACTTTTATCGTATCGTTGTATCATTGTATGTCAAACAAAATTTTTAAAACTAAAAACATTTTAATTTAAAAATGTCTACAGTATACAATGATACAACTATACGTCAGATGTTGTGAATTGTTCAACTATTTTTATATGAAAATTTTGCAATATATATTTTTAAAAATTATATTGTGCATATTAGTTGTATTCGTTTGAAAGATATGATATTTTTGTTTTAATGTAAATATTCTACACTTTCCAAATATGCTAAAAGTCAATGATTTTAAATTTATTTTATTTCAATATTTAACAAAAAATGCAATTGAATTAAAATATATTTTTGAAAAAAATTTTCCTATTTTTGAAATGTACGTGTTCAAGCTGCTGATATAAGCATATTTCAAATGCCTTTCAAATCATTAAAATTCGCATAGCCTTTCCAGAATTATTGCCATTTAAAATTATATACTCTTGTTATTATTATTATTATTATTTATTTTTTTTTTTTGAGAAAGTGAAGAAGAGAAATAAAATTACCAGTTTGCTCAATTTGGCAAAACTGATGTCGTTAAATAGTTAAATAAATTCTCTGTGCAAATTTTTGTGGAAATTGAAAAAGTTTGAGTAAAAAAAGAATATTTTTTGTTTTCAAATATATCAAATATTTTTATTTTTAAGAGTTTTGTATGCAATTTCCTATTATATTTTTCCTGGAAATTGCAAAATTTGTATACATATTTAATGTGTGTTATGTTTGTGAAATGTGTCAAAAAGTCATTTAATTTTTCTTTTTGATTGAAATAATGCAAGTATTGCTTAAGCCAATTAGATCTAAATTGATGATTTTTATGGCATTTAAATTTTTTTGAATTATTTGATTGAAAAACTACATTAAAAATTCTAAGAGTAATAAAAATATATGTGTAAAAACACATACATAGTTACAGTTAAAAAAATACTTAGATAGAAAACTAAAAATTAGATAGTTAGTAAAATTTAAGAATATTTGAAACATATGTATTTCTATTGCATCTTATTTATTACCTAAAATTGACACCATTATATTAAATTCCAAAAGTTGATTATAAACATATCACCAACTTTATCTTAAAATACACCTACATTCCTGTTAACTCTAGCTACCTTTTGTGAGAGAACACTGACATGTCCTTTGTATAGCAGTTTAAACTTATTTCGCCACTATAATACAACTAATTATATATGCATGTACAGCTATTTGCTGCTACTTAAAATATTTTCCTATGATAGTCTTCAGAACTGGAAGGATAGCAAATAAAATCACTTGCCTCTCAATTTTATTTTCTGTATAGATTTTGACTTTGTTTACTGATTTTCCACACGTAAGTTTTTACTGCGTGTTCGTGTATTTTACGCTACTTCAAAATGTATTTAATTTGTTAAATGCAAGGGAGTTACGTATGTGTTTTGATATGCAAAGAGGGAAATACATACAAACTCATTTCTCTACATAAAAATGATAATAAACTAACTCTGAAATTACAAAATGCGTAAGGTATTTATTCCGGTATAAAATAATTATGTATAATAAACACGTACATTTGTGATTTTTTTTAAATTTATTTTTGTGGGTGATACGTTTTGATTTTACAAGCTCCTAGTATTTATTTTGTATATATATATATATTTATGGTCGATTTCTTAATAACGAATTTCTTAAAATTACGTCATTTAATGAAAATATTTAAATTAAATTTTCCAACATATTTTGTTTATCTAAAGATAATTAAAAGTTGTAATATAAAAGCATATTGAAACTAAAAATAAAAGGAGTCGAGGGATGCTTCAATACCGCTTCAGTGCTAAAAATATTGAACCTTTTTTTCAATTAAAATTTTTGTATATATATTACATCAGAATATTTTCTTCGTCGTTTTTGGTGTTGGTTTTGAATAGGTAATATTCTCATTATCCACATGGTGATTTTTATATTTATTTTATAATCTTAGTCTGGTCATAGTTTAGGCATAGTCTAGTCATAGTCTAGTGATAGTCTAATCATAGCCTAGTCATAGTCTAGTCATAATCTATGACTAGTCTAATCATAGTCTAGTCGCAGTCTAGTCATAGTGTAGCCATAGTCTAGTCATAGCCTGATCATACTATAGTCATAGTCTAGTCATAGTCTAGACATAGTCTAGTCATAGTTTAATCATAGTCTAGTCGTAGTCTAGCGTAGTCTAGTCATAGTCTAGTTATGGTTTCGTTATAGTCTAGTCATAGTCTAGTCATAGTATAATCATACTCTAGTCATAATTATAATGTTCCTCCCTGAAAAGTTAATAAAATACTAGC
Organism: Protocalliphora azurea; assembly: GCA_932274085.1. Taxonomy (NCBI): domain Eukaryota; kingdom Metazoa; phylum Arthropoda; class Insecta; order Diptera; family Calliphoridae; genus Protocalliphora; species Protocalliphora azurea. The sequence goes on from OW026523.1 coordinate 15,068,858, forward strand.
AGATGTTGAAAGGGGTAAGTCAAGAAGCAAGCACGCTTTTACACCGGCCTTATAACTCGTCGAGATTTGGGGGGGTTCAAAGCTTCACTATCCCCATTGCTACAAAGTTACATCATAAATTTTAATGAAATTTTGCGTGCAGAAAACCTAATATGAGCAAACAATAACAATACTGATTAAACCAATTCTTTATGTTACTAGATCTTCTGTAACAGACAAACCCACCCTACCATGATCACAAAAAAAAAAAAATTCCACAAACCGAACTTCCTAAATTAACCAAACAAACAGATTATAAAGTATTTAAGTGAACATGTTTAATTTATTCTAACCAAAACTTAATTATTAATTTAATACATATAAAAAAATAATATTATAAACCGAAAACACAGTATAAATATAAACTTAATGTTAATATCTCTCCAGTTAATCTTATTATCTTTACCAAAAAAAGAGAATTTAAGTTAAAAAAAAAATGTATGAAAATAATATAAAAGTGGATATTCAAAATATTAAAAAAAATAATTTAGAGTACCAGCAAATATATAAATTTATTAAAAAAACTATGAATAAAATACTAAGATCAAAATATGATCGAAAAGGAAAATATTTAGCTGGTCACCTTTAAAAATAAAATGAAAATACCCAAATATAAAATAAGAATAATTTATGAAAACAAAATAAATAAAATTTAAGTTACAGAAACGTATAAATAAAAAAAATGTAAGTGAAATAAAAGAAACAAAAACTCACATTATCCAGCACTGCTCACATATCCAAAGATCTTTGTTGATGTTGCTGATGCTGATCATTCTCTTTTTTTTTTAGTGATGTTGCGATCCACATGTTTATAAACACTTAAAAGTTGTAATAATAATCTCTTTTTTTTCTTAAACACTTTTTTATATATGAATGTATATAAGTAAAATTAACAAAAGTAAAAAAACAAAAACAGCGTTAGCAAAAAGAAATTTTTACAGAGATAAAAAACATGCAATAAATATTAAAGTAAATAAATATAAACTCTTTACTTTTGCTAATTTTTGAGCATAAGAGGAATTAATGAAAATAATGGATAATGATAATTAGCAACTGTAAATTTTATAATATCATAGTTTTTTTTACCAAATCACATTTTTTTTTATATAATAAAAACCACAAAACACAGAATATAAATTTTTTAACACTTAATTAAATAAATATAGTATTCGTTAAATTCGAATTATATTAAATATTTTATTTCCTTATTCCTAGTCAGTTATTTTCTTTTCTTTTCGTTCCACTTTTAAATATAATTTGAGATTAGTGTGCAATTGAATTATACATGTGTAGTCGCTTAAATTTTTTTATGTTTGACCAATTATTTGTATATTTTTTTATAGTTTCGTGCGGTTTTCTTTTGATGAAATCTTTATGGATATATATTTTTTTTATTTTAATTTTTAAGTAATTTAATTCCCGCACCCCATTTGAATATTAGTTTCCCGGTCACCAAGTTAATTTAAACTGAAGTCTCAGAAAATACATACAAAAAGTAGAGATTACCAAATTGTTAGAGTTGAATAAGACAAGGAGAGCTTAGATCCCAAAGAGTATTTGACCAATTAATAACCTATTATAATATGCATAAGGTGCCAAATCTATATTAATAAAAAATTAGACAAAAACAGATTTTAGGGATTTATATAAAAGAGTAATAAAATAATTAAATTACCCTTTTGAGATGGCACCAGGGGGTAAAAAGATATAAATCTTGGACACAACAAAATGCTCTGATTTAAATATATCCAATAGGGTTATAATATTTATGAAATTTACAACTATTCCTTAATTTACTTTTGCATCCACAAACTAGAAACTATTTACATAAAAAAAAAATCATAATATATCACCTTGTAGAGATTCCCTTCTACTTACTAAATTAAATTTTAATAAGACAGGTTTATCCAAAAACACCAAGTTTAATTGGCCACAATAAACTTTTCTTTTTTTTTATTAAATATTTTAGTATTTTTTTTGTTTCTACGGAAAAACTGACGAACTGTATAATAGCTGAAATGAAAATATAATGGCCGACAAATGACTTTTTCCTTGCCATTAAACCACCAAACCGCTTCCCCAGCTTGGCGCAAAATAATTTCAGCATTTTCGCCTAAGAAGTGGACAAATGTAATAGAAGAATCAACCTCAAGGTAAACGTCAATCCAAAGGTACTTACTTTGGGGTGGTTAAAATATCCCAAAAATAGATGTCGCTAACTAGATCTACTAAAAGGTTGTTAACATTCAAAATAATGGGATGTGTTAAATTGAAATAAATGCATTTAGGTTTAAAAGCAAAACCACACACAAAGGCACATTTCAATACAATAATTGGCAATAAGGGTGCAAGCACATTACATAGTCTAGTCATAATCTAGTCATAGTTGAGTAGTAGTCTAGTCATAGTCTAGTCATTTTCTAGTCATATTCTAGTCATAGTCTAATCATAGTCTAATCATAGTCTAGTTATAGTATAGTTATATTCTAGACAAGGTCTAGACATAGTCTAATTGTAGTATAGTTATAGTCTAGTCAAAGTCTAGACATAGTCCAGTGATAGTCTAATCATATCCTAGTCATAGTCTAGTCATAATCTAGTCATAGTCTAATCATAGTCTAGTCGTAGTCTAGTCATATTCTAGTCATAGTCTAATCATAGTCCAGTCGTAGTATAGTCGTAGTTTAGTTTTCTTCATAGTCTTGTCATAGTTTAGTCATAGTCTAGTCATAGTTTAGTTGTAGTCTATTCATAGTCTAGTAATAGTCTAGTCATAGCCAAGTCATAGCCTAGTCGTAATCTAGTCATATTCTAGTCATATTCTAGCGATAATCTATTCCAATTTTAATTCAACAAACGTGGTCTTAATTAGTTTTAAATTAGTTTTTTTTATTTTTTAATTATATTGAGAATTATAAAATGTAAATACGACAGTCGATTGATTGTATGTTAAAATATGATTAAAAAATATTTTAGATTTTGTTTAATATATATGACTTTAATCAATTAAATTATGAAAAATTTTAATATAATTTAATTGACTTGTTTAAATAATTAAAATTGAAAATTTTTCTATTCAAATTTTTATATTCAAAAAGAGAGAGATGGAAATAATGTCACACTTGAGCCATTTATATGAAATTATTTGAATTTATTTTATTTGTGTAACAGTTTCTTCTAAGTCATTTATAAATTCGATGATGATAGGCTATGAGTACATGATATTAAGAGGAATTTATATTTCGTATGAAAACTCATTCCAATCGTCAGAAAAATTTTAATTTCTCTTAGCGAAAACAAAATTAAGAAGGAAATGTTCGTGTAATAAAATATCAAAGAATTAGCAAAGAATCTAAATGAAAAGTCTTGAATAAAATAAAAATAAAAGCTTGAACGTTCATCGGATTTACAGATTAGATAACTTTTAAGGAAGCCATAGATCTTTCTCAATGTGATAACTTTTTGAAAGTTTATCATAGCTAGAAATAAAATGTCTGTCTATGATATACTTTTTGAATTCACACTAAGAATTTTTTTCCATAAATTTGTTACCAATGATACATCGCTTTCGAATTCAAAGACTAGATCAAGGCAAATTAAACTTAGCTATGTTGAAATTTTTGAAAATGGTTAAAATTAAAAGTCGTTATGAAACTATAACGTGATTAAAATTATTTATTTACCTTTATACACTATTTCTAGTGAATGATGTAAAATTATTTCAGATCAATTTTTTTCTACCCTTTTGTTGTCTCGTGTAATTGTTGTGTTGAATAAAATACGTATGTATAAACTATAGGAGCGTATGTGTATTATTTATTGAGATTTATTACAACCGGTTTAAAATCCGTTTTTTTTTTTTTGGTTTAGGTAATAACACATAATGCAATACGTTTTCAGTTGTATTTGCAATAAGACGAATCGATGAAGTTTCCTAGTTTATTTATTATTATATTATTATTTTTTTTTTCTTTTCAATATTTTTTTCTGCCTATAATTTTTGGGATTTTTATATAAAAAAAATACTTTTCATGCTATATGTTTATACACAGAAAAAAATTACCATATATTTTTCAATTGAAGTAAAAATAAAACAAAAGAGTAAGCTTCTTTTTTTTTCTCATTTAAATTTTTAATTCATTCAATTATCTACTTGATTGATTTTTCGGTTTAGCCACTGTCGATTTTTTTAAGATATTAGTTTTTTTTTAATGTTGAATATATCGGTATTTTTAAATACAAAAAATCGACTGTAAAAATAACCTTTTCTTTAAAAAAACATGTACTAAATACCAATATTTGAATGAAAATTTAGGAATATTTTTTTTAACTGATTAATATTGATAAAGAATATTTTCTTGTTATGTCCACACTCATGGACAATAAAATAGGTGCGAATTTCTTCAAAAAGAAAAAGAAATAAAATTTTATGTTTTAAAATTTTGTATACTTTTTATCATTAAATACAATCATCTAAGGAATAAAGCAAATACTTTTGAAATTTACCTGCATCGAGGTTTGGAAGTTGGAAAAGGTTTTTTTTAGAAGAAAACCTATATTTTTCTGTGGACAATAAAATGTTCGTATATTCGCAGTGACTTTTGAATAACAAAATTATTTTCTATTTTTGAAACTAAATATTTATAAACGCAATAACAGCATGAAAGGACACAATTATTTTTTGGAATTTTCTTGATCATCTCTAGCATAGCGGAGACACACACCTTAAAATTTCTTGATAGGATATATATGGTTATTATTAAAAATTATGATTTTTTTGTTACTAAATGAGATAAAATGCTTCCTTAATTATTGATTTAGATCTAGTTAAGAATTGTACGTAAAATATATATTACAGGGTGTACTTGATTATTTTAAAACTTTGATGAACAATTCAAGTTTAATGGGAATGTTTCCATCCAGGTAAGTAGTTGCCTCTAATGTCATCACCATGCTGAAATAATGGGTTATTCAACTAATGCGTAAGTAATGAAGAGGCATTATATTTGCTTCTTAATTCATTACATTGCAACAAAAGTTTTTTTCTTGGAGCATTTAATAAAAGTAAAACTAAAATTGTTTTTTTTCTTAATTACATTATAATGCATATCGTCGCTGCTCCGACAAAACCAGTTATGTGTTTTCTCTTATGTTTTCAAGAGAGCGAAAAAACTGTTTTATTTTGTAATTTGCAGATTTCTTTTAAATTTGTACAATAACTGGGAACCTTAGTACAATTACTACAGATATTACATAAACAAAGACCGTGATTATTATATAAAAGAGGGCAATAATAAAATCTTTCAAACAACTACACGTAACTCATTTTACTGGAACATTTTTAATGACAGTTCTTTCCTATTTAGAATATTTTTTACACATTACTGTTTTGGTTTGTAAAACTTTACATTAAAAATTTTATAAAATTTCCAAGAAATAAGTTATTCAATAAGAATATGGATTCTTAAGAACTAATTATTTTTTTCTTCCAACTATTACGTTTTCTCAAATGATTATTAGCAAAAATAAGTTAGAAATATAATAAGAATAATATAAACAGCTGGAATGTAAATTGTTGCACAAATGTTAATTGGTGTATGGTTTTTTTTAATACGATTTATTCAGATGAGGCAATTTTTTTATTTAAGTTACTATTGTATAAATTATAAAAGTTATAATCTAAAAATTAAATAATTTTTTAAGTTGATAATTAATCAATTAGTTAGTGATTTAAATTTTCATATATTACAATGAAATCTTTATGCATTTATTTTTTTTAACAATATACATTGGTAAATTTTGACTCCTCTGTTTTGAGCTTTGTTTCCTATAAAGAAACAATTTTTGCTTTAGGAAGTTTTTTTTTATTTTATTTTTTTATTAATTTTATTTTTTTCTAGTAATAGTTTCCAGTCGTCTGGGTAGCGAATCCTATATAAAATTACTCTAAATAGTACTATACAAAGTGCGTTCTCCAGTTCTTTTACCAAGTCTTATGGAATTTAAATTTACGTGGCATTATCAGCATTGTTAATTTAGCGCTTTTCTGATTAGATTTTGCGTTTTTTAGCAAATCAAAATTCGCATTTTTTCGGTTAGCTCTTTTTTCCAAAAAAGGCGCTAAATTGGCACATTTTAATTTTAGGAACATATTGATTTGAAACTTCAGCTTCGAAAGAATTAAATAAATTTAACATAATTCCCCTAAATATTTATTCCGAATTAAATGATACTAATATTTTCTTCCATAGCAGCATTCCAAAAAATAATTCTATAGCTTCATTCAAAAGTCTTTTGTTTGAATAGATTTAATTCATAAAGAATTATATTAAATTTTTGGTAATTCAAATCATCAATTTCTATGTTACTATAAATTGATTGATTAAATAACAATTGAGAAATATCTCTCCGATAGTGAGAATTTTTATGGATTTAAATTGTTTGAAAAAATAAATAAATAATTTAGTCTATATATAAAATTCGAAAACTTTCCAGTAAAAAATTTTTAGTTCTCAGTAATGCCAACTATTTATTAAAGTAGTTTCTTTGTAATGAGGCGTCATTATTATTTCTCTACTTTATATTACATAAATAAGTACTCAATAGTATAATAGCACAGTAATATTGGAATCACATGGATCAGTTGGCTAGAGCGCTGGATTAACAACCGAAAAGTTCTTGGTTCAATCCCATTCTGATGCTGTTATTTTTTTTAACAAAATGTCTAATAAGATATTTTATGCTAAAAAAAGTTTTTGTTACTTAGAAAATAAAGTGCAAGATATTGTACTGAATAAGGCGTTAGTCGTTAAAAACGAATGGCTAATTTGGACCCAAGCACAAATCTCATTGACGGCAATTTTTTTGTTTTTTCTTTTCGTTTAGGTACATATTTTTGAGTATTCCTGGAGTCTAAAAATAACTGCATAAATTTGTGGATAACTCAGGCAAAAAGTAAGCAATTTATTTTTGTTTGTAATTATACCTGCTAGCTTACCAGTAAAGCAAATTTTTGCTGGATTATTTTTTTCAAACATAAATTTTTTATTTTTATTTTAAATATAATTAATTCTTTGTGCTGAAGTTAAAATATCTTAAAAGGTAGCCAATATGAACCTTGCGTTTAAATTGTTAATCGTAATGGAAAGCTGATTTTAATATAACGAATGATTTAAGTTTAGTTTAGCGCTTCTTAGCGCATTTTGGATTTTTTTCCACGTGATTTAGATAGAAATAGGTGAAAAGACTCAGTATCACCATACTTATTGTGGTTGATATTTTTTGTTGTAATTATATTAAATTTTGGTCCATAACTTCTAAACTAAATGTATGTCCACCTTGAAGGGGACCAGAGCTAAGTATGTCAATATTATATAATTTTTTAAGAATTTAAAAATAGCATTTTTGAGTAGTAATGATTTTATTTTCGACATTTGAACTTTTAATAAAAATAAACTTCAGAAATATCTTAGTGAAGATATCTTTGTATATAATATGAAAGCAGAGATCTACACTATATATTTCATAAGATATTAGCAATTACATAAGTAAAACTGTTTTAGCATTTTTTTCCAATAACATTGATTAAAAGTTTATATTTTAAAAGTACTTTCAATAGCCAATATCTGTAGTGAATTTAATTGAAATCGGAGATGCTAAATCCGGAAATGACTACTTTCTATCCGTAAATACTATTGACTAGTTCGTGATTGCAAAAAACCTCCAAAAACAGTTATGTGAAGTTTTATACATAAGTCATTATGTAGGAACATTTCACATATGACTAACACATAGCTGATTTTGCTAACTTCTAAATCAATATATTAAAATGGTTAATTGGACAGATGTAAGACCAACAAAAGCTCAAAAGGATGCAATAATAAAAAATAAATAAATAAATAAATCGAAAATTGTTACATAACCGATCACGTCACGTATAAATGTATTATCAGTTCATAATTGGATATACGTCTCTTATAAGATGCCTTACTAGAATATTGATGCATATTCACTATGGTGTAAAGTATTATATGATCGCGCTTGACCGACCATATCTTTCTTACTTGTTTTTCATTTGAAATATGGTAATGTATTAACAATAATGTATTAACAATTTTCTACTAACAATTTTCTACTAAATATATATATATATATATATATATATATATATATATATATATATATATATATATATTTGTGTTTAAAACAAACTACACGCAGAGAAAAAATATTGTTATAATGACCATAATCTAAGAGCAACATATTATGATTAGCAACATATTATGATATGATCACAGTGAAAAATATAAATGATTATAAGTAATAATTTTTATGATTCCATTTTGTCATATTATGTCCGATTTTATGGTTTGTTTTGCCATGTTATGATTCTGGTTTTACATATAAAATAGAACAATCTTACTACGTCATTATTCCATTCCATCAGATTATGATTTGATATTATTATATTATTATTATTATTATTATTATTATTATTGTTATTATTATAATTATTCTATCTTATTATATTATTATACCTCATTGTCGTATTATGATTCCATTTTACCATATTATCTCATGTTACCATATAGTGATCCAATCTTATCATATTATTATTATTATTATTATTATTATTATTATTATTTTTATTATTATTATTATTATTATTATTATTATTATTATTATTCTTTCATTTTGTCATATTATTATTCCATCATATATTAAGAATATCATATATTAAAATAAAGCGTGTTAACAAAAAAAGATTATTTTTATAAATTTTTTATTGAAAATAATAAAAAAAGTGTTCAAATGCATGATTCCTTATATTGCTTAAATCACACCGATTATAACCAAACCTTATCTATTTATATTTATTCATATTAATAATATTCAAGTAATAATATTTTTCATATTCATAAAATTTTGTTTCTGGTAAAAATACTTAAAAACATATAATTTTTGCAGTTAACCATTTTAAAATTCTTATTGAGTGTGAACATTAAATGACAAAATTTAAACAAACTCATTTTTATCAAGAACGCATAGTTATTAAAGTTCAGGAAAATTAACAATGAGAACATAATATTATTGTAGGGATAATGCTGTAACCATGTTATTTATCTGCGTGTAATTAGAACCAGTATTTTACTATAGTTTTAATATTTTTTTGTTTATATACTTGATTCTATGAAAGCATACACACATACGTATTTTGTATTAAATATTTAGCAAAATATAATTGATGACACAAATTTAAATAAAAATTCTCTGCTAGAGTAAACACTTTTTTTTTTAATTTACATTTTGTAAACTAAAACTAATTCTTCAATTTTCAATATTTTACACTTCCTGTATGTATTATTTTGCTTTTTATATTCGTTTGTTTATAATTTATTTTTATTTTATACGTATATATCTTTACGGTTAATTAAAAAAAAAATCAATTATATGGTTATGACAATATGGTCGGAAGTTAAATTGCAACTAAAATTACCTGTCTATATAAATATGTCTTTATACGTATATTCTTGATTGTGAAAAGAGAATTTGGATAAAAGAGAGAGAGAGTGTCTGAGAAATATTTGGATAGAGAACAGTCGTATTATCCTTGCCAGTATACCAGTTAACAATTAAAGAATAAATATAGAAAGAGGGAAAGAGAGACTAAGGTCTAATTTAAATGAAAATGTAAATACTCTTAATCTCCTTGAGCAACAGTGTAAAGTAGAGTTAATAAAAATCATGGTCAAGGGTAATTCTTTTACTTCAACAGTTTTCTAGATTTTTTTTTTACATTTTTACAAGTATAACAGCTTAAATTTATGGTAAGTTCTTATTAGTAGGCAGTTTCAGTTGGTATAATAGTATAAGAAATATAACACTTTTTTAGCTACAGTATAACTACACAGAAAAAAATTATGATTAGATTTTTTGAATAAATCATTATTTTGTTTAAAATAAAATTTTATTAAAATAATTATTGAAATTTATTATTTCGCTTTATTGGTTATAAATAATTTTAAAACTAATATAAAAAAATAATTTCCTGTATTTTGAAAATTTCAGAAAAAGTAAAAACTAATTTATACAAATTATGAAAAAATATATATAAAATCCAACATTCGAAAGCTTTTAGTGGTAAAACACAAGCAAATCCTTATTAAATGTTCTTATATATTCCACCAAACTCAGATCAGATAATTTATCATCAACATTGCGAGGTTATAAAAGCTATTATTCAATCTTCAAAGGCGAATGATACTATTTTCGTCTTCGGCAATTTCAATTTACCATTTATTGAAGAATTCATTAACAATTTATCTGATATGTGTCTTTTTAAAATAAATGGGGTCTACAATTATCACAACAGATTACTTGATCTGGTATTTGTTAACGTTGCAAATGAATGTTCATTAACCCGTCATGAACCTATCACAAAACCTGAAGACCGCCACTACCCAACAATTGAAGTAAATTGTAATTTTGAATTTGCCGTAAAGTTGGAGATCGAAAATGAAAATAACATAAAGGAATATTTTTTTAAGAAGACAAATTACAATGACCTAAATTTTATGTTAACTAGCACTAATTGGCTTAAAGTTTTAACTCTCTCATTATAAACTTCATATGCTCTTGATAAAATAACGAACAACTTTTACAATATCATTCATGGTTGTATTGAACAATGTGTTCTTAAAATTACAGCCTCTATTTCATTCGGTCCGCCTTGGAAATCCAAAAACTTATCAAGGTTAAAGAATTTTAAAAACAAATATAACAAAAGGTTAAAATGATCGTGCACAATAAATGATTATAGGAAATACTGTATACTCGTGCATCATTCAGAATACAATATACTTAATCTTGAGCTGTATAAAAACTATATAAACAATATTTTAAAATAATCTTAAATGTAATCCTAAATCATTTTACAAATTTGTTAACTCCAAAAGAAATTCTACTATCTATCCAACAAATATGAAATATCTTATCAGAGAAACATCAGATACAATCACTATTAGCAACATGTTTACAGATTTTTCGCTTCTACATACTCTGACTCTAAATTTAATACTTCTAAGCTGTACCCGTTTCCCGTTCATGAACACCCATTAATTGTATTTCCTCTGGTGAACTCATCTGATAGTATTTCCAGCATTAAAAAACTCAAGTTATCTCCATTCGGTGGGCCTGATGGAATTCCCAATTGCATGTGTTCAAGCTTTATCCTTCCCACTTACTTACTTTTCAATCCCTCAATTGAAATAGGCTACTTTCCCAAAATATGGAAAGAGTCATTTATCATACCATTATTTAAATCAGGAAACAAGTCAATCATAAATAATTATAGAGGTATTGTTAAATTAAGTGCTATTCCAATTTGTTACAACTTACCACATTGATAAACTATGATTTAACGAAAAAACAATATACTGATGTTATATACACTGACTTCAGTAATGCGTTCGATAGAGTTAATCACGACCTACTATTAAGCAAATTGTTCTTAATGGGATTTACAAATAGAACCTTAGATTGGATAAAATCATATTTGATGCATTCGTTTTAATAATGCCCTATCTAAAATTATATATGTTAGTCATCTTGGGCCGATGTACTTTTTACTATTTATAAACGACCTCCCATCAATTTTGAAAGTTTCTAACATACTAATGTATGCAGACGATGTTAAAATTTTTATAAGCTCAAGTAGTCTAGTTAATCAAAAATTTTTACAAACGGATTTAGATAGCTTTTTTTATATGGTGTAAAGAGAACTTAATGGACCTTAATATCAAAAAATGCAAAAATGTGCACTACTCGAGAAAACCTGGTTCTTATGGATGTTTCCATCTTGGGAAATACCAATTGGAGTCTGTAAATGAATTCCTGGATCTTGACGTATGATTCGATCCAAAGCTTAAAATTAATACACACACTAATATGTGACGTCCTTGTGTTTATTAAACGTTGGGCTAAAGAATTTAATGATGTTAGTATAACAAGACAACTATATACTTCTTTAGTTAGACCAATTCCGGAATACTATTCTGTTGTCTGGGACCCCTTTCATAACATTCATATTGATTGTATTGAATCTATACAAAAACAGTTCGTACTTTTTATATTAAGAAATTCTTATCCGGATTCGATATACAATTTGCCGTCATACAAGACCAGATTACTGCAAATTGTGAGGATCAAAATTCTTGGAGTTTTGACCCACATAATCATTAAAGAATAACTATTTGAAATGTAAACACAAGAATAAAATAAATGATACATTGGCGTTTTACTGATCGGGAGATGGATTACATCCATCTAGATGGGGGGGGGGGGGGCGAATTATATTCGCCTATGTAAGTCTTTTATTTTCAGGTATTCCGGAGGTCAATGGCGTAAAGGGTGGAACGAAGTGTTCCGGAGGTCGATGGGGTACACAGGAATCAAAGCATTCCGGACAGTGGCAAGTGAAGGGTTTGACCTTAAATGGCCATGATAGCCAGTTAAGAGTTAATTACGTTAAAATGAAGCAGGCAAAAGTAGCATTAGTGAGTAGCAGAGAGAAAAGCCGAGCGAAGACGTCAATGCCTACATCGTCACAACTGAGCAGGCGAGTAGCAGAATTGACGAATCACGAAGGTAGAAGCGAGAACACAACAGCAGAGAGGAAAAACAGCAGGGAGAAATACACAGGAGTGTAAGATAGCAGCGAGCAGAGAAACAGAGGAAAGATTTAAGAACAGCAAGCAAGAAGGAGACAAAATAAACAAACAAGAAGCCACATACACAGACACTCACACACAGATCAACGAAACTGTTACAGCAGCGAACATAAAGGAGACAAAAGAAAAGAAGGTTCGATGCAACAACCACTATCGGTTCGAACAAAGTGCAGTAAAACTGCAATAATATTAGTTTTAAGAAATGTATATAAATCAGTAGAAAGTTTAAATGGCTCTCTTTTCTCTTTTGGGCTCGACAGTGAATAAGGCAGACGTGGTGAGTAGCTGGTTAATAAAAAATAAAAGAACTAATAGAGCAGTGTTAGGGGAAAAAAATAAAGTTGGTTGAATTGATTACATCAATAAAATGTAGGGTATACTGATTTACAACCAGTAAGATTAAAAGCTTCAACAAGGTTTACAATCTGGTTGAAGTAGTAGGAGATAAGCACTGCTCAGGGCTAAGTGATAGAATATTTTCTTGGAAGCTTTTACTCGGAAAATATAGGGATTAAAGAAAATATCGGATTACATTCAAGATTAGATATTCAATAGGATAGATAGATAATAGGAGGTGTAGAACCGGCAAGGCAACACGAAGGCTTCACGAATGCAACATGAAGGCTTCCTTACAAAATGAAAGTCGAAGAACTATGTTAAATATAATTTGCGTTATCAAGGTTATATTTAGCAGCATTGAAGCAGAATTTCTTGTGAATAGAATAAATTTTAATATACCTCACGTAGCTTTTAGCCATTATTATAAAATATTTTAGACAAAACTATGTTAACGCTGATCCCTTCCGTAGATTATGTTTAAACTTTAATGAACTTTATAATGTTATTGATATGTCTTTCAATATAAATTTAATTAAACGTAATTAAATTTTACTTTAAAATAATTAATGTAATATATAATTTTTAACAATTTTGTATTTTCTAATAGTTGATATATATATATATATATATATATATATATATCTTCTAGATGATTCAAAAAACATACTTCTGACCCTTAGCACTCACAAGGATATGTTTTGTACTAGTCTTTAACAGATACCTGAGTTGCTTTTTAGCTAATGTTAGAGATCTTTCTTGATTTCGACATCTGGGTAAGTTCTCAAAAAATGTAGCATATCCAAGCCAAACTTCGGAGACTATCTACATGCTGGACCACTGCCTTGCTCTTCAAGCGGAGATCTCAGCCATTAGGAGAGCGGTATATTGGCTAATGTACTATAGAGTATTCGTAGTATATATTCAAATTTGTACCAATAATCTACCCGCGATTAATTCTCTTTCGGGTGTTTATTCGACATCCAGGCTGGTACATGACTGTTGGACATCTTTGATTGAAGTGGCGAGACATTCAAAACTAGAATAAATCTGGGTAAGGGATCATTCAAGTACCCCATGAAATATGAATTGGCCAGAATTGGTTCCCTGCTTCAAAGTGAAGAAAAGTACCAGTTAGTGGTTATATAGCTCAACAGAGATGGACAAACAAGTCCACATGTTCTATCTCGAGAGAAATATGGCCCCAGTACAATCAAAAATGGTTGAGTTTCATTCTGGGATTGCCATGGTGTCAGTTACGAACACTTGTAGCCACTAATATAGGGCACTGTTTTGCTGGTGCACACGCTAGGAGACTAGGACTCCCTTTTAATGACTATTGTAGAAGTTGCTTTAGAGAGGAGGAGGAAGAGGCGGTAGAACATTTTCTTTGTCACTGTCCTGCTCTTGCGAATATAAGGACCGCTGAGTTTGGTAGTCTGTATATGCATGGACTATCTCTGTAATTAATGTTAGACGAATCAGATCTTTTATTTGTGCATCAGTTTGGTTCGATTCGAAGCTATTTTCGGATATATAAAAAGAGATTCATTTTAACGTAATTAACTCTTAACTGGCTATCATGGCCATTTAAGGTCAAACCCTTCACTTGCCACTGTCCGGAATGCTTTGATTCCTGTGTACCCCATCGACCTCCGGAACACTTCGTTCCACCCTTTACGCCATTGACCTCCGGAATACCTGAAAATAAAAGACTTACATAGGCGAATATAATTCGCCTATGTAAGTCTTTTAATATGTAAATATGAAAATATGAATTGGCCAGAATTGGTTCCCTGCTTCAAAGTGAAGAAAAGTACCAGTTAGTGGTTATATAGCTCAACAGAGATGGACAAACAAGTCCACATGTTCTATCTCGAGAGAAATATGGCCCCAGTACAATCAAAAATGGTTGAGTTTCATTCTGGGATTGCCATGGTGTCAGTTACGAACACTTGTAGCCACTAACATAGGGCACTGTTTTGCTGGTGCACACGCTAGGAGACTAGGACTCCCTTTTAATGACTATTGTAGAAGTTGCTTTAGAGAGGAGGAGGAAGAGGCGGTAGAACATTTTCTTTGTCACTGTCCTGCTCTTGCGAATATAAGGACCGCTGAGTTTGGTAGTCTGTATATGCATGGACTATCTCTGTAATTAATGTTAGACGAATCAGATCTTTTATTTGTGCATCAGTTTGGTTCGATTCGAAGCTATTTTCGGATATATAAAAAGAGATTCACATGATCCATTAGGGTAACACAACGAAACCAATAGGACCCAAGTGAGCTATATAGTTACATTTGCAGCTGCCCATCTAACCTAACCTATCTGCATGTAAAAACGACCATATTTATATGGGTCAATACCTTTCACATTCATATATTGCTTGATTTAGAACTATTGATATACTGAAGCTTAAATCGTTTATAGATCAATACCGAAACTAAAGGAAGTGGAGGGAGTTATAACAACTCTTCTCTTGGTTGATTTTTTTTCTTTTAGGACACTTTGAATGTAGTTAACTATTCACATACTGTTGTTGTTTGTATACATATATAAATAGTCATAATTAATCTTAACACTATTACTGGTTCAATTACAGTTTTTTTTTCCACATTTTTCTTTCTGTCTTAATAAGTTATTATTCCGGGTCTTAAAAGATACGTGAGGGCGCAAAGCATTTTGCTTAAAAATATTCCTAAACTGTAAATGGTAAGTAGAATTCTATGAGAACTATTTTAAATTTCAATAAGGATTGTGCTTCCTTTTTAGGTCGATGGTATCATAAATGGAATTTCGAGGAAGTGTCAAATAAATTTGCAACATTCTATTCATTTGGTTCATATATGTATTTATCAAAAATGTTACTTTAGTTAGTCTCATTTTACACGAACCATTTTTATTATTAATTAATTATTGATATTTTTGTATCAAAATAAATTCAAAATAAAATTTATTAAATATTTTATAAAATCAATAACAAATATTGTTTGAAAATCCTCTAAGAACTAAACATTATTTTTATTCGTTTTTTTTAATAGTTTTTGAATTTTATGAGAATTTTTAAGCACTAAAATTTACATATAGGAAAAATATTTTAGTAAAAACAATTTGCATTTTTCAGTAAAACATTTATGAATTTGAATGTTTGATTTTACTAAACAGTGATAGGTCTGATTTTAATAAAAAATATAATTGGTTTTATAAATTTAGTAACGGAATACGAAATTTAATTTTTTTTTTGTATATATAAAAGTTATTTATATGAACTTACTTTTACAGTTGTTATATTTTTTCTAATTATTCTTATAAATTATTTTTCTTATGTTTACAAACTAATCTAGTTTCTTTTCATTAATTTATGCCTTTCTTATTGTACATTATTTTCTATCCACTTAATATGTAACTTAATGCAATTTTTATATACATATCTCACATAGTCATATTGTTCTTTGTATCCTTTTGCAAGATGTTAAACAGGAAGTCGGTATGTTTTCCTTCTCAAAGGAAAAAAAATTCTCTGAGAAGGAATGTAATGAACTAAAGCTCGCTAGTTGATATATGTCCTTCTGTTAAAAGTTCATGTGTAATATTGTTAAAGGATATTTATTTTAGTAATATTTTCTAAAAAGAAAATTAACTTTAGTAAGAAATTTTTTTAATGTTTTAGGAGGTAAAAAAAAATGTTTAATAGAACTGAAACCTAAAACCTTATATTCAGGAAATTGTATTGGTAGTTTCCGGTTTAATTTTGTTGCAGGAAAATTTTTATGAAAAGCACTTTATTCTACTAAACAGATGTGAAAATAAAAGGCATCACAACTTTGGCACGAAATTTTGCGTTGTATTTATTGTGAGTTTTCAAGATTTTTATAGCTTTTGTTTCTTAATAAGCAAAATCTAAATATCGTCACCTAAAATGCAAAATGCGGTAACCAAATTTTTTAATTTTTTTACAGCAGAAGCTAAAAACATTATAAAAATACAAGAGGCTTTAACCACAATTTTTAATTTTTTGCTTCAAAATTAAGCAATTAAACAAAATATTTAAATCGTTCACTTCAAGCAAAAATAGATAGAGTATTAAATTCTCTTAAATGGAACATATTTTACAACTGTTTCGTTTATGAAGTTGACTTTTGTTAATATTGATATCATTTTTTTTTAGATATGAATTTGAAATTTTTTGTGTAGATGTAGTTTGGGTCAATACATTATAATCAAGTAAAAAAAATCAGAATTTGATTTTTCAGCGGCTACGGCCTTTTGCGCTTTAGGTGATGATATGTAAGTAGGTTTTTTAAGCTCTTTAGAAGAATAGCTTTTAATTTTTATTCTATAGAGAATTGCAATTTAAAAATTTCAATATCACCATGTAATATATATAATCATTATAATCATAAAATCATCAAACTTATCACAATATGATCAGATTTTTTATATATTGTATATATAAATCATGTTATCATGTTATGATTCGATTTTATTACATTTTGATCTGATTTTCTCATATTACGATTTGATTTTATTATAGTATGAATAGGTTTTATTATACGTATTATAGAAATAAAAATTTCTTGTAAAATGTTTCAAATTTTTATTTATTGTCAGTCTATGGAAATATAATCCTTGCAGACTACTATAATATAAGCATTAATAAAAATAATTATAATATTAAATAAATAATAATGATAACTTAATTATTGAGGTAGTAAATTATGTCTTTATTAATAGCAACTAAATTTTTATTAAAGTCGATAATGTGATATAGTTGATTGAATTCAACAAAAATACGGCGAAATGGATCAGAATTTTCGTAATTTGAGCAGAAGTATTTAGCAATTAGTAATTGATAGTAACGCGAGATGTAATGGAGAATATTTACATTGATTTTTCCTAAGAGAAATTCTGAGTGTAAGTTGCCGCTTACAAGGATGAGAAGAAATGTTACGTTCAGCATTTTTATACGAGCCAGACGACTCTTATAAGATGGTAAATAAAAGTTAGGATCCCATCTAGGACCACGTAGATGAATTAATAAAAATTATTTTTTAACCGATTCGATATTCTCGGAGTAGACACTGTAGAAAGGATCCCATATAATAGAACCATATTCAAGAATAGGTCTAGCTGTTTAGTTGTATATGGATCAGAAAACTGCTTTGCCCAGCATACCAAGGAAATGTCCATTAAATTCATCGTGCACCATCTAGTAAAGCTATCAATATTCATTTGGAGCAATTTTTAATCAAACTTGTTGTTAAATGATGGTAATATTTTGACATCATCTACGTACATTAGGCACTTTGAGAAGTGAAGAGAAGAAGGAAGATCGTTAATGAACAGTGTAAACAAAAGAGGTCCCAGATGGCTGCCTTGGGGAACACCAGATGTAACATTAATAATATTGGATAGATAATTACGAAATATTACGCGTTACTTACGGCCATGCAAGTAAAAATCAATCTATTGTATAAGCGATAAACCAAAACCTATACCTTGCTGAAATCTGTGTATATTGTGTCGGTTTATTTCTTACAAGTGAAGCCTTCATTAATAAAAGTTTTAAATTCAAGTACAAATTGTAACTGTTGAGCACGATTTCCGAAAACCGTGTTGTTGTGAACAAAGAATAGAAGAAGCTTGATACGATAATGTCTCTGTGATGATTTTCTTAATTAATTTTGGAATTGAACTTAATTTTGCAATGCCTCTATAGTTTGAAACCGTTGATTTACTGCCAGACTTAAATAATGGTATTATAAAGGAATCTTTCTAAACATCAGGAAAATAGGAATGTTTTAAGGATGTATTAAAAAATTTGCGCAACGCCTTAAAATAAAATTCGGAATATCATCTGTGCCAGTTACATGAGAAATTTTAAGTTTAAACAAATTGGCCAAAACTTTTTCCTCCTTAATATATGGTATATTAACGTTTGATTCAGAAATATGATAAGGGTTTAATAAAACAATTATTATGTATTTAAGCTATTGTGTATTGAGTTGGACATCACGTGGTATGATGAATTTGATATTTGTTTTAAGAAAATACATATTAAGTATACGTAGTGAGGAACAAATTTTTCATATATGAATAAAAGGGTAAATAGTATGAAGTTGATTTTCAAAAGTTTTATATGGTATCAAGAATAAAGGTAGTATAAAAAATCTAATGAAATACTTTAATATTCAGTGGTTTTTTTTTCATTTTGCTAAGCAATTTTTTTTTGTTTAGATGATTTTTTATTTATATCTTTTTTATATCTTGGTGTTTTTCGTTTTTTTTTCAGTTTTCTTTCTTTCGGCGATATTTTTCTGATAATTCTCTGTTTTATTTTTGAGCTTATTCATTTTGCTTTTTTAGTGTTTGTGATTTTTTTTTTTAAATTTTGACGATCCTTTTTTAGCATTTTTTTCACTTAGTCGATTTTTAATATTTTGTTTTTTTACTTTTTGTACATTTTCTTTTCATTTGGCGATTTTTTTGTTTAGAGGTTTTTTCGTTTTTGACGGTCGTTCTCGTTTTGGCAGTTTTTTCATTTTGCAATTTGTTTTCATTTTCAAGTTTATTTTTCGTTTTAGCATTTACTTTTTATATTTGGCTATTTTTTGAGGGTTTGGGTTTTTTTTGGCAATTTTGTTGCGTTTTACAATTTAACTTTAATAATAATAATAACAATAATAATAATAATAACAATAATAATAATAATAATAATAATAATAATAATAATAACAATAATAAAAATTAACAAATTAACTTTTATTTTTGCTCAAATATATATATATATATATATATATATATATATATATATATAAATACCTGTTATCCTCTGACTTCTATAATAAAAATCATAACAGCTACGGTCCCTGATTTTAAATACCTAAAAGAAAAAGAATAAAAAGAAAAATAGAATGTGTTTATACTGTTAACGCAAGTAAGACATTTTATTTTACGTAAAAGTCCGCATTTGCTAAAAATCAAAAGAAAGGTATAAAAACAAAAACAAAGCACCTTTCCAAAAGCATTATGCAAAGTGTTAAACTCTTTTCTATTTTGTTTATCACTTATCTCTTACAAATCTCGCAATTAAAAGTGGAGAAAACTCTAACACACTATTGTTATTTCACTACAGCTTTTTTTAATTTGTTTTTGTATAGAAATAACAACAATGACACTGCTTTGAGTTAAAAGAGTTGTAGTATATGTATGATAAATATAATAGAAGAGAGTTTAATAATTTAAGTAGCTCACTTGTTTGAGGTTTATAAAAATATAAGTGAATTTTTTACATATGATAGTAGAAAATTCAACTACTTATAACTTCTAAGAACTAAATATATAATTTCCTAAAGTATTTTCTTTTCAGATCTTACTAAAACATCCAGAAGACGTAGAAAATCAAAATTCGATTTATTTTTTATTTTATATTATATTAACATACATTACAGTCCGATTTGGTTTTGAAGAGTTTAAAGTTACTATATTCCCAGTTTGCCCCACAAATTCTGTTGGGCACATATCTTGTATTTCGATTAGGAAGCGAATAATGGTAAACATTTTTTATTGTTATTATTTTTTTATTTAATATTTTAGTTACAAGTAATGACAAATTTTATTAGAATGTATATTCTACAGATTTGTGAGAAAATACCTTTCTAATGGTGTATCTGCTATTAAAATCTGATGTATACTACGAGGGTAAAATGGGTTAGAGTAAATGTGTTTGTCTTTTATATATGTAGATTTAAAATTGATCTTGTCTCAATTATCTCATATAAACAAAGATAAATTATAGGTTGTTGTTATTGCTGATGATGAAGGCACATAGCAAAGTGAAATATTTTTCAGCTACTCATCATTTCCTAGAAAAAGAATTTTCAAAGCATAATGCTTGTATTAATATTTTATACTAAAATGTTGGAAACTTTTGTTATGTTGAAAAACATTATGTTAACTGTTAATAAATTGTGTTCGTTTCAGCCAATTAGTTTAAAGTATTTAAAATACTATACACCTCAGTGAATAAAGAAAATCAAAACAAATTATGTAAAATTTGTTGAAGTAAAAATTTTTTTAGGTTTCAGTTTGTTATTATTTTACAATTTTGAAGTATGTACTTTGTTTTAACAGCTAAGATTTTGTTAGCATTTTTAAGATGTTATATACCAAAATTATAACTTTTAAAAACATAAAGATGCTATTGTAATACATTTGCAAAATATAAAAGACGAAAACCTATCAAAAATTAAATAATTTTGTGGTAATATGCTTACACGGTTCGATGGCAGCAAATATATAGCAGATAATGTTTTTGTAAGATAAAATTTTAACAGCAACGAATTTAATTTAATGGAATTTTTTACTTTGTACATACACACAAGCATACATACATTCATACGTCCATACATACGTACGTACATAAATACGAAAACACATACATACATACATGTATACATACATACATACATACATATATACATACATAAATACATATATACATACATAATAGAAAATTACATTGAACGGTTAAAAGACAAAGAATACTTTTAGGCGGAAATCACAGTACTGAATAAGGTAAAAGTTAAATTGAAATATTGATTATAATCAGTTTTTCCACAAGGTAAGAAGGAACTTTAAACTATGAACTTTAAAAAAGGTCAAAGAAAGGCAAAATGTACCAAAAATATGGCCAGAAAGAAGTGAAGTTTTTTTTCAATTTAAAAACTTATTTCTTCTCGTTCTCATTACTTTTTCATATCTTTTAAAATATATTATAATCAATGTACAAATAGATTATAAAACGGCACAAGTCGCCTAACAAAATTCCCATACAAATTGGGTTAGATCAAGTTTTATTTACATGAAAAATGATATATATACTTTTAAAATGACATTTTCGTCATTTTTCCTTTCTAGTTAAGCATTTGCAAATAATATATATATATATATATATATATATTCAATTGGAATTGCAAAACACAACAAAATCGCTCCAAACCCTCAAAAATCACCAAAACGCTAAAACGAAAAATTAACGTAAAAATGAAAAAAAGTCTACAAACGAAAAAACCGCCAAAACGAAAGAATCTCTAAATTATGTGAGGACCAAAATTCTTGTAACTTTTGTATACATAGTATAATAAAATAAAGGATACATTTTATTGGTCGAGGGATGGATTACATTCATCTAGATTGTGGGTGAATTACATTCGTCTATGTTCATCTTTGTCATTTTAGATGTTCCGGAGGTCGATGGGGTAAAGGATGGAACGAAATGATCCGGATGTCGATGGGGTATACAGGAGGCAAAGCAATCTGGTCAAGGGCAGGTGGAGGGTTTGACATTAAATGGCCATGCTAGCCATTTGAGAGTTAACAATGAGAAAACGCAGCAGGCAAAAGTAGTAGTAGAAAGGGAGAATAGCCGAGTGAAGACGTCAATGACTACATCGTCATAGCTGAGCAGCAAATAGCAGAACTGATAAATCACGAAGGTAGAAGCAAGAACACAATAGCAGAGAGGAGAAGCAGCAGGGATAAATACACAGGAGTGTAAGAGTAGCAGCGAGCAGATAAGCAGATGAAATATTCAAACATAGCAAGCAAGAAGGAGACAAAATAAAAAAACAAGAAGCCACATACACAGATACTCACACACAGATCAACAAAACTGTTACAGCAGCGAACCTAAAGGAGATAACAGAAGGGAAGATTTGATGCAACAACCGCTATCGGTTCGAACAAAGTGCAGGAAAACTGCAATATTATTAGTTTTAAGAAATGTATATAAGCCAGTGTAAAGTTATAATCGAGATCGCCCTTCTTTCTCTTTTGTGCTGGACAGTGAACAAGGCAGACTATGTGAGTAGCCGGTTAATAAAAAAAATAATAATAATAAAAGAACTAATAGAGCAGTGTTAGAAAAAAATATAATATAGATGGTTGAATTGATTACATTAATTCAACATAGGGTATACTGATTTACAATCAGTAAGATTAAAAGCTTCAAGAAGATTTAAAATCTGGTTGAAATGGTAGGAGGTAAGCACTGCTCAGGGCCAAGTGACAGACTATTTTCTTGGAAGTTTTCACTTGGTAAATATAGGTTCTAAGAAATCTTGAATTATATCCAAGATTAAATAATTAAGTTGGAGATAGTAAATAGGAGGTGTTGAACCGGCAAGGCAACACGGAGGCTTCTCGAAACAGCACAGTCTTAATATAGAAGAAGTTTGTGGAAAAAAATATATATAGTGAAGGATAAGTTATAAAGAAACAAGAGTAAAAATTGCAATAAAAGTGTTGTTATTTTATGTAAGAATCTAAGAATCTTGGACAGGACTGAGTTTACCCCAGCTGCTAACCCGGGTAACCGGAGGTTCCTTACAATGAAAAGAGAATTCACAAAACGGAGAAAAGAAAATAAAATATATTAAAAATTGCCTAAACGGAAAAAAATGACAAAATGAAAAAAATGCAAATTGTCAAAACAAAAAAAAAAAAAAAAAAAAAAAAATCGCAGACATTAAAAACAAAATGAAAAAAAAAATGAAAAAACAAATGTCTTAACAGAAAAATATCGCCAAAAAGAAAAAGACTCAAAAAAATGTAAAATCCAAGATGAAGAAAGACGCCAAAGCGAAAAAAATCGCCGAAATGGACAAAAAGTCCGCAAAATGGAAAAGACAACACCTAATATTAAAGCGCTTCATTAGTATTGTTTAATCTTTTAATATTGATAAACTTGAGAAACTTTTGAAAATCATCTTCATACTATTTATCTTTTTATTCATATATGACAAATTTGTTCCCTAGTACGTATACTTGATATGTATTTTCTTAAAACAAACACCAAATTCATCATACGACATGATGTCCAACTCAATAGACAATAACTTAAATACTTAATAATTGTTTTATTTAAACCCTAACTTATTCGACACTTTAAATAGGAAACAGCTAACAATAGAAGTTACCCTAAAAACTCATTGATTTCTCAAAGTATTCAATTTGCCCAAACTAATTTTATAAAAGAGCTGATGCACAGTGGGGCCAAACTCAAAGTTTTTGGTTTTAAACCTGTATCTCCTAAACTATTGGTCGGCTCGAATTGAAACATATGGAAGGGTTGTGGAGGAGGACCTAAGCTTGCAAAAAAATTATCTGGTAATCACAAGATAAGCTACAGATTGTTAAATTTGACTAGCTCGTGTATGTAAAAGTTTGAAAAAATTACAAATTCTACAAATCAAGCAGATTTTTAAGATTTTTATATTTATTATTTTTATATTTTAGAGAGCTTGGTAAGGTAAAGAAAAAGTAACTTTAGCCACCTAAATTATCTCATACAGTTAAAAAAATATTTAGCTAATATGCTGGGGTATATAAAAGAAAATTTTTTTTTAAATTTTTTATAATTTTTAATATGTTCCAAGATAATATGCTGTTTATCTCAGTTTTTCTAGACTTAAAAAATGCACAAAATCAGCTCTGAAATTTTAAAATGATTTTTTCATCATTTTTCCTTTCTGGTGAAGCAATCCCAAGTTTATATATATGCGAAAAAATTGTTCCTCACTACGTATACTTAATATGCATTTTCTTAAAGCAAATACCAAATTCATCATACCACATGATGTCCAACTCAATACACAATAATTTAAATACTCAATAATTGTTTTATTTAAACCCTAACTTATTCGACACTTGAAATAGAAATCATCTAATAAAAGGAGTTATTCTAAAAAGTCATTGATTTCTGAAAGAATTCAATTTATCCAAACTAATTTTATGAAAGAGCTGATGCACGGTGAATATACATATCGTGAATATAAATGCAAAATTTTTGGTTATAAATCTGTGTCTTCTAAACTATTGGTCGGATCGAATTCAAACATATGGAAGAATTTTAAAGGAGGACCTAGGCTTGCAAAAAAATTATCTAGTAGTAATCCTTTGGTAATACAAGATAAGCTACAGATTGTCAAATTTGACTACCTCGTGTATGTAAAAGTTCGAGAAAATTATGAATTCTAAAAATCAAGTCTTTAAAAACGCTAAACTGGCAAGATTTTAATATTCTTAAATTGTTATATTGCTTGTGAATTTATTTCATATAAAATTGATTTGATCAATTAAAAATATGTACTTAATTGTAAATAAAAAACTTAGAAAGCAAAGCAATTCAAAAATAAAAATTTTTTCATTTGATTAAATATTTCAATAAAAAATTTTCTTAGGTAGCAATATTATCATTTTTGTTACAATTTAGTGACGGCTACATTAAGGCCAAAAGAAAATTTTATTTCTTATAAAGAAAAATATTAAATTATCTTTTTATTTTGATATAATTTTAATTTTATAAATTTATTTATTTTAAAGACAAAGTACCAGAAATGTATATTTTCTTCTTGAAAATGCCCGCATTGCTAACTAAAATAAATGAAACATTTGGTAGCTAAATTATTTTATTTATTACCTTGAATTATATTTCATTATTATGAAAAATGAAACTGAAATTAATTTAGCTAAAAAAATAAATAAAAAAAGGTTACTAAGTCCTTGCTTTATTTAAGTAAAACTTTTTCATAAAATTTTATGTTTAGTTTAAATATTTTTTATTATTTTTTAATTAGTCTGTAGATTTAATAAAAATTTTGCAACTCATATTGTTTTAGGGATTAAGCTTTAATTTTACTAAGGTTTTATATTCCCCTCATTTAATTTCCCAAAATAAGTTTGAAGTTAAAAGTTTGTCTACAGTAATGGAAATTGACATAACTTTGCTTTTAGTAACAAACATTAACTATACAGTTTTTAAGTTAATTCTTCTTAATACAAAGCACAAGCGAACATTTATTAATTTAAAAGAAAAGGCAAATGAAATGCATATTGTTTGAAGAAAATTCAGAATTTTTTTATATTTGATTATCATTCGACTGTAATTATCTTTAACATTTTAAATTTTAGGTAATGTATATATATATATATATATATATATATATATTTAATTAATAGGAAAACATAGTATCTGTTATTCCTTTTACGCTCACACTACATTTCCGATTTTAATTAAAATTATATCATTAGAAAGATACTTTCCCATAGATTTGCAGAGTATATTAAAATCCGTTTGGTATTTAAGAAGCTATAAGCCGTAGATTCATATAAAACTATTTATCAAACTTGAAGTTGTAATTTAGAGACAACTTGATGCAGTTTAGCTCAACATAATTTTTAGAATTAGAGTTTAATTATTTTACCGGAAATTATATCTTATTGAACATTTTTTAAAAAGTTTATCTATTATTCAATAATTTTCAAAATATTATTGTTAAAATAAAACTAAAAAAATTAAAATCATGTTTTTAGGAAAATACACGCAGACAAAAAATATAATTGTAATGACCATAAACGAAGAGCAACATATTATGATTGGAACATACGATCACAGAGAAAAATAAAAATGATTATAAGTAATAATTATTATGATTTCATTTTGTCATATTGTGTCCGATTTTATGATTTGTTTTTTTATCTTATGATTCTAATTTTATCCCATTCTATCCGATTATGATTTGATGTTATTATATTGTTACGTAATTGTACTTGAATTCAAATATAACGGTTTTAGCGGCTGGTTTATAGTTAAATAATGCTTCTCAACCTTTCTCAATGTTTCTCAATCTTTCTCGATGCTTCTCAACCATTTTACTTATGTTAACAGCTTATGAAGAAATTATTAACATAGCTGTAAAGATACAGAATTGAATGAAAAGCTTTTACCATAGTTTGTAAGTATGGCAACACTAAATGTTGAAGCAGATAACATTAACATTGAAAGCTCTAGAATTCGAATATTTTAATTTATCTGTTAAAATTATTGCAGAAATAGACATTTCTCGAAGCATCTAGAAGGTAATGCAGTGTATATAAATTGGCCTTAAAAACACCTAATTATTAGCATCGTTAAGTAAGGCAGATTAACTGCCTCGGCTGTATATTCTTGTAAATTATTAAAGTGTGCTGTATAAAGTGTGTAATTTAAGTATGTGTGTATTAGAACACATAGTTATATTATTTAAACTATTATTTAAACTATTATTGTTGTATATTTTTAAATAAAATAAAGAATTGTTACAACTTTTAAACTACTAAACGGCTTTTATTTGTAATCATAGTAATGGTTTATTTAAAAGGAAATGAACCACATTATTCAATCTTATAATATTATTATATCACATAATCATATTATAATTCCATTTTGTCATGTTATCATATGTCTTCATATGTCATCATGAATCACGCCGAGTATAACCAAACCTTGTCTGTTTACATTTATTCGTATATTAACTAAATGAGAATTACACTGAAGTTAAAAGCAATCTGAAATTAAAAACAAAATATGTTTAAAAACAAATAAGTATTGAAATTCTTCACTAAGTTTGTGAAAAGGATTAGTATTATCTGAAACATTTTATTGTCATGGTTATTTTAATATTAGCATGGTTTAAAAGCAGAATATGGTTTAAGAACAAGGAAAACGACTGCAAATATTTAATGATTGTAGAAGTAATGATATTTTTTATACACAGAGAAAAAAAAATCATATATTTAAAAATTTTTTTCATAAATACAATGAATCGAACATAACTTATTTTTCCCAAACTTTTTTCATAAAAAGTAAAATTTTGTTCATACATATTATTAAATTGTACTTTATGATAATTTTGCGAATTTTTAAAAAATGCTGCTAAAGTTTTAATTTCTAAATAAAAATACTTATGCATGAAAATATTAACAATAAATTCCCTTAAATGGCAATTTCCCAATAAAAGGATGTTAAAAGGTAAGGATTAGAAATTAGCTTAAATTTACTGCCATTCTGTAGCACATGCATCGTTGTAATAAAAAATACATATGCCCAACATGTGTCTAAAAATTATTAAAGACCAAAAATGCTGTAAAGAAAATTTCCGACATACATTTAAAAATTGAAAATATAAATGAAAATTTAAACAAATTGTTTAGGTCTTCTTGACTTTTGATTCATTTCAAAAAATGTAAAAGAGTTTTAATATTAAAGACTTTATTCTTAAATATTATGAACTGAAATCAATGAAAGTAAATTTTTATATTTATGTACACAATTTTTTCTATGCATTAATAAAATTTTTATTGAGTGTAAACATTAAATGACAAAATTTAAACAAAATCATTGGTATCAGGAACACAGAGCAATTAAAGTTCAAGAAAATTAACAATGAGAACATAATATTGTTATAGTGTTAATACTGTAACCATATTTTTTCTCTGCGTGTGGTTCATAAGTTTAAATATATATGAATAATTAGGAATCGTTTATAGGTATCGCAATAATTTTTAATACTTTTGGTTAAGTATTTAATTGAGTATTTAAAATGCAAAGTTTAAGCAAATCTACATATTTTTCTAAACAAAGTTGTTATCATTAAAAAGTTTTTTCACAAAAACGATCAAAAGAAAAAACATAAAATGAGAAAAAACGCCAAAAAAAGAATCCGCAAATTGAAAAAAAAATCGCTAAATCAAAAAGTGACAAAATAAAAAAAAATACGTAAATAAAAAAGTCAATAAAAAATCGCTAAAATAAAGAAATCATCAACATAAAAAAGTCGCCAAAACGAAAAACCACCCAAAGGAAAAAAATCATCAAAATGCTAAAAATGTTAAAGACCTTATGATACCCCACACCATTGTGTATGCTCATCAAAATTCGTGGAGGGGTCCTATATTAGACATTTGGACAATTGTGGACTGACACTTTAACTAGGTGTAAAATAAAATATACGAATACAGATTATATATTTAATATTACCTTAATACTAACGTTTATATGAATTTATGCACTTTAGGGTGATTACCGAAACTAGGCTTATATGGGAGCTATCGTAAATTATGGAACGATCCTCATAAAATTTGTTTTATATAAAACTTATTTATGTCGAAACTGGATACTAACATATGTATGGGATTTATGCAAGTTAAAGTGATTTTCGGAAGAGGGAACTATGGTCAATTATGAAATTTGGCACAAAGATTGATACTTATACAAAACTTTCTTATACCGAATTTCACTAAAATATTACTATATTTGAGGTATTAATGATAGTTAAATCCCTATTCCGGGAGGAAATTTGTATGGACGTTAGATGAAATAATGGACCGATAACCAATTTCAGTAGTCTTTGTCCTTGTAGCATGAATTTTATTGAATTATCTTAAAAATTGAGACCTGCACTTTGTGCACAAGGTTTACATAGACAGACGGACGGACGAACATCGTAAAATCGACTCAAAAAGTGATTCTGAGGCGATTGGTATACTTTAAAGTGGGTGTTTGATGATTTTTTCTATGCGTTATAAACATCAGCACAAACGCATAATACCCTAACCACCTATGGTAGTGTGGGGTATAAAGAATGCCAAACTGGAAAAAATAATTAACATAAAAAAATCCTCATAATGGAAAAGAGTTACACGGTTAAAGTTTTATTCGCCCTCTCTTCTTTTAAAAAATTTTAAGAGAGAGAAAAGTGAATTGTTTAAATTCGTAAAGGCCTGCTTTATTTAACCATTATTTTTATGTTAGTTAGGTTATCTTTGCTCGAATTTTCGCGTTGAAAAAAAACTAGGATCTGGAATCTAGAATCTGGAAAATTGATAGAAAATATTTTAAAGATGTTTAAGTAATCAAGGTATTGTAAATAATGAATTTCAGTATTTGATTACTTACAATTGTTAAAAGTTTCTACTGACATTTTTCATTAGATTGTTAATAAACGGGTTTCATATGCTGAAAAATATTGTATACCAAAAATTAATTTTATTTACGCTATTATTTCACTATGATAGGGGTAGCGGAGCACTCCAGGTATAATCTAGTTTTTTTAGTATCCCAGATATTACCTATATGTTTTATCCTCTTTTCTTTATTGTACATATAAAAAATAACAATGTTTTCGTTGCCGCCTTTATCTGTCACTTATAATGCTTTTATCATTATCATTTCAGCATTCTTGTAGGTTTATGTTCATATATATACACAACTTTCATTGTCATTATTTTAAGATTGGACTTAAACTTTATGTATTTTTGCTCCACTTGTAAACGTAACTTTAATGCTGCATGTCTATAAAAGGTTTCCTTTTGTATTCCTATTAAGACACTGTAATTTGTTTCATAATATAAAGTACCATAACAAAAAATAATGATCTATAAAAATAAAATATGTAAACAAAGAGGGCGGACAATTTAACTGTTGCATAAACTTATAGAAGGAGTTGATGGATGGCTAACGTGGTACATCTGCTTTTAGCAGTGTTTTTTAGCACTAAATGCAACAAATATTAAGGTATTAAAGGTCAGTAGATTCCCATTTTTTTCTGCATGCGTTAGTTGTATTATACCCTACACCACCATAGGTGTATTATGCGTTTGTGCTGATGTTTGTAATGTACAAAAAAAAAAGCTCTTTGGATCCCCATCTTAAAGTATATCGCATGATTCAGAGCAACATTTTTAGCCGATTTAACGAAGTCCTTACGTCAGTCTGATCGGCTGGATCTCTGTCCATGTTTAATTTGTGAACAAAGTACAGGTCGTAATTTTAAAGATGTCTTGATGACACTTGGCACAAAATATTATGTTGGCACAAGAACAAAGCCTATTGAATAGATTATGATCGGTTCATTATTTCATACAAATATCCTCTCGGAATAAGAAATAAGAGTTTAATGATCATAAATGCCTTAAAAATAGCAATATTTGAATGAAATTCGCCAAAAAAAAACTTTTATGTAAACATAAATCAATGTGTTAAATTTCACTAAGATCGGTTCATAATTGATCATAGCTCATATTTAAACCCCTCTTTGAAAAATTTCACTTTAATGTGCATAAATTCCATATATTCAAATATAAGTATTAAGTTAATATTTGACACAAATAACTTTTATATAAGTAAAAACTACAGTACCAAATTTTATGAGGATCCGTCCATAATTGACCATGGCTCCTATGTAAGGCCCACTTTCGGGAATCACTTTAAAGTGCATAAATTCATATGAATTCAAATATTAGTACCGACATAATATTCTGTGAACTTATATTTTATTTTACACTTAATACATATATAGGTCCACAATTGCCCACTGATCTCATATAAGACCTCTCACCGAAAGTTAATATACCCACTCAATGGTATAGAGTATCTTATGATAGGCTTTGACCGAGGAATTGTTTTTCTGCATGTTTTTCTTTTATTTTTTATGCGATTGTTTGCAAATAAAAAAAACACCTGGATTTAAAGTCTTTTTAATTGTTTTTTTAAACCAAATTCCACATATTTTTAATTTATAGACTATATTGTGCTCTATATTGTGAAAAGGATTTTTTTTACTGCTAATCTGCTTATGCTCTTTATTTGTTCAAAATATTTCTCAATTTATTTTATAAAATGTTTGCCTTTATTCTTTATTTCATTTTATTTTTAATTTAAATTTTATTTCCTTTCTTTTTTAATAAATTTTTTTATTTAAAGACTTTTATTTTTATTTCATTGTTCTTTACACATGAACAGTGCACACTGGGGTAGCCCTGAACAAAACTTGGCATTAACTAAACTAGTGTGAGTATTTGGTATCGTTGAAAGATATTGTATTAAAAAAGAAGTTAGCGCTTAAAGAAAATTTTTGTTGAAAATTTGAAAAAAAACATATTTTATATTTTATGAACAGCAATTTGTATAACTTAATAAATAAATAGACTGGTCTAATACTTCCTTCCTAAACGATAATGGTATCAATTCTTTCGTCTTGCTGGCTATATGTCCATGTAAAACTCATTTCTAAGATATCATAACAAAAATTGACACGAAGTTTTGCTTTGGCATAGGGACGATAGAAGTTAGTGAGGTTTATTTCCCTTATTCCCCATAGAAATGCCCTACCTAAATGTGGTTTAAAGCTTATAAATGCCTTAAATTGATCATAATTTAAATTAAATTCAGAATTTCAGAAATAAATTATTTATAAGCATGAATGCATGCCTATTTATTTTGCAAAGATACTTGCCATATAAGCTCAGTTTAAAAAATCGCTATAACTTTAACTAAAGTCGAAATCGAAGCTTAATGGTGATCAATCTTCAATTGATTATCGCCTCAATGAAATGCCCCATCGGAGAGTTAAAATAATATGCATAAAAGCTATATAAATGCTATCGTCATGATCATGTTATAAATACAAATTTGAAAAATTTAGCAAAAAAAATCTTTTTGTTAAATAGCTTTATAAAAATAACTACACTTCCGTGAAGCAAAAAGAAGGAAAGTATTTAATGTGTTTAGACTCAGAAAATTTCAAGGCATCACATGTATAAACTCTAAGAGGCCAACAGAAGCCAAAATAAACTTTTTCTCTTTCAAAGTGGAATAATTTTTTTCAAATTTATTTAAAACTCTGAGACAAGATTTCGCTTATTATAATGTTATAACAAATATGTCTTTATGAATGTATTAGCGAGCAAAAATGTTCACCGATTTCGCTTTTTCATCATGGCAACAACTCCCACCGCATTCGTTAATAATTCAGTGCTTACTGATTATAGCTGCCAAAATACTATCTATCACTTGGCAGTCTTATAATAAATTGCCACCGTGACTGGTTGTATGTGGCCAAATTTGCCTCGAGATAGAACAGGTGGGCTCATTTGTACATAGTTGTAGAGCTGATCCCGACAAGTTCTATATAACCAGTGATCTAGATGAATAAAGTGGCTGCGCAAGTGGATAATTCTCCTCAACACGAATTAGAGAGTCCGTCCTGGCTAGTTTGTATTAACGAGAGTTTCTCGAAAAATTTAAATATTTCTCCATCATAAAATATTGAAAATGTTCACAAGAAAATTTCAATCATATTGAGAATATAAAAGAAAATTCTTTTTGTTCATTTATTCATTTTGAGAAAGATTTTAATACTTAGAAAATTAGTTTTAAATATTATGAACTAAAATGCTTCATTTGTTTGTATCCAGAAACTTTATTATTTTTGCAGCGACCATAATCTAAGAGCAACATATTATGATTGGAACATACGATTACAGCGAAAAATAGAAATAATTATAAGTTATAAATAAATAAAATAAAAAATAATTATTATGATTCCATTTAGTCATATTGTGTTGGGTTTTATGGTTTGTTTTTCATATTATGATTCCACTTTTAAATATAATGTAACAATCTTGCTACATCATTATACCATTCTATCAGATTATGCTTTGATGTTATTATATTATTATACCACATTGCCATATTGTTATTCCATTTTATCATATTATTATCCCCCTTGTTATCATATAGTTATCTAATCTTATCATATTATTGTTTCATTTTGTCATATTATTTCATCTTATTATATATCATTATTTAATAAAAAATTATTTTTATAAATTTTTAATTGGAAATAATAGAGAAAAAGGTCAAAAAATAATATCTACATATTATGTGTTAATTAGTTATATTCATTTGTGCCACCATATTTGGTTCAAATGCAAAACAAGGTTTTTTAACTAAACCTTTTGATGGTATCTTGTATTGCTTGAATCACACCGAGTATAACCAAAGCTAGTTTATTTTTAGTTATTCATTTTATGATTTTTTCCAATAAGTTTGTGAAAAGCATAAGTTTTATATTTATTTGAAATATTTTATTGTCATGGGAATAATAATATTAATATGGTTTAAAAACCGAATATAGTTTAAGAACAAGGAAAAAGACTGCAAATATTTAAGGGTTGTAGAAGTAATGATATTTTTCATATTAATAAAATTTTGTTTCCGGTAAAAATATTTAAAAACGTATAGTTTGTGCAGTCAACTATAATAAAATTTTTATTGAGTGTAAACATTAAATGACAAAATTTAAACAAAAACATTGTTGTCATAAACACAGAATTATTAAAATTCAAGAAAATTAATAACGAGAACATAATTAGGTTGTAGTGATATTGCTGTAATCATGTCTTTACTCTGCGTGCAGTTTTAACAAGACTTTAGAAGAAGAAATAATCAAAAAATTATTTTTTTTTTTTTTATAACAAAATTTTAAACTTTTCTTTTTACACAGAAAAAAGTTTGTGCATAAATATAAGAATTTACTTTTATTGATTTAAGTTCATAATATTTAAAAATAGTGTCTTAAATATTAACACTGTTTTACATTTTTTGAAATGAACCAAAAGTCAAGGAGAACTAAAATATGTTTAAATTTTCATTTATATTTTCAATTTGTAAAAAAATGTTTGAAATTTTCTTCGGAAAATTTTAGGTTTTAATGATTTTTAGCTACATTATAGGAACAGATGGGAAGCGCTTTTTAAATTTTCTAAATTAAATTTCTAAACATTATTTTTTACAGATTTTTTTCTATGTAGTTTCTTTTAAATTTTAAAAACTACTATTCTATTATACATATAACTAATAAATTTTTGCTAAGAATTCTTTCGCCGAAAAGATTATGAAATTAAAATTTTATGAATTGATTATTTTGAAGTATTTTCCTTTATCTACAGGTGTTTCTTTCCTCCAACAAATGCTTTTTTTTTAAGTCTAAATTAAAAAGAGTTAAACTATAATTTTATTGCACTTTATGTTTACATTAGGTTCATAATGTAATATCAGCTGCAGTTTAATGCAAAGTTCAATAGAAAAGTCAGTAAGTAATCTTTGTGTTGAAATCGTAATCATATTTCCATTCATTGAAATTACAAGAAGGTTTATGAAGGCTAAGTTCATATTACTTATTGGCCAAGAAAAAAAAAAATAAAAAATAAAATAAAATAATTGGAAGAAAAAAAGCTTACCTGTGTATATGTATGCTCTGTAATAAAATTGGTTTGTATTGAATGATTGAAATAGGTAAAAAAAATCATTTATCTGCTTATTTTCTATTAAAAGCTATATAATTTCTATTTGTCTGCCAATTGATTTTATAATTTGATTACAGAAAATTAAAGTATTTAAATTTTATTATATTTTCAATTACCATTTTCTATAAATAATTTATGTTATTTATTATTTAATTATTACAATTGAGTAGGCTGTTTAAATAATATATAAAATTTTTTATAATAAATTTAATTATAATTGAATTTAGTGGATTATTGAAATTAAAAAAGTCTGAAAAAATTTTTGAGAGTTGAATGAAATAGCAAATTTATAGGGAATATAGTTAGGAATATAAGTCCGCGACTCTTCGATCTTCTCTTGTAGTTATATGAAATGCTACACTATCCTCATCAAGTACCTCCTGTTAATAGACTACTCTCAAATTTTGAGCAAGTATCGTCATTTACTTTGCGTTTAGCAGCTGTTCGGAATATACAACCTCGTGTTTTTTTCTAAAAATTGAAAAAAGTGAATTTCGAGTGCTCATTAAACATTATTTTCAAAAAAAAAAAAAAAAACCATCAATCAAACCAAGCAAAAGCTCGATAAATACTATGGGGACT
Source organism: Protocalliphora azurea (assembly GCA_932274085.1). Taxonomy (NCBI): domain Eukaryota; kingdom Metazoa; phylum Arthropoda; class Insecta; order Diptera; family Calliphoridae; genus Protocalliphora; species Protocalliphora azurea. Next base: position 15,104,513 of record OW026523.1, read on the forward strand.
CTGCACCATCGATTTCAATGGTAAAAAAGTGGTTTACTGACTTTCGTTGTGTGACAAGTACAAATGACGCTGAACGTTCTGGACGGCCAAAAATGTCGAATAAATCCACGATATGGTGTTGGCCGATCGAAGAGTAAAAGTGCGTGAGATTGTTGATTTCATATGGCAGTGTGTTTTCGATTTTAAATGATCAGCTGGGTTTAAGAAAGTTGTCTGCAAGATGGGTGCCGTGTTTGCTCTCAATTGACCATAAACGTAAACGTGTGACAACTTCAAAAGATTCTTTGGAGTTGTTTAACCGCAATCCGAATGAGTTTTGTAGAGTTTTGTAAGTGTGGATGAAACATGGATTCATTACTGTACTCCGGAGACCAAGCAGCAGTCTAAACAACGCGTTTCTCCAACAACAAATGTCTATTTTAAGGACCTCGAAAAATCCTATTTTTACGCAAAGTAAATGACTAAAATTGCTCAAGATTTGACAGTAGTCTATTAACAGGAGGTACTTTATGGGAATAGTATTGCATTTCATATAACTACGAGGTAAGTTCGAAAAGTCACGGACTTATTTATCCGCCCCCGTATGTATTTCTGTAAAAATATTTATAAATAAACTTTAGCAGACATGGAAATGTACTTGTATATAAAAGCATATGTTTGTATATGTACATACATATGTATGTATGTGGTCTTAAAGGTTAAGCAACCCAGTTGGTCAAATGGTATTAGAATCATATACGACATGTCCAATGTTGCCTAAGTTTTCTCAACGACAATGTGAATGAAATTCTCGTCAACAACAAGACTAGTGACAAATTCTTGAATACCCTCTTCTTTTAAACGCATTTGGCATTTAAAAAAATTTCTTAAATATTGTCATCTTTAAGCGATGCTAAGGTCAAAAAGAAAGACAATGTCTTAAATATTGTCTTATATTAAAGTTTTTTGACAACAAGATGAGAGATTAATATTGGCTTCTAATAAACTTTATTAACAAAGATTTCGGCGACACAGTCTTCAATTTTGTTCAGAATTGGCTACTTCTGATGAAAATATGAATGACATTATTATTTCTCATTATTTATTTTTATTTATTTTATTTATTTATTTATTGATAACCTGCACAACAAGACAAAATCTAGATCTAATGATCTAGCGAAACTTATCAAATTATATAAATATTTAGAGGTCCTTTGGTATAAATAATTTTATGAAGAAATGTAGGTATCTTTATACTGATTAAGTCTGTGAAAGAAACTCTATACAGGCTTTTCGAAAAAGAGGAGACACCATCACGTTTCTTTAGCCCATGTACATTAGGGCTATAACCAAATTTTTGGCATAGTACCACGGAGTGGCCAAGAATGTTTTAGAAATGAAAACATCTATCTCCCGTTGTTTTGTGAAAAAAACCTCACACAGGGAAGCAAATTTCTAAAACCTTCCAAGAAATTTTTTTTAGAAAAATTTTTTATTATTTATTTATTTATTTTTTATTTATTTATACAATATTTATGATTTAATTTATTCTATGTTTACATGGTAGTTTTAAATTTATATACTATTGGATGAAATAAACTTTAATTTTAATGTCGCATGATTTAGACAGTGGATAAATATCTTGTACAACTTTTGTTGCTCCCTCTGCACATATATTACTCCTTGGTTCTTTTACCCTCAGCAATTGCTTTTTGAAATTGGGTCAATGATTGTTCTAAGCCTTTGTAATTTTCTTCATTGTAGCACTGATCAAAAACCCAAATATCGTACCATTTTCCACTTATAAATTGGCAAATTAGATATAGTTTAGTTCGATATTTTGGAATAAGAATAAAAGCTAAAATAGCAATAATTGCCCTTGAATTCCATCGAGCATCGCTAAGTGGCGGTGTGCTTTTAAACTTTATTTTAGGAAATTTAATTTTTTTTATTTTTTTTAAATACAAAGTTTTAAAAATTTTTCGTTTATTTTGTGATTTTTTTTTAATTTTCCATGAATTTTGATTGGAAATGATGTACTTTTGAAAACTCCTTTAAAAGATAATAATCTAGGCTTTTATTGATGGTACAATCGATGAAATATGGATCATTGCTTATATTTTTATATCGCTTTAAGAATAAGGTATTTTACTCAGGTTTTTACATATAACGAATTTTGAACCGCGATGAATTGTAAACCGTAGGAAAATTTTTAAATCTAAAGCAGTGGATAAATTCCAAAATAGCATTTAAGTGATACGTATAGGAATATATACAAATATCAGCTGTATATTTTTTAAAATTTCCGTGAGATAAAATTGGTTGTTTTCAAGCTTCAACCCGATCCCTACGTGAACTTTTTTTTTAACGATCCGAAAAATTTATCCTATTTTTATTAATACATGATATTCTACTTGATATTCGCAAAAAGTGTGAAAAAGTTATAGCTTTAATGTACATATCAAATAATATTTTTATATAAAGGACTTGTAGTTTCCTCATACTGGAGCTGTCAAAATATCCAAACATTTCACAGAAATATAACAAACACGTAATTAAATATGTTTTTGCAAGAAGTTTTCTTATACTAGGTGGTGTTAAATATTGAGTCATTAAAGAGCGTTCTTAAGTTATGTTATTTTTGAATACTATACCAAGACTCTTTACTTTGTGAACGATTTCGATAGTCTGATTATATGTTATAGCTCGAAATAGGCTGAGATTTTTTATGTACAATCAAGCACTTAGATTTTAGAGGATTAAGACAAAGCTCATTTTTGAATCTTACTTAAATCCTCGTTTAACTTTTCAACATTTGCCTCTACAGAACTTACGAAACTACTAACACATATTTGAACATCGTCAGCATACATGTATTTCATACCTTAACAATTAGGTAGATCATGAGACTTGAGGTACGCCCCTCATCAGTAGTGAAAGCTTTAAAATTACACTATTAACATACACAGATTGAGTTCTCCCGCACACATAAGAAGATATTAATTTTGTTGAGATGGAGGAAAAATTAAAAAAGGAATTTTAGCTTCGAGTAGAGGAGTTGATGATTGACTGTGTTAAACGCCTTCGAATGATCAAGTAAGACAAAAAAGTAATTTTATCATCATCGAGCTTTCTTCTTATATTTTTTGTAACGTTGGCTAAGGCTGTTAAATAGCTGTGTTTAGGGCGGAAACCGTAGAGCTTATAAATCATAAAATTTTGTACATATATATATGTTGTCATTTGCTTATACAACACCTTTTCAAACACATTTTAAAAGTAACTTAGTATTGTTATTGACCGATATTCACCATTCGATTTCGTTATTAGTATTATTATCACATACTTGCATTTAGTAGGATAAGAACTAATTATTATGATGGTGTTGAAGAGATGTATTATATAAAGTAATAATAGATGTATAATGATTTTTATGAACTTAGGATGGATATTATTAATGAAAAAGTAGATAGCACATCAGACTGGTTCTGAAATCGGTGTGATAAGAAGAGGAATAAATGTCGTTGAAATCATAATGTTCTTCTACAGCATCTGATGTAATTAAAGGTGTATTCGTTAATATCCTATTTAGCTCATTAACATCAATACGACAGGAACTATTTTTTGCTTTCCTTTCTAACACCAATATCCCTAATTGTTTTCAAAGTATTTTTGGGATCTATTGCGAAACCAAATTTGTTAAAGTAATAATTTGTCTTAGCTATTCATATCATTCTATTAACATTTTTTCTGGCAGAATGAAATTCAAGTTTTAGACTTAAAGCTTTGAAACGCTTCCACTGAAAATAAAGCTGATGTCTTAGTTTTATTGCTTCTTTTATATCTGCAGTAAACCATTGATTTTTTTGGGTCATGACCTATTTTCTTTTCAAAGGAACAGTAACATCATATAAGGTCAAAATATTGGAAACCAAGAGATCTAATTATTCATCTATTAATGATATAAAACATATATCGCTCCAGTTGAATAAGGTAAAAGATTCCAATAATAAAGCATAGTTAACAGTTTTAAAGCAAGGTAAAAAAATACCTTAGGGCTTCTGTTGAAACTGCACATCACAAGCTATAAAAATCAGTTCATATTTGGTAAAACAGGGAGCAGATATTTGATCATATCGAAGAACATTCAATGGATTTTCAACAAAGCTGACATCGATTAGGCTACTGTATGTCATTGTGAAATATGTTGGTATAGTAGTGTTAGTAGGCATTAATCTTATTGCTTCCACCCTTCTTTGAAGGATGATTCATTTAACAGATTTTTATAAAAATCATCTAAGACTGCCACATAACTCTAAGATATGGTTAATACTGCCATTTTGTTCATAAAATCAACAAAAGTAATATTACAATTTGGTCTGTAAACACAACTAACTAACATTTTCGAAATTTCTACAAATATATATTCAAATTTGTCATTTTCACCTGACTTGCAACGGAATCTGCATCTTAATGTGCTTTTGATTAATACTGCGTCTCCACAATCTCTTCCAACACGATCACACCGAATATATTAGTCGATCGGAGATAGATTCATTGAGCTATATTTCAGAAACTTACACCATATCCATATTGGAATTCTCGAATACAAATTTAAACTCGTCGATCTTAGTTATTAAACTTTGAGCGTTAATATGATACATTTTAAGTTCATTATGTTGTTTGGTAAAAATTTTTACCATTTGAAATGTAACGTCTTTGGAATTTCCACCACTACTAACATTGGAGCTCATCTAAACTTAATTCAAAAATAAAATCAACACTAAGAGCAACGCAATTTTTAAGAGATCTATAGAAAAGGTTTTTATAAGTATTGGATAGGATATATATATATATATAGGATATATATATATATATATATATATATATATATATATATATAGGATATATATATATATATATATATATATATATATAGGTTACATTAATCATTATAATAAAGAAAGAGTTATGATGCTAAAGACAAAAAAGAAGACAATATTTTCAATGCAATCTTCGATCAAATACTTTTCACGACGAGATGAGCGACAATGTCTTTAATGTTTTCTCTTATTTATTTTAAAGATGACAAGGAGAGTGACAAAGTCATAAATGTTTTCATTTGTAAACTTTGTTGAAGACAAGTTAAGCTACAATATATTTCATGTCACCTTTTGTAAAACTAAATTGAGGATTAGAAGACCGACAATATCTTAAGCGTTGTTATCAACAAATTATGTTGATGATAACATAATAAATATTTTCTTTTGTAGAACTTTTTTTTTTTGACGACAGTTTGAACGCAAAATATTCTTTTGAGCACGATAAGTCCGAGCGTTTAAACGTGAATATTTTATATGTTGATAAAGTGAAATATATATTTTTTAATATTAAAATAAGTGAGAAAGATATAATCAGTCAAGTCCGATCATATGATACCCCATACCATTGTTTATGTCTATAGAGATTCGTGGAGGGATCTTATATTATATTAGACATGTGGACAATTGTGGACCGATACTTCTACTAAGTGTAAAATGAAATACACGAATATAGAATATTAGGTTAATACTAACATTTATATGAATTTAAGCACTTTATGGTGATTCCCGAAAGTGGGGTTATATGGGAGCTATGGTAAATTATGGAGCGATCTTCATATAATTTGTCACTTATATTTAACTTATTTAATAAGCTTCGTCCTTGTGTGGTGGAAGTCCTACGTGCCAAATTTTATAGAATTATCTTCAAAATTGCGACCTGTACTTTGTGCACAAGGTTTATATGGACAGCCAGACAGACGGACGGACGGACGAACATCGTTAGATCGATTATTATACTTTAAGTTGGGTGTTGGACGGTTTGCGTTATAACATCAGCACAAACGCATAATACCCCAACCACCTATATGGTGTAAATGTAAAAAGGAATTACTTTGATATAAATTTAAGTAAATATTAAAATAACTATTTTACATAAATTTTTTTACATTAAGGTTGTTAGCGATAGATTGATTATTAAGTTATACGATTATAAAATTATATTACAAACAACAAAATACATTATTTATTTAAATTTTTATTAATTTCAAATACTACAACTAAACATAATCACATAATCTATAAACAAGGGTATGGGTTGAATAAAGTTTGTTATTTTTTTTTAAATGAATTTGGCTGTTTATAACCACATAATCAAATAACCTGATAATCGACCTATCGTGAAAAACTTTATTATGTATATATCTTCAGATGACATTAACACTTGTACAAATGGGAAATTGTATACAATTTTGTACACAATTTTTAACGGAGTCTTCAACATTTTATACAATTTTTTTTTTTTTAACAAAATTGTAATTTAATTTTTTAATATTCTAATTTTGAAAATATTTCTTTAAATTATTTTATTTGTCACTGATATAATGGTAGAAAACCAAGTGAATGACATTGTAATTTATGTAATCGTTAGCAATAAAAATAAAGACGCTGTCATCTATATAATCGATGACGACAAAATATGCAATGTTGTCATCCATATAATCATTGAAAACAAAGTTAAAGTCATTGTACCCTATGCAATCGTTAAGGATTTAATGTACGGTTTTCCCATCTATATACGCAGAAAAAAATACATGGTTGCGGCATTGTCACTATAACAATATTATGCGTTCATTATTAATATTCATTAATTTTAAAAAATTGTGTTCATGATAACAATGTTTTTGTTTCAGTTTTATCATTCAATATTTACATTCAATCAAAATTTAAATATAGTCGACTACAAAAATTTGATGTTTTTGATTATTTGTACCAAAAACAAAATTTTATTAATATAAAAACTATCATTATTTCTTGTACCATTAAATATTATCAATATTTTTTCCTGTGCTTAAACCATATTAACATTATTACTATTCCCGTAAAAATAAAATGTTACAAAAATGCTTTCTTCAAATATGATTGAAAAATTATTAACTTGTTTGTTTTTGAATATATTTTGCTTTCTAACGTTTATTTTCCACTTGTATTATAATTCTCAATTAGTTAATACATTGTATTATATAATGGGACAAGGTTTTGTAATATTTGGTGTGATTCAAACAATACAAGATATTGATTAATTATTAATAAAGGGTTAAGTTAATAAAAAACATTCTTCTATTATCTTGGAAAATATATAATGCTGCAATATATGACTTCACAAACAATTTATAAAAATAATCTTTAATTAATTTGTTTCATTTTAATATATGATAAGATGGTATAATAATATGATAAAATGGAATACTAGATAAAACGAACCATAAAATCGGACACAAAACGATCATAATAATTGTTATTTATATTCATATTTATTTTTGGAAGTGATCTTATATACCAGTCATAATATGTTGTTCTTAGAGTATGATCGCTACAACTATATTTATATGGTTGGGGTATTATGTGTTTGTGCTGATGTTTGTAATGCATAGGAAAAGTTATGCAACACCCGCCTTAAAGTGTACTAAACGATTCAGAATCACTTTTTAAATCGATATAATGATGTCCGTCCGTCTGGCTGGCTGCCCATGTAAACCTTGTGCACAAAGTACGGGTCGCAATTTTAAAGATAATTCAATGAAATTTGGCACTTGAGACTTTTGTGATCGGTCCATTATTTCACCTAGCCCCCATAAAAATGCCTTAAAAATAAGAATGTTTTAAGGAAATTCGATTCAAAGAAGTTCTGTGCAACCTTAGCCCCCATATGAACCCCTTTTCCGAAAATCATTTTAACGTGCACAAATCCCTTGAGAATGTTAGTATCAAGTTAATATTCGACACAAAAAAGTTTTATGTAATTAGAAACAATATTGTTAAATTTTATGAGAATTGGTCCATAATTTACCATAGCTCCCTTATATACCCACTTCCAGGAATCGCCCTAAAGTACATAAAATCATCTAGATGTTAGTATCAATGCTTTACTCTGTATTTGTATATTTTATTTTACATTTAGTAAAATTCGCCACACGTATAATATAAGTCCCCTTCCCGAATTTTTATGCTCATACACAATGGTGTAGGGTACCATATAGTCTTTGTTTCTCGTTTTTCCCTGCATGTTGTCGACAAAAGTGCCTTATGTAGTCGGCATATATTCGTTATCTATAACATATAAATGAACATTTCATTTGTTTCATCGTTATTTTACTAACGACAAGATGGGCGACATTGTCTCTCTATTTTGATAGTATACGATTTTCCTGACACTTGTTTGAAAAAGTCTTTGACGACTTGTTCTGGCTGTCCTGCATTCGTCGTCTAGGATTTAACATTGCTGTGCACCCATCCTCGAGGATGTCTTAAAGCCAGGGCCAACTGGGATATTGTGATAGAATATATATTATTTTATATGCTCTAAATTAAAAAAAAGTTTGTCTTTTATTGCATTCAGTTTATTTCTCTTTTGAATTTTTAAATTGACATATTTTACAACTGCAAAAATTTGAATTTCATTACATAAATAAAATTCTCTAAAAATGCAATAAAGTTGCACAACCTCAAATAAATTTTAATGAGTATGAACAATAATACAGTAATTAAACATTTTCAATTGAATAAATACTTTATTTTGTGTTCAGAGTGTTTTTTTTATAACTATATCAAATTAGAAAACTCACAAATAAAAACAACATATTTACTTTTGCGGGTCATTAGGTCTTAAATATTTATATTTAAATTAGAATATTTGTAAAAAAAATTAAATCTTTCATAATTTCCATCATAAAATGAATTGTGGCTTCCTTTGATGCAATATTTAAAAAGTTTCAACAAATTAAAACATTTTTAAAGAATTTATTTTTTTTTATAAAACTAATGTGCCATAAAAATTTAATATATTCCAGATTATTTTTAATTTATATTTAAATTTAACTCTTTATTATTTTTTTTACTTTTTAACCATTTTCATAATATTGCCATTGCGATTACGATCATATATTACAAATTTACAATTTTATTCATTTTCATATTTCTTCAGTTTTTAACTTTTTATGATATTTTTATATCTTACACCACGCAGAAAAAATTATGACTAGAATTTTTTTAAAATAAATCATTATTTAACTTTGAATACAATTTTATAAAAAACAATGTGTTTGATTTTAATATAACATTTTATTGGCTGTAAATTCATTCTGAACTAATAAACAATAACAATTTCTTGTGTTTGACATTTAAAAATATAGAAATAAATATAATTATAAAAAAAAAAAATAAAATCCATTATTTGCAGGATTCCAGAGGTAAGTTACCTTAATTTTCGTATATATTTCATTATAGTGATTTATTTTTGTGCATCCTTTAGATGAATAAAAGCATAAATTATTGAGTCTATTGTATATTGCTGTATAATCCCCAAGTTGATTAAATTATGTCCTTTCAATTGTGTGCCTGAATATGTATCTCCCTTTTTTAAATTTGTTGTTTTCTTTTTACTAACATTTTTTATGTGGCTGTAGAAATTTATAATTTTGAAATTATTCTAAAAATTTGATTGAGTCATCATTGATTTTAAATTGTTGTGAAATGTCAAAAAATACACAAATTTTCTTTATTGGCAAATTATTTTCGTGCAAGACAGACATACGAATTAAATTTGTGTTGTTGTATAATTTAAATTAAAATTAAAAATTTTAAAAATTTTAAAATTGAAAATTTTTGTGCTTCCAAATTGATAGTGAAATCGTTGTTGTAAGGAATATGATATTTTTTTTTATAGGTATTGATGTTATATATGTTGTCTTCCTTTGTTGCATATAGTTGCGAAGATTTAAGTTGCTAAACAGGTTGATGAAATTGTTTACATCCTTGGTGCTAAATTTATATTATATTTCTATTATACTATATATATTTTACATCTGTGGCAAGAAACTCAGCTAAGTGCTCATCTTCATACCATTCAAGAAAAGTTATCGTTTATGCTATATTAAAGCCGTTCTATTCCCTTGGTACCTCATTAGAAAGCTTAAAACATTCTCTAAGAGCCGTCAGTTTTAAAGATTTTGACTTCAAATTTGGCAGGCTCTTAGAGAATGATTTAAGCTTTCTAATGAGGTACAAATTTTGGCAATACGCTTACTAAAAGTGGAGTTATTAAGATGTAAACTATACATTGTAAATTAAACAATGTAAGCACAGAATTTACACAATTTTATGTAATGCATCTTAAAGCTGAAAATTTTCTCTTTCATATGATATAAATTTTGTACGATTGCCTTGTTTGGTTCGGAAGTTATAGCTGTTTAAAGAAAATCACTTTCACAAAATTGCTTGCTGCTGAATTCTGTACGCCTGGTACGAAATTGTGTTTCGACGGATATTTTTCTAAGTCCGTTTTTTGGTGGAATTCTGGAGCTTTCCAAATTATTCAATCTCCGTCAGTTATAAAGATTTTGACTTCAAATTTGGCAGGCTCTTAGACAATGCTTTTAAGCTTTCTAATGAGGTACAAGTTTTGGCAATACGCTCACTAGAAGTGGAGTTGTTAAGATGTAAATTATGTATTGTAAATTAAACAATGTAAGCACAGAATTTACACAATTTTATGTAATGCATCTTAAAGCTGAAAATGTTCTCTTTCATATGATATCAATTTTGTACGATTGCCTTGTTTGGTTCGGAAGTTATAGCTGTTTAAAGAAAATCAATTTCACAAAATTACTTTCTGCTGAATTCTGTGCGCAAGAAATTTTGTGAATGCAATATTATGTAATGCATCTTAAAGCTGAAATTTTTCTCTTTCATATGATATAACTTTTGTACGAATGCCTTGTTTGGTTCGGAAGTTATAGCTGTTTAAAGAAAATCACTTTCACAAAATTGCTTGCTGCTGAATTCTGTACGCCTGGTACGAAATTGTGTTTCGACGGATATTTTTCTAAATCAGTTTTTGGTGGAATTCTGGAGCTTTCCAAATTATTCATATCTCCATCAGTTATAAAGATTTTGACTTCAAATTTGGCAGGCTCTTAGAGAATGATTTAGGCTTTCTAATGAGGTACAAATTTTGGCAATACGCTCACTAGAAGTGGAGTTGTTAAGATGTAAATTATGTATTGTAAATTAAACAATGTAAGCACAGAATTTACACAATTTTATGTAATGCATCTTAAAGCTGAAAATGTTCTCTTTCATATGATATCAATTTTGTACGATTGCCTTGTTTGGTTCGGAAGTTATAGCTGTTTAAAGAAAATCAATTTCACAAAATTACTTTCTGCTGAATTCTGTGCGCAAGAAATTTTGTGAATGCAATATTATGTAATGCATCTTAAAGCTGAAATTTTTCTCTTTCATATGATATAACTTTTGTACGAATGCCTTGTTTGGTTCGGAAGTTATAGCTGTTTAAAGAAAATCACTTTCACAAAATTGCTTGCTGCTGAATTCTGTACGCCTGGTACGAAATTGTGTTTCGACGGATATTTTTCAAAGTCAGTTTTTGGTGGAATTCTGGAGCTTTCCAAATTATTCTATCTCCGTCAGTTTTAAAGATTTTTACTTCAAATTTGGCAGGCTCTTAGAGAATGATTTAGGCTTTCTAATGAGGTAAAAATTTTGGCAATACGCTCACTAAAAGTGGAGTTATTAAGATGTAAACTATATATTGTAAATTAAACAATGTAAGCGCAGAATTTACACAATTTTATGTAATGCATCTTAAAGCTGAAACTTTTCTCTTTTATATGATATCAATTTTGTACGATTGCCTTGTTTGGTTCGGAAGTTATAGCTGTTTTAAGAAAATCACTTTCACAAAATTGCTTGCTGCTGAATTCTGTGCGCAAGAAATTTTGTGAATGCAATATTATGTAATGCATCTTAAAGCTGAAATTTTTCTCTTTCATATGATATAGCTTTTGTACGAATGCCTTGTTTGGTTCGGAAGTTATAGCTGTTTAAAGAAAATCACTTTCACAAAATTGCTTGCTGCTGAATTCTGTACGCCTGGTATGAAATTGTGTTTCGACGGATATTTTTCAAAGTCAGTTTTTGGTGGAATTCTGGAGCTTTCCAAATTATTCTATCTCCGTCAGTTGTAACGATTTTGACTTCAAATTTGGCAGGCTCTTAGAGAATGATTTAGGCTCTCACTAAAAGTGGAGTTATTAAGATGTAAACTATACATTGTAAATTAAACAATGTAAGCACAGAATTTACACATTTTTTTGTAATACATCTTAAAGCTGAAAACTTTCTCTTTCATATGATATAAATTTTGTACGATTGCCTTGTTTGGTTCGGAAGTTATAGCTGTTTAAAGAAAATCAATTTCACAAAATTACTTTCTGCTGAATTCTGTACGCCTGGTACGAAATTGTGTTTCGACGGATATTTTTCTAAGTCAGTTTTTGGTGGAATTCTGGAGCTTTCCAAATTATTCATATCTCCCTCCGTCAGTTTTAAAGATTTTTACTTCAAATTTGGCAGGCTCTTAGAGAATGATTTAAGCTTTCTAATGAGGTAAAACTTTTGGCAATACGCTCAATAAAAGTGGAGTTATTAAGATGTAAACTATATATTGTAAATTAAACAATGTAAGCGCAGAATTTACACAATTTTATGTAATGCATCTTAAAGCTGAAACTTTTCTCTTTTATATGATATCAATTTTGTACGATTGCCTTGTTTGGTTCGGAAGTTATAGCTGTTTTAAGAAAATCACTTTCACAAAATTGCTTGCTGCTGAATTCTGTGCGCAAGAAATTTTGTGAATGCAATATTATGTAATGCATCTTAAAGCTGAAATTTTTCTCTTTCATATGATATAACTTTTGTACGAATGCCTTGTTTGGTTCGGAAGTTATAGCTGTTTAAAGAAAATCACTTTCACAAAATTGCTTGCTGCTGAATTCTGTACGCCTGGTACGAAATTGTGTTTCGACGGATATTTTTCAAAGTCAGTTTTTGGTGGAATTCTGGAGCTTTCCAAATTATTCATATCTCCGTCAGTTGTAACGATTTTGACTTCAAATTTGGCAGGCTCTTAGAGAATGATTTAAGCTTTCTAACGAGGTAAAAATTTTGGCAATACGCTCACTAAAAGTGGAGTTATTAAGATGTAAACTATATATTGTAAATTAAACAATGTAAGCGCAGAATTTACACAATTTTATGTAATGCATCTTAAAGCTGAAACTTTTCTCTTTTATATGATATCAATTTTGTACGATTGCCTTGTTTGGTTCGGAAGTTATAGCTATTTTAAGAAAATCACTTTCACAAAATTGCTTGCTGCTGAATTCTGTACGCCTGGTACGAAATTGTGTTTCGACGGATATTTTTCAAAGTCAGTTTTTGGTGGAATTCTGGAGCTTTCCAAATTATTCATATCTCCGTCAGTTGTAACGATTTTGACTTCAAATTTGGCAGGCTCTTAGAGAATGATTTAGGCTTTCTAATGAGGTACGAATTTTGGCAATACGCTCACTAAAAGTGGAGTTATTAAGATGTAAACTATACATTGTAAATTAAACAATGTAAGCACAGAATTTACACATTTTTTTGTAATACATCTTAAAGCTGAAAACTTTCTCTTTCATATGATATAAATTTTGTACGAATGCCATGTTTGGTTCGGAAGTTATAGCTGTTTAAAGAAAATCAATTTCACAAAATTACTTTCTGCTGAATTCTGTACGCCTGGTACGAAATTGTGTTTCGACGGATATTTTTCTAAGTCAGTTTTTGGTGGAATTCTGGAGCTTTCCAAATTATTCATATCTCCCTCCGTCAGTTTTAAAGATTTTTACTTCAAATTTGGCAGGCTCTTAGAGAATGATTTCAGCTTTCTAACGAGGTAAAAATTTTGGCAATACGCTCACTAAAAGTGGAGTTATTAAGATGTAAACTATATATTGTAAATTAAACAATGTAAGCGCAGAATCTACACAATTTTATGTAATGCATCTTAAAGCTGAAACTTTTCTCTTTTATATGATATCAATTTTGTACGATTGCCTTGTTTGGTTCGGAAGTTATAGCTGTTTTAAGAAAATCACTTTCACAAAATTGCTTGCTGCTGAATTCTGTGCGCAAGAAATTTTGTGAATGCAATATTATGTAATGCATCTTAAAGCTGAAATTTTTCTCTTTCATATGATATAACTTTTGTACGAATGCCTTGTTTGGTTCGGAAGTTATAGCTGTTTAAAGAAAATCACTTTCACAAAATTGCTTGCTGCTGAATTCTGTACGCCTGGTACGAAATTGTGTTTCGACGGATATTTTTCTAAGTCAGTTTTTGGTGGAATTCTGGAGCTTTCCAAATTATTCATATCTCCGTCAGTTATAAAGATTTTGACTTCAAATTTGGCAGGCTTTTAGAGAATGATTTAGGCTTTCTAATGAGGTACAAATTTTGGCAATACGCTCACTAGAAGTGGAGTTGTTAAGATGTAAATTATGTATTGTAAATTAAACAATGTAAGCACAGAATTTACACAATTTTATGTAATGCATCTTAAAGCTGAAAATTTTCTCTTTCATATGATATCAATTTTGTACGATTGCCTTGTTTGGTTCGGAAGTTATAGCTGTTTAAAGAAAATCACTTTCACAAAATTGCTTGCTGCTGAATTCTGTACGCCTGGTACGAAATTGTGTTTCGACGGATATTTTTCAAAGTCAGTTTTTGGTGGAATTCTGGAGCTTTCCAAATTATTCATATCTCCGTCAGTTGTAACGATTTTACTTCAAATTTGGCAGGCTCTTAGAGAATGATTTAGGCTTTCTAATGAGGTACGAATTTTGGCAATACGCTCACTAAAAGTGGAGTTATTAAGATGTAAACTATACATTGTAAATTAAACAATGTAAGCACAGAATTTACACATTTTTTTTGTAATACATCTTAAAGCTGAAAACTTTCTCTTTCATATGATATAAATTTTGTACGATTGCCTTGTTTGGTTCGGAAGTTATAGCTGTTTAAAGAAAATCACTTTCACAAAATTACTTTCTGCTGAATTCTGTACGCCTGGTACGAAATTGTGTTTCGATGGATATTTTTCTAAGTCAGTTTTTGGTGGAATTCTGGAGCTTAACAAATTATTCATATCTCCGTCAGTTTTAAAGATTTTGACTTCAAATTTGGCAGGCTCTTAGAGAATGATTTAAGCTTTCTAATGAGGTACAAATTTTGGCAATACGCTCACTAGAAGTGGAGTTGTTAAGATGTAAATTATGTATTGTAAATTAAACAATGTAAGCACAGAATTTACACAATTTTATGTAATGCATCTTAAAGCTGAAAATTTTCTCTTTCATATGATATCAATTTTGTACGATGCCTTGTTTGGTTCGGAAGTTATAGCTGTTTAAAGAAAATCACTTTCACAAAATTGCTTGCTGCTGAATTCTGTACGCCTGGTACGAAATTGTGTTTCGACGGATATTTTTCTAAGTCATTTTTTGGTGGAATTCTGGAGCTTTCCAAATTATTCATATCTCCGTCAGTTATAAAGATTTTGACTTCAAATTTGGCAGGCTCTTAGAGAATGATTTAGGTTTTCTAATGAGGTACAAATTTTGGCAATACGCTCACTAAAAGTGGAGTTATTAAGATGTAAACAATACATTGTAAATTAAACAATGTAAGCACAGAATTTACAAAATTTTTTGTAATGCATCTTAAAGCTGAAAATTTTCTCTTTCATATGATATACGATTGCCTTGTTTGGTTCGGAAGTTATAGCTGTTTAAAGAAAATCACTTTCACAAAATTGCTTGCTGCTGAATTCTGTACGCCTGGTACGAAATTGTGTTTCGACGGATATTTTTCTAAGTCAGTTTTTGGTGGAATTCTGGAGCTTTCCAAATTATTCATATCTCCGTCAGTTATAAAGATTTTGACTTCAAATTTGGCAGGCTCTTAGAGAATGATTTAGGTTTTCTAATGAGGTACAAATTTTGGCAATACGCTCACTAAAAGTGGAGTTATTAAGATGTAAACAATACATTGTAAATTAAACAATGTAAGCACAGAATTTACAAAATTTTTTGTAATGCATCTTAAAGCTGAAAATTTTCTCTTTCATATGATATCAATTTTGTACGATTGCCTTGTTTGGTTCGGAAGTTATAGCTGTTTAAAGAAAATCACTTTCACAAAATTGTTTGCTGCTGAATTCTGTACGCCTGGTACGAAATTGTGTTTCGACGGATTTTTCTGTCAGTTTTTGGTGGAATTCTGGAGCTTTCCAAATTATTCATATCTCCGTCAGTTATAACGATTTTGACTTCAAATTTGGCAGGCTCTTAGAGAATGATTTAGGCTTTCTAATGAGGTACAAATTTTGGCAATACGCTCACTAAAAGTGGAGTTATTAAGATGTAAACAATACATTGTAAATTAAACAATGTAAGCACAGAATTTACAAAATTTTTTGTAATGCATCTTAAAGCTGAAAATTTTCTCTTTCATATGATATCAATTTTGTACGATTGCCTTGTTTGGTTCGGAAGTTATAGCTGTTTAAAGAAAATCACTTTCACAAAATTGCTTGCTGCTGAATTCTGTACGCCTGGTACGAAATTGTGTTTCGACGGATATTTTTCAAAGTCAGTTTTTGGTGGAATTCTGGAGCTTAACAAATTATTCATATCTCCGTCAGTTTTAAAGATTTTGACTTCAAATTTGGCAGGCTCTTAGAGAATGATTTAAGCTTTCTAATGAGGTACAAATTTTGGCAATACGCTCACTAAAAGTGGAGTTATTAAGATGTGAACTATACATTGTAAATTAAACAATGTAAGCACAGAATTTACAAAATTTTTTGTAATGCATCTTAAAGCTGAAAATTTTCTCTTTCATATGATATCAATTTTGTACGATTGCCTTGTTTGGTTCGGAAGTTATAGCTGTTTAAAGAAAATCACTTTCAAAAAATTGTTTGCTGCTGAATTCTGTACGCCTGGTACGAAATTGTGTTTCGACGGATTTTTCTGTCAGTTTTTGGTGGAATTCTGGAGCTTTCCAAATTATTCATATCTCCGTCAGTTATAACGATTTTGACTTCAAATTTGGCAGGCTCTTAGAGAATGATTTAGGCTTTCTAATGAGGTACAAATTTTGGCAATACGCTCACTAAAAGTGGAGTTATTAAGATGTAAACTATACATTGTAAATTAAACAATGTAAGCACAGAATTTACACAATTTTTTGTAATACATCTTAAAGCTGAAAATTTTCTCTTTCATATGATATCAATTTTGTACGATTGCCTTGTTTGGTTCGGAAGTTATAGCAGTTTAAAGAAAATCACTTTCACAAAATTGCTTGCTGCTGAATTCTGTACGCCTGGTACGAAATTGTGTTTCGACGGATATTTTTCTAAGTCAGTTTTTGGTGGAATTCTGGAGCTTTCCAAATTATTCATATCTCCGTCAGTTATAAAGATTTTGACTTCAAATTTGGCAGGCTCTTAGAGAATGATTTAGGCTTTCTAATGAGGTACAAATTTTGGCAATACGCTCACTAAAAGTGGAGTTATTAAGATGTAAACTATACATTGTAAATTAAACAATGTAAGCACAGAATTTACACAATTTTTTGTAATACATCTTAAAGCTGAAAATTTTCTCTTTCATATGATATCAATTTTGTACGATTGCCTTGTTTGGTTCGGAAGTTATAGCAGTTTAAAGAAAATCACTTTCACAAAATTGCTTGCTGCTGAATTCTGTACGCCTGGTACGAAATTGTGTTTCGACGGATATTTTTCTAAGTCAGTTTTTGGTGGAATTCTGGAGCTTTCCAAATTATTCATATCTCCGTCAGTTATAACGATTTTGACTTCAAATTTGGCAGGCTCTTAGAGAATGATTTAGGCTTTCTAATGAGGTACAAATTTTGGCAATACGCTCACTAAAAGTGGAGTTATTAAGATGTAAACAATACATTGTAAATTAAACAATGTAAGCACAGAATTTGCAAAATTTTTTGTAATGCATCTTAAAGCTGAAAATTTTCTCTTTCATATGATATCAATTTTGTACGATTGCCTTGTTTGGTTCGGAAGTTATAGCTGTTTAAAGAAAATCACTTTCACAAAATTGTTTGCTGCTGAATTCTGTACGCCTGGTACGAAATTGTGTTTCGACGGATTTTTCTGTCAGTTTTTGGTGGAATTCTGGAGCTTTCCAAATTATTCATATCTCCGTCAGTTATAACGATTTTGACTTCAAATTTGGCAGGCTCTTAGAGAATGATTTAGGCTTTCTAATGAGGTACAAATTTTGGCAATACGCTCACTAAAAGTGGAGTTATTAAGATGTAAACTATACATTGTAAATTAAACAATGTAAGCACAGAATTTACACAATTTTTTGTAATACATCTTAAAGCTGAAAATTTTCTCTTTCATATGATATCAATTTTGTACGATTGCCTTGTTTGGTTCGGAAGTTATAGCAGTTTAAAGAAAATCACTTTCACAAAATTGCTTGCTGCTGAATTCTGTACGCCTGGTACGAAATTGTGTTTCGACGGATATTTTTCTAAGTCAGTTTTTGGTGGAATTCTGGAGCTTTCCAAATTATTCATATCTCCGTCAGTTATAAAGATTTTGACTTCAAATTTGGCAGGCTCTTAGAGAATGATTTAGGCTTTCTAATGAGGTACAAATTTTGGCAATACGCTCACTAAAAGTGGAGTTATTAAGATGTAAACTATACATTGTAAATTAAACAATGTAAGCACAGAATTTACACAATTTTTTGTAATACATCTTAAAGCTGAAAATTTTCTCTTTCATATGATATCAATTTTGTACGATTGCCTTGTTTGGTTCGGAAGTTATAGCAGTTTAAAGAAAATCACTTTCACAAAATTGCTTGCTGCTGAATTCTGTACGCCTGGTACGAAATTGTGTTTCGACGGATATTTTTCTAAGTCAGTTTTTGGTGGAATTCTGGAGCTTTCCAAATTATTCATATCTCCGTCAGTTATAACGATTTTGACTTCAAATTTGGCAGGCTCTTAGAGAATGATTTAGGCTTTCTAATGAGGTACAAATTTTGGCAATACGCTCACTAAAAGTGGAGTTATTAAGATGTAAACAATACATTGTAAATTAAACAATGTAAGCACAGAATTTGCAAAATTTTTTGTAATGCATCTTAAAGCTGAAAATTTTCTCTTTCATATGATATCAATTTTGTACGATTGCCTTGTTTGGTTCGGAAGTTATAGCTGTTTAAAGAAAATCACTTTCACAAAATTGTTTGCTGCTGAATTCTGTACGCCTGGTACGAAATTGTGTTTCGACGGATTTTTCTGTCAGTTTTTGGTGGAATTCTGGAGCTTTCCAAATTTATCATATCTCCGTCAGTTATAACGATTTTGACTTCAAATTTGGCAGGCTCTTAGAGAATGATTTAGGCTTTCTAATGAGGTACAAATTTTGGCAATACGCTCACTAAAAGTGGAGTTATTAAGATGTAAACTATACATTGTAAATTAAACAATGTAAGCACAGAATTTACACAATTTTTTGTAATACATCTTAAAGCTGAAAATTTTCTCTTTCATATGATATCAATTTTGTACGATTGCCTTGTTTGGTTCGGAAGTTATAGCAGTTTAAAGAAAATCACTTTCACAAAATTGCTTGCTGCTGAATTCTGTACGCCTGGTACGAAATTGTGTTTCGACGGATATTTTTCTAAGTCAGTTTTTGGTGGAATTCTGGAGCTTTCCAAATTATTCATATCTCCGTCAGTTATAACGATTTTGACTTCAAATTTGGCAGGCTCTTAGAGAATGATTTAGGCTTTCTAATGAGGTACAAATTTTGGCAATACGCTCACTAAAAGTGGAGTTATTAAGATGTAAACAATACATTGTAAATTAAACAATGTAAGCACAGAATTTGCAAAATTTTTTGTAATGCATCTTAAAGCTGAAAATTTTCTCTTTCATATGATATCAATTTTGTACGATTGCCTTGTTTGGTTCGGAAGTTATAGCTGTTTAAAGAAAATCACTTTCACAAAATTGTTTGCTGCTGAATTCTGTACGCCTGGTACGAAATTGTGTTTCGACGGATTTTTCTGTCAGTTTTTGGTGGAATTCTGGAGCTTTCCAAATTTATCATATCTCCGTCAGTTATAACGATTTTGACTTCAAATTTGGCAGGCTCTTAGAGAATGATTTAGGCTTTCTAATGAGGTACAAATTTTGGCAATACGCTCACTAAAAGTGGAGTTATTAAGATGTAAACTATACATTGTAAATTAAACAATGTAAGCACAGAATTTACAAAATTTTTTGTAATGCATCTTAAAGCTGAAAATTTTCTCTTTCATATGATATCAATTTTGTACGATTGCCTTGTTTGGTTCGGAAATTATAGCTGTTTAAAGAAAATCACTTTCACAAAATTGCTTGCTGCTGAATTCTGTACGCCTGGTACGAAATTGTGTTTCGACGGATTTTTCTGTCAGTTTTTGGTGGAATTCTGGAGCTTTCCAAATTATTCATATCTCCGTCAGTTATAACGATTTTGACTTCAAATTTGGCAGGCTCTTAGAGAATGATTTAGGCTTTCTAATGAGGTAAAAATTTTGGCAATACGCTCACTAAAAGTGGAGTTATTAAGATGTAAACTATTATACATTGTAAATTAAACAATGTAAGCACAGAATTTACACAATTTTATGTAATGCATCTTAAAGCTGAAAATTTTCTCTATCATATGATATAAATTTTGTACGAATGCCTTGTTTGGTTCGGAAGTTATAGCTGTTTAAAGAAAATCACTTTCACAAAATTGCTTGCTGCTGAATTCGATGCTCTTGGTACGAAATTGTGTTTCGACGGATATTTTTCTAAGTCAGTTTTGGTGGAATTCTTGGAGCTTTCGAAATTATTCATATCTCCGTCAGTTTTAAAGATTTTGACTTCAAATTTGGCAGACTCTTAGAGAATTATTTAAGCTTTATATATACATTAGCATATATAATTAAAAAATACGAAAATGGATATTTTTAAAAATGTAAAATTTGGTATGAAAAATTAATTCTTTCAATCCAATATGGATACCGTGTAATGACATTTAAGAATAATATATATAGTAATATATCCCAAAATAATTAAAATCCAATAATACACTTTTTTGCACGACAAAATTTTAAAGAGAAATGTATGTTTATACCCAATTTTTAGTTACTATTCCTGATAAATTTTTCTTGATATTTGAAAATATTTTAAATATGTTAGATAATATTTCATCACTAGACTGGAACTAAGCAAAGACGTAGTTTTGGTTTTTTGTTTTCTTAAGTCCTCTTTGTACAATATGTTTTACAAATTTCAAGTTTGCAAGGTTATAGCTGCTGAAATGGTAAAAATATTGAGGACAGAAATATATATTCAAAATACGCAATCTCTTGACTTTCCACACGCAGAGAAAAATTATAGTTGTAGTGATCATAATCTAAAAGCAAAATGTTATGTTTGTAATATATAATCGCAACGAAAAATAGAAATTATTATAAGTTATAGTTATTATCATTCGAGCTCTCATATTGTGTCTGATTTTATTGTTTTATTTTTTCATGTTATGATTCCAGTTTTACATATAATTGAAAAATCTTATTACATAATTATCACGTGTTATCATATAGTTATCCAATCTTATCATATTATTATTTCATTTTATCGTATTATTATTCCACTTTAATATATATTAAAATAAAACGTATTAATGAACAATTATTATTTTTTATTTTTATGAATTTTTTATTGAAAATATTAGAGAAAAATGTTCTTATGTTTTTTTAACTAACCGTTTAATGGTAGTTAATCAATATCTTATATTGCTGAAATCACACCGAGTATAACCTAACCTTGTTTATTTATGTTTATTCATCTATAAACTAAATGAGAATTATAATGAAGCTGGGAAACAAATATTGGAAACAAAATATATTTAACTTTTATGAACTTTTGCACAAGGTTTATATTTATTTGAAACATTTTATTGTCATGGGAATAATAATATTACTATGGTTCTAAAACAGAATATGGTTTAAGAACTGGGAAAAAGACTATAAATATTTAATGGCTATAGAAGTATTGATATATTTCATTTAATAAAATTTTTTTTCTGCTAAAAATATTTAAAAACTTATAATTTTTGTTGGTAAAATTAAAAAAAAAAAAAATAAAAAATATTGTTATCATGAACAATATCATATTTTTTATACAAAAGTGACAATAGTCTTTACTTTAAACGGTTCACTGTGTGTCTTCTTTATTTCTTAAATTATCACCTTTTCAAATACATCTTACAAAATCCTTTCCTTAAAACCTTTAGCAAAATTAATGTTACCTAATTTAAGCCTCTGTATTATTACTTTTAAGCCAATTAGACTCTAATATCTAAATCCCTTTTTACCAAAATTGTCTATACAAATTTATCTTTTAGCAAATCCTTTTAAAATCCTTTCAAATATATATATTTGTATATATGCAAATTAGAAGCACACAAGAAGCAGATTTTCATTTAGTTTTCAGTATTTAATTTATGCCACATACATTTATATTCACAGGTAAACATATTTTTCTATATATCCTTTTGCATATGATACAAGTTTAAGCAACTTAGCGACAACAAAAACTACACAAAAACAAAAATTAAGACAAAGCCATAAAAAATATATAAAGGTTGTATACGACAAATTTAGTGTATACAATTTAACTTATAAAAATTAAACCACTGGGTCAAATTTTAATTAAATATTTAATATTTTCTGAAATACCCACAATAAATGCTCTTTTTTTTATTTTTTTATTTTTTAGTCAGCTTTAAGCATCCTTTAAATATGTTTTTACTCTATTACCCAATACATTTAAAATGGACAGAGTTCTGGGCAGTTTTGTGGATTATCCTCCACGCAATTACTTTTTTGTTGTAATTTTATGAGAAGATAGATGAAAATACACATATTGGAATTCGTTGTATTTTCTAATGATAGCAAGAAATCATTTCTCATGGCACTCGTTTGCGTACATCTCTCTGTTAAAAGTGTCATTTGTTATGAATGAAGTGTTTTTCCACATCAAATTATCACATTTGTTCAATCTTGAAAGACAAAAGTTTAATTTTACACATATAATCAAGGAATTTTGTGTGTATGCTTTAATTTAGTGTAGAATCAACCCCTTACAGAATTTAAGGCATTTTGCCATTTTGTACTAAGTGTGAAAAAAATAGTTTTGTAATTAATTGTTGCCGTTTTTTATTAAGAACTTCAAAAATAGCTAGACGTGGTCTTAAAAATAATTGTATCCTTATTTGTTAACTAAAGTTCAAAAAAAAAAAATAATAATTTTTTGCTCAACCAAATTTCAAAGTGTTGTCTTTAGAGTCCCGAAGAAATAAAAAATATACATATTTTGTTATACTAAAATTATGCATTTATTTAAAGACATGAATTTCTGTGGAACTTTTTCGTGTGTCACTTGCATAAGGAATATTTTAAAACTAAGCAAACTGTAATTTATTTTTAAATTTTAGATTATAAAAATGAAAGTTATTATCTTGTAGCATTCAATTAGTAATGAGTACTGCTACCATTTTTAGAAATAACCTCAAAAATGCAATTTGACATCGATTTGTATAATGGCTCTAAGTAATTTAGCGAAATTGAACTCCATGCTCCCGTTATTGCATTGCATCATCTCAAATTGTTTCAGCTCTGGTGAATATGGGGTGTAATCCAAAAGTTGAACGCATTATCGATTAATCCGTTGTTTTACAGCTCTGGCGGTATGAATCGGAGCGTTATAGTGTTGGTACGTCCAAGGTATGGGTCCAAAGAAATCATTAAATTTTGGAAATGCTTCCTCCAGAATGATTTTGTAAGTCGTTGCTGTCATTTTGTTGGATACAAAAACCAATTTTATGGTACCATAATACGAAATGGCACCCCATACCATTATTCCGCCCTCTCGGCTGTGTCTGCGGCTCAAAAATAATTCCTCCTTATTTAGGTCATGGAAGTAATAGTTATACACATCGGGACCATCAATATTAAACTTTTTTCATCGGAAACTACAACTTTAAACCATTTGTCGGACCATGTCATTGTTTTTTTTTTTTTTTTTTTGGCAAACTGTAGACGTTGTGATTTGCGTTTTTCATCAAGTGGTTGGTTTTTTTGCAGTTTTCGTCGGACTATGTATGGGCACGACTTTAAAATACGATGCACTGTTCTTAGACTGGCACTGACTCCACTTTTTTCACTTATTTTTGATACCGACATGGCAGAATTTGATGCAATTCTAAGAATTTTTAGTCTTTCTTTTGTAGTTGTTGCCATTTTCTTCCGCACTTTCATGTTGTTTTCCATATCTTTACACGTTATTTAAATAATTGTTCACAACTGCCTTTCCTCTATTAATATTTTTGGCTATTTGGACCGGATTCTGACCCTGAGATTTCAAAAGCAGAATTTTTTCTTTTTCAGATTTATTAAGTACCTTACCACGTCCCATTTTGAATAAAAACTATTTAAAAACTATCAAATTAAAAATTCTCTAGCCGTTTATATTGAAAAAAATTCAAATCATAGCCTTCCTGATTAATATTAAAAGAATTCCTTATTCAAGTGACACACGAAGTAGTACCACAGAAATACATGTCTTTAAATAAATGCATAATTTTAGAACAACAAAATATGTATATTTTTTATTTCTTCAGGAAACTAAAGCCAACACTTTGAAATTTGGTTGCGCAAAAAATTATTTTTTTCTGAACTTTAGTTTAGGAGATATACTTAATTAAATTAAATTTTAATGTGATTCCTTATTCAAGTGGCAGGCAGTGTATAATATTAAAACATAATGTTAATAATTCATGCATTACTAAAATATTTGTAATATGGAATTATGGACAGGATGTTGTAAAAAGTCCGTCTCTACGTAGTTTTTTCACCCTTTAGTCAGCATTCACATTTTAAAAGATAAAATAGTCTCAGTAATTTTTTTTTACTTCTTGGGTCTTTATGCCAGCTTTTTTAAAATTATCTAATAAAAGACACATAGAGAATTTAAAGAATGAGTCACACACATTCCATCCAGAGATGTAGAAATTTTCTATTAAAATTCTTATTATTTTTTCTGAGATCCTGCAGTCTGCAAATCAACTTTTTTTCGATTATGGGGATTTCTTTCGGTAATCATAAACCCTTTATATTTTTTATGACTCAAAAAACTGAATTTTCCAATTCACCTGGATTCCTATCAATTGTTTTATAAGATCGACGTGAGTTTTGATGCACATAGTTACTGAACTAACGAATGTAAATAAGTTAACGCTATTATTTTTTTAGCGTATATTAAAAGCTATGCGCCTAAAAATGTGCAAGGTTTTTTCGGGTGCAGTCCGAGTAAATATGTAAATTTTTTATTTATAATAATTTTTATTTCTAACGTATATTTCAGATAAAATTTATATTTATCAAATTTAGTATTTTTACTTATTTTACTATTCAACTTTTTTTATTTTAAGAGGTTGTTTTGAAACTAATTAAGTAAGCACAAGTAATATTTAGTCTCCAACAAGTTGTATTAAATATACAGTGGTGTTGAAAATAAGGCTGACTTTTTTTCTTGTTTGCTTAAGCTGTCAAATATTCTTTTTTGTTCTGGTGTTTGTTTAGATTTTTTATTTCATCTTTGTTATTGTTTCAATGAGCAGAATTTAACATTTAGGGCAAACAAGTGAGAGAAAAAATTCCTGCTGTTTTTATATTGTTTTATTTATTGTAGAATTGTTCTATCATATTTTGGAGCTCCCATTGCAACCACCTAAATATGATGAGTGTGCTTAAAGATGTTTATAAAAACATTTATAGATTTTCTTAATAATTTTCAATAGAAATTTTATCTTATTAGGTGTTTCATTCACATTAAGTATCTATCTATCTATTTATCTATCTACCTGTCTATAATTTTTTTTTTCATTAGGAAGGTAGAAATCTTTCATAAGACTGTCAGGATTATAGATTAACCATGAGATATGTCGGATTCATACCGACTAAAACCACCTCCCTTGTCATTCAGCAACCCTGCGGAACTGTCTACAAAGATATTGCACCGCAGGGCAGGAAAGCCTTATCTAGCCTACTTCTGGTGTCTGGGATTTCCTCAGATTCTCTTCTGTTCTAAATTTATCATGGATACTTTTAATCATTGAGGATATTACATCCCAATTTTCTCTCTTATTAAGGATGATGTCAACAATATTTTGCGAATTCAGTTGGCACCCAAGGACTTCTTCTGTTTTCTGTCGATCGTGGCGAAAGCGTGCGCAGTTGTACACGACGTGTTCTGAGTTTTCCTCTTGATTTGAATGTTAGGGCAATATGGGGCGTTATCTAACCCGAATCTGTACAGGTCACTTCAGTATCCTCCGCGGCCAGAGAGAAACTGCGTTAAGTGGTAATTTACTTCTCCATGTCGTCTGTTTAGCCATACATCTATTCTCCGGATTAGGTTAAATGTCCACCTTCCTTTGCGGCTGTCTTACAATCTGCTCTGTCATTTTCTTACAGAAGCTTCTCTTTCAAATTTACATACACGAGTGTCCAGTTGATTTGGGTCTCTTCTGATTTCATCCAAGCGTTTGGCTTCGTCAGCCAAGATATCTACAGGATTCATTCCCGCTATGACATGGGCCACTTCGTCGGATGTTGTTCGGAAAGAAAGCACACTCGTAGGACCGATAATCTGTATACAGATTTTAGCTTCCTCGCTGCGGTTTTTTATCTATCCATCCATCTAACTATCTATCTATCTATTTATGTACCTATTTATCTATCTATTTATCTATCTATATATTTATCTATCTATCTATTTATCTATCTATCTATTTATCTGCGTCCTCCTATCGTGTGAGGTTCTTAACTACTGACTGTGTTTATATATTCCCCACAGTATATCCAAGCTTACTTTGAGCTTAACATAATTTTAATATTGTTTTCCGATATTATATTCTCATTCAGTTTACTGTTCAAGAATCTTCTCTCCTTTGCACACTTTGAACATTGAAAGAGTATGTGGTTTGCAGTTCCTTCATTTGATCCTCATATGTCGCAATATACAGTATTCCTCATCTTCAGCCTATGTTAGTACTAGTTAAAAATTTCGTGATTTGTCGGAAATTGGGTCATGTAATATCCAATTTTTACATACCGTCTATCGATCCACATTTGGATGTTTGGCACTAGGTGGTATGTCCATCTGCCTGTTTGAACTTGAGTACATCTTTCCTGCCACTTATCTAGCGTTCTATTTCCGGCGTTTTTTAACATCTCGACTTCCTGTGTTCTTTGGTTCGTTTAATGCTCACCACTTGTGCGAATGATTTTTGGCTGCTTGTAAATTTCTTCTTTTTCCAATATTTGAAGATCTATCTGTAGAAGGCAAGCCAGTACTAACGCTGCTGATGTTGGTACTATGCGGTATATAAATAATTTATAAAATAATTTTTATAATACTAAATTTAAATATGTATAGGTAGAATAGCTAAAAAAAGTTTATCTATATTTTCTACTAAAGCTTTATATAACGTATATCAATCGGACCTTAATGAAGATCTTTTAGCATTTTATAATAGAGTTTATGACAGAGTTTATTCCGTACCTTTAAAGTACCTGATTTCATGTAAATTGTTACAGTATCAACGTGAAAATAAAGAAAATCAAAAAAATGGCCGTTAAGAATTCAGTCAGGATTCAGCACCCAGTGCAGAATCCATCAGTGTGTAAAATTACATGAAAATTAGTTCAAACATTTAGATGTAATTGATACACCAATAAACTTGCACTTATATATTCTATACCACCATAGATAGTTGGGGTATTATGCGCTTGTACCGATGTTTATAACGCACAGAAAAAATTATCCAACATCGTCTTTAAAGTATACCAATCGACTCAGAATCATTTTGTATGCCGATCTAACGATTTCCGTCCGTTCGTCTGACTGACTGGACGGCTGGCTACATGTCCATTTGAGCCTTGTGCATAAAGTAAAGGTCAACATTTTTAATATAATTTAATGAAATTTGGCACATGAGACTTTTGTCATAAGGACGAAGGCTTTTGAAATTGATCATGATTGTTCCACTATTTTCCCTAGCCCCTATATAGATGTCCTATCGAAGTAGAGATTTAACGATAATAAAATAAGTTTTATATAATTTCGCGAAAATCGGTTCATAATTTGCATTAGCTTCCATATAAAACCTTCTTCAGAAATTCACTTTATCGTACATAAATTTCATACTAATTAATTAAGTATCAAGTTAACATTTGACACAAATACGTTTTATATAATTTCATAACTGGCCATAGCTATCATATAAGGCCTATTTCAGGGAATCACCCTGAAGTAAATAAATATAAATGTTTGTATCAACATTATAGAAATATACAAACACTACTAGCCACAGGTCCGATATAAGACATCTCCCGGCATTTTTAAGCACATATACAATGGTGAAGGGTGTCATATGATCGGGTTTGACATGCTACGTATTTTTTACTTGTTTTTATAATATACTATATTTATCATCATATTTAAATAAAATAAACAATAGTTCATTATATCGTCACCAAAAAATGCAAAAGGCCGTAAACACTCAAAAAATTAATGATGGTTTTTTATTGGATTATGATGTAATAATCTAAACTACACTTACGCAAAAAATTTCATGTTCATATTTTCAAAAACGACATGAATTTTAATAAAAGTCAAAAGGCCGTAACGTAACAAAGCAGCCTTAGTTTCATTTAAAAATTACCATTGGAGTGAAAAATTAATAAATATTACTTAAATTGCTTAATATTAAAGCAAGAAATTAAAAATTGCGTTTACGACCTTTTGCATTTTCATAATGTTTTTCTGCTGTAAAAAAAAATTAAAAGGTGTGATTACTACTTTTTGCATTTTAGATGACGATATCAATCAATATGAATCAATATTTAATTTAAATCAATATTTAAATTTTATCTCACTTTATTTATTTATTTACTTATTTATTTGTTTAATTATTTATTTTTTTTTCTTTTTCAGTTGCTATCAGTGTTGCCAGTTTAGCCTATTTAAGACCAAATTTTTCTTTGCAGAAAGTAAACTCTCATGTTAAACTAATTAATAAAATTATGCTGGACTTGTACAGTATTAAAGAATTTATTTTTTATTATACAGTGTTTATTAAAATTTATCTAGTTTGTTACACATACATGTATGTATGTATATATGTATGTATGCATGTATGTATCGTTCTCTTAATAAAACAATAGTGTATAATTTTTTTGCTATTTCGTGATAATGGAGTTTAAAATGTCTATGTTATTAGACATCTGGGAAAAAAGTAATATTTCAGAAAATAATCGATATTTTTAAGTTGAGGTCATTTAAATATGTGGTAGAATAATCAGGCTACTAGTAGATAATATTTCATTAATTTACAAATGCTTTAATTGCAAATAAATGGGATTCAAAGTACCATGATGTCACTTAGGACATTTTATTTGTTTTATAATATGTATGAAAATCATTATACACTATTTTATTTGAATCTTTTATACCATTTATCTCGAAATACTCTTAAATTGTTGGACGAATTTTCATGTAGCAAAACAAAGTATTCGTGCTTAACAATCCATTTTATTCATAATTGACAGTATTTTTTTGGTATTTCAATGGCACGTTGTTAATTGTTTTGTAATAAAATTTTTACACAGTTTTAATTAATTAAAATATACATGAATAAAAGGCAATATTTATCAATATTCGTCATTATTTATCTATGGAAATATCCTTCTCTACATCAGGCTCATCCAAGCAATTTTTATTTTTCTCGGTTTGAAGATTAGGATAAAAAGAATGAAATTCTTTGGGAATGACATTTTTGGTACACATCCCCTTAAGATCGTTGTACTTTAAGGAAGATATGGTAAGCTGTTGCTTAAATTTAGGGCATAAATTTCGGGTATTACAGTTATAAGTGGTTGATTTCTTCCTCTTTCGTTCCATTATGTCAATTGTTTGAAACTCTGAGTCCTAATTCTCTTTGTAGAGCAGCAAATTAGGATTAACTTTCTCCACTTTAATTTGCTTAATCTTCAACCAATTCACTGAGTTGTTTTCGTTACTCTTTTTGAAAGTGTGCCCTAGTCTGCTGAACCATTTCTTGAGATCATAAAAGTCGTAGCAGAATATTCTTTCCACAATGTATGGTTGTTTTCTTCAGGCCGATCGCAAAATCGTTGGCCATTTCTCGGGAGAATAAATTGATATATTTCGTTTGGCCCGTTCAATTGTCGAGTGCATACAATCCGCCCCCATTTGTGTGCGGCCGCTCTATAAATACTTTAACGTTACCGTATTTATATTCAACTTACGAATTACATAAAATAGCAGCGCTGCCATATAACAACCATACATTCTGCCCACCACAACAATCAAAATACAAAATTACATCCGTTACATTTTCGTCAAATGAGCTCAACATTTTTATAATTGTGTTTCCAATCTCGTCCAGACCTCTTACATTGCTTCATTGGCATGTCAAAACAGATTGTAAGTCAAAAGTAAATACTCTCAAATTGCTGTTAATATTTGTATCCTTCTTCGGATACATTCTACATATGAAAAGAATAATTATATTCGTTGCAGAAAATACGCCTGTATATATTTTCTTTAATGGAATTAAAGAGTTGAAACATTTTTGAAATGTTTAAATTAGGGGCAAGGTAAAACCGTTTTGATTTCGAGCGAGTATAGTTGGTCTTCACAGCTGGAAAAGATTCAATATGATCCTTAATTATTCTTCTAGTTTCTACATCAATTTTTTGATGACAGCCATGGTGTCTCCGTTTATCTATAACTTTCTGACATTCACTTTTCTTTATGAAAACCGAAATAGCTCCATCAGATATATTAAGTTTTTTCAGAAGGAACTGCTTGCATACTTGTATAGACCTCAGAGTGTATGTTAGAGTCTTATCTCTTCGGGAGCCGCCAACAAGAGCCCTCTTGCATTTTTTTAATTGCATGTACTGTCTTAAGTACATCTGTTGTTTTCCGTAGTCTGAAAGCTCCCAAAACTCGACATTCTTCATCGTTAATCTGCTCAATGCATTTGTACCGACACTTTCAATTCATCGATTTTGGCAGTCGTTCCTTAATCAATTTCCACCCTTTTGGTTACGTAAGCTTTTCCTGACTTCCTTTTCTTCTTCCGAATATTTTGCATTCATGCATGCGTCTCCATCTGTAACATTTAATATAAACGTTAATGTAAATTTATGCCAGCAGTCATAAATAACCCAAGTCGTTCCGTGCGGATTTTACCTTCCTCTTCCGAGTAGGTGTCTTGAGCTTGGTGACGAATGTGATCAGACTCTCCATGTCTTGGTCTATTTCAGGGTTCTCTTCCCCTGCCGTAGTGACTATGTCCAATTCCTCTGCTCTCGACTCAGCATCTGCTTCTGCTTCTTCATCTGTTTCCGGAATATAATCGTCCGAAGATCCAGCGGGTAAATCTTCTTCGTCCATCGTACCAGGTGCATAATTATTGAAGAATTTTTCAGGGAAGATAGCCCTTGCCTCCTCATTCGTCTCCGGAATAGTTTCATCTGATAAATCTATAGATAAATTTATTTTGCCCTCAGCAAATACTCACCATGACTTGATAGATCCATTATTTTCACAATGTTTTTACAATACCACACTAGTAAAATCACAACTGCCCGTCAATGTCTTCTCTCAGCAAATGCTACAATCTATCAAAGAGTTGACATAAACAGTGTAAATAGATTTTAAGCCATTGTTTACATCAACCGTAGAACACACAGAGAAATTTTGTATGATATATAAAATAGTGTATAAGTCTCATTCGGATTGACTCCAAATATTATATTGTTAAAAAATAGTGAATAATAAAAACGTGTATGCTTTTTACACTATTTTTCTTTGAAATTATATTCAGAGTAACAACTAATTAAAACAGCATACCTGCTCTTACGCAATTATTAATGAAAAATTTCAAACACGAAATTATACGAAAATAAAAGGACGGATGAATAAGTACGTGACTTCCTTCGTAGCTATATGAAATGCAACACTATTCCCATCAAGCATCACCTGTTAATAGAGCTAATGTCGTCATTTACTTTGAGTAAAAACTAGGATTTTTCGAGGACCTTAAAATAGACATTTGTTTGGTCAATATTTTCATCGTTGGAGCTGAATTTCTTTAGGTTGGGAAATAGGAAGTAATCACTAGGGGATAAATCCGGAGAATATGAGGTATGAGGTCGTTTTCTTTTTAATACTCATTAAATCGGTCTAATAAGTTGGCATAATATTCGCAGTTTATTGTTTTTCCCTTTTGAAGGTAATCGATGTGGATTATCCCGCGTGCATCCCAAAAAACTGTTGACATCACCTCGTTGGCCGACAAACTTACCTTGGCCTTCTTCGAAGCAGGTTCACCCGGAGAAACCCATTATTTAGACTGCTGCTTGGTCTCCGGAGTTAAAAAACTCCGCAAAAACTCATGTTCAAACAATCCTTTGGAGTTGTCACACGTTTACGTTTATGGTAAATTGAGAGCATATGCGGCACCTATCTTGCAGACAACTTTCTTAAACTCAGCTGAACATTTAAAATCGAAACCACGCTGTCATATGAAATGCCTATAGCATCTACAATCTCACGCACTTTACTTTTCGGTCGGCCAGCACCATACCGTGGATTTTTTCGACATTTTCGCGTGTACTGACCTCAATTGGCCGTCCAGAACGTTCAGCGTCATTTGTACATGTGCGACCATAACAAAAGTCAATAAACCACTTTTTTAACATTGAAATCGATGGTGCAGAGTCCCCATAGTATTTATCCAGTTTTTCCTTGGTTTGATGGACGGTTTTTTTTTCACAAAAAATAATATTTAATGAGCACTCGAAATTCATTTTTTTTCATTAAAAAAAAAATACACGAAGTTGTTTGTTTTGAACAGCTGTTAAGCGCAAAGTAAATGACGACACTTGCTCAAAATTTGACTTAGTCTATTAACAGGTGGTACTTGATGGGAATAGTGTTGCATTTCATATAACTACGAGGGAAGTTCGATAGGTCACAGACTTATTGATCTGCCCTCGTATTTCAATTGATTTTTGACCCACTTTGTGGAAGTAGAATTTCACCAAGAAGATAAAAAAAATAATAGTGTACATGCATATATACTATTGTTTTATTGGGGGGACGGTATGTGTGTTTGTAAGTTTACCAACACGCACATATTAAGTAAAATGGGATGTTTAAGATTTCAGTTCAAAAGAAAAGTTTAAATACATATTATTTAAATACCCACATAGCGAATTGTATCTATAGTATATAAAATGTGAAAAGGTGTATTTGATACACTAAAAATAATTTTAAATTTGATACTTTAAATCTAGCTACATACTACTGTTTTATTTCTTATGCATTTTGTTACAAGTACTTTCTTGACAACCAATATATCTTTTAATCCGGTAAACGTAGAAATAAAATTTACATCGTATTCGTAACGTATCAAAAAATGTCAAATATAAATTTTTTAATCATTCAGAAATTCGAACGCTTAAAGGGTAAAAATTGCACTTGTTTTTGAGACTTTTTTTATAAAACATTTTTTTTTATTTATTGATAAATAAATATAAAAATTTTATTATGGGACTCCACTACAATTTTAAAATTCATTGGAATATAATTTTGGCTATATTCATGGGGGTAAAAAATACCTAGAAAAAACTCAGTAATGAATTTTCATGAACTTCAGCGTAAGTGAATAAAAATTCACAATATGGGAATTTGTGGTACTTCCTCGTTCTTCTGATGGTACTTTTTGAATTTTTTGCAATAATGAACTTAGAAACACAAAATTAAAGATACACGGTCTATGTGGATAATAATTTACAAGGGAAGACTTTATGTACTTTCTGAATTTTCTATAATATTAAGCCTTGATTCAGCATGACAATCAAATTGTTTGAAAATAAAATTTGTATGAAAACTACTCAAAAAACATTTGAAAAAATGAGTAATTTTCATACAAATTTTATTTTCAAACAATTTGATTGTCGTACTGAATCAGGCCATAAACCTGCAAACATGAAATTAAAGATACATGGTTCTATTTAGGCAAGAATTTAAGAGAGGACTTTGTCGTACTTTTTTGTTCTTCTAATGGTATTTTTTGAATTTTTTGCAATAATTAACTTAGAAGCACATAATTAAAGATACATGGTCCATGGGGACCATGTATCTTTAATTATCTATAATATTAAACCTGCAAGCATGAAATTAAAGTAACGTGATCCTATGTAGGTAAGAATTTAAGAGGGGACTTTGCCATACTCTTTTGTTCTTCTAATGGTGTTTTTTGAATTTGCTATAATAAAGACAAGAAATTAAAGATATATTGCCTAATGAATGATAATTCATGAGGGGACTTTGTGGTACTTTTTCATATTCTAATGGCACTTTTTGAGTTTTTTATAATATTAAAACCAAGAACATGAAATTGAATATACATGGTCCTATGCGGGTAAAAATTTTTCGTTCTCCTGATGGTAATTTTCGAATAATATTCAATGTATAGGCATGGAAATAAATATAAACAGCTCTGAGTGAATAAGATCCCATATGAAGGGACTTTTTGGTATGTTTTACTTGTTCTTTGGTACTTTTTGAACTTTCTTTTGTATTGAACCTAAAAACTTCAACTTGAATATTTGAGAATCATCATCTGGTGACTTTGTGGTACTTTTTCCTTCTTTTTATAGTACTTCTTTAGTTTTTTGTAATATTGAGCCTAGAAACATAAAATTTAAGATATATGGTCGGAAGTGAATGGGAATCCATAAAATTTTTGAATTTTTTTGTCATAATTAACCTAGAAACATGAAATTAAAGATATATCGTTCCATGTGGGTTAGAGTCTGCAAGCACTATTAGACGCAATCTTCACTACTAAAAAATAGTAATGAAAATAGTTAGGTAGTTTTTCAACATTACAACGTTTAGGATGCAAAAATCTGGTACTTTACTGGTACCCTGCGAATTTTCTAAACCAAAAAATATTAAAAATAGTACTCTTTCTTTATTACAAATATATCAAACATATCGTTGGAACTTTTTGAAAATCCTATTATTTATTGTTTGATACTATTTTAACTAAAATATATTAATAGGTTTTTGTTATTAATGACTGTATAATGTCCTATACAAATTATATTGTAGATATCTTTCCAACAACATTTTTATAAATTTGGAATCTTGAGGATAAAAGAATCTAGAAATATTACATTATATATCCCCTATATATATCATATTATTTATTTTAATTTTTGGTACTATTTTAACTAAAATACATAGTTTATTGTTGTGAATGGCAACATAATGTCCCATATAAATGATATTGTACAAACTTATTTTTCAACGCAAAAAAATTGCTTAAGATTTATTATATATATATATATATATATATATATATATATATTGTCATTTAATGTTTACATTCAATAAAAATTTTAATATAGTTGACTGCAAAATACTTTTACCAGAAAAAAATTTATTGATATGAAAAATATCATTACTTCTACAACCAATAAATATTTGCAGGCCTTTTCCTTGTTCTTAAACCATATCCTGTTTTTAAATCATATTAATATTATTAGTATTTTCATGACGATAAAGTATTTTAAATAAATATAATACTTATCCTCTTCACAAATTTAGTGCAAAAATTCATAAATGTGTGGTTTTTAAATATATTTTGTTGTTAATGTTTGTTCTCCAACTTCATTATAATTCTCATTTAGATTATATATGAATAAATATATATAGACACGGTTTGGTTATACTACATGTGATATAAATAATATAAGATACTGATTAACTACCATTAAAGCGTTTAGTTAAAACAAGATATCATGCATTTGAACCACATATGGTGGTACAAGTAAATATAATTAATGAACAAATATGTTGATTTTTTTTTGCTAATGAACACTTTTGTCTATTATTCTCAATAAAAAATTATAATATATGCTAAGATGGAATAATATGACAAGATGAAATAACAATATGAGAAGATAGGATAAATGTATGATAACATGGGATAATAATATGATAAAGTCGAATAATAATATGAAGAATGGCATAATAATATTATAAAATGGAGTCCTAATATAACAATATGGTATAATAATATAATAAAATCATATCATAGTCTGATAGGATGGTATAATGATGTAGTAAAATTGTTCAATTATATGTAAAACTAGAATCGTAATATAAAAAAATAAACCATAAAATCGGACACAATGGAGCATAATAATTATTACTTATAATCATTTCATATCATCAACAATATTTTTTTTATGCGTGTAGAGGTCTCTAAGAAAAAAGCCTAATTTAGATATCAAAAATTTGATTCATATAAAAGTTGTCAATATATGTTTTTTATGTATTTTGTTTTCTTTATTTAATTTTTAGGTAAAGAACTTTGTAGTTTGAAGTTCACATAGTCTCATACTTTGAACTAAAGAAACGTCACAATCAAAAGTAAACAAAAATAAAATTCGTACTTTGTATTAAAAATTGCTAACAACACAAACACATTTACAAATAAAAATATATAAAATGATAAAAAATACTATACAATGCTAACAG
The DNA here is from genome assembly GCA_932274085.1 of Protocalliphora azurea. Lineage (NCBI taxonomy): Eukaryota > Metazoa > Arthropoda > Insecta > Diptera > Calliphoridae > Protocalliphora > Protocalliphora azurea. The sequence goes on from OW026523.1 coordinate 15,141,281, forward strand.
TACTGCCAGGAGAAAAGAAATAAATAGACTAAATTGAACTTTAAAAAAGGTCAAAGAAGGCTAAACGCCCCAAAAAAATAAGGCCAGAGAAAAGTTAAAATTAATTTAAAAGCTTATCTCTTCTCGTTCACATTAGTTTTTGATATTTTTTGAAAGATATTGTAATAAATTTATAAATAAAACATAGAACGGCACAAATCGCTGAAAAGATTCCCAAACTAATTGGGTTATAGAAAATTTTAACATTTTCTTCATATGAAAAATGACTCACTATTTTAAAATTATTTTTCCCTTTTTGACTAAGCATTTCTAAATTCTCTGGGCGATTTTTCATGAATAGTTTGCATAATTAATCATATATATATATATATATATATATATATATATATATATATATATATATATATATATATATATATATATAGTTACCAAATGGAATGGAAAAAGTAATATAATATTCCATTTTCCTCCATACTATTTAGATACAGATTAAAGAACAATATGTTTAGTATTATAATGTATTTCAACAAATTGCGATTTTTTGCGATATATATCGATATGTAGCTCACAAAAATTAATTTAATAAAATTGGTAACTATATATATATATATAGATATAAGAATTCTAGAATATTAATGTATGCTGATGATGTGAAGCTGTTCCATAGCTTTAACTATTCCTATCAATGTTCCTTACTCCAATCAGATCTTGACAATCCTTTTGATTGGTGTATGATGAATCTTATGGATCTGAATTTAAGAAAGTGTAAACACATGATTTTCTACAGAAGAAGTCCCGTACTCTGTAGATATATAATAAATGAATATCAACTTGATATAGTCGAAGAATTTCTTGATCTGGGTATGTTGCTTGATTGTAAAATATCCTTTAATTCCCACGTTTCGCAAATCGTTAATAAGGCAAAAGGAGATTTAGGTTTCCTCAAGCGCTGGGGAAGTGAGTTTAATGATCCTTACGTTTCCAAGCAATTATTCATATCCCTTGTAAGACCAATCCTGGAATGCTTCCGTGGTCTGGGATCCTCAATACGAAATTCATATAAAGAAAATTGAAAATTTTGTCTTCTTAATATTTCATGGAATCCTAATATTAATTTAGAAACATATGAAAGTGATTACAGCTTATTGATCTCCCTACTCTTGAAAGTAGGAGAAAATATATGAATATTTCATTTGTTATTAATTTAGTAAACGGTTCAATTAATTCTGAGTTCCTGCTTCGTAAGATCGAATTCGTAATCCCAAATCGTCCAACTAGAAATTATACTCCTTTAAAAATTTAAATGTTTTCGAACCAATTATGCCAACTTTGATCCCATGAGACGTATATGCAATCAATTCTACAGTTATAATCCATATATTGAGTTCTCATTAAATCAAATCCGCATTAAGGGGAGTATTATTAACTTAGTTAAATAATAAGTTTTTTGTCATTGAATGATTCTAAAAAATATTTTATTGTAAAGAGCTTTAAGAATAATATATATGCTAGACTGTAAGAAATTGTAATTTCATTGGCTATTAAGTAATTAAATAAAATAAAAAAAAAATTCTCATTCCTTATGCATTTATATGAGAATTTCTGTTTGTATTGGCATTGATGTTAAGTATTTGGTTGTTCCTATGATATTTACTCAAGTTAATTGAATTAGACTCTATTTTTTAACTCAGCGAATATTTCTTTAGTTTTAAACATAGTGTATACATTTAATTTTACCCAATATTTTCCATTCATTTTATCCTCAAACCATTAAATTTTCCATTTACAAAATCCAGCAATAGAAGCTCACTACGAATACAAACACATTAAGAACATTATACAAAGTTAAATTGAACAAGGACATCGTTTGCATCTTAGCAATGTTCACCATTATTGGCAGTGACACACTAAAGTAATTGTTGCTGCTACTGTTTTTGCTCACTGTTGGAAGTATTTGATCATTAGAGGCGGTTACGATATCATGAATCTAATGGAATTTAATACTATTGGAGATTATTTTCTTAATTTAAGGCTTTACATGTCTTGGAATATAAAACCGATGCTTAGACATTTAAAAAAAGGATATATTTATAGCCGAAATTAAATATAGTAGTTAATTAAATAGTTGAAAAATTTCAAATTTTGTTATGACTAAGCTCTTTAAAGTTTCATATTTTTTTCGTTACTACTGATTTGCTTATAGTTTTAATTTTAATGACTATAGGTCATAGTTCATATTACAGCAACAACAAAACTGAAAGTTTTTTTTTTTAAATGATAAAATATTCCCGTTTTTATCCACGATTCTAATTTTATGGAGTCAAAATATTTCACAAAGTTGTATTTTTATACCCTACACCATAGGTGGTTGGGGTAATACACATTTGTGCTGACGGTTATAACGCACCAAAAAAGTCATCCAATACCTCCCTCAAAGTTTTCCAATCGACTCAGAATCACTTCTTGAGTCAACCTAACGATGTCCGTCCGTCTGTCTGGCTGGATGGCTGGCTGGACTGCCGGATGGTTGTCCATGTAAAACTTGTACACAAGGTGCAGGTCGCAATTTTGAAGATAATTCATTGAAATTTGAACGTGGGACTTCAATAACACAAGGGCGAAGCCTATTGAAATTAATTGGTTGTGATCGGTCCATTATTTCACCTAGCTCCCAAACAAATGTCCCCCGGAATAGATTTTGAATACTCAAAAATGTCTCAAAAATAAGAATATTTTAGCGGAATTCGGTGCAAAGAAGTTCTGTGCAAGTATCAATTTTTTTTACCAAATTTTATGAAGATCAGTCCACAATTGACCATATCTCCCATATAAATCCTTCTTCAGAAAATCACTTTAAAGTGTATAAATCCCTTACAAATGTTAGTATCAAGTTAATATTTGACACAGAAAAGTTTTATGTAAGTGCAAACAACACTGGAAAATTTTATATGAATCGGCCCATAATTTACCATAGCTCCCATATAAGCCCACTTTAAGGAATCGCCCTAAAGTACATAAAATCTTCTAGATGTTATGATGTTATTTTATTTTACATTTATTTTATTTTATTTTACATTTAGTGAAATTCGTCCCTTTTCCAAATTTTTATGTTCGTGCACAACGGTATAGGGTACCATATGGTCGGTCTTGACCGAATTTATCTTTCCTTCTCGTTAATTATCCATATCTTTTAAAGCCGATTTTATTGATTTTGGCAGCATTAGAAAGGCACATAGAAGAAAATCACTAATCACCAAAATAATTCATTCAATTAAAAATTGTTTAAATTTACACCACTCACCAAAATAATTGATTAATTGATATACAAATACAATATATACAATTACTAATAACTGTATAAAATGAAAAGCAGAAACAGTTTCTCAATCAAAAAATTTATTAAATGAATCAAGTGAGTGATTCAATAAATTAAAAATTTAAATGAGAAAAAAAACTTACTTGAATTTTATTTTTACTATTTATTTTATTATATTGTTGATTGAATATATTAATTAAATTTTGATGTAAAATTAAACAACTATATTAATTGAAAAATATAAAGTTATATTTTTTTTTCTCTGCCATGAATACCTCTTACGATATCACAATAAAGAAATCTTAATTAAAAAAAAAAAAAAAAAAAAATATTATTTTTTTTTTATATAAAAAAAATAAATGACAATTTTTATATCAAAATATTTTAGTGAGAATAATCCTTTGAATGTATAATTGGATACAAGAATTGGATAATATTATAATTTTTAATTTTCATGTATTTTCATTTAATATTTTCATTAAGATTTTATAAAAAATGCAAGAAATAAGAATTATTAAGGGTACTCATTTACCATTTGTGCAATTGTGCATATTTGAGCGATATATTTCATGAACTTCCTTTTCAAAAGTTGTGCAATATTAAGGATAAGAAAACAAGAAATCATTGTAAATAATTGAAAATTTTGTAGATATCAAAGATATATGTAATTATTTTATTTTAATTAACGTAACTATAATTTTTTACATCGCAGTTATTAATAACTTCTAAATATAAACAAAAGACAGCTGATTTATAAATGCACAATTAAACAGCGCAAGTTTGCGAGACTAAACAGTCGAGTATTGTGCAAATGAATTTCCATACAATTTTTGACAGTTCATTTGTAAGTGTGCAAACTTGCACACATTGTATACTTTGCAGGGGTTTTGCGCGTTTTAATGAGGACACTTATTATAAAATTTATAATATAAATAAACATGTTTTACATATAGAATTGATATTTTATTCTTTGTCCTAATTTTTTATTTATATGTAGTTTTTGTTGTCTCAAAGTCGCTTAAACTTGTGTTATATGCAAAAGGGTATTAATACGTATATTTATCTGTGGATATAAATGTGTGTAGTATAAATTATACATTGAAAGATAAATGAAAATTTGGTTGTTGTGTGTGCCTTTGATTTGCATAAATGCAAATAGCTATTTGGAAGGATTTTAAAAGGATTTTCTATGTATAAGTTACATTTTGTTAAAAAGGGATTTCGGCATATATTTTTATAAAATAATAAAGTAATAAATAAAATAATGTTGTTGTGCTACAACTAAAGTTTTCAGAAGACTCTAACATACGTATCCAAAAACACGAAGTGAAATTGAAATAAGTGAATTGAATTTATATTATCATAATGAGAATTAAGATTAGGATATGTTTTCATAAATCAATTTATATTTAAAAACCTTAAACAAATGCAATTGTTAGGGTATTAGTTTTATTCGACATTTTCATTATTCGATTAATCAAATAGTTCAAAAATTCAATAATAATTGAAATAGGAGAATACAAAATAATTGTAAAAAGCTTTATTGGTTTACGATAAAGCTTTTTACTTAATAAAATATAGGGAAAAATGAGTTACAGATTCCATTTCCCAAAAAATTCTAAGTTAAATAGATGATGTTTACCACGGTGGGCCGCTGAAGAGTGCTGATGACGGTCGTGGCTGACTAGAAAATGCATTCCATTCTGCCGAGTGTCCAATAAAACTTTTACACTGTATTCATCTACAACTATACGAACTTAAGGCGAACATGAAAAAATTCTAAAAAAAAAAACTATATGAAAAAGGTTCAACAAAAAAACTATAAACTAACTATTTTAAAAAATTTTTACTACAATTATTCAATTAATCGGCATAATTTATTGAAATAAATTTTTGCTACAAAATTATTGATTTTAATTTAATAGAGCAATTATTTGATATAAATTTCTCGATTAATCGAGCAACCATTATTCGAATGAATACCTTAGTAATTATACAATAATTTTTTCTTATCAATTGACAGAAAATCCCAATTACGAGGGCGGATCAATAAGTCCGTGAATTTTCGAACTTCCCTCGCAGTTATATGAAATGCAACACTATTCCCATCGAGTACCACCTGTTAGTAGACTACTGTCAAATTTTAGTTAAGTGTTATTATTTACCTTGCGTAAAAAATAGGATTTTTCGAGGTCCTTAAAATAAGCCTTTGTTTGGTTAATAATTTCATCGTTGGTGCTGAATCTCTTTCCACCGAGCCATTTCTTTAGGTTTGGAAATAGAAAGTAGTAACTGGGGACTAAATCCGGAGAATATGGCGGATGAGGTACCAATTCGTAGCCCAATTCATAGAGTTTTGTCACCCGTGCATTACTTGTATCTTGATGAAAAAGAACTTTTTCTTGGCCATATAGGGTCGTTTTCTTTTTAAATCCTCATTAAGTCGGTCTAATAAGTTGGCATTATATTTGCCGTTTATTGTTTTCCCCTTTTTAAAGTAATCGATGTGGATTATTCCGCGTGCATCCCAAAAAACTGTACACATCACCTTGGCCTTCTTCAGAGCAGGTTAACTCGGAGAAACCTATTGTTTAGACTGCTGCTTGATCTCCGGTGTACAGTAATGGATCCATGTTTCATCTACAGTTACAAAACGATGCAAAAAACTCATTCGGATTGCGGTTAAACAACTCCAAACAATCCTTTGAAGTTGTCACACGTTTACGTTTATGGTCAATTGAGAGCAAACGCGGCACACATCTTGCAGACAACTTTCTTAAACCCAGCTGATCATTTAAAATCGAAACCACACTGCCATATGAAATGCCTATGGCAACAACAATCTCACGCACTTTTACTCTTCGGTCGGCCAACACCATATCGTAGATTTTTTCGACATTTTCGGGTGTACTCAATTGGCCGTCCAGAACGTTTAGCGTTATTTGTACTATTGATCCGCCCTCGTCCGCCACAGCGGCTTGTCTTCTTGGATTAATTTGTCCTTGATGTATAGCTCATACGTGGTAGAGAAAATCCTGTCATGTTACACTCTAGGATAGCTTCGGTCCTAGAGAGCGTAACAGTTTGGCAGGTATATATAGGTGCACCATTGCCTGTACTTGTCTGGGGTCTATAATGGAAGAAAAGGACCTTCGGGGCCTGACCAGAGACTTAACACAATCTGGTACCACGGGAGCCAGTAGCCCCTGGTGCGGCAACACTGATTTGTCGGTGTTGTCGCACTGGACTGACTGTTGGAGAGGCCCTTCGGTGAGTTCACGTGGTAGTTGTTGGTTTAAACCTAAATCGCAGGAAGGGGTTTATAGTCCCGATATGGTATTGTATAGCAACACAAGTCGCCAATAGTGCGGCAGGAGGTTAGATAGCTCCAACTCCTAAGCAAGAGGGAGTGGACTTATCCAGACAATGAGTCTCTCAAATTGCCACCTATGTGTTCCTGACAGGTACATGGGGGCGTTGGTTGGCGCATTGTACCTCACCCACGTTAGACATGACACATCTGATCCGCCCTCGTATCACATTTCCACATGAAAGCGTATGATTAATATTATTTAATTACACATTAGTTATTTTAGGCTCTCATTATTAGCTAAAATTTGATTTATCTAGGCGAAGTTCATGATTTTTTTATAATTTATATAAATTATACAATACTGTGCAAAACAAAATCAACAAAATAAGGGTAAATCTAAAAATTATTTAATTTTTTACAATATTTGCTTTACAACAAACGTATTTTTACGAAATTTTGTTTATATTTTAGGATTAACAAAAACACAAATATTTAAAAGGGCATTAACTTTGTCTTAAAAAAAAGGAACGGAAATAAAACACTACATTTTACATATAAAAGCGTGCGCAACAATAGCAACGTATTCATATTTGGTTTAGTTTTGTTTTATATTTTCTATATTGATGCAATGAAATTGTTAATTTCTGTCTTTCCATTTTTTTCCCATTTAATATTTCTTTTTTTACTTCACGATACTGTAAACTACAAATTTTGAAGCCACGTAAAAGATTTTTTATACACCCAGAAAAATGACTAGTTGGAAAACAGTTACTAATATTAGTATTTGATAAACTGTACTATAATTTTGCAATATTAATAGAAAAATAGTTAGAGCATATAATTTTCTATATAAATGAGCGTAAAGACATCATCAGGATAACAGTTATCACAATTGTCAAGTTAGTTATTGTAATCAGTTGAGGTTGATTAAAATATATAGAGCAAATTCAGAAGAAACAACCGAACTTTTTTCATATGTTACCAATAAATATTTGTAGCTGCAATTAAAAAAATATTTTGTATTATGAACATTTAAATATTAACTATTATTTTGGTTACTGTAATCATTTATATTCGGTAACAATAACGAAATATAAAGCAATTCGAAGTAGCACATTGCCATATTATTTTTACTTATAAATAAACGAAGTTTTTGACATAAGTCATATGTCATACACTAAAAATTCATAACTTTTTAAATTGTGCTACCAGAATAAATATTTAGATCTTAATTAGGCAATGTTTTATAATATTAATTATCAAACTGGGTAAAAGAATAATTAACAAAGAGAAATGAAATTAATTTAAGAAAATTAAATTAATTAATTAAATTAATTAAATTAAAACTAGTTAACTTAAAGAAAATTAAAAAAATTTTATACATTTTGAATAATTGCAGATTGTGTTGATTTTATTTTGTACAGTTATGTATACAGACTGTACAGTTTTTTTTCTCCTTTTTCTAAGAAGAAACAGATTTACATCTTCTAAAGTAAAATTTTTTGTTAATACTCCAACATGTTAATAATTATATAAAATTTGTTTTATTGCAAATTAAATACTTTAAAAAATAAATCAGCTTTTAAGGTAACTCCTATTTTGTTGCTCATATTCTGCACTATACTGCACATATATTATAGTACACGAATTTTTAATATTATCAAATGACATGATTTCTATTTAATGATTTTTTTTTTCTCTAAAGTTTTTTTGTCCATATTTAATTTCACTTAAGTGTCTCTTCAAATATTTTCACCTTTATAATCATTATGTAAATATTTTATGTGTACAGGTAAACAACCAATATAAAAGATAACCTTTTGGCATTAAATCCTATTAAAACATTAAATTTTCTTAAATGATATTAAATCTATTTTTTCGGCAGTAGCAAAATAAATTACATAATCGATATAAAAAAAAAGGTATAGAAAAATTCCTAAGAACTTATTAAACATTATTTTGAATTTAAAAATAACTTAATGACATAAATTTTTGGGCTAAATTTGTCAAATAAATGGAAAAATTTATTAAAGTGCTGGTTGCTAAAAAAAAAAAAAAAAAATAGAAACCTTTTAAAACGTTTAAAAAGTGCTATTAATAAATATGAAACCTGTCATATGAAGTTTGTTTTTTTTTACAGAGATAAAACGATTTTTCTGTGCCCTAAATGTAGTCTATAAGCCAAGTATTTAGTGCTATATAGTACTATGACTATTAACACTATAACATCCTCTCATATGAAATCACTTTTTTTTTATTATTATTTGCAGCTATTGGTGCAGGTACAGGTGCACTTAATAATATTACCAAACATGTATACATCAAAAACAGCAATAAATTTTTTTTTCTGAAAATTCAAGTTTGTAAAATCCAATAAGCAAAAACCTTTGAAGTTAATTATATATTTATAAACTACTTCAAATTTCAGGTATGAGCAGTGAGAATAGGCTTGAATTTCCTTTAATTTAAAATTTAAAAATATGCCTTTTTCTAACAAAAAGGTTCTAAGCTCTCTTCCACTACTTGTCAAATATACAGCGTTTAGTCAAAGTTAGTTTCCTGTAAATTCTGACTAAAACTTGCAAGTTTGGAAAGTACTGGAACAGAGATGTAATTTAAAACTGATCAGGATGTTTCTTTAACAAACAAATATTTCTCAAATATTTTCAAAATGTTTTTAAACATTTTTAAATGTATTTGAATTAAACTGTTAAGGAAATTTGTATAGGAAATAACAAAAAGAAGCAGTGTAATAGTGGTAAAGCAGATCCAAATAAATTAAATGCGAGCAGAGAAAAAACATGTTTACAGCATTATCATTACAATAATATTATGTTCTCATTGTTAATTTTATTGAATTTTAATAACTCTGTGCTCATGATAACAATGATTTTGTTTTCTAACTTCAAAGTAATTCTCATTTAGTTTTTATATGAATAAATATAAATAGACAAGGTTTGGTTACACAATTTAAGAATTTGCATTTGAACCACATATGGTGGTACAAATGAATATTACTAAAACTAGTATATATATAATTATCTATATATATATTTTATATATGATTTCTCAAAAAAAAAAAATTATAAAAATAACAATAATTTTTATTAATATATGATTAGATGGAATAATAATGTGACAAAATGAAATAATATGATAGGATTGGATAACTATATGATAACATGAGGTAATAATATGATGAAATGGAGTCATAGTATGAAAATGTGTGGTATAATAGTATAACAAGATTGTTCAATTATATGTAAAACTATAATCATAACATGAAAAAACAAACCATAAAATCGTATACAATATGACAAATTGTAATCATAATAATTATTACTTATAATTGTTTCTATTTTTTGCTGTGATCGTATGTTTCAATCATAATATGTTGCTCTTAGAATATGGTCACTACAACTATATTTTTTCTCCGCGTGTGGAAGTTTCGTAAATATTCCAATGATTCTAGCTGACCACACATATTATACCAATCATCCTGTCGAGAATCATTCTAAAGTACGTTCAATTTGAGTGCTTAAGTCAGTTGGATGTTCTCAAAAGCTGTCTGTCCATAAAATCTAACGCCACAGGTGTTGATGACATGCATCCGACTTTCTTCAAATTTTATAATTTTATTATTTATTTCATAACACATATTTTGTAGCTTCGAATACGATTTGAGAAATATGCTATTTATTAAAGGTTTGATGTTTATTGGGAATGTATAAATATTTTATGTTTTAAAATATTAGTTTATTTTATATTTTTCTTGGAACTCTCTGAAATTTTTTATAGTGCTTGTAATAATATGTGTCATAAAGTGTTTTATTTTACGTGTTTTTGATTACAGTCATTCATTTGCTACACAAGACAATCAAATTTATTTTTAAAAATTTTTTACATTCGTCTGATGGTTAGAATTTTTTAAGGTATTTAATGATTTGCCATGTTTTAAGGTACAACCAGTCAAATTTGAAGAAAAGTATCGTGAAAAATTGTGTACACAGTCAACAAAAGTAAATGTATCATTTGTGTTTCAATATTCATTAGGTGAACAACTCTGTTATTTCTTTATTTTGCAGGGTTGTAAAAAAGTCACGCAGCTATATAGAGCAGAGAAACAAGTCGAGGCAAAATTTTTGGCGGCAGTGGCGCAAAATAAATTTAGTAATTAGAAACAACAACAGACGGAGCCATTGTATTCACGACTTTTTGCATTGATTTTCAATGAAAATTTAAAAATTTCGTTGGCTTTTTTTGAGCCCATGTGAGCCAACAAAATCACTAAGGTAGACAATCGATCGGCGATGGCGAATGTTCTTTAACCGAAACTAAGAAAATGCGTCGTGTGCATAAGCAATTGCAAATACAGGCATTCAAGGCATTTGTCGCAAACAAGTGGTGTTGCAAGAAAAGCAAATCATACAAGACATTGAAAAAGTAGGTAAGATGCGCTAGTATTTTTAATACTTAGCTTATTTTTTTTAATTGTAGCTGCTATGTGTGACAAACAAAAACTTTACAATGTGTGCAAAAGATTTGTTTATAAATGTTCTTACGTACACAAACATACATATATTGTATTGGTTTTTCTTTTTTGAATAAATGTAAAAGGATTAATTCATGTAGTAATTAAAAAATTGCTCTTAATTAAGAATTAATGAAGTAATTGAAACCTATAAATTATTATTATTAATTATTATTAAAGCCTGTTTACTAATAAAAATTATCGCACGTCTTTTCAATGTTACATTTATTTTCTCATTTTTCTTCAGTATGTATATAATTAGTAACCTTATTAATATTTATTAATTATTTTGATTATAAATCACAATAACATTTTAAATAATTATTTTAAGCGACTGTTTTGCTTACGAAAATACTATCATTCATAGAGTTATAAACGCACACACACATACATATGTTGTTCATATTAAAAAATATTTTTTTAAAACAAAATGAAAATGAAAACTGATTTTAATTGTGTAAAAGACAGAATAATTTTTAAGTTAAAAAATGAATTCAATTTATTTTGATTTCTCTTAATTGTATTTTTAAAGAAAAAATTTTTATAAAAAATAAAAATAAAATAGAATGTAATATCAAAGCCGACTATTAGCCGCCGCCGTACCAATTTTGATAAGCTGCCATCGCTGACAGTTTTAACTCAACATCTCCCTTTGTTCTGTAGATTTCTGCGATAAGTTACCTAGAATTTTTGTGCCAATAGTTATCCAGCAAAAAAAAAAAAAAAATCAAGTGCTTCCAAAAAGAAATATTTCCACCACTTCAAAAACAGAACTTAATTTATATTTTGTGCTTTTTTGGAAGTTATTAATAATTACTTCCAAAAAAGAAAAAATAAAAATTAATGTGTTTTTAGTAGAAAAAATGTTTATAATTAATAAGAAAATTAAAATTTCACAAATGTTGAAGTATTTTTATATCTTTTAATAGATAAAAAAATAATGATTTTTTATTAAAAATTTTATAAACATAGTTTTAAGATAAGTACTTCAAAATTAATTAACGAGACGTATCAAAGGAGAACAACCTATCAATAACAACCATGAGTTAAAAATAGAAAATTTTTAACTGTTTTTCTGCACTGAGTGCTTACTTCCAATGACAACACAATATTAAATTCATTACTGTATCAGTTCTTTGTCAGTTCTTTTATCTTTTTGCTGGTTATTTGTTTTGATTTGTTAAACTTATAAAAAAATTATAAATTTCTTTCACTCAGTAATTTGTTTGAACGTCAAAACTCCATGTATAATAATTTGGGATAAAATCCTTGTTAAATCTGCCTTGCACACATCTGCATAAAGCAGGTTGAAACCGCTGGTTACGATACGATGATTTTTGGTTCACCTTTAAATTCCAACCAGTTAGATTTACAATGAGAAAATATTAAATAGCTAAATTATGAGTAGCAAACTTGCCTTTTATAGTTTTGTACATAAAATTGTCACCTTCTGTCATTGTTTTTTTATTTCAAATATGGCTGATATAATTCAATCCTAAATAAGTAAATCATAATGTCTGTAGTCAAGTGACTTTTTTAATGAAAAAAAAAACGATTTAAAATGCTGTTGGCTTTCCATATTTTTCTATTTCTTCTTAACAATTTACGTCATTATCATAAATTTAAGAGGCTAAATAATACTTTGTTCAGTGTTGTCAGGAGACGGGAAAAAATGAAGCTAAATTGAACTTTAAAAAGGTTAAATAAGGCTAAATGCCCCAAGAAAAAAAGATTTTTTTTTGCTGTAGAAAATTATTTTTTCTCATTCTTATTAGTCTTTGATATTTTTCTAAAGAAATTATAATAAATAAAAATAAAAAATGCCCCAATGAAAAATAGCTCAAAAAATGTCCATACAAATTTTGGAATATATTTCATGTGAAAAACTACCAAGTTAGAGTTGATAAAAAAAGAACTTTTTCAATTGACTGAAAGATAGATATATAGATAGATAGATAGATAGATAAATAGATAGATAGATAGATATGATAGATAGATAGATAGATAGATAGATATATAGATAGATAGATAGATAGATTGATAGATAGGTAGATAGATAGAAAGATAGATAGATAGATAGATAGATAGATAGATAGATAAATAGGTAGCTAGATATATAGATAGATAGATAAATAGATAGCTAGATATAAAGATAGATAGATAGATAGATAGATAGATAGATAGATAGATATGATAGATATGACAGATAGATAGATAGATAGATAGATAGATAAATGGATAGCTAGATATATAGATAGATAGATAGATAGATAGATAGATAAATAGATAGCTAGATATAAAGATAGATAGATAGATAGATAGATATGATAGATATAACAGATATATAAATAGATAGATAGATAAATAAATAGATAGATAAATAGATAGCTAGATATATAGATAGATAGATAGATATATAGGTAGATAGATAGCTAGATAGATAGATAAATAGATAGCTAGATATATAGATAGATAGATAGATAGATATATAGATAGATAGATAGATAGATAGATAGATTGATATGATATGATAGATATGACAGATAGATAGATACATTGACAGATAGATAGATAGATAGATAGACAAATAGATAGCTAGATATATAGATAGACAGGTAGATAGATGATATGAACTATTTCAAACATTCACAATCTTTCATGTTTATATTTCACTTTTCTTTCACATTTCCTTCTTTCTGGCATATTTCATTTTTCTTTTCCGGCAAAAGCTAAAATTAATGTATGTATGTATGTATTTATATAATACAAAAATGTATTATATTCAAAACACCTGAATAAATTATCAAGACACTATATTAACAAACTGAAAAAAACTTTCTTTCGTTTCCATTCCATACCGTAGTTTAGTAAATGAAATATTAAAGAAAAGAAATCTTTCGGTCAGTCGTAGTGGGCGATAACAAACGATTCACCAAAATTAAGTATTACTCCTAACTCTATACTCAATGTTTTGAAGTGATTTTTTTTTGTCATTTTTGAACTAGAATTCATTTTTGATTAAAAATTTCCATATTTTTGGATGATTATTCAAATTAATAAAATTGTTTTTAATTATTTTCATAAAGATTTTCTATGATGGATGAAGTATATTAAAAAATAATTATAATTATAGAATAGTATAGTATAGTATAGTATAGTATAGTATAGTATAGTATAGTATAGTATAGTATAGTATAGTATAGTATAGTATAGCATAGTATAGTATAGTATAGTATAGTATAGTATAGTATAGTATAGTATAGTATAGTATAGTATAGTATAGTATAGTATAGTATAGTATAGTATAGTTTAGTATAGTATAGTATAGCATAGTATAGTATAGTATAGTATAGTATAGTATAGTATAGTATAGTATAGTTTAGTATAGTATAGTATAGCATAGTATAGTATAGTTTAGTATAGTATAGTATAGTATAGTTTAGTATAGTATAGTATAGTTTAGTATAGTATAGTATAGTTTAGTTTAGTATAGTATAGTTTAGTTTAGTATAGTATAGTATAGTTTAGTATAGTATAGTATAGTATAGTATAGTATAGTATAGTATAGTATAGTATAGTATAGTATAGTATAGTATAGTATAGTATAGTATAGTATAGTATAGTATAGTATAGTATAGTATAGTATAGTATAGTGTAGTGTAGTATAGTATAGTATAGTTTAGTATAGTATAGTATAGTATAGTATAGTATAGTATAGTATAGTAGAGTATAGTATAGTATAGTATAGTTTAGTATAGTATAGTATAGTATAGTATAGTATAGTATAGTATAGTATAGTATAGTATAGTATAGTATAGTATAGTATAGTATAGTATAGTATAGTATAGTATAGTATAGTATAGTATAGTATAGTATAGTATAGTATAGTATAGTATAGTATAGTATAGTATAGTATAGTATAGTTTAGTATAGTATAGTATAGTATAGTATACTATCCTTATAGCTGGGGATTTTAACGCCTGGGCTACGGAATGGGGCTGCCCAAAGACAAATGAATGTGGTTTTGATAAATAGTGGAAATGTGCAGACATTTAACAGAAATGGTAGAGGATCAATAATAGATATTGCGTTTGCTAGCTCTAATATACATAACGGGATATATTGGCATATTTCCGACATATACACCCAAAGTGATCACACTGCAATCATTATGGACTTAGGTATGTCTACATCGTCGTCCGAAGCAGGCTCCAGAAGAGAAATAAGCGGTTGGAAATCCAATACTTTTGATAGGCAGTTGTTCTCTATATTTATGGAAGACGTAGAATTATGTGGTACTCCTGAAAATATGGCTGAACAGTTTATAAGTCATATGACGCAAGCTTGTAATATGTCTATGAAGAGAAGGAAACGTGAATTTAAGAAAACTCCTGTATACTGGTGGAATGAAGAAATAGCTCAGCTGCGAAAGGATTGCATCAAAGCCAGAAGACGCTATGTAAGAACTCGATGTAGAATAGAAAATGAACTTTGTCACGAGATTTTTAAGCAAAAGAAAAAGGCCTTTAAGCTAGCAATACGTAAAAGTAAAAGACTACGATTCCTGGAGATATGCAATGATCTAGAGCATAACCGCTTTGGCTTAGCGTACAAACTTGTGAGAAAAAAGCTCAAATGTCTGAGCTCACCATCACCCAAGGAAGCTAAAATTCTTACTGAAATAGTGACTCATCTGTTTCCGGAGCAACGTACTGCAACATGGAATACTCAGAACATCCGAGAGATTTTCTACTTTCCAGAAATTACGTTATTGGAAATCCAAAAGGCTGTTACAAAATTCGAGGATAAAAAAGCCCCGGGACCAGATGGTATCCCAAACCTCGTCCTAAAAGAGGCTGTAAAGTGCTGTCCAAACCAAATGCTGCAGCTGATGAACTCATGCCTAAGGCATGGTTCATTCCCATCAATGTGGAAAAGGCAAAAACTTGTGCTCCTACCCAAGGATAAGAAGCCTTTAGAGGAACCGTCATCGTACAGACCACTGTGCATGATAGATACCAGCGGAAAGCTATTGGAGAGAATCATTTGCAATAGACTCGAAGAATGCATTGAAACATTGGATGGTCTGTCAAAAATGCAATATGGTTTTAGAAAACATAGGTCGACAATTGATGCAATTGCAATGGTTGTAAGCATTGCAAAAGATGCAATAGATGGTAGCAGCTGGAGAAAAGGATCCAAGGAATATTGTGTACTCGTGACTCTAGATGTCAAAAATGCATTTAACACGGCAAATTGGGAGAATATAGTCAATGCTCTTGTACGAATAAATGTTCCAGCTTATCTTGTGGCAATAATAAAGGATTACTTCCGGCAAAGAGTTCTTATATATGAAACAGACAAGGGAATGAAGGAATATAATGTCACAGGCGGAGTACCACAAGGATCGGTGCTTGGACCATTGTTGTGGAATGTGATGTATGATGGTATCTTGAGATTAAATCTTCCAAGAAGAGCAAAAGTTATTGGCTTCGCTGATGATATAGCCCTGGTGATAGTGGCAAAAACTATTAACGAAGCTAAAACAGTTTCCGAGAGTAGCATCCATGTGGTACGGTCATGGCTCATTGAAATGGGTCTATCGTTAGCTGAGCATAAGACGGAAGCGGTATTGATATCCAGTCGTAGAATGATGGAATATATAAATCTTCAAGTTGGAGACTGTGAAATAGGTACAAAGGATTGTCTCAAATACCTGGGTGTGGTGATAGATAATCGTTTATCATTTAAACACCACCTAAGTTACGTGAGAGATAAAGCCACAGGTATATGTACAGCGCTGTGCAGGGTAATGCCGAATACACGAGGTCCAAAATATTTAAGAAGGAAAGTGTTAGCTGGGGTTGTCACGAGTGTAATTCTCTATGCTGCTCCAATATGGGCAGAATCCACCAGGCTAAGGACCTACAGCGGTAAAATTAGATCTGTCTACAGACTAGCAGCACTGCGAGTATCTTCTGCATATAGAACTGTATCGGATGAAGCAGCCTTTGTAATTGCTGCCATGATACCAATCGATATATTGGCAAGAGACGTCAAATATGAATTCGAAGCACGGTCCATACCGGAAAATGGTAGAGATGTTAGTGTTATTAGAAGAGACAGCATGGCGGAGTGGCAAATGAAATGGTCATCAGCTTCGAAAGGTAGATGGACATATAAGCTTATCCCAAATGTAGAAGTATGGTGTGGAAGACGGCATGGTTATCTGAATTACTACCTGACCCAATTCCTTAGTGGACACGGTTGTTTCCGCTCATACCTATACCGTTTTGGACTTGATAGCTCTCAATATTGTCCGCGTTGCGTAGAGGAAGAAGAGGATTCGAATCATGTGTTTTTTGTGTGTCCACGTTTTGAATATGAGAGAACGAACTTGGAAAGGCAAATAGGCGGTGAGATATGTTCAAGTAACATAGTACAAATTATGCTTGTATCACTCGAGAACTGGGAGAACGTTTGCAAATACGTGAAAACAGTCCTTTTAGAGTTGCGGAGGCAAGAGGAAGTTAGAAGAGGAAATTTTGATTAGTTAGGGTTTTGATACCTTTCCCCCCTGCGAGGAAATACTTTTGCGGTGGTTCCGCAGGGAATGGGGGCTGGAGAATACGAGGTTGTTTTAGCGTGTTAAAGTCTCGCACACCTGGTATCATTGAACGACCAGAGTCTTTCGATGATTTTTTCCTCGTAAAAAAAAAAAAAAAAAAAAAGTATAGTATAGTATAGTATAGTATAGTATAGTATAGTATAGTATAGTATAGTATAGTATAGTATAGTATAGTATAGTATAGTATAGTATAGTATAGTTTAGTATAGTATAGTTTAGTATAGTATAGTATAGTATAGTATAGTTTAGTATAGTATAGTTTAGTATAGTATAGTATAGTATAGTATAGTATAGTATAGTATAGTATAGTATAGTATAGTATAGTATAGTATAGCATAGTATAGTTTAGTATAGTATAGTATAGTATAGTATAGTATAGTATAGTATAGTATAGTATAGTATAGTATAGTATAGTTTAGTATAGTATAGTATAGTATAGTATAGTATAGTATAGTATAGTATAGTATAGTATAGTATAGTATAGTATAGTATAGTATAGTATAGTTTAGTATAGTATAGTATAGTATAGTATAGTATAGTATAGTATAGTATAGTATAGTATAGTATAGTATAGTTTAGTATAGTATAGTATAGTATAGTATAGTATAGTATAGTATAGTATAGTATAGTATAGTATAGTATAGTATAGTATAGTATAGTATAGTATAGTATAGCATAGTATAGTATAGTATAGTATAGTATAGTATAGTATAGTATAGTATAGTTTAGTATAGTATAGTATAGTATAGTATAGTATAGTATAGTATAGTATAGTATAGTGTAGTATAGTATAGCATAGTTTAGTATAGTATAGTTTAGTATAGTATAGTATAGTATAGTATAGTATAGTATAGTATAGTATAGTATAGTATAGTTTAGTATAGTATAGTATAGTATAGTATAGTATAGTATAGTATAGTATAGTATAGTATAGTATAGTATAGTATAGTATAGTATAGTATAGTATAGTATAGTTTAGTATAGTATAGTATAGTATAGTATAGTATAGTATAGTATAGTATAGTATAGTATAGTATAGTATAGTATAGTATAGTATAGTATAGTATAGAATAGTATAGTATAGTATAGTATAGTATAGTATAGTATAGTATAGTATAGTATAGTATAGTATAGTGTAGTGTAGTATAGTATAGTATAGTATAGTATAGTATAGTATAGTATAGTATAGTATAGTATAGTATAGTTTAGTATAGTATAGTATAGTATAGTATAGTATAGTATAGTATAGTATAGTATAGTATAGTATAGTATAGTATAGTATAGTATAGTATAGTATAGTATAGTATAGTATAGTTTAGTATAGTTTAGTATAGTATAGTATAGTATAGTATAGTATAGTATAGTATAGTATAGTATAGTATAGTTTAGTATAGTATAGTTTAGTATAGTATAGTATAGTATAGTATAGTATAGTATAGTATAGTATAGTATAGCATAGTATAGTTTAGTATAGTATAGTATAGTATAGTATAGTATAGTATAGTATAGTATAGTATAGTTTAGTATAGTATAGTATAGTATAGTATAGTATAGTATAGTATAGTATAGTATAGTATAGTATAGTATAGTATAGTATAGTATAGTATAGTATAGTATAGTTTAGTATAGTATAGTATAGTATAGTATAGTATAGTATAGTTTAGTATAGTATAGTATAGTTTAGTATAGTATAGTATAGTATAGTTTAGTATAGTATAGTTTAGTATAGTATAGTATAGTATAGTATAGTATAGTATAGTATGGTATAGTATAGTATAGTATAGTATAGTATAGTATAATATAGTTTAGTATAGTTTAGTTTAGTTTAGTATAGTATAGTATAGTATAGTATAGTATAGTATAGTATAGTATAGTATAGTATAGTTTAGTATAGTATAGTATAGTATAGTATAGTATATTATAGTATAGTATAGTTTAGTATAGTTTAATATAGTATAGTATAGTATAGTATAGTATAGTATAGTATAGTATAGTATAGTATATTATAGTATAGTATAGTTTAGTATAGTTTAGTATAGTATAGTATAGTATAGTATAGTATAGTATAGTATAGTATAGTATAGTATAGTATAGTATAGTATAGTATAGTATAGTATAGTATAGTATAGTATAGTATAGTTTAGTATAGTATAGTATAGTATAGTATAGTATAGTATAGTATAGTATAGTATAGTATAGTATAG
The DNA here is from genome assembly GCA_932274085.1 of Protocalliphora azurea. Classification (NCBI taxonomy): domain Eukaryota; kingdom Metazoa; phylum Arthropoda; class Insecta; order Diptera; family Calliphoridae; genus Protocalliphora; species Protocalliphora azurea. Next base: position 15,161,273 of record OW026523.1, read on the forward strand.
TATAGTATAGTTTAGTATAGTTTAATATAGTATAGTATAGTATAGTATAGTATAGTATAGTATAGTATAGTATAGTATAGTATAGTATAGTATAGTATAGTATAGTATAGTATAGTATAGTATAGTATAGTATAGTTTAGTATAGTATAGTATATTATAGTATAGTATAGTATAGTATAGTATAGTATAGTATAGTATAGTATAGTATAGTATAGTATAGTATAGTATAGTATAGTATAGTATAGTATAGTATAGTGTAGTATGGTATAGTTTAGTATAGTATAGTATAGTATAGTATAGTATAGTATAGTATAGTATAGTATAGTATAGTATAGTATAGTATAGTATAGTATAGTATAGTATATTATAGTATAGTATAGTATAGTGTAGTATAGTATAGTATAGTATAGTATAGTATAGTATAGTATAGTATAGTATAGTATAGTATAGTATAGTATAGTATAGTATAGTATAGTATAGTATAGTATAGTATAGTTTAGTATAGTATAGTATAGCATAGTATAGTATAGTATAGTATAGTATAGTATAGTATAGTATAGTTTAGTATAGTATAGTATAGTTTAGTTTAGTATAGTATAGTTTAGTATAGTATAGTATAGTATAGTATAGTATAGTATAGTATAGTATAGTATAGTATAGTATAGTATACTATACTATACTATACTATACTAATACACGAGGTCCAAAATATTTAAGAAGGAAAGTGTTAGCTGGGGTTGTCACGAGTGTAATTCTCTATGCTGCTCCAATATGGGCAGAATCCACCAGGCTAAGGACCTACAGCGGTAAAATTAGATCTGTCTACAGACTAGCAGCACTGCGAGTATCTTCTGCATATAGAACTGTATCGGATGAAGCAGCCTTTGTAATTGCTGCCATGATACCAATCGATATATTGGCAAGAGACGTCAAATATGAATTCGAAGCACGGTCCATACCGGAAAATGGTAGAGATGTTAGTGTTATTAGAAGAGACAGCATGGCGGAGTGGCAAATGAAATGGTCATCAGCTTCGAAAGGTAGATGGACATATAAGCTTATCCCAAATGTAGAAGTATGGTGTGGAAGACGGCATGGTTATCTGAATTACTACCTGACCCAATTCCTTAGTGGACACGGTTGTTTCCGCTCATACCTATACCGTTTTGGACTTGATAGCTCTCAATATTGTCCGCGTTGCGTAGAGGAAGAAGAGGATTCGAATCATGTGTTTTTTGTGTGTCCACGTTTTGAATATGAGAGAACGAACTTGGAAAGGCAAATAGGCGGTGAGATATGTTCAAGTAACATAGTACAAATTATGCTTGTATCACTCGAGAACTGGGAGAACGTTTGCAAATACGTGAAAACAGTCCTTTTAGAGTTGCGGAGGCAAGAGGAAGTTAGAAGAGGAAATTTTGATTAGTTAGGGTTTTGATACCTTTCCCCCCTGCGAGGAAATACTTTTGCGGTGGTTCCGCAGGGAATGGGGGCTGGAGAATACGAGGTTGTTTTAGCGTGTTAAAGTCTCGCACACCTGGTATCATTGAACGACCAGAGTCTTTCGATGATTTTTTCCTCGTAAAAAAAAAAAAAAAAAAAAAAAGTATAGTATAGTATAGTATAGTATAGTATAGTATAGTATAGTATAGTATAGTATAGTATAGTATAGTATAGTATAGTATAGTATAGTATAGTATAGTATAGTATAGTATAGTATAGTTTAGTATAGTATAGTTTAGTATAGTATAGTATAGTATAGTATAGTTTAGTATAGTATAGTTTAGTATAGTATAGTATAGTATAGTATAGTATAGTATAGTATAGTATAGTATAGTATAGTATAGTATAGTATAGTATAGCATAGTATAGTTTAGTATAGTATAGTATAGTATAGTATAGTATAGTATAGTATAGTATAGTATAGTTTAGTATAGTATAGTATAGTATAGTATAGTATAGTATAGTATAGTATAGTATAGTATAGTATAGTATAGTATAGTATAGTTTAGTATAGTATAGTATAGTATAGTATAGTATAGTATAGTATAGTATAGTATAGTATAGTATAGTATAGTTTAGTATAGTATAGTATAGTATAGTATAGTATAGTATAGTATAGTATAGTATAGTATAGTATAGTATAGTATAGTATAGTATAGTATAGCATAGTATAGTATAGTATAGTATAGTATAGTATAGTATAGTATAGTTTAGTATAGTATAGTATAGTATAGTATAGTATAGTATAGTATAGTATAGTATAGTATAGTATAGTATAGTATAGTGTAGTATAGTATAGCATAGTTTAGTATAGTATAGTTTAGTATAGTATAGTATAGTATAGTATAGTATAGTATAGTATAGTATAGTATAGTATAGTATAGTATAGTATAGTATAGTATAGTTTAGTATAGTATAGTATAGTATAGTATAGTATAGTATAGTATAGTATAGTATAGTATAGTATAGTATAGTTTAGTATAGTATAGTATAGTATAGTATAGTATAGTATAGTATAGTATAGTATAGTATAGTATAGTATAGTATAGTATAGTATAGTATAGTATAGTATAGTATAGAATAGTATAGTATAGTATAGTATAGTATAGTATAGTATAGTATAGTATAGTATAGTATAGTATAGTATAGTATAGTATAGTATAGTGTAGTGTAGTATAGTATAGTATAGTATAGTATAGTATAGTATAGTATAGTATAGTATAGTATAGTATAGTATAGTTTAGTATAGTATAGTATAGTATAGTATAGTATAGTATAGTATAGTATAGTATAGTATAGTATAGTATAGTATAGTATAGTATAGTTTAGTATAGTTTAGTATAGTATAGTATAGTATAGTATAGTATAGTATAGTATAGTATAGTTTAGTATAGTATAGTTTAGTATAGTATAGTATAGTATAGTATAGTATAGTATAGTATAGTATAGTATAGTATAGCATAGTATAGTTTAGTATAGTATAGTATAGTATAGTATAGTATAGTATAGTATAGTATAGTATAGTATAGTTTAGTATAGTATAGTATAGTATAGTATAGTATAGTATAGTATAGTATAGTATAGTATAGTATAGTTTAGTATAGTATAGTATAGTATAGTATAGTATAGTATAGTTTAGTATAGTATAGTATAGTTTAGTATAGTATAGTATAGTATAGTTTAGTATAGTATAGTTTAGTATAGTATAGTATAGTATAGTATAGTATAGTATAGTATGGTATAGTATAGTATAGTATAGTATAGTATAGTATAATATAGTTTAGTATAGTTTAGTTTAGTTTAGTATAGTATAGTATAGTATAGTATAGTATAGTATAGTATAGTATAGTATAGTTTAGTATAGTATAGTATAGTATAGTATAGTATATTATAGTATAGTATAGTTTAGTATAGTTTAATATAGTATAGTATAGTATAGTATAGTATAGTATAGTATAGTATAGTATATTATAGTATAGTATAGTTTAGTATAGTTTAGTATAGTATAGTATAGTATAGTATAGTATAGTATAGTATAGTATAGTATAGTATAGTATAGTATAGTATAGTATAGTATAGTATAGTATAGTATAGTATAGTATAGTATAGTTTAGTATAGTATAGTATAGTATAGTATAGTATAGTATAGTATAGTATAGTATAGTATAGTATAGTTTAGTATAGTTTAATATAGTATAGTATAGTATAGTATAGTATAGTATAGTATAGTATAGTATAGTATAGTATAGTATAGTATAGTATAGTATAGTATAGTATAGTATAGTATAGTATAGTATAGTATAGTATAGTATAGTTTAGTATAGTATAGTATATTATAGTATAGTATAGTATAGTATAGTATAGTATAGTATAGTATAGTATAGTATAGTATAGTATAGTATAGTATAGTGTAGTATGGTATAGTTTAGTATAGTATAGTATAGTATAGTATAGTATAGTATAGTATAGTATAGTATAGTATAGTATAGTATAGTATAGTATAGTATAGTATAGTATATTATAGTATAGTATAGTATAGTGTAGTATAGTATAGTATAGTATAGTATAGTATAGTATAGTATAGTATAGTATAGTATAGTATAGTATAGTATAGTATAGTATAGTATAGTATAGTATAGTTTAGTATAGTATAGTATAGCATAGTATAGTATAGTATAGTATAGTATAGTATAGTATAGTATAGTATAGTTTAGTATAGTATAGTATAGTTTAGTTTAGTATAGTATAGTTTAGTATAGTATAGTATAGTATAGTATAGTATAGTATAGTATAGTATAGTATAGTATAGTATAGTATAGTATAGTTTAGTATAGTTTAGTTTAGTATAGTATAGTATAGTATAGTATAGTATAGTATAGTATAGTATAGTTTAGTATAGTATAGTATAGTATAGTATAGTATAGTATAGTATAGTATAGTATAGTATAGTGTAGTATAGTGTAGTATGGTATAGTATAGTTTAGTATAGTATAGTATAGTATAGTATAGTATAGTATAGTATAGTATAGTATAGTATAGTATAGTATAGTATAGTATAGTATAGTATAGTATAGTATAGTATAGTATAGTATAGTATAGTATAGTATAGTATAGTATAGTATAGTATAGTATAGTATAGTATAGTATAGTTTAGTATAGTTTAGTTTAGTATAGTATAGTATAGTATAGTATAGTATAGTATAGTATAGTATAGTATAGTATAGTATAGTATAGTATAGTATAGTATAGTATAGTATAGTTTAGTATAGTATAGTATAGTATAGTATAGTATAGTATAGTATAGTATAGTATAGTATAGTATAGTATAGTATAGTATAGTAATAATTATAGTAGCATCCATAAAATTAGTTAAGGGACTTTTGATTTGTGGAATGAGACGTAGCAGGCGAAATTATTTTTAAATATAAATAATCTAAATTTAAAAAAAAATTTTTAAATGGATAATTCTGTAAGGGTGTAAGTGCTAGATTAAGCCTTAAAAAGGCTAAACTGGCAACACTGACTTTTTTTTTTTTTATTTTCTTACACCACTATGTCGACAAAATATTTGACTATAATTTTATATTCTTCTTCCTTATAAAATATTATAGTAGTGTGCGTTATCGTTTTTATATTGTTCTTTCCATTATTTAAAATATACTTGCAGGTGATTTTCCATTACGTGTTTATGTACGTTGTTCTCTCTCTTCTTATGTAGTTATGCGTGAGGTAAAATCATTTTAGGTATCACTTTTTTATTTTGAAAACACCTAGAATTTCTTTTTCTTGCTGTCTGATGGTTTGGTGTGATGTCTTAATATCTTTCTTAAAATACTGTTGTTTACTTGTTTTGTTATTGACGTCATTTTATGAAAATATTCAAATTCTATTTTTATAGCATGCTGTCTTTTTCACAAAGCCTTTAGCAATAAAAATATTAAAATGTGTCAAAAAAGTACGTATGTAAATATAAACAGTAAAATTCTTATACATAATAAATTTCTATTTGGGGTTTAATGTATAAAATATAGATATTAAACAGATTTATCCTTATTAAACTCTTATCGAAAAAAAAAATAAAAAATAAAAAAATTAAAAAAAAACTAATAATAATATAAATAATAAAAAAAATACATTATCTCGAAAAATACAACTTTTTATGAGAGAAAAGAACTGATTGTTTATCTTATTTTGCACACAGAAAAAAAAAACAGTTTCGATTAGGAATGCTATCCCAAATTCGATGGTAATAACTGAAATAAATATGGTACTCACAACTGAATTTATCAGTAGACATAACAATAAAAAATCTCAATTATGTATTAACAGCCCATCTATACGTAACAGAATATGTAAGGTTTTACTGTTAGAGAGGGTCAAATTCGATTTCTGAGAGAATTATCTCTCGTTAGATTTAAAGATTAGTAAAGAAGTGCTATGATACAGTTGTGATGAGATTCCATCTTCCCAGGAAAATATGTTAATGCTTCATCCTTGCAGGTTTTTGTGAATGCCATCACACATCTTCGAAAAATTTTTGAACATATTCCACATTGCCTTCTATGAAAATTCTTCTAATAAAGCCTCGGCTTCCAATAAGAAAAAAGCCAGTACTAATTCTTGTGTCCCTTTCATTTGATGCGATATAGAAGTTGTAATATTAATTTTCCCATTACAAACAGAAATATTTTTAATTGCGAGAATTGTAGTGCTCAAAATCATTTTGTCTTATTTCAAGCGTCGCTAATGAAGGCAGTCCTCATGCCTTTTTTTTAATTTCTTGCAACTTGTTCGTGGCACGGCTTTCGGAAATAATATACCCATAACAACTCAAAAGTTTATTTGGTCTTATAAGGAATTCAATAAGCTGTGTGTAGTCCAATCTTGAGGATATTGTAACATAGTTTCCTAACTTCAAACTTGAGGTTTTCCATAAAATTGAGAAGACGGATTTAGTTATAAAGACCTACAACAAAGAAACATGTTCTTAATGCAGATACAGAACTTTAACGATTTCTAGAATGCCTTATGTATTTTATTTACTTTTTCATTTGCATTGTGAACAAAATTAGTCATATATCGTCAAAATTGAATCACAAATCTTGATTTTATTCATAATTAAATAAAACATCTATAATTAAGTGGACACTGGAGGGAAAATTAAATTTTTTTCTTTAAACAAAAATAGCTAAACTGGGAATTTGGCGTAATGAACACTAATCTACTTTCAGTTTTTTTTCTTATCAGGTTTTAATTTTTTTTTGAGCCTGTCTAATATTTCCCCTTTAATAAGGCATATATACGAGTATATTTCACCATAAGTCAAGAAACCTTGATACGTTTTATATATGTGAAACAGCAAAAGATGCAGACGAAAATTGTCTCAAGTCATCTTAAGCTTATATTTTATCTGCTTAATATTTTCTGAGTTATTTGGAAATTAGTATAGCACAAAATAAATGCCCTTTTTTGTCGACCCGTGTTCTTTCCAAATTTTTGCCGTTAGCTTGCTTTGGTAAGCTTTGCGCATATTTTTAAAAATACTCTCTTCCAAGCCAAAAATATTTAGTGAACCATATGCATATTACACGATTTTTTTATAATTTTACAGTAAAAATTGTTACTGCATTTTTATTTAATTATCGTGGGTATTTTTATTGAAAAAAAAAAAAATGTAACGGACTAATGGAAATAATTTAATAGTTAATACACATTGAATTATAAGAATTTAATTAAATTATGCTTTTTTATATTAAATGTCATAAAATGAAAGAGCACACAGGTTTAAGGGAATTTTTAATTGAATTAATTTAAATAGTTGTGGATAAAAACTTAATGAATTAACGGAGCGTATGTGTATTATTTATTTATAAATATTTCCCATACGTTTAAACATATACTGAAAAACAGAAATATTTGCTATAATAGGAAATATATGCAATAAGGTAAAAAACGAATAGTTATACATTTGAGGAGATCTTGAATCGGAAAAGTACTATTTTAATAAAATTATTTTTATACCAACTTTGTTGTAATTATTTAAGAAACCATATATATATATATATGGTCATTCTCATACTACTCAAAATACTAGCTCAAATGAAATGAAATGAAATTCACACAGATTGTTTGTTATTTTGCAAAGCAGTTTGTTATTTAAAAGTAGCAAAATCGGTTCAGTAGAAAAAAAGTTATAGAACTATACTGGAAAAAACTCTAATCGGTCCTTTGTTCATTTCATATTACCAGTAAGAGAAAAGTTATAGAAAAAAATGTTAATTTTTTTATTATATTACCACAAAATTCGCCATCGCACAGTGTAACATTTGACAGTTCTAGAACGACAAAAATCTAGTTTTAGAAATATTGGACTAAAATTTTATATTCTGTTAGTACAGAAGGGCGCGAATATTCCCACTAAAAATGGGTAGGCAGTAATACTAACACTCCCATAGTGAAAAGAATTATTAATATATATATATATATATATATATATATATATATATATATATATATATATATATATATATTTTGTATGAATTTTGAGACATATTTTTATAAATTTTATTATAATAAAGTATATTTTAAAGATTGGCGTAATAGGATCTAATCAGAACAATTTTAGTGTAATATTCGCATAACAAATTTGTAACCTATACCTTACAATTTTGAAATAATTCTTAATAAATTGCTAATGTGAAATACCGCACTTTTTTATAATATTTTGAAAGATCGCGAAAAATCGCAATATTCTCAGGTACAATTTGACGGATGTTCTTTTATATATCAGACCTATTTTTAAGCTGGAACTCGTTGGAACTATTTAGTTCGATAGTTCGAATCCTTTAAAAATAGAATTTCCAAAAATATATATATATTTCAATATCTGCAGTATTTACTCAGATATATGCAGTTAAAGGTAACATACTTCCTCACAAACATTTGAAATAAATTTTAAATATTTTTAAAAGTAGCAAATTTGAAAATCTATAACTCGCGCTATAGCACTTTCCATTATTCTAAGTGTTTGTTTTTCATAATATATGATAATTAAATGCGAAAAAAAAAATTATTTAAATTTATTTAAAGTGAATGCTTTACTACATAGACATCGTATCACTAAAAAGTAACACTTGCAATTCGATATCAATGAGATAAACTATTCGAAAACTGTTCGTAACTTATATCGAAAAATATTCAAGAGAGATAATTTAGCAATATCGAAAAATAATTTTTTGTGATATCGTTGACTGTTTGCTACCGAATTAGGTAAAGATGTGCTAGTGATATCATTAGCATGCATTTTAAATGTGTTTCGTTTTTATTTTGTTTTATTTTGTTTGACAAAAAAAAAGAGAGTATATTTTCAATAAAATTTCAAATTTAATTTAACATTAATTAACAACTTACTAATCTAAAATTAAAACGATTATACATGGTTTAGAAGAAACTTACTATAGTAATTTATATAACTTAACACTTACATTAAAAAATGCTCTCTTGGTAACTTCACAAAATGATTTTCATTGCACTTATGAACTTTGGAATCCTGTTATAGGTATTGAACATGGTTTTAATCTATTTTACCGAATAGGTCAGAAATTGAAATTTTTTTTCTGGCAGAACTTGGAAGTAACAAAGGTTAATTAAATGAATTTGTGTAAGTGACAGTTCTTTTCACCTTTATAAGCACTTTTTGTTATCTTTTATATTTTTGTTTCAATTTCAATTGTAATTTCTCTTATATTTTCTACATATAGAATTCTCTCATTTACACATATTTTTCTCTTATTTGTTTCTACTACTGAAAATTAAAAAAATTAAATTATCTTTCGAGGAATTTTAGAAAATTATTCGCTACAAAGAATGTCTACTTTTTCATTAATATCGATAATTATTCGCTGAAGCGAACGTACGTTTCTCTTAAATGTATCGTAAATATTTCAAATATTTATAAATATTTAGTTTATCGAAATTTTCTGGAAGACTTTTGTTTCAAAATTATTCGCTTTTGCGAACTTTTGTTCATTTCTGAGTATTTAGTCAGACGGGTATGAATGTTGATACACACACAGAGAAATGTACCCAGCTGACCACAAACTTTGTTAACAATATCTTGTTCGAATATTTCGTGAAAATTTCTCTGACAAATTTGCGATGCGAATATGAGCTCTTTGAGCTCAACCATCTCTCACTTTTTGGCAGCAAATTTTTCGATCTTGAAGGTTCGTTTATCGTGTTAATAGTGAACCTTTAGCGTTATCAGTAGCGAAACTTAAAGATATTTGTTAGAGATTCGTTTTCGTCATTAAAAAATGATGAAAGTTATTCGATATTGATATTACTAACGACTTGTGGTTGTTATCCTGGGCAATATTTCTAAAACGTTAGTTTTCTATTTTGTTTCATTTCCCTTTTGTCCCCAATCTAAAATTAAAAGCTGATTTAATTTTTAAAGTTACATATGTTTTATTTCAAACAACGCAATATATCAAATATTAAGAAAATATACGTAGTAATAAATTCCAATTAAAATAATAATAATAATAATAATAATAATAATATTAATAATAATAATAAAATTAATAAAGTCATTTATATAAGATTGGAAGCTTTTTTTTCAAATTTCAACTTCGCCCAGAAGAGACGTTAATGTTAAATGTCTCTTTATAATATTATTTTTCTGTTGGTCAAATCCATATCTTTTAGTAAAAAAATTTCTCAATTAATATACAAGAGAGTATGTTAGCATTTAGATAAACTAAAAAACTTTCGTTAAAAAACACATAAAATATATTTTTTAAAAAGCAATTAATTATGGTTGTACACTTTACCTCTTACTCAACGGAAGATCTAAACTTAATTAAGCATTACTGTTATCTGGACCATCTTACCAGTCCCTTATCATTAAATATTCTTAGAAATGTCTGCGACTATAAAACAATTAGATTTCCGGACAAAAAATTTTAATATAATAAATATTCTTATTTATTTCTATTTTGTGCTAATTTTAAGGAAAGCTTTTTGCAATGAGTTGGGTTTAAGTAATAATTGATTTTTAATTGATTTTAGGGAAAAATTTAAATCATTAAAGTAACTAATTTGATTAAAAATATTGAATTTGAATTTTATAAAACAATCAATTATGTTCACTCAATTAATATTATCGTTTTGATGATTGGAGCAAAATCAATTAAATTTTAATTAAAATAAGCAATTTTGGAATTAAAACTAATTTTTATTTTTTTCTGTGTAAAGAGAAATAATTGTGGTTGTCTTTAAAATTTCTTATATTATGATAAGTGTGTACAAGGCTATTCTGAAAACTTTTCCTTAATACTATGATATTAGTAGTTTCCTTATTTAACTATTTACATGTTAATTGCCGTAATACCTTTAAGTAAACCCTAATAACATTGTAATTATTTATTTTATAAATGATTCAATAAAGTCAAACTAATTTAAAAAAATAAATATTTAGGTAAATATTCTCCTTGGCAAATCTATTTAGTAGCGACATTACTAAGCTTTTGTTCCAAAAATTTTATTATATTATTTGTTTTTTATAAAAAATTGCTGAAAATTTAACTAACATTTTAATTTTAAAGAGCAATATTTTACAACTGAACGCTATGAACTATGACTCCAGAATGACGCTACATGCTAGAAAATATGTTACTTTTTTATTCACATAAGAATTCCTCGAGAAATGTAAAGGATTAGACAATGTCGCAAAACGTTTAGTTTCGATATCTTATTGAAAAAAGTAGATATTTTTTAAATACTCTAATGTTTACTATGGGAAATACTTCGTTTTTATTTAATATTCGCTAATAAAGAAATTCGGGTCAGGCGTATAGTTATGTTGTGTTTGATCGTGGTGTGTTCAACTTAAATGCAACATCCCAGCAAAAAATTTGCTTTACTGGTAATTAAAATAAATTATTTATTTTTTGCCTGAATAACTAGTTATTTTTGTTCGAGTTGTCCACAAATTAATGCTAATATTTTCAGACTCTAGGGATACTCAAAAATATGTACCTAAACGGAAATAAAAATAAAAAAAATTGCCGTCAGTGAGATTTTAACTTGGGCACAAATTAACCATTTGTTACATCATATCGCACTTAATTTTGTAAGTGACCAAAACTTTTTTTAGTTAAAAAGATCTTTTTAGACATTTTGTTAAAAAAACAGCATCAGAATCCACTTTATTGCAATATTACTGTGCTATTATACTATAGAGTATACCTCATTACTAAGAAACAAATTTAATAAGTAGTTGCCATTACCGACAACCAAAAAGTTCTTGCTAGGATATAATAACATTTGTAGCTAAACTTAATTTTTATGGATTGATGTGTTTCATACTTTAAACATGTATAGAGGAAAATAGAGGTAATTATTAATTAGACTTCTATTAATTATGAAAAAAATTTAATAGGGTACATTTTATAAATATCAAATGAGTTTTAATATTTTCTGATTTTCATTAGTAGGTTGTAATTTATTATAGTTTTCTTCGCTTTTAGAATTTATAAACTTTACATATATATCAGCATAAGTCACTTTTTTTTGTAAAAGTATTATTATTTTTTGTGTGCTTCTTTCACAGAAAAAATTATATGATAAAATTTGTTAATTAATTTTTTTATTAGTTTAAAATTTCTTTTTAATAAAATATATTTATTAATATAATTATTCTTTGTGAATTTATAATTTGACTTAAATGTAATTTGAAAAAAGAATTATCATTATTATTATTATTATTTTGTTTTATTCTATTTTTTTTTTTTGATTTCCCATCAAATATATTTATTGTTTTTATAGATGCGTTATCCATCTCCTTTGCTATAAAGCCAATTTTATCTGAACTTTCTTCGAAATAGGTATAAATATGTTAAACCCATACTTTAATTAAATACATTGCGTATAGTAATTACATAAATTAATTGTAAAATTTACATATATTAATTACAAATAACTGTTAAATACTTTACATCACGAATTATAACACATTCAATACATTACACACAAGTATTACATGGATTTCATTTACAAATATTGTTGTAAAATATTTCAATAAAATTTATAACTTTGTAAGAAATAATGTAAATCTCAATGTTTATTTAATATGGTGGTAATAAAGGTAAAGATTTATTTCATTTTTTATTTAAATCAATTAATATTTTTCTTAATTATTCATAAATAAAATTTATTTGATAAATGAAATAATTGAAATTTACAAAAAATCAATTATTTTAGTTAATTACCATTATCATTTTGATAATTGGAGTAAAATCGAACTAAATGTTAATTAATATAAGCAATTTCGTAATTGAAATCCATTTTCATTTTTTTCTGTGTAACTAATTTAGATAAATATTTTTAATTTTAGGAATTGTTAATTTTTAGCATTTTCTTAAAATTTATCACTTAGAAATTTTGCGAAATTTGGCCAGAATAAAATATTTTGGCCATATTTACAAAAGTTAAAAGATCGTAATATAAATTTCATAAATGAAACATTCGTAAAATTTATTTCATTTAAGAAAAAAATAGTTTAGAAAGTATTTTATGTTTCATGTATTTTTGTTTTAAGTGAACGATTTAATAATTTTACTTAATTGTTTAATTTTAAAGCAAAAAATTAAAAATTGTTTTGTAATGATTTTTGCTTCTACTGTAAAAAATTAAAGTAAGGATACGGCCTTTTGCAGTTTAGGTGATAACGTAACGATAATCTTCACACATAAGATTTGTTAACTTCAGCATTGTGATGACCTCCTATGCGCTTACCCCTAGTCTAGGTTAGGTTAGGTTAGGTTGGAAAGGGCGGCGTATTCACGCCTACACCCAGAGGCCAAACGGCCCATTGTGATCCCTTTATGAAAAGAAGAAAAAAGAGAAAAGTGGAACCTATACCCAATCAATCAGTTATGATTGTTCCTAAGCCATTTTATCCCCATTACAAACCCTATGAGGTTGACAAGTCCTTTGCCATTAATCTCACCTAGTTCATGTAGTGTATGGCTTCCAAACCACTTCAACCTATTACGCTGAAGTCCTACGCAGTGACAGAGTATGTGCTCCACTGTCTCTAGCTCCTCAACATCATCGCACGTTCTACAAAAGTCTGATGTGCCAATGTCCCACTTACTCATCATATTCCCTATTGAGAAGTGACCCGTAACCATACCTACTATGACTCTAAGACTACCACGACTCATACCTAGAAGATGCTTGGAATCCGCCAGTTTTAAGCTAGGCCATAATGCCCTAGAAACTCTGCAGTCCGATCTGTCATTCCAGGCTCGATTCGTGTTGTCCAGAGTCCACTCCCCTATGGCCCTAAAGAAGGACCCAATTGGAATCTTAACAGATGACTCTATGAAAGACCTATCTAGCTCCGAGCCACTGCGAGCTAGCTCATCGGCTATTTCGTTGCCAAGAATTTCACAATGACCAAGAACCCAACATAGTCTCATCATATAGGAATCCATTAACCTTCTCAATTCCCTTCTGCACTCAAGTACCAATCTGGACCTAAAAAAATGACCAGTCAGAGCCAATAACGCCGCCTGACTATCAACATAGATAGTAATCTCAGACCCCCGTTCAACATTCCCTTCAATCAAGCCGAGAGCCTTATAAATGCCAAGAATCTCTGCTTGAAAGACACTACAACTGTCAGACAATTTGTAGGATCGTCTGATATCAGTTCCCATAAAGTATACACCTGCACCAGTGCCAACTTCCATTTTCGAACCGTCCGTGAAGACCGCGCACCCTCCATAGAGCTTTTCTACTCCATCCCAAAGATCCCTGCTAGGTAACACCAAAGCGGGAGTAGCCCCGAAGTCAATCGTGGTCCCGATATAATCCGTAGGCTCAGCCAAGGATAGTGTCCGACCGTTGAATCCCCTAGTATACTCGCACACATTTTTATGTTGGCAATTGTCAAATTTTATCTCTCTCTTTAAAAGGTTACATGTTGACCAATAAGAAATCTATTGCTTAATCTATTTTACATACACAACTCGAACGCCAACAAAAAATGCAAAAAAACAAATCCCACAACAAAGGTTATAAGAAAATAACAATTTTCAAATTCAGTTCTAAACAGATAAACCAATGCATTTGTATGTCCTCTTTTTGTGCCTATCAATAATGGTTTAAACACAAAGCTGAGCAATAATGTTTAAACATAAGCTGTTAAATTTATTGTTCTCTTTTAAATTTTTGCCCTTTAAAAAAAAAGAAAAGTGAAGAATAATTAATTTTGTTTTGAAAAGACAAATAGAGAATAAAAAAATAGGAAATAAATGAAAATGTTTGATAAAAAAGACAATTTAACATTTAAATTTCTCATGTACGTTTTTTCTACCTCTTAACACAAAGCTGGAAATAAAATTGCTTTCCCATTATTCTGGCGATGTTATTTCAAATGTTAAGAAATACAAATGGCTTTGTGTAGACGTACAGGCAGAGAAAAAACATGGTTACAGCATTACCGCTACAACAATATTATGTATTCATTGCTAATTTTATTGAACCTCTATGTTCATGACCACAATGATTTTGATTCAGATTTGTCATTATATATATATATATATATATATATATATATATATATATTATATATATAGTATATATATATATACAATGATTTTGATTCAGATTTGTCATTATATATATATATATATATATATATATATATATATATATATATATATTATATATATAGTATATATATATATATATAGTATATTCATTTATACCACCATATGTGGTTCAAATGCAAGATATCATATATTGCTTGAATCACACCGAGTATAACCGAATGAGAATTAGAATGAAGTGTATCATATTAAAATTCTTATTGAGTGTAAACCTTAAATGACATATATATATATATATATATATATATATATATAATTTTGTAATAAAAATTTTCTAAAAATAATAATAAAAAAAATTATTAATATATAATAAGATTGAATAATAATATGACAAAATGAAATAATAATACGATAAGATTAAATAAATATATGATAACATGAGGTAATAACATGATAAAATGTAATCAAAATATGACAAAGTGGAATCATAATAATTATTACCTATCATATGTTCCAACGATAATATGCTGCTCTTAGACTATGGTTACCACAATTCTATTTTTTCTCTGCATACAGAATTAGAAAAGGATAAGTTTAACACAAATTTGAATTGAAATGATCTATGAACAATTTTGCACAATGAGGTAAATTTAACATTTTTATTTGACTGATTCACTCGAGTTTAGACTTGAATGCACTTATATAATTTTAGATTTTTATTAAAAACATCGGTTGTTGTTAAACAAATATAAGTGAGCACAAGTTTTTGCTCTTGTTTTAGTTTTCATCTAAAAAAAAAAAGAAATACAATTTTTATTGAGAAATATAAGCGATTAAAAGTTTTTCCTTATGTTTAATTATGAATCGAAATTTAAGTTTTTTACTTCATAAAAATATATTTTTGATGACAACACATTTTTTTCTATTTTATCTGAAATCTCTAGTTTGTTTAGAAAAAAAATTAAAAAATTAAAATCAAAACCTTTCAACTAGAATAATCGATTTTTTCTAAGAAATATAAATAATTAAAGATTTTAAAGCACTCAAGTGATTACAATTCTGGTTTTTGTTCCAAACATTGAATTTTTGTGTAAATTATTACATATTATTGCTTGAAATAAATAAGGTTACTCAAAATTTCGTTATAATATCCAAACTATCAAATTTGTTATTTCAGTTATATTGCCAAAAGTTTTTAAGAAATCCAAATTTCTACAACTATGTTTTATAAATTTCAAAAAGCGGAGAATATCTTTCAATAAAATTGAAAGAGATGCAACTCTAAATCTTTATTAGAAACAAGAATACCACTTTTTGTAAAAGTATTATTAAGTGTTATGTGTATGTTAAAAAAAAAAATTATTGAAAGCATTTTTTTCATAAATACGTGATTGGTTTAGGGTATTTAAGATTTTTTTTATAACTGCTTTTTATTTTTAATCTAGTTATAATAAAAAAATTTACAATATATTTCACACTTTCTTTCGATAAATATCTTTGTCAACATTACTTTCCATTACTTTACGTTCTAACAAAAGTTTTTCTTTTTTTTTTTTTCGTAAAAATTTTGTGTATCAAATTTAATTCATAAAATAATGAACTCAAGCGACAGGTATAAAATGTCTATATTGTAAAAAAATTTCCGGCAGGTAAGCTTTATATGCTGCTAGATGTTAAATGAACGTCTGGTTTACATCCGGAATTATGTAGCATTATTTGTTAAAATAAATGCTTACAAATATGTATATAAATTAAAAAAAAAAATTTTTTATATTACAATGAAAATCTACACAAACACTTTTTTCATATATATATAAATATATAATATATATATATATATATATAATATATATATATATATATATATATATATATATATATATATATATATATATATATATATATATATATATATATATATATATATATATATATAGATATATATTATAAATAATCAAGTTGTTAATAATGTTCTAAGAAATATTTGTGTTAATATATACAATTACATATTTGATAACAGAAAGGATACTAATTATAGCAGCTTTCGGTAATTAAAAATATTAATGGAAAATATTTAAAAAATCCATCGAATATCGAATATATGCATTAATTTTCCCCGGTTTTACACTAGATTACTTGAATAGTCTTTTTTCCAAAGCGTTCATTCTTACAACTATATCATGTGAAAGTACTATTATTAGGATTTCTTATTCAATATGTGTTATTCCATTTAAATGTAAACAACGCATTTTTGGAAGCTTTTAATATAGACAGTTTTATACTGAAGGGATGTTTTAATACGTTATTATTTTTTTTAAAACCATTGTATTTTGGTGGAAGTTTATGGGGATATTATTTTAGCTGAGGCAACGTAAGTAGTTTAAAAATCATGGAGATAAAGAATTGGAAGTTCTGCTCTATCAAGACTTATGTCAAATGAATGAAGTGCTTGCTGAATAACTGGAATTAATTCTGGTAGTGGTTTAAAAATGTCTAAACATACTTGTAATCATTCAAATAAAAAAGGTAAATTTGGTATCAGATGAACTGAAGCCAATTAATTTTGATAAACGTCTGAAATGCTGCTTTAGCACCAAAAGATGAAGTCGATTCTGCACTGAATGATTAAGGACGATCACTATGATATTTTAATCATGTTTGCAACCCGGACAACCAGGTAACAATTTGAGTTACTTTGAAAGTTGTTTTCTTTTTCTATCGTTTCCTTTTATTTTTAGCAAATGCACATTGTTATGTAAAATTAATAATTTAATTAATTTTGGATATTTAAAATCAGGAACCGCAACTGATATGACTTTAACATAAAAGTCAGAGGAAAACAGTTATTTTTTCAATTTTCATATTTTTTGAGCATAATGATTTTATGATGAAAACGTAAAAAATCGCTGTGACAAAAACAAAAAAAAAAAAAAAAACGTCAAAACGCAAAAATCATCAGTACTTAAAAAACTACCAAAACGAAGAAAAAACAACAAACTGAAAAAGGACTCTCAAAACAGAAAAATCATTATAGGGAAAAAAAACTAAAAAATAAAAGACAATAAATAAATAAATAAATAAACTATAAACAATAATCCTAAATGAAAAAAATCACTAAAGCGAAAAATACACTGTAACGAAAGAAATCATCAAAATTAAAAAAATTCCCAAAATGGGAAAAATATTGAAAATGCTAAATTAAAAAAACGCTATACGAAAAAAATCGCTAAAATGAAAATAAGTAAAAAAAACGAAGAAAAAAATGCCAAAATAAAAAAAATCCAAAACAGAAAAAATCACTAACGAAAAAAACCAAACAAAAATAAATAAATAAAACATCCTAAATGGAAATCGCTAACAGAAAAAAAACTGCCAAATCATAAAAAAAACGCCATAACGAAATAAATCACAAAATTGAACAAATTTCTAAAATGGGAAAGAATACTGTAATGAAAATTTTCAAATATTAAAAAATGCCAAAATCGCCAAAATGAGAAAAATTGCTAAAACGGAAAAAATCGCCAAAATGAAAAAATTCCAAAACGGAAGAAAGGCTATAACGAAAAAGTTTTCAAAAATTCGAAATTATAAGAAAACGCCAAAAAAAAATCGCCAAAATGTAAAAAATCACCAAAATTAAAAAATTGTCAAAGCTGAAAAACTACTATAACGGAAAAAATCTCAAAAATTAAAAAAAAAAATCCAAAACACAAAAAAATCACCAAATGAAAAAATGACTAAAACGAAGAAAGGCTGTAACAACAAAACTTAAAAATTTTAAATTATAAAAGAACCCCAACATAAAAAAGTCACCAAAATGAAAAATACCAAAACGCACAAAATTGCCTAATGGGAAAAAATCGAAAAAATGAAATAATAATAATAATAATAATAATAATAAAAAATAAATAATCAAAAAGGAAAAAACGCAAAAAATTATCAAAATTAAAAAATTGCTAAAATAAAAACAAACGTTATCACGAAAAAAATCTCTAAAACGAAAAAACCGCCAAAATGAGAAAAAGATCACCAAAATGAAAAAATCGCAAAAATAAAAAAATGCCAAAATAAAATAATCACCAAAATGAAAAAAGGCCAAAACTGAAATAACACCCAAACGGAAAAACGTAAAACTGAAGAAAACCGACAAAATGAACAAAAAACGGTAAAAATCGTTTAATGGTAAAAAAGTCGCCAAAAAGAAAAGAAAAAAATACATTTAAAGTTTCTACACACATACCCAAAAAATACATGTATGTAATAAAAAAATAAACTGCCTGGGTTTATCCAATTTATTGTCGGGTAGAAGGAGATTTACTCAGAATCATAGAATATAACTAGAAGTTTATGTGAGAGGAACTTCGAACTAAATTAAAAAAAAAAAGAAAAATACTATTTTTTTTTCAAAACACAACAAAATATATGTGACTATGTCTATTTTGTGTTGCATGATATAGTTTTGTGACAATTGAATCAGGTTTTTTTCTCTCACATAAATATCTACTCATTAATCTATGCTTAGAATTTTATTCGATCACTCTACTTTAAAGAGTTGGAATATCTAAACTCACACGTGTTTTATTTTCTATAACTAACCATTATTTTTATGTTAGTTATTTTACTTCTCACGAATTTTTGGTAATTTTTGCAAACCTGGATATATAATATATATAAATTGGTAAAAAAAGTATTAAAAAAATATTAATATTAAGGTTTATTTACAACAAACTTTTTTTATTTCACATCCTAAGGGTATAACTTAGTATATTTAAATAGGCGATGTGAATGTTTCCAACCTTCTCCATTATATGTATATAAAGTTTAATTTTCAGACAGATTGACTTATCCGTACTTTTTACACAACAAAAGTCTTTACACAAGCTGCTCCCAAAAGGATGTTCATGGTAATAAACATTATGCTTCTTCCTTCAAACAATTTACAAAATGTAACCACTCAGCACGAACAAAATACTCAGTTACTTGTAGTTCACATTCAAGTGCAATGACTTTTATAGACGATAAGAAAAAGAATTTTTTTTCACATTTAAGGATTAAGTAAGTTGTTCACGAAATGTTCACACTTACATAAGTCCTACAAGTTGAAGATTTAAGTAAAATGAGTTTAAAGATATGTATATTTACAGAACGTTAAGTGTAATGAATTAAACTTAAATTAAACTCGCTTAAGTAAGAAAATAAAAAAGTAATTAATTTAACTAGAAGCTAATTTAATTGTATTTCCTTAAAGTTTCCCATTTGCGAAAATTAAAGTCATAAAAATATATTAAATTAAATAAAAAGGAAGAAAAATTAATGGCTTAATGTATTAATGGTTAATGTATGGCATTAACAGCCAATAAATATTAAAATGTGTTTTTGTTATAAATGATAATGGCATAAGTATAAAAATTTCAATGTTTATTACCAAAAAATATGCTTAAACTCATTCTCTTAGCATACACAGAAAAAAATTATTACACGAAATTTTTTTAACAATTTGAATTTAGTTAAATAAACTGTTTAGTTTAAATATTTTCATTTTGTGAACATATATACATATATATTTCAAAGCCGTAATAATAAAAAATAAATTTATTTTGACAACTAAAATAAAAATAGAAAATGCAAATTAAGAAAAATTTATTTAAATAGAATTAAATGTAAGAACACAACAACAAATATTATTATCAATTCATTCTTAAAGAATATATAAATAAATAAATTTATTTAATCAAATATTGATAGAAGAAAATTAAAAAAAAGAAAACTTTACAAAAAATTAAAAACGCAAAATACTTTTATTTATGTTCTACATATGGTCACAATCCATATTTGAAAAAAGTTTGGTAATTACATTTAATAATGATTTAATAATAATAGTATTTCTCAATTTGACAATAAATTCCTTTTTTTTGTTGGTAAAACTATTATTTTCAAATAATTCTCAAACGTTTGACATTCGAGAAAGTACTTGATTTCAAATCAATCTTAATTTGATTTCAAACATTTGTGTTCGCTGGGTATATATTGTTATTTACCTGTGTTCGCTGGTAATGAACACTATAGAAATGTTATTTTTGGGAAAGGAAAACTAAACGTAGTAATACAAGTACAATTTTTAGTTTATTAGGCAAAGAAAAAAAATGTTTTTTTTTAATTTTATTTGTATTATCGGCATTTTGTTTTCAATGAAGAATGGATTTCTTTTGAAAACATTAAAAAAATTATATAGCCCAGAACAAAAAACAAATTTTATAAGTAAATAAATGTTTCCTCTTTTTCAAAGAAACTCCAAAAATATGAAATTTTTTTAAAGTTACAAATTTAGATTAATATAACTTTTTATCTCATCTATATATTTGTACGATTCTTGCAGCAGTGTTTTGTAAGGAATGCGATGAATATTGAAAAAAATTTGGGCCAATATTGATCCCGCTAAGTTAAAATAACATAAATTCAAGGCTAAAAATAAGTGAAAAGTTTTTTTCGACTTAAATATCTCTTAAACTAAAAAAAAAAAAAAAATAATCGTAACCCACATGTAAGCACTATATATATATAAAACAGTTTTTCAGTCACACTAAAAATGAATGTTTGGTGATTTTTTTTAAATTGCATACTCGAGATGACCAAATTTGGAGGCCCATTTACTTCCTCCTTGACTCGCTAAGAATCTGTGCTCCTTCGAATCTACTCCAAAATACCTCGTCTCTAGCCAGGCGAAATTTTATTGAGATATTTCCAATGGTTCACAAGTTACAGTATTATTTCCCAAGACAAGCATTTTGGAGCCACTGGTGGGCAAAAACAAAAAAAAAAAAAAAGAATCTTTAACATTTAAAGAAAAAAAAAAAAATTCTTCAATTTTGCACGAAAAAAATTTTTTCCGACACTAATTTCTGAACAACTCCGAAACTGTTGAGCAGATAAAAAAATGATATCTGTTCATTCATTCCTTTAAAGAAAAAAAAAACTTGTCATGTTATTACGTTTGAGCTGTTGCCCTTTTCATGTGACAACACGTTGTTGCTGAATTTAACCCTTTTTAAAATCCTATCAAATTTAACTTTTTTTTACTTTTTACTTGTGTCCAATTTTGCCATTATTTTGTCAAGCTTTTTGTTATAAAAAGTTTTCATATTAGACTCGTTTTATTACTTTAATTAAAGCTAAAATTTTTCACAATATGTGTAATACTTGGGTAATTAAATAATTAAATATATTCGAATATTTTTAGAATTAATATTCGCCACACATAAAACTACTGTAATTAACAATATAACATTATGGTTAACATGTGTTTATGTCATTAGCACTTAACATCAAAAACATAAGTATCATTATCCCTGGACAGTGTTTTTCTTTTTTTTTTTTTATTTTTCATTATATTTTATTTCTAGTATGTATTTAATGCTTTTTTTATTTAATAAGTGTTCTTAAGGATCAAAATATATTTACAAAAAAAAGTTTATTTTATCCTAAGCGTTTTATACACAGAAAAAAAATAACAATCGGTTTCAGTTACAAAATTGCTTATATCAATTAAAATTTTGTTTGAATTTGCACCAATCATCGAAATGATAATATTATATAAATTAATAAATTTCAATTTATTTTTTAATTGATTAGAGGTTTACTAAAAACTAATCAATATATTAATTGAATCATTTAAAATATTAAGCGAATCTGCACCATTGCATAAAAAATAAAATACAATAAATTTTTAAGTTTTTGAAATATTTATTTTAAATTTTTGTTGCAAAAATTATGAAAAAAACATTAAATAAATCTATACTTAGATTTTTGCAAAACTCTTCATCGTTTGAATCAGTGATTTTTTTTTGGTTTTCACATTTTTACAGTTCAAGATATATGAACATTATATTATATATCTAGTATGTATTTAATGCTTTTTTATTTAATAGTTGTTTTTAAGGATCAAATCATATTTACAAAAAAAAGTTTATTTTATCGTTATCTCTTCATACACAGAAAAAAAATAAAAATCGATTTCAATTGCATAATTGCTTATGTTAATTAAAACTTTGTTCAGATTTGCACTAATCATCAAAATGATAATATTAATTAAGGGAAAATAATTGATTTTTTTATAAATTTCAATTAATTTTTTAATCAAATACATAACAGTTATGATTGGAATTTTTCTAAGAATTAATCAATGTATTAATTAAATGGATTCAAATATTAACTGAATCCGCACCATTGCATGAAAAATAAAATATAATAAATTTTTAATTCTTTGAAACATTTATTTTAAATTTTAATTGCAAAAATTATGAAAAAAATACATTAAATAATATTTATATTTAGATTTTTGCAAAACTTTTCAGTGTTTGAATCAGTGAGTTTCTTTTCGTTTTCACATTTTTATCGTTCAAGTTATATGAACATTATATTATATATCTAGTATGTATTTAATGTTTTTTTTTTATTTAATAAGTGTTCTTAAAGATCAAAATATATTTGCAAAAAAAGTTTATTTTATCCCTAGTGTTTTATACACAGAAAAAAACAAAATGAAAATCGATTTCAATTACATAATTGCTTATATCAATTTAAATTTTGTTTGAATTTGCATCAATCATCAAAATGGTAATATTAATTAAGACAAAATAATTGATTTTTTTTTATAAATTTCATTTAATTTTTTAATCAAATAAATAACAGTTATGAACGGAATTTTACTAGAAATTAATTGAATCAATTCAAATGTTAATTGAATCTGCACCATTGCATATGAAATAAAATATAATAAATTTTTAATTCTTTCAAACATTTATTTTAAATCTTTAACATTAATACTTAGAT
This sequence comes from Protocalliphora azurea, assembly GCA_932274085.1. Lineage (NCBI taxonomy): Eukaryota > Metazoa > Arthropoda > Insecta > Diptera > Calliphoridae > Protocalliphora > Protocalliphora azurea. The sequence goes on from OW026523.1 coordinate 15,185,227, forward strand.
TTTGCAAAACTTCACTGTTCAGTCCTTCGAAACAGTGCAAAAAAGGCCAAACTCATGGATTGAGAAATATACACACTAAAAAGAAAAATAAGAATCGTGTGAAATTGAAGGAGCATTCAACAATATCAAGGCTGACGCTATTAAGCAGGCGCTGGTGGATCTTAAAGTACATGACTTCTTGACCGAATGGAAAATCCTCACGCTGAACAGCAGGATCATCAACTCGAGCTTGGGTGGAGTATGTTTAAGGAAACTGGTGACTAGGGGGATACCGCAAGGTGGAGTACTCTCACTCCTGTTGTGGCTATTGGCTGTCGACGTGATTCTGTGTCATTTTGATAGCAGGGGATGTAAGATCATGGCATATGCTGATGACGTGGTCATATTGGTAACAGAGAAATTTCTCCCCACAATCAGTGATATCATACAGTCCGAGCTGGGTGAGCTGTCCTCTTGAGCCGCTGATAGAGGGTTGGGAGTGAATCCTGAAAAAACAGAGTTAGTTCTGTTTAGTAGAAAGTACAAGGTAGAGAATTTCATATTACCGGTACTGTGTGAAACGTAACTGAGGCTTTCTGACTCAAAATTCAAAAATAATCAAGCCATATTTAATTTTTCGTTATTTAAAAATTATACGGATTTGCTATAGGGTAATGATGATTTTATATTAAATTCCTGTTTCAATAATGGAAAATTCTGCAATAAAAGTAAAATTTTTAACAATTCTCAATGTAATCTAATAAATATTAAATGATTTCACTTAAAAAAAAAAATCTTAATATTCTATTGAGATTTCATACTTCCAAAAGATTGTCCGCATATGACAAATTTTTAGTTTATTTAAAAAATGTTTCGGTTTTTCCCTATTATTTTGTTTATTTATTTATTTATTTACTGATTTTTATTGTATGTTTTAATCTTTTTTTTCTTTTGGTTTTGAATTTTTTGAAGAAATGTCAGTTTATGTAGAATAATAATTATATCAATACAAAATAAAACAAAAGATTAAATGCAAATATTTTTCGAATATTTTATTCTGTCTACTATTTATCTTTTATATATATATAAAACAGCTCATGTAAATATGATCTGTTCACCTTCATATCCCCACTAAATCGAAACACAATTTTATACTCTCTATTGTTCTTAATTACTTTGATATAAATTATAAACTAATTTAATATTTCATTAATTCAACCATATAATCTATAAATATGTTATCGATAAGAATAATAGTAACATAATATTATATGTATTCATTATTTTTCCCCTTTTCTTTTATGATTTCTTGTTTTATTATCTCAATAAAATAATGAAGCCAACAGAAGTTTTATAGTTAATGGCTTTCCTATAAATGAGCATATTATAATGAATTTGTTTTGGTATTTATAAAAATATGTATGTATGTGTCATCAACCTTGAATATTTTACTAACTATAAATAGTTAATTATATTCCAGATTATTTTTTGACCTTGAACTTAATACTTTGATTGGAAAAGAAAAATAAAATAGAAACCATAAAAAGTTAATTTTTATCATAAACCAAATATTATATGGATTTAAATTAAGAATTATGTTTAAATAAATAGAAAAATTCAACACAGAGAAAAAATATTTTCAAAAAAATTTTAATTAAATTATTAATCACAATTTGAAAATCATTTCAAATATTTTTAACATTAAATAAATTACTCAAAATCGAAGTATTCTAACAAATTGAATTTATATCGAAAAATTTTAAGTCCAATTTCAATTACGAATAATATAATATTTTATTATTTTATTAATTGAAATTCAACCTATTAAAAAAATTGTATATTGAGTTAATTATATTAAATAAAATAAATTTTATTATATAAAAATTATCACTTATTTTTGTTTATATTTGATTAATTTATTAATTGAGACAATAATAAAAATAATTGAAAGCCGTTAAATTGTTTTATTATTAGTAGAAAATATTATTAAATTTCTTTCGGGTGTATATTCGATATCCAAGAATGCCGGACATCTTTAAATGAGATGGCGAGAAATTGAAACCTAGAGTTGATCTGGGTAAGGGGTGACTCTAGTACACAGGGTTATATGATTGCGGATGAATTAGATAGAACTGGTTCCCTTCTTCAAAGTGAAGAAACGAACCAACTAGTTGACATACCGCTGTAATCTTGCCGATTTATGATACTGCAGTACCGCATGTTCTATCTCGAAACAGATATGGAACGGTCGAATTTCATTCTGGGATTGAAAATGCGTCAGCTACGAACACTTGTAGCTACTATTACAGGGCACTGGATTGGTGGTGCACATCCTAGGAGACTAGGACTCCCTTTTAACGACTATTGTAGAAGTTGCTTTAACGAGGAGGAGGAACAAACAGTAGAACATTTTATTTGTCACAGTCCTGCTATTGGGAATATAAGGACTGCTGAATTTGGGAGTCCATATATGCAGGAATTATCTGATTTTTCTCCAATTGATGTCGTTTATTCGTGCATCAGGTTAGTTCGATTCGAATCTACTCTCGGATATGTGAAAACATACTCACATGATTCATCAAGGTAACGCAGCGGGACCAATAGGACCCAAGTGAGCTATCTCGTTTATGTTTACAGCTGCCAATTTAACGTAACATAATAAAGTTAAAAAAGTAAAAAAAAAATATTTTAATTATAATTCACAATAGAGTTGACATATATGAATGCATATGTGGATAAATATGGTCATATATTTCCATATACCCTCAATTGTATATATATATATATATATATATATATATTAAACAAGTTAATAAGAAAATTGTTAATATAAATTAACAAATTTTTTTGTTAGAATCTTTGAATTTTGTAATCAAATACGATTTTTATTTTTTTCTGTGCATTATTTAGCATATAAAAAATATAAAAATATTATTGTAAACAAAAATAAAAAAAAAATGTACTTACATTCACAAAAATAACATTGTAGTATTTCTGTGTGTACATATACGTATATACATATAAGTGTATTTCTTCTCCTAATAATGCTTGCTTTTAACTTTGTCTACTTGACCTCTCTTCTAGCTTTATAAGGACTATATATTTGTATTGTCTACCATATGCATAATATAAAATAATTCTTTTTTGTCAAAGCAACCATATGTATTTAAGAGAAAGGAAAACACCAACACGTGCCTACAAATATGCGTAAAAGTATCACAAAGAGAATCAGTGTAAAGCAGCTAACGTTTTATTGGTAAAAATATGCAAGTTAATAATTTAGTAATATGAAAGGAAAGAACTCAAATACAAATATTTTGATTTTTATAGCTATACTTTAAAGATCGTTTCTCGAAATGCTGAAAAATGTCAACATTTATAATGAATATGATTTTTTCGTATCTAGGATATTTTTATAATTCGTATTAATTATGATTGATTTTATTTGTTACAAAATACACTCTATGAAAAAAAAGAAATCACCTGAATATTATTCACTAACACCGTTAATGATTAAAAATCTACCCAATATGTTCAATATGATTTTATAACCTCGCAGATTAAAATGATACCAAAATAAAGAAAAATATTTTACCATCTTCCTATAGAAATATACTTTCTTGTTTGTCTAAGCTGTTCAAGCTATTTTTTTTAGATGCTAATGTATAAAACTAAACACTTGCCGTCACCGTTTGTCCACAAATTGCTGGAAGAATTTGAATTTGCGTTAGAAAAATTTGAAATAAGAGCAACTGTTCTTGGACCCATGCTCTATTTAGTTTACACTTGTAACTTGTCTATATGCGATAAAATTACTATTTCTACATTATCTGATGAAATACTCAGTTCCCATGAAAACCCTTACTTGACATCTAGCTAACAAGAAATCTACCTCTGACGTGTGGAGATATGGTTGAAAAACCGGTGGATATGATTAAATGAATTAAAAAGTAACCACTTTACGTTTACCTGGAGCAGAGGAAACTATTCTCCTGTTACAGTTAATGATATACCCCAGTCAGATCATGTGCCTTGGTGTCTTCATATAGAAGACAAGAGATTTCATGTGAAGTTAAAAACTTCTAGCCTTCACTGATTAATCAATGGTCAATCAAAATTAAGCTTTGACAATAAAGTCACTCTGTATGTATGAAACCAAATTGAACATATGACATTTAATTGTGGGGAACAGTTGATATTGTATATAGGCCCAATCAAAGATGTTTAGGACCATAACCTGTGCGTTCAGCTATATAAGAATTGAAAATATCTATGAAGACTTAGAGCACGTCAAAAAAAAAAAAATAAATTATAATCGGTATCTCCATTATTGTTTGTGTATATGATTCCCTCCATCGTGTAAAAAATTACCCTCTTGGAAACATAATATGATTCTAATAGATAAACATATTATTGTCCTCAGTATTATTATATTGGAATTTTAAATTATTTTTACCTTAATATGACTACTGCAATCATAACATTTTATGTGTGTTGGTTCTCACAACCATACTGCATTAACATAACATTACCCATAATTTAAATTTTAAAATATATCCAATCATGATCTACACTGTTTTGTTGAAATGTGATTTCTTATTTTATTTGAAATAAAAATTTATTAAAAAAAAGTACTGCAGGAGACCATTTGTATTTAAGACAATTCATCTTTAAAATTAAAACAAATAAATGTTTTATTATTGCTTTGTCCGCACTTATGCATACAGCCAAATTATAACCCTGCCAGCATTCGGAGTGAGTTTTTTCATCCATTCACCAAAAAGTGTCTTTTTTGACACTCCAGGTCGTTCAAAAGTAGAAAATGTACAAATTTGCAATAACAAAACGCATTAGAATCGAATTTTGATCTACAAAATTTGACCTGGGTGACTGTTTATATTCCAGTGGAAAGAAAAAGAACAACCACGACATAAGTTCACTTAGTAATGTGTAACTTTTACAGTGATCAATGTTGTTTTTTAAGTGTACAATAAAAAAATGTGATAATATAATTTTTTTTTTAATTTTTAAATACTTCATATTCAATTTAAAGTTATAATGTGTTATTATAGTGTGTTTAAATATAAGGTAAGCATTTAGCTCAAATATAATTACAAATATTTATTAGAAATATTCTAACTGCATTAAAAACATGTTTATTATACAAAAGCGATTATATTTCAATACTTTTTTGATATATTTTTTTACACTTCTAAATGATAGTATTTGGACAACCAAAGAATGCACTAAATAATGCCATCTAAAAAGTATTAGAACTCCTTCACATTCCTTCTGAAAGGTAACTCTTCTTCGATAAGAAAATGATATCATATTCGACTGTTATTAACTATATAAGGTGTCGCTTTAGGTCAAATTTGGATAGAAAATGTTGGTAGGCAAGGAGCTAGTAATGAAACACTCTCATTTGGCACCTAACGTAACCATCAGAATGTGTTAGTAAAATTTTGTTTATATGCATTGGTGCCAGAAACACATTCACACTTCATATGCACTCATAGTTGCAAAAAAATGTATTAAAAATTTTTTTAATATATTTTTTTTTTTACATTTATATAAGCATATTTCAACAAATATTTAAGCATCTTAATATGTATTGACCAAAAATTAAATGTAAATAATATATATATATATATATATACATATATATATATATATATATATATATATATATATATATATATATTCGATTCAGGCCTTGGAGGAAAACATCACGTGTGTCATTCGCCAGTCATCGAAAATTGGACTCAACGGATGGACCATCTGCGACGTAGCAACAGCCAACATTTGATAGATATAATCTTCAAAAAATAAATTTCAAAGAATGTTCTTTCAAACGATAATAAACATTCCCCATTAAGTAGTAATTTTCTGTGTTTTTTTCTTTAAAAAAGTAGGGAACCTCGAAATGGATCACGCTTTATATGTATGTACTTTTTATTTTTTAATAAAATTTATAATAAAAAAATATTTTAATAATCATTCACAATAGAGCTTTTAAATACATATCAGTAAATATATGGATATATGTATATGAACATATATTTCCATATTTTCCCAATTTTCGGATGCAAATATATATGAATCATAATATATATTGTATATATGATTCATACATATTTATTTTAGCTGGGAAGTTTAATTATCATTTACAATAGATTTTATGGTATATGTATGAATATTTATGGCCATATATCCTCAATTTTCGGATCCCAAACATATACCATATATACTCATATATATATGATCATTTTCAGCTGGGTAGCGAAAAATTCTTCTAATCTTTATTTTGGTCATTGACGATTTACTCCAGCTTCACTCTGTGGATCTCGTTTGTTGTTACAGCTGCTAATCAGCAAAATGATACTACGATACTGCAAAATTGATTGTCTTATCTTTTGATAATTTATTAATATTTATATTTGTGTCGTTCATGCTTGTTACTTAATATGTATAAAATGATTGCCTTCCTTAGTGGTGAAATTTTAATTTAATTTTTAAGGAAAAAATTAGCATATAATTAGAAATTCTTCTTAATTTATATGTAGATTAAATGGATACACTTTAGAAATAAAAAAATTCAATTGCTTTTAGATTATAAATAAACAGATCACAGACTTCACAAGTAAATTTTATTATTACAATAATTTTATTAATTTTTTCTGCACTTTACGTTTGTCACATTTAATATTTTATTACCAAATGACTCTTAGTTAATTTGAAAGAAATGAAAGAAGATATTCCGTACAAATATGAAATAATATTAAATGAAATAATATATTACTATGAAGCATATTATTATTTTTTTTAGTAAAACGTCACTGCTCAACAATGCACAGTGGGCTAGAATCTAAAATTTTTTGGAAATAAATTTCTACTTCTAATCTACTGGTTGAATTTTCATAAAATTTAAAGAATTTCGTTATTAAGACATCAACCATAAATGTACATATATATGAAAACAAACACTAGGATGTTACAAAATCAAAACGTATCACCTACAAAAATAAAATTCAAAAAATCACAATTGTACGTGTTTGTTACACATAATTATTTTATTTTATACGGGAATAAATGCCTTACGCATTTTGTAATCTCATAGTTAGTTTATTATCATTTTTACTTAGGGAATGTCAGTTTGTATGTAACTCCCTCTTTGCATATCAAAACACATACGTAACTCTCTTGCATTTGCTAAATTAAATACGTTCTGATGTAGCGTAATGTACATGAACACGTAGTAAAAATTTACGTGTGGAAAATCGGTAAAAAAAGTCAAAATCTATACAGAAAATAAAATTACTATCCTTGCAGTTCTGAAGACTATCATAGTAAAATAATTTAAGTAGCAGCAAATTGCTGTACATGCATATATATTTATTTGTGTTATAGTAGCTAAATAAGTTTAAACTTCCTTATAAAGGACATGTCACTGTTCTTTTATAAGAAGTAGCTAGATTTAGCAGGGATGTAGGTATCTTTTAAGAAATATTTTAATACTCAACTTTTGGAATTTAATATAATGATGTCAATTTTAGGGAATAAATAAGATGCAATAGAAATAAATATGTTTTAAATATTTTTGGGTTTTACTAAATCTTTATTTATTTACCTATTTTTTTACAAACCATCTTATGTTTTAGCTTTCTACCTAAGTTTTATTTCCTAACTGTTACTATGTATGTATTTTTACCTATATTATTTTTAAACTATTAGAATTCTTAAAGTAGTTTTTCATTCACATAGTTCTAAAAATTTTACCTGCCACAAATGTCATCAATTTAAATATACGAGGACGAATCAATAAGTCCACGGACTTAGTCACGACTTTTTGAATAAAACACAGTATTTTGTACAACAAAAATTTATTTTTCAACATAATCTCCTTTTAACCCAATACACTTAGTCCAACGTTTCTGCAGTTTTTGTTTCCCTTCCAAAAAATAGGATTTTTCGAGGTCCTTAAAATAGGCATTTGTTTGGTCAATAATTTCATCGTTGGACTTGAAATTCTTTCCACTGAGCCATTTCTTTAGGTTTGGAAATAGGAAGTAGTCACTAGGGGCTATGAGGTACCAATTCGTAGCCCAATTCATAGAGTTTTGACATTGAGACCGCACGCGTGTGCGCCCGTGCATTATCTTGAATAAAAAGAAATTTTTCTTGGCCACATGAGGTCGTTTTCTTTTTAAATCCTCATTAAATCGGTCTAATAATTTGGCATAATATAGTTGGTCTCTGGAGTACTGTAATGGATCCGTGTTTCATCCAAGGTTACAAAACGCAGCAAAACCTCATTCGGTTTGCTGTTAAACAACTCCAAGTAATCCTTTGAAATTGTCACACGTGCAAACGCGGCACCCATCTTGCAGACAACTTTCTTAAACCCAGCTGATCATTTAAAATCGAAACCACACTGCCATATGAAATGCCTATGACATCAAAAATCTCACGCGCTATTACTTTTCGGACGGCCAACACCATATCGTGGATTTTTTCGACATTTTCGGGTGTACTGACCTCAATTGGCCGTCCAGAACGTTCAACGTCATTTGTACTTGTGCGACCACAACGAAAGTCAGTAAACCACTTTTTTACCATTGAAATCGATGGTGCAGAGTCCCCATAGTATTTATCGAGCTTCTCCTTGGTTTGATTGACGGTTTTTTTTTCGAAAAAAAAAAATAATGTTTAATGAGCCCTCGAAATTCACTTTTTTCCATTTTTAGTTAAACGGAAAGTAAATGACGACATTTGCTCAAAATTTGACAGTAGTCTTCTAATAGGTGGTACTTGATGGGAATAGTGTTGCATTTCATATAACTACGAGGGAAATTCGAAAAGTCCCATAAATATTGATCCGCCCTCGTAATTGTCTTAAGAAATACTTGCATTATTCCAATCAAAAAGAAAAAAATAAATGATTTTTTGACACATATCACAAACATAACATAAATTAAATTTGCCCCGATGGCCAGTTGGTAGTGAGCTAGTCTTTCAGTCTGGGGGTTGTGGGTTCGATTCCCATCAGAGACTCTGGTCTGTTTCACTACAACGAGCTATGATCTTCGTTACTCCGCTCGGTTAGAATTAGAATATAATTTGTAATTGTATTGTAATTATAAAATAAATAAATTTTTTGATAATTTAAGGGAGAAATATGTGATAAAAAATATAAATTCGTACCAGTTAATATCTTGTAAATAGATTAAGTGACTTTTTTGAGCATATAATCTTGGAATCATTATCTTAAATTAAATAAACTTGAAATTTTACTGGATTTGGGTGTCGTTCTATAACCTCTAATGCCACGATGAAACTTGATTTTTGATGATTGAAACAAAGACCATGGAAATGAGGATAAAACTACAAATTTTGTTTAATAATATCTAATATTGTTTGTGACAAAAGTTGTTTAGTTATCTAGTCAACTAATTTGGAGATTTGGAAAATAACAACATATAAGAATTTGCTTTTCTATAAAAAAAAGTAATTTCATACCTTTATGTTTTTCAATTAAACTGTTCAACAAAAATACACTAGTTGGATACCAATTTAGATTCCAAAGCATGGTTTACGAATATAAAGCTTCAAGGTAGTATAACTTTAATATATGATTTTTGAGATGAACTTTTACTTGTGACACTACTGCTAGGCTGCCATCGGAAAAAGAAAGATTAGACTTATTTTCCTTTAAGTCAAAGGTACTTGATTTTTATATACATTTTGTTGCTTTCATTTTAAAAAAATATTTACAATTTCCTTTGAATAATAATAATACATATACAGACTTTTTATTTTTGCTATAAGAAAATAATTTAGCTGAAATTATTTTGATATATATTGTTGTTTTGTTAAATAAATACGAGTATGCACTTGATTTTTATCTTTTATTTTCATTTGTTCTTGTTTTTGTTTATTTTAAGTAATTTTCAATTATGTGACCAAAAAAAACTGCCATAAGTTAAATTACTACTGAAGAATTTTTTTATGCAAACATTTTTTATAAGGGCATACAAAAAAAAGAGATCTTATGTGAGAGCAAGAATATTTCAAGAGTGTTTAATAGTCAACACTTAAGTTATCCTTAAAACTATTTGCACATTCGCAAAATTATCTGTTTAGCGGATAAAAATAATAAAAATGAGAGAAAATTCTATTTCTAATTCTAAATGTTAAACTGTTTCTCTTATAATTTCTCGTAATAGTAGTGTTTTAAAGCAGTGCCCTGTAAAGTAGCGCACATTTGCACTCTTAGTTTTTTACACATACAGGCTCTTACCGTAAGGATATGCTGTCTTACGGTGTTCAAAGAACACTGAAAGAAATGTTTAATGTGATATGAAAAAATGATTATTTAATAAATTTTATATATATATATATATATATATATATATATATATATATATATATATATATATTTTAAAGAAAATTATTTTAATATTCAGTTGTAATTTTCATTATAGAAAATAAATTATTGCAAAGCAATAGATTTTTTTAACTGATGATGTAAAAAATTATAATTCGGCTTACTTATAAAACTGTACGTCTTACAAATCCTAACGGAGCCAGATTTTGATATTTCTATTAGGGAACAGAGATACTCAGATTTATATATAATTTCTTAAGCATGTTTTCTATTTTCAGAGCTTTCTGATATTCCCAGACGACGTTGAAAATTAAAATTAGGTTTATTTATAAAACTATTTGTTTTGCAAATTCTAGTGGAGCCAGATTTTGTAATTCCTATTAGAGGGCGAAGATACGAGGATTTATTTTATTTACTTATTTAATTACTAATTTATTTATTTTTAATTTAATGTACTATTTTCTTAAAGTTTAAATTTGCTATACTCATTATGTGCTCTCCAAATCAGGGAACGCATTTACACCGATTAGTTTTTCTTTTTGGTTTTAAATAGTTAGCTAATTTAATACTTTAAACATTATCATCCCATGAAACTCTAACGGCTTTAAATTTTTCACTTCGATTTGGTAGAGGAAAAACGTCAAAATGCTGTTCTCATATTTATTTTTAAGAGATTTTCGAATTTGTTTGTATATATTTTTGTTACTCTATTTTGCCTGGCTTTGGCAAGCTTATACGCTAATTAAATTATAAATTTGAAAATATTTTTCATGTAGACCAATCACCGGCGCCCATAGAACTAAGGAGCCTACTTTTTTTGTCATAAGATAGTTCCGCTTTCATGTGAGAGTATAGGATGCTGTTCCTGCCTGTTACCGTTACCTGGGTTTCGACCATAGAAGGACGACGTATGCCGCCGTTGTGGCTCTGCTGGGTACTGGGCCAACCAATGCCCCAACGAGCTCAGATGTCGGAACTGCGCATTCAAGGGCCTCTCTTCGGAGCAGCGTGTCCTCTATATACTGCGATGATTGCTCGGGAGAAAGCTAAACATTAAAATGGAGTATAGAATATTACAGCTTAACTTCCAACGAGCATATTCGGTCGTGTGCGAACTGGGACAGGCGATGCGCAGTAAGGGTACGATTTTCGCATTGGTGCAGGGGCCATATACTACAGGTGGCTCTGTGAGGGGGCTGCCGGATGGTATGCGGGTTTACATTGAGAGTGTAAACTCTGCAATTATAGTGGATGACCGTGATATCGATTGTACTGTAGTTAGTAGTAGCGAGTGGGGGGTCTGCATCTCTGCGGAGGGGCGCTTTGGTAGGGTGCTCCTAGTGAGCATGTATTGTAGGTTTGGCTGTCCATTGGAGCCCTATCTAAGGTATATGGTTACGGTGCTACTCCATGCGAGTAGCATACCGCTCATCCTAGGACTTGACGCAAATGCTACGAAGTCCGACCTGTGACTTAATACTGGTACCACGGGTGTCAGGAGCCCCTGGAACTTCGGTTCGAGCGTGACAGTTGATGTGGAGCCCTGGGGAGCTTTTCGTGGTGGCTGTGGTTTAAATCCAAATCGCAGGTAGAGCGTGAGCTCAATGTGGAGTTGCATTGCAACAGGGTGCCGTGAACCATAGATCGAAAGGAGTTTCAGATGGGCTCCGCTCCTGACCAAGGGGGGAAGCATGTCCAAATACATGTCTTCAAATTGGTACTCAGGTGTAGCAGTTGTTGCATATGGGGGCGCTGGTGGGCGCATCATACTCACCCAGTGTTAAGACCACCGTGGGGTTGGGCCGTCAGGCGGGTACCCACGTAAATCTTGAATCTTTGTGTTTACTCTGATGTAAATCTATGTATGTAACTTAATTTAGTATAATTTTCATATATCTCACTCTTTTGCAAGATGTTAAACAGGAAGTTTCCATATTTATTTTCCATATAACAAGATATGAAAATGTCCTTGAAATTTTATATATAGTATTGTTCATTTAAAATTTAAATTAATTTAAAACTTTATATACTCATTGTGCAATTTTAGGAAAATGGAGAATAATTGAAGTAGTGTTAAAGTGGCTATTTAACGTATGTGGAATAAAGTTGAAACAAAATTAAAAACGTTGAAATTTCTTCAAAAAATTATCATAAATTTCATATAATTGTTTTCGAAAGATTACTTATTATGTTGATTTTATATGTCCAATATTTAGATGCCTATTTTGCACTTTGCGAACAGTTCTGAAAAACTTTTTGTCATGGGTTTAAAAACTCGATGTTGGAATTTTCTGAACCAATTATTCGGTTATTGTATCCCAGTTTATCTTGGAATTTTATCAAAAGAATTCTTCAAACTCTTTTCTATTTAAACTAGTCCAATTTTTTGCCACCTCTTAAAATCATCCTGTTATTATATCTGGATATTAAAGCAGTTCGGAAGATATACAATCTTTATTGGATATATTTTCATATCAAATTTTAGGAGGAATAGTTCGAGGGGAAATAGTAGCCACCATAATAAGTATATTTTAATTATGGTGTATACCTTAAAGACAGTTAAACCGCTGAACCGATTATCTTGAAATTTTGACAGCATAATCCAGGTGGCCTCAAAAATAAAATATTCTACTTTACTTTTCAATAGGAGCAGGGGAAAGGGAAACCCCCTTACAAAAGTAATACCAATTATTGCATATCTAAAGAACTAAAATAAGAAAAGTTTTAAAATTTTGTGGGAATAATTCTCTTACCATGTTCAACATTTAGGATGAAAATAGGGTGAGTAGTCTAGGAGGGAATGGTAGTCCCTATATAAAGAAAATACCTATGAACAGATAAGTTAAATACTGTTTAAGCAAAAGCCTTAAAATTTTAGAGATGGTTGGAAAAGGGGCAATTGGCAGCTAAAGTCGCCAAACGGTGACGTTGGTTATATTAAACTAATGTTGGAACACAATTACATATTCTTTGTCTTTTTAAGTTGGCAATATTTTTTTTTTTTTTTTACTTATAAAATTTGTTTTTTGGTCTGGCCCACATAATTTTTGAATGCTACCGAAAGGAAACTTAATGTAGAAAAGTGTAAAATAAGCCCGAAGTCGCTTAGAGTAACGATTTCCCCACAAGCCCTATCCAAATTATGGTAATTGTCCACAATTTATTTCTACTAGATGTTATTCTTCACAATCTTACGAGTTCAGAGGTACCAAGTAGTTTTAAATTCAGATTAAAAATTCAGTTTAATATAACTTTTTATCTAATCTATATATTTATATTTTGCAGCAGTATTATATAAAATTTTATAAGAAATCCGAAGAATATTAAAAAATAGGCCATTGTTGGGACCGAAAAGTTAAAAAAAAAACCTACAAAACGGTGCTAAAGATGATTAAAATATTTATCTTGACCTAAAGATCTCTTAAATTAAAAGAGAAAACCAACACATGTAAGCGTATTTTTTGGAGGAATTTGTGTAATTTTTTTTTCGTCAAATCATAAATGAATTTTTGGAGATATAAAAAAAAAATTCATACCCGAGGTGACCACTCTCCCTCTAACCCGCTAGGAATCTGTGTTCTTTCAAATCAACTCGAAAACACCTCGTCAATTGTTTTTTCGAACCCCGAGAAATTATTTTTGCTGTAAATATTTTCTATGATAAGTGCTTCATTAATTTTTTTTTATTATTCACACAAGAATAAATGCATTGTTTTCCCCACAAATTTTAAAGCATTTTTACTATTGTTATTATTTTATTTTTTTTTGCTGTTGGTAATATGTAATTGTTGCCATTTGAATGATACTTATAATTTTTGTTGAAAGCAAAGTACCATTAATGTTGATAAACTACACTCATTTATAATTCTTGAAAAAGTCTTCAAATATTGTTCTATTATTGTTGACAGTTGTGTTGTTTGTGTTGTGTTGCAGCTGCTTGTTGTATAGCATAGTTTAGGGGATAAATAAAACAAGCAAAACAACGAGACATCGTGTGGTATGATGAATGTGATTTTTATATGAAAGAAAAATAATAGTAAGTATACGCAGTGGTGAACTTTTTTAGATTATCAAGTGTTGCAAGGAGCGTCATATAAATTATATTAAAAAAATAGGTTAAATGTCCTTAAAAATAAAAACAGAAAAAACCTAACATTGTTTTTCATTTAAAAACTTATTTTTGCTCGTTTTCATTAGATTTTGATATCTTTAAAAATATGACTTAGCAAAATCGCCCAAAAAATTTTCATACAAATTTGAGTCGTAATATATATGAAGAAATACTCGATGTTTAAACATGATTTTTTTATCATTTTTGGGCTGTAATTAATTTTTGAAAGGACATTTTCAATTTTGTGGATGATTTTTCGCTTTAATATTTTTTAATTATTTCATAAATAGTTTCCATGGTTAGTAAAGTATATTAAAAAAATAATTATAATCAGTTTCGTAAGTACATAAAATTAGTTAGGTTTTTTGTCTTTTTTTTAATAGAAGCGCCACAGTCGAAAATTTTTGTTAAATATAAATAATGGTGCGAATAAATATACAATTTAATGGATGATTATGTAAAAATGAAATTAATAATAGCAAATAAAAAACTATCTTTTCGTTGTTGAAATAATAAAATTTTAGCCTCTTTAAGGCAATTTTAAAAGCCAAAAAGCTACCAAAAAGCTTAAAGCTAAAACGAAAATTTCGAAGCTAAAAGCAAAATAAGAAGGCTAAGTTTAGCATCAAAAAGGCTAAACTGGGAACGCTGATAGTATTTCCAAAAAACCAAGGACAGAAAATAATCATTATTCTTGAAATCTTAAAAAAAAACGACCGGATAAAAATGTAAATACAGAAATGTAATAAATTCTATCGAAACGGAGAATGATTTTACTTTTAGTAAAAAAAGTACTTTTTTTTTCTTTAATTCTGTGTAAACATTAGTAAAAATCCAATTTTTCAGTAAAAATCAAAATTTTGTCTAAAATCTAAATTTTTCAAATATCAAAAATTTTACTAAAAATTAAAGTTTTTTTTTGAAAATCGTAACTGTTTTATAAAAATACGATTTTTATAAAAGTCGAAATTTTTTACAAACAGGTGAACCACAAGCGCTTCGTGTGCATATTTTTAATAAATTTTTTCAGTTTTGGTTTTGCCAATAACTCGGTTGTTCAAAAAACTTGAAATAGAAAATTTTTATAAGAACAAAGTTTATATAAGAACAAAATCCGCAACTTATATGAGGGCTTCAAAAACAACGAAAATAATTTTAGTTTGGTTCCTTTCTTTGGCAAAAAAAAATTTAGGCAAATTTTAACAAACTTTTTGTGGATGACGAAAAAAACCTATAAAACCTGTTTTGGAGTTATCTCTACCATTTTTTAAAATGATTTTGCCGAATTACAAGAGAAAAATTTTCGAAAGTATTACCGATCGTTTGACCGGGTGCTTTCATAAACGCCATTTCAATAGACAAACATACGGACGGACACCGCCCTATAGACATCATTTCTTATAAGAATCCAGAAAATATAAACTTTTTTGCTTTCCGAGGAAAATTGTGGTAATTACAAATGGAATGACAAACTTTTATATACCTTTTACACCTTTGGTGAAGGATATAAAAAAGGGGGAATTATTTTACATATTTCGTGTAGAATTTTGTGAACTTTATAAATAAGGAAAAGTTCAAAGGTAACACATTCGTATAATTTTAAGGCTTTTTATAATATGTGTTAGCGACTAGGAGCTACATGGAATATGTTGATTATAATTTTGTAACTTAAATAAATTTTTTGTTGGATTACGTAGGTTTACAAAATTACAATTTTTTTTTCTGAGGCACAAAATATCTCAGTCAATTCGAATACATATTATTAATAAGTATTAGGTTATAAATCACTTTTTTTTTTGGAATTGATTCTAGTTTTCCTGATAATTTGCTATATGTAATATTTACGAGGTTACACCATATATAGAATATATTATAGGCTACTTTGTCTGGTTCAGTCAAATATAGAAAAATTCGTATTAAGATTGCCTTCAAGTTATACTTACATTATTTTTTAATAAGTTTTACAGTAACGGATGTATTAAGAATATTAAAAAAAAATAAAATTTTGAACAAAATTTCAAAAAAATATTTTTCAAAAAATCGTAAAAATTCGTTAATGTCAAAAATGCAAATTTTTATTCTAAATCATAAATATAAATTTGTTTTAAATAAAACAAGATACACTTCATTCAAATCAATGCATAACTTTTGATTGTATTCACAATTTAGTGAAGAGACTCATTTACAAATTACATAGAAATATTAAAAAATAAGTAAAATTTATTTGTAAATGAGTATCTTCACAAATTTGTAAATAAAATCAAAATTTGTGCATTAATTTGAATGAAATATATATTATTTTATTTGCAATAAGTGTATATATATGATTAAAGAATAAAAATTTTAATTTTTGATATTTAAGAATTTTTATGATTTTTTGAAAATATTTTTTTTCCTTTTTGAAATGTTTTACGAAATTTAATTTCTTTTCAGGAAATATGCTTAATATTTCTATAACTATTGAAAGCATTAAAAAATTTTGTAAGCACAGCTTGAAGGCAATTTTAATTCAAATTTTTTGATATTTTATTGTACCAAATTAGACAAGTTGTTTTCGAGATATACTTCAATATGTGGTGCAACTTCGATAATTTAAAAAATGGCGATTTTTCGCGAAAACCAGATTCAATTAAAAAAGTGGTTTAGAGGCTTAGTACTTCATAATAATATTACCATTATGGATTGAGAAATCCCATGACTTAGAATCAATGTATACCTGTGTTATTATAGCAATTATTAGCTGAAGTATTTTATAAATGTCAATTAATATTCAATTTAATATTATTATTTTTTATTTACTTATATATTAATCTAGGGATTATTATCCTTAAATGAGTACTAAAGTCATCGTAAAAATTTTGTTTGAAAATATAGTCATTGAAATTATTGTATTTTCAAGGCTAAAATATTTCCTTTTGTATTGTCTACTTTAAAAAGGTGAAAAATTATGTCAACACTTTTAACCTTTAGGATGTATTAACTTTTAATGTTCAAGTGCTTAGGAATTTGTTTTCTTTGTATTCTTGTACATATATCTCTCTCTCATTGGTTTTTATGTGTATATTTTATTTCTTCCTCTTAATCCAAGTGCTCTTTATGCCTGTGGCCTCAATTGTGTTTACCCTAACATTTAATTAAAATTGTGTACCTACTTGTGGTTGCACAAAACTGTCCTGGTTTTCTTTATTTATTTTTCTCTCTATGCTTTATTAGTTTTTTTAAATAAAGTGTCAAAATAATTATCTATTCAAGCAAATTTATACTCTCATGTGGGTAAATAAATAAGGGTTCATAGCTATTAAGGAAGTAAGAGTAAGACTTTCATTTATGCCGACATAATCACACAAGAACATGACAGCAAATTTATATCGATGGCATTTCAGACATTTGATAAAGGTTAATAGAAGAAAAAATATATAAAATCAAATGAAACCAAATGTGTGTTGTTGTAATATAGTAAATGTTAAGAGTGTTATTTGTCAGTTAGTCGAAGTTATTATTTTTGCTAAAACGTATGACAAAGTAGATAAATGTATGTTTTTAAGAATTTGTTTCAGCTTATAATTAAGTTGAATAGATTTTAAAGAAAGGTGAAAGGGCGTATAAGTCTGGCGAAAATCTAGTGGTCCACTTTAGGTCATATGAAAGACATTCGGGTGATTTGTATGATATCTATAATTAAAGCCATACAAAATTTTGCCATGATAACTGCATAAATAACATGCTACTGTAAAATTACATTTTTATTACATTTTCACTCGAAAAACTACGCAATGTGGATTGTAAATCTTCTTGAGTACATTACAAACCTTTTCTTAAAATTTTCGAAACACCCTCTAAGTTTTGAGTTATTCCGAAAAACCTGTCTTGCAGGCAGTTGCTAAACTAAAGATCTTGTAGCTCTATACATTTTAAGTAATCTAAAAATTTTCTAATCCATATATAAATCAGTAGAACATAGATTTTTAACTATATTAAAATTATGTATATAATAAATAATGATTTATTAAATTTATTTTTCTTTTCTTTTAAAAAATTTCGACTTTGATGTAAATGTTTTGGATTTTTTTTATTATTTCAGACTAAATGCAATTTCATTTAAAATACAACGATATATCAATCTTTAATATCGCTCAAAAACTTACAAAATTATTCTAATGTTTTAAACAATATTTTTTAAAACAAAGTATTCTATTTGATGTTTCATATGCAGCATACTTTTCGGAACAAAATGAGATTTTTTTTAAATAATTTATTCCAGACAAAATAGTGTAAAAAAAAAAAAAAATAAATACATAAAAAACGAGAATGAAAGATATAGTCGGTTAAGCCCGACTATATGATAGTCCACACCATTGTGCACGTCTATAAAAATTCGTGGATGGGTCTTATATTAGACATGTGGTCAATTGTCGACCAATACTTTTACTAAGTGTAAAATGAAATACTCGAATACAAAAGATTAGGTAAATACTAACATTTATATGAATTTATGCACTATATGATGATTCCCGAAAGTGGGTTTATATGGGATCTATGGTAAATTGAGAAGCGATCTTCATAAAATTTGTCACTATGATTTCTACTTATATAAAACTTATTTGTGTCGAATATAAACCTAATTTTATTTGTGTGTATGTGATTTATGCAAGTTAAAGTGATTGTCAAAAGAGGGTTTTATATGGGAGTTATGGTCAATTATGGACAAAGATTGACACTTTCTTGCACCGAATTTCATTACAACAGTACCATATTTGAGGCATTTATGATCGTTAAATCCCTATTCCGGTAGGACATTTGTATGGGGGCTAGGTGAAATAATGGACCGATCATAACCAGTTTCAATAGGCTTCGTCCTTGTGCCAAATTTTATTTAATTATCTTCAAAATTGCGACCTGTACTTTGTGCGCAAGGTTTACAAGGACAGCCAGCCAGCCGTCCAGCCAGGCAGACGGACGGACGGACATCGTTAGATCGACTCAAAAAATGATTCGATTGGTATATTTTATGGAGGGTGTTGGATGATCTTTTCTGTATGTTACAAACATTAGCACAAATGCATAATACCCCAACGACCTATGGTGCTGTGGGTTATAATAAAAAAGGGTCAACCTCCGAATTTGATGGAGGGAAGCGAATTTTGGCATATTGCTCATTTACTTCAAGAACGTCATAACTCAAAAAAAGCCATTTTGCCAAAAATACATTCAAAATTTTCAAATTGCTATTACCTTAATAGAAGAAAGTATAAAACATACTTAACATTTCCTTTGGGTGACTTTAGTCGCAAATTAATCCTTTTCAAATACCCTAGTTCTTTTTTTTACCTTTTTTTTAATGAAATAAATTTGCCATTTTTTTGTCTTGTATAAAACTGTTTGCCATTTTCTGATAAATTACGATTTTTTATATAAATTTTTGGCAAACAATTAAAATAATAAATACAAGGATTAAAATTTTATGTATCTAACGTATATAAAAGTATGCATTTATCTTTTATATTATGTTCACAAACATTAGTTTTTGACTTGCTTTTTGAAAAACACAATGAGTTTAAACAATACCGATCTCATATCATTTTATAGTGCTTTTCGTTTTCGGCCTGTTTTTCGTTTGCCAAAATATTTTCACAAAAAACACTTTTTAATTCAAAAAATACAATTTTTAAACATATAAAAGTTATGAACAAATATAAATTTCGTTCATAATTTTTAATCTTTTGTTTTTAAACTGTTTAACAATTTTTACAAAATCTCTTTCCTAGAAATTTCTATGTACTAAGAGTACTAAAAATTTCTTCCTTGTATAAAAATTTAGTATGTTTTTGTGTGTTAAATAATTGTACAATTCGAATCGATATGTTTTTCTGCCTTTGAAATATATGAAAGAAAAAATGTGTTTTTTTGGAGAAAACAACTCGTTTTTCAAAAAACTCTATATGTGAACATAGCATTAAACTATTAAAATATGGCACTGTGCGTGGTGGTAAACTCCGTTACTTCTGTATGTAAATAATTCATATTTGGTATACGAGCATAAAATATAATGCTTTATTTACAAACCAAATTTTTTACCGATATCAAAAGGGAATGGCCGGATAAATGAGGACAAAGAAGTTTTATGATAAATTTATATTTGATTAATATCAAAATAATTTAATAGTTTAAGCGTTAGTTATAAGCAAGTAAGTGAAAAAAATGCAAAATTATATTTTTTCCTGACCTTCAAATAAACCAAACTATTAATTATTTATATGTTTCAGATAATTTTAAGGGTTTTTTCATTGATTTTTAATAGCATATTTTAGCATATTTCGGTCATAACAGTATATTTCCGCATATTTTGCACTTGGCAATATATTTTATCATATTTTCACAAAAGGCCTTGTTTTAGGGCATATTTTAACCATTTAAATGGAATATTTTTGCATATTTTATAAATGAGAACATGATTTAGCATATTTTATAATTAGGAGAAAAATTTTACATATTTTGCACCCAGTAGAATTTGTAACATATTTTTTCATTAGTCACAAAACCGATTTACGTTTTTCAAATGCAATTCCCTAATAATTTTAAGTGCAAGAAGAAAATATTTTTTTTAGCAATTCCTAATAATAAGCAAGTAATTTTTAGCACGATTAGTAGATAGTTGAAATTTTATCCAGAAAAAATAATATTTTAAGAGCATATATTTTTTTTTAATTTTAAGGGTATATTTTAGGATTTTAAGAGCATTTTTTATGCTTACAAAACACTTTTATGAACATATTTTTGGTTGCCACGGCTATAAGCTTCCCAATAATATAAGTTACGTAAAAAATGTTTATATAGAAAAAAATATACAAGTAGGCGATTTTCCTCACATGTAAAGCATCCAATTTAAATAATTTGTATTGTTGAGTAATTTTCGAAACTAAAATAATATTAATACATGTATCAAAATAATAGGTTTTGTTTTGATTTTGAAAAGTTTAAGGATGCAGTTAATTTCATGGTACATTGTCAGCTTTGTGTTGTCCAGTATTAAACTTTGTAATGCGGCCAACCTCTGTAGGGCATTTTATTATGCACTATTATTAGATAAGTTACATAGATATACTTTTTTACTTAAAATTATTGAGATAAACTAATAAGTTATATTGAAATTTCTTTCAATTTTCAATTATAAATTAATATAACTTTTTATCGGATATATATATTTGTATGATTCTTGCAGCAGTATTATTTAGAATTTTGAAGAAAATCTAGTAGAATTTTTCAAAAAAATTTTGGTGCCTAAATTGAGGCCCCAAAGTTTGAAAAAACTTTTAAAAACCTAGACTAAAAATAAGGGTAAAATTTGCTTTATCGTAAATGTCTCATAAGCTAAAAGAAATAACGTGCACATGTAAGTATGTTTTTTGTATAGATTTATAAGGACTCTCTATGTGTAATTTTTTTTTACATTCAAGTCATAAATTAATTTTTGGTGAATTTTTTAAAAAAATACCCGAGGTTGTCAAGTTTGTAGATCTACCCTCTACTCCCGTGAACCGCTAGGAAGCTGCACTACTCCAAAAGCAACTGGAAGGTAGCTCAGCTCTAACCTTATAAAATTTGATTTAGATATCTCCAAAGGTTGGCAATTTACATAATTATTTCCAAAAAAAAGTTTTGAGACCTCTGCTTATTGGTTGAATGGTGGCTGTTATAATTACCAAATATGCAATAGTTCTAGTTTTAGAAAAAAAAAAACTTAATGATTTTTCAAACAATTATCACATTTATTATTTTTAATATTATTTTTACAAATATGCCTTTTTTGTTAAACAATAAAACATTTATGCAACAAATATATAATACTTATATTTCATTTTATTTTATAATAAGGGAAAACTTAATAGCAAAAAATACAATAATCTAGTGATAAAAGTTAAAAATAAAAATTAAATAAAAAAAATCTATTTTAACCTATTTTAATTGAAGATCATGAATTCCATAGATATAACTTATGAAAAATACCATAGGTCCTCAGATTTTGTTCATAGTTGGTACTTGCATGCTTTGTATATTACCGTATCTATTTTAGTTTTTCTTATTTTAAAAAATTTGAGATTTTACTCAGGTTTTTAATTTCGTAAAAGTGAAAATATTTCACTTTCTTTGTAATCCGATTTAAGGGTCATTAGAGAGGTAATTAATTCCTCTTTTTAATATCGAAAATAGAAAAAGAAATCAGTTTTTAAAAAATGCATTTATAATACACGCAGAGTAAAGATATTGTTATCGCATTGCAACTGCAACAATATTGTGTTCTCGTTGTTAGTTTTCATTGATTTTAATAACACTATATTCATTATAACAATGTTTTTGTTTCAGTTTTATCATTAAACATTTATATTCAATCAAAATTTTAATACAGTTGACTAGAAAAATTTTATGTTTTTGTATATTTTTACTAGAAGCAAAATTTTGTTAATATAAAAAATATCATTATTTCTTTGTTCTTAAACTATGCTTTATTTTCTACCCGTATTAATATTATTACTCCCATAAAAATAAAACGTTAAAAATAAACATGTTTTTGTTTTTGAATACAGTTCTTTTCTAACGTTTGTTTTGCATCTTCTTTATAATTCTCATTTAGTTTATACATGAAAATATAAATATAAGTAGAAAAGTTTTCGTTATATTGGGTGTGATTCAAGCTATATAGGATATTGATTAACTACTGTTAAATGGTTTTGTTAATAAAAATATCCCTGCACAACATATGATGGTACAAATAAATAAAATTATTTAATGAATAGATTTTATAAAATAAAAATTTTGAATTGATGTGTTTTATTCTAATATATTATAAAATTTTATCATAATATGATAAGATTGGATAATAATATGAAAAGATAATATAATCTAATGGAATAATAATATGATAGAATGGGATAGTAAGATTATAAGTTGGAATAATAATATAATAAAATGAAATCATAATCTGATGGAATGGGATAATAATGTCTATCTTTAACTGTGACTATATGTTCCAATCATAATATGTTGCTCCTTGATTATGGTCACTACAACTATATTTTTTCTCTATCAGTGCAAATACATTTTTTGGATGCATTTTTGAAAATTTCTCCCACTTCGATTTTTTATTTTCTAAAAAATTTAATTTAATAATTCATAATAATAGAATTTTTTATTTTATTTATTATTTTTTTTAGCACCAACAAATTTTCTTATACAAAAGCTCATTTGTTCACAAATTTTTTTTTTTTTTTTGGACTAAAAACATTAAAATTCTTTTTAATCAAATATTTTGGTTTATTTTTAAAAAATTTGGAAATATATATCGAGTAATTAATATAGAGTAATTAATATAGTTGCCAAATTTTAATAAAATATCTTTTTTAAAAATTTTTGTTGAAAAAATTCTGCAAAAAATACAGTTAAAAAAATTGAAAATGCATTTATCGTCTAATGCAATTTATAATTAAAATTTTATTTTTGAATTATTTAATTTAAAGCAAATATTAATACCGCTAAAATAATTTTTAAGTCTATTATATATGTCATTTACGTATGTACTTTTATATATTTTAAGTTGTACACTCTTTGTGTAAAACATACAAAATACTAAAAATTTAAAATTTAAAAAAGTAAATTTTTGTATGAAAAATGTGTTGGTATTTTTTTCTAAAAATTATTAAAAATATTAAATAAAAATATTTCCGTTACAAAAAACTGTAAATTGAGTTGTTTAAGCAATAAATCAGTTTTAAATATGGAATAAAAAAAAGATAAAAATCGTAGAGAAAGAACAATTCCAAAAAAGCATCTGAAAAATGCATTTGCATCTAAAATGCAATAAGAAAAAAACTAAAGTTTTTTTTAATTTATTATAAAAGGGAGCAAATGAAGAAATTTAATGCATTTTAAATAATGAAAATCCGATAAGAAATGTGGAATATTATTATTAATTTTTTTTTAGTTAACATACTTTTTTCGATTTTTTAATTTTTTTAATAATTTAAAATTGCGAAAAAAACAATTTTTTTAACAAAAATTGGATAAATTTCATTAGATTTACAGATAACATATTTAGTAAATATGAAGAAAATTGAAAGACATGAGCTCAAAAATTTTTCTTTTTTATGCGTTCTTTTATGGAATTCATAATATACTATAATTTTAAATAAGAAGAAAAAATAAACAAATAAATTTTAATTATATGCTCTATTCCAGTACTTGTTAAACTTGCAAGTTTTAGTCAGAATTTACAGGAAAGTATTCCCGTACTAACAATTTGTTTATATACTTTTGTAAATTTGACAAGTACTGGAACAAGACCATACATTAACTAAAGTCAAACAAACTGAGTAAGTCCTGCATAAATATACTATATTTTTTAATAGGGTATTATGTGTACAAAAATTGATAAAATTAAGACCCTAATTTTGTAAAACACTTCTCCACACTTTGAAAATTATTTTTATATAAAAAGTTTTTGTTTTTCAAAAATTTGATTGGAAAATGTTTCAAAATTATATCTTGGTAGTCAATTTTATATTTTATTTAAAAATAAAAAAAACATAAAAAGCTTGGTCTGAACAATTATTTTCTTTAACAGTTTTTTTTTTATTTTCTTACTAACTACATCATCCATTTGTTTGTGGCAAGAATTTCGATTTTAAATAACTTCATGTTTTACCATAAATACCATTACTATCTCATGACTTAGTGGCACTGTTATCTGTCTGCTCCTCGACTTTTGAATCAGTATGAATTTGAGCCACATGTAAAACTTGCTCCAGATTAATCGATTTGGCTATAGCAACATCATCTTCTAAACCATGATCTATACTCTCACAGCGCATAAAAGACTGTCTTCTACGGCGACAGGCCAAACTAGTAGAAGGTTGAGGCTCTTCCACTATATCATCTTCAGCCTCTGCCTGTATAGAAGCCTCCACCACACCATCGCCATCACAACTGCTAACGTGGGTAACCTTAATGTGTACATTTTCTGTGTCCAAAGACTCTATGCGATCCAAACTGGCTGGTAGAGTAAATTCCTCGGAAGGTTGTTTTTTATGCTCAGGCGACTTTGAGGGTTTACCATTCCTCTTATGAGCTGGTACTTCTTCAAGTTGTATTTTTTGTTTTTCATGTTTCAATCTTTGCTCCTCATCGATATGTACTAGTAAAAAGGGCAGCTTAAGGGATAATTCACCACCCATGCCAGTAAGCGTTAGTTTCACTTTAACATAATATGAAACATAAATAGCAAAAACATTACGTTCATCACTATTGGTAGGAGCATGACTAACAGCAGCAGTTAAAGCGGTGGGAGGTATAAGCACCCCTGGACTTGAGCATTTATTAGGTGAGTGATTGGTTTGCATTAAAAAGTGGGGCGTGCGCAAAGCAGAGGCTGCTATATCAGCAGTTATTTCATCGGGTTCAGTGCTTCTTTGTAAAGTGTCCTCTAAGGCAATCCAATTTTTGGTGGCTCCACGTTGTGGCTTTAAAACAACGGTGGTATTAAGAGTACTACCAGGGGCTACATGCTGATCTATTGGTGATGGTGAGACATTATCAGAGTCGGCTACTACATTTTTAAATTTGCCATTGTTAAACATACAAACATCAACGTGTTGGATGGCACAGACCTGGAAGGAGATAAAAAATATAATTTTAAAGGTAAGTATTAATAATTATAAAGCTTTATAGAATTAGTGAACTTTGAAACGTTAATTAAATGTAAATAATTTCTAAAATTCCTTAAAAATTAATTGGTTCTTTTGGAGTTAATTAATCAACATTGCAAAAAAAATCTGTTCCATAAAATGTATTTTTTCACCATTTTCTTTTCCTTCTTTATGTTCTTATTAAAATTATTTTATTATTGCTCACATATGTATGTACACATCAATTTCCTAGCAAGTAATATAAGCTTGAAGTTAACATCATCATCTACTATAGATGTTTAATAAATCTGATTAGACTGCTTTTACATAATCTAATAATGTTACAAACAGTGGGATGATAGCAAAGAAAATGCTGAAAAATACTAATTTATTTTATGGAATATGCAAACTTGAAATTTCGTTAAAAACTTCCTCTTTTTCGATTAATGTTCAGTTGAACTCCTCACAAAAATTTTTGTAATAAATCTGTATCTCCTAAACTATTGGTTGGATCGAATGAAATGTCAGGGAGAGGAAGACTAAAACTTTCAGAAAAATTATCTGAAAAAGTATCAAAAAATCGTAAGATTTCAAAGATTTAAAAATCTTTGTATGGAAATTTATGAGAATAAGAAAAAAATATGCTCGCTCTTATTTTTAAAAAGATATTTGCGCTTGAATTTGGAAATTTAAATTTTTTCCCTTGACTTTTTTTTTGGTTTTTCTCAAATTTTTTCTCAAATAATAAGAGCGAAAATAGTTTCAAAAAAATCGTAAGATTCCCAATATATTCCAAAAAATAATGTGTTTTTGAATTACCTCAGTTTGTCTAGCTGAGAAAACTTATCAAGATTTTAAATTGAATACGCAAAATGCTGGCTTTTTTACAAAAAGTTGTTTGATTCTTTCACGTTTTTCTCAAAATTTATTTAATTAAAAATATGCTTTTAATATATTTCAACAGACAAGATTTTTAAAATACATAGGTAGTAAAGAAATTTTAATTCGATTGATAGTTGCACCCTACGTTCAGCGTTAGTCGAAAATGGTAAAATTTTTAACAAAATTTCCAGTTAATCGAGCTAGAAAAAATAGTCACGATAGATTTTTCAAATCTAAAAAATAATTTTAATAATTAAATACATGTATTAGGAATTCCAGAAGAAACCAATGGTGTTATCTGACTTTCTTGAAATCAAGCAAATATTTACACTAGGGAATAAAATTGATATATAAATTTTTATTTTTCTAAATTTCAAAAAACTCGCGATTTTATTTGCTATTTTTTTTCTAGAAAAAATATGCGAAGTATATAGATTTAAATACTTCATAAGTTTTTAAGTTGCAATTCGATTTCAATGAAATAAAAGCGAGCGACGAGGTAGTTATGTATGTCCTCTATAAATTCCACAATTAAAAAATAATAAAATAAAATCTAAAAAAAAGTGAATTTATAATGCAACTTCTTTTTTCAAATGCACTTTTGAATACTTTCTTCTTCTTCAGTTTTTAGTTCTTTCATTTCACATTAAAAACTGATTAATTTCTTGAATAATTTGATTAGGTTTTTTTGCGATGGAAATGTTTACTATTTTTAAAAACGTATACACAAAGAAAAAAATGCATACAATGTAATATTTTTTTTTCATAAATGTTATGAATCGAATGTAACTTTTTTTCTCAAAATTTTTTCATAAAAAATAAAATTTTGTTTTTTATGAAATTGTATTTAATGAAAATTTTACTTAATGAAAAAATTACAAATGTTGCTAAAATTTTAATTTCATTTTATTAGTTTTGATTCAAATACTAAATAAAAATAGTTATGCATGAATATATTAATTATAAATCCTTTTTTTTATTTTCAAATAAAGAGCTGTTAAAAAGTAATGTTTAGAAATTTACATAAATTTGCTGCCATTCTATAGCATATGTATCATTTTAACAAAAAATGCTTCAGTTGTGTTCTTCTATTCCCAAAATGTGGCTAAAAATTATAAAAAATTCTCCAAAGAAAATTTCAAACATGTATTTAAAAATTGAGAATATAAATGAAAATTTAAAGAATTTGTTTAATTCTTCTTTATTTTTGATTCACTTCAAAATATTTCCGAAACTATTGATCAAATTAAAATAGCTAAGTAGGAACATATAACTTGGAGATTAGCCGAATTATAATTTTCTTGGAGTTTTATTAAACTAAATCAGATAAGATCATTTATTTTCTTTATAACACTTTATCTCGAGAACTAGAGCCAATTAAAAAATAAAAAGCTTAGAACTCTATAACAACGAGTATGTAAATTAACTGAGAAATTCCATGCCCCAAACAATAATACCTAGTAATAGTACCTTTGTAATTAAACTTCCTGTAATAACAAGTTGAAATATAAATTTAAATAATTTATCCATGATAAATTTAAGAAACGGTGTTTCAGATGCTGAATTTCTTCTTCGTAAGCAAGAAATTTAAATTTTAAATCAGGCAAAGGCGCCCATAGCACTCCAGAGTCGAGTGATATCGGCATTTTTATATAAACAACACGAATGTTAACAAAGATAAAGAAAAATCATTTAGTTTTGTTCTAGCTTTCAACGAAGTAAGATTATGTCGCATGGTTAAGGAAAAACAAAAACAAAACACATAACAAAAAGCGCAAGAAAAAATTATTATTTTTTGTGTTTTACACACAGAGAAAAAACATGGTTACAACATTATCACTACAACAATATTATGTTCACATTTTTAATTTTATTGAAGTATAATAACTCTGTATTCATGTTAACAATGATTTTGATTCTATTTGGTCATTTAATGTTTACACTCAATAATAATTTTAATATGATTAACAGCAAAAAATAAGTTTTTAAATATTTTTTGCCAGAAACAAAATTTTTTTATTATCAAACATATCATTACTTCTACAACCATTAAATATTTGCAGTCTTTTGCTAGTTTTCAACCCTATTCTACTTTTAAACCATATTAATATTATAATTCCTATAACAATAAAATGTTACAAATAAATATAATACTTTTCCTTTTCACAAACTTAGTATATATTACATATATATATATTTTTTAATATTTGTTTTTTAACTTCAATGTAATTTTCATTTAGTTTATATATTAATAAATACAAATAGACAAGGTTTGGTTATACAATATAAGAAACTTGCATTTGTATCACACATGGTGTTATAAATGAATATAACTAATAAAGCGAAATCCATTTCAAGGTTCCCTACTTTTCTTTAAAAAAAAAAAAGAAAAAAAAAATACAGAAAATTCAAATCTAATGGGGAATGTTTATTATCATTTGAAAGAACATTCTTTGGCATTTATTTTTTGAAGATTAAGTCTCCAAGGCCTGAATCGATTCTATACATTCTCCCAAGAAAATCAAATTCTTGGGAAATTGATTTTCTTGGGAGAATGTATAGAATATAAAATCAATTTCAATTTACTTCATTGTCATGTCATTAATTTTATAATTTTAGATTACATTTCTATTTAATAGTACAAGCTAATAGACTATATCCTAACCTATACAAAATTATATTTCTATTGTGAAATAAATAAAAAATTCGTAGTTCGAAAGCCATTGTATAGTATCCTATATTACAAATAGTAATCCTTAAAACTTCAATAAATTTTAAAATTTTTATTTTTCAAAATATTTTTGGCTTTTACTATTTGTTATTAAGAGTCCCACTGTGTTTTATCTATGTTTCATTTGAATTCCTTAGAGATGTAATTGTATTTGTAATGAAAATAATACAACTTATATATAGTTTACGGCAAATACCCAGCTGACCAGAAACTTCGATAATGATGAACCGTTGGAGCACTTCGCGATCATATCTCTGACAAAACATTCGAAAACGACTATAGTTGGCGATCCGAATATGAGCTCCTGGAGCTCACACTTTGCTCGCTTTGTGGCAGCAAATCTTTCGATATTGAATGTTCGTCTATTGTATTAAGACGATTCCGTAAACGTAAAAGTATCCGTTAGTGATTTGTTTACGATATAAAAAAATTATGAAAAATATACGATATTGAATGATATCAATAATAAAAACTTGTGATTACTATCAATGGCAGTAGTTCGAAAACGAAATTTTCAATTTTGTTTCACTTCCATTTTGTTTCTAATCTAAAATTAAAAGCTGATTTAATTTTTAAAATTATGTTTTATTTCATCATAGTATATGAAATATTAAAAAAAATATATATGGATACATAATAAAAATTACATTTCAAAAATATCAATTCATATAATGAACAATAAAATTAATAAAGTCGTTTACATAAGAGTGGTAATAGTTAAAACATTTTGTCCAAATTTCAACTTCTTCCATAGGAGTCATTAATGTATTTTCTCTCAATATTATTAATTTTTCTTTTGCTCAAATCCACATCTTTTAGTGCAAAATTTTCTGAATTAATCTATAAAAAAAATACTAAATATTTAGCTAAATATGCTATTTTGTAAATCTTTTCAGAGAAGTAGCATTACTTACAATTTTTTTCTGAAATTTTATTATATTTTTTTTAATAAAATTGCTGAAAATTTAACTAACATCATAAATTTTATAGCGCTATATTTTACGACTCAAAAATTACACTACTTTTTTTCGTTTTAGTGTTTTGCCGAGAAATTTAGTATATTAAACAATTTCTCGAAACATTTAGTTTCGATATTTTCGTTTTCAGCTAACATTCGCTAATATCGAAATTCAGGTCAGTCGGGTAGTTGTATTTATGGTTATAGTACAACCATTGTACACAATTTATATGTATATTGATATTGAATTGCTATCTAATAAAAGAAGCAAAAAAATAAAAAACAATCATAATAATTGATTTTATTCATGGAATAAAAATAGGTTGTTTTTTTTCTCTCAAGTGTTACAAGATCAAATTTATTTCCCAATTTTTATTAGGTAACAAATATGTGTATTTATTCTTTTATCATACAGATTTTATTTTGATTTCATTTATATTACATTAATGATATCTTATTAGAAATATTACATACAGGTAAAAACGGTCATATATAATTATATATGGTTGTTAAGGCATTTTTACTTATGTTAGATTTAATAAACTTTTTTTGTTTATTTTGAGCCACCCTAATTGTTAGGTCACCGTATAATACTCATTAATATGTTGTTAAATTCATTGTTTTATTTTATATTTATTTTATTTTGCATTTTTTATTGTATTTAAATTAATCATATTTTTGAGCCACTCATCCCACTGTAATTTGATGTAACTTTTGTTTTTATGGTCCACTATAACTTATTTTGGCTATTAACCGTTAGGTTATATTTTATTTTTTTTATTTTGTTTTGTATTACCATCTCATAATGTGTTGTTGTAAACAAAAATGCAATATCGGTACATATTTTATTTATTGTTTTGTTTTTTGCACATATTTACGTTACTAGTGGTGAATTTCTTTTATTTGTCTCTCAACATAGAATAACAACAACAACACAGTAGCCCTTATTTATTTACTTATGATCGTTTGTTCTACTTTATTGTTGAATTTTGTATTTTGTAAATAAATAAAACAGTTGAACGTTAAGCATCGAGTAAAGAAGAAGGTTTCTTCTTTTATAAAAAAAAAAATATAGAAAAGTACGGGCAGTCAAACTAGGCTGTCCTCAAACATTTGGCGACCGTGACAGGACAGTGTATAATAAAAATTTTATTTTTGTGGCTCTATGAGCATTTAATAAATATTTTTTTTTTTTGTTTTAATAATATTTGTGAAAACTTTGGTGACCTAGTGGAAGCTAACATGAATGAAGCAAGTGGTACATCTCAAAAAACAATGACTCTGGAAGAATTAAAGACACTGAGAGCAACATCGAAAGGTAGTATCACGCGAATCAAAAGGATTGTTGAAAGCCCAGAATGTTTGTCCCACACAGAACTTGAGTGCAGATTAGGAATTATTGAATCATACTACAAACAAGCATTGTATTGTCAGAACCAGATTGAACGTTTGTCGCCCGAAGAAGGAGGCAGAACGGAGATAGACGAGTTATACATCACTGCAAAAAGTCTCATACTTACGCAGATGGGTAAGGAAAGGCGTCCGAGTTGCCAAGAACAGTCATTTTTTGTGCCTCATCCCGCGTCAAGTCGACTTCCAAGCCTTAAGTTGCCCAAGTTCGACGGAAAATATCTCGAATACAAAAATTTCATTAACACATTTAATAATTTGGTTCATAATGATCAAACCATTTCTGTCTCTGAAAAGTTCAATCATTTGTTATCCTGTACCAGTGGAGAGGCTCTAGCAACAATCAAAGCATTCCAGGTAACAGACGAAAACTATCCAAAGGCTCTTAATAGGCTTAAGGAGCGGTACGACAATAATACTTTAATTTTCCTGGAAACTGTTACCTCAATGTTTGATATTCCAAAAGCTTCTAAGCCAGTTCCCAATCAATTGCGCAACATTGTGGACACAATTTCAGCTCTTTACAGTTCCCTTAAATCACTTGGCTCATACCAGGAAATTTGTGACGCATTCATAATTCATCTGGCTATGACCAAGGTTGATCAACAATCGAAGCAAAAATGGGATGAGTTCATCGACTATACGAAATTACCATCGTGGTCTGACTGCTGCTCAATGTTGGACAGGCGTTGTCAACAATTGGATGCACAGTGTAGAAGAGCTACAAAAGAACAACCTTCTTCTAACTCAAAGAATCATTCACATAATGATTTACATACAAAACAACATTCTTTCGTGACAAAAAATGTATCCCAATCTTCCTCATGCAATCATTGCTCGAAGACGGGGCATTTTATTACAACATGTCAGCGTTTTTTGGTTTTACCTGTAGATCAGCGCATTGACCAGGCCAAAAAACAAAATTTGTGTCTCAATTGCCTAGCAAAAGGGCATAACTATTCTCGATGTTCTTCTCGCTATTCCTGTCGATTTTGCAAACAACGTCATCACTCGCTTTTGCATAAGCAGCCTGATGAAGATGGTCCCTCAACAAGTTCCGCAACCGTTCATGGCACGTTTCAACAAAATTCAAGCAAGATAATTTTGGCAACTGCACTTATATTAGTTCGTAATTCTGAAGGAAGGTATCATTTGGCGAGAGCACTTCTGGATTCATGTTCTCAAGTCAACTTCATAAGTGAGTACCTTTCTAATGCTTTAAATCTGAAAAAATCTAAAACCTCAGTAGATGTTGTGGGAATTGGCTCTTGTGGGGTTAAGGTTCCATTTAAAACCCAGAGCACTATACGATCAAGGTTAAATAATTTCGAAATGTCCCTTGAATTTTGTGTCTCACGTACCATCACTGGCTATCATCCAGATGAAACTATGTCAGTACGTGACTTTAATCTGCCTTCTAACATAGAGCTGGCAGATCCAGACTTCTATCGTCGACAGAGCATAGACATTCTTCTCGGAGCAGAAGTATTTTTCTCAATTTTATCGGTTGGCCAAATCCGCCCAAACCAAAATTTGCCAATACTACAAAAAACATTGTTTGGATGGATCGTCTCGGGGAAATATACGAGCGACAGCGCTCAACACTCTGTGAACTCATCATATATAGCTGTGACAAATGATACCGATGAAATAAATAAAAATCTTGAAAGGTTCTGGAAATTAGAAGCCGTCGAAGGCAAACGCCAATGCTTCACCCCAGAGCAACAGCAATGCGAACAACATTTTCTCAAACATGTTACGGTTCAAAATGATGGCCGAATTATGGTGAAGTTGCCCCTTAAAAATAGTCCTACGTGTCTTGGGGATTCGAAAGATATTGCTGAACGACGATTTTGGTCCATAGAAAAAAAATTAAATAAAAATCCTATATTAAAAGAACAGTATAAACAATTTCTGAAGGAGTACGAAGAAATGGGCCACATGAGTCAGATAAATTCTCCCGCGTCTCAACCGCACTATTATATACCCCATCATTGTGTCTTACGGCCCGAAAGTACCTCAACAAAACTTCGTGTAGTTTTTGATGCATCATGCCGATCATCTTCACAACATTCACTCAACGAAATCATGATGGTTGGCCCAACTATACAAAATACTTTGCTCATAACTCTTCTTCGCTTCAGGTGTCACCAATACGGATTAACAGCTGATATTGTAAAAATGTACAGGCAGGTGTTAGTGCATCCGGAAGACAGAAATCTGCAGTTGCTTTTGTGGCGCGACGATAGTTCGAAGCCTATTAAAACCTATGTTCTCAACACCGTGACTTATGGTACTGCATCGGCACCATATCTGGCCATTCGCAGTCTACATTATGCAGCAGAACGCTACCCTGACGCTCATGAAGTCGGCAAGGCTGTCATTACCACCGACTTTTACGTAGACGATATGATTACTGGCGCAGATGATCTATCTACGTTGCAGCTAATTAAAGATCAGGTAATAGATATTTTAAATTACTCAAGGTTTTCCCTTTCTAAGTGGCACAGCAATTGCCCAGAGCTTAACTTTATAAACCACGGTGCTAAAGAGGTACGCATTGATGATGAAGTCACCACTACATTGGGCATTTCATGGCATCCTTCCGATGACACATTTCGCTTTGAGTTTCGTCCTACCAAATCGTACTCAAGGAACACAAAACGTTCGATTTTGTCGCTCACCTCAACCCTTTTCGACCCTATGGGCCTTATTAGTCCACTTACTATAAAAGCTAAAATTCTACTGCAGAAACTTTGGCTCCTTAAATGCGATTGGGATGAATCTGTTCCTCAAGCAGTTGATACAGCTTGGAGTAATATTCTAGAAGATTTTCATAACTTGCCCCAGCTGAAAATAAGTCGCTTCGTTCGTATGGCAAATTCAACAACAATTGAGGTCCACGGTTTTACCGACGCGTCTATCAAGGCTTATGGCTGCTGTCTTTATGTCGTTTGCAGAGACTCATACGACAATATTTCCGTCAACTTATTGGCTTCAAAATCTCGTGTGGCTCCTATAAAAACCAGTACGCTGCCCAGACTAGAGCTCTGTGGGGCCCACTTACTTTCGAAATTTTGGTGTCAACTAAAACCTTATTTTAAGTACAATATTTCACGGGTTTACTTTTGGTGTGATTCTCAAATTGCTCTACATTGGATAAGCAGTCATTCATCGTCGCTTTCAACATTCGTCGGAAATCGTGTAGCAGAAATACAAGATTTGTGTGCTGATGTCTGTTGGCGTTACGTTCCAACAGATCAAAATCCAGCTGATTTGGTATCCAGAGGCTGTACTGTAGCTGAATTATGCAACTCAAATTGGCTCCATGGTCCAACATTTTTAAGAGAAACCAGTTCTTGTTGGCCCATACAACACAATCTCGTTTTAAGCGAAGAAAATTTGTTTTTAGAAAAGCGAAAATTAACATATGCCACCAGTTTTCAAGAAAAACCGTACGTGTTAACGGCAATACACAAATTTAGCAGCTATTTAAAGTGTTTACGTGTCATGTCATATGTTCTCCGTTTTCGTTGCAAAACAAAGCCGAAAGACACAAATATATCTCCAGATGAAGTCACACGTACTCTCAACAGAATTATTTGGGTTCTTCAGCAAACTCATTTCTCTGACGAGTTTCGTCAACTTGAAAAATCTGGCTCTGTTTCGCAACAATTGGCATCCTTGGCTCCGTTTATAGATACTATTTCGGGAGTCCCATTAATTCGAGTTGGTGGCCGATTGCTTAATTCCAATCTACCAGAGCAATCAAAGTTCCCATTTCTTCTACCGAAATCTGACTCGTTCGTGAAAACAATGGTCACACATATTCATCGCAACAATTTTCATGCCGGCCCACGGGCATTAGTGTCTCTTATTCAACAGCAATTTTGGATCATAAATTGCCGATCATTAGCCAGGCAAGTAGTTCATCAGTGCATTCATTGCACTCGATATAAGCCCAAGCTACTTACGCAGGTGATGGGAAATCTACCTCAAGA
The DNA here is from genome assembly GCA_932274085.1 of Protocalliphora azurea. Lineage (NCBI taxonomy): Eukaryota > Metazoa > Arthropoda > Insecta > Diptera > Calliphoridae > Protocalliphora > Protocalliphora azurea. Next base: position 15,221,361 of record OW026523.1, read on the forward strand.
ACGTGTCTCTGGTTCCCGTCCATTTGAAATTGTTGGTGTTGATTTTGCTGGCCCAATTTCAACTTACTTGCGCATTCGAGGGAAACGTCCGTACAAATCTTACATAGCAGTCTTCGTCTGTTTTTCATCAAAGGCTGTGCACCTCGAAGCTGTCTCCGATCTGTCAAGTGATGCGTTTATAGCAGCTCTGAAACGTTTTGTTGGTCGAAGAGGGCTACCGTCAAAAATTTTCTGTGACAATGCAACGAATTTTGTTGGCTCAGACTCGAAACTTAAAGAATTTTACCAGAATTTTCTTAAAGAATCTACTAAAGCAGAGATTATTTCCCACGCAACTTCGAAAATGATTGAGTTTTGTTTTATTCCTCCTCGAGCTCCACACTTTGGAGGGTTGTGGGAGGCGGCTGTCAAAACGGCCAAGGGACACTTATTTCGAACGCTCTCGAATGCTCGACTTACATTTGAGGAACTTTCAACGGCTCTAGTTGAAATTGAAGCAGTAATGAATTCTCGTCCAATTTCGCCAACGTCAACAGACCCGAATGATTTCGAGGCCCTCACACCGGGCCATTTTCTAATTGGTTGCCCACTAAAACACATTCCAGAGAGAACCAACTTTAGTTCAGACATCTCCAGTATTCAACATTGGCAAAGAATAACAGCTATTAAAATTCATTTCTGGAATAGATGGCATAAAGAATACTTGGCTCAACTACAAGAACGAACCCGATGGCGAACACCTCAGCAAAATCTTAAAGTGAATGATATGGTCCTAGTGCACGAAGATAATCTTCATCCGATGAAATGGATAATTGGTCGTGTCATAAATGTCATTGTTGGTCCAGATGGTCACGCTCGTGTTGCAGATGTAAAAACTCCAACAACTACTTTTCGTCGTCCGGTTTCGAAACTGGCGCTTCTACCAATTGATTGAAACCAGGGGTTTCAATGGGGCCCGGCATGTTAAGGCATTTTTACTTATGTTAGATTTAATAAACTTTTTTTGTTTATTTTGAGCCACCCTAATTGTTAGGTCACCGTATAATACTCATTAATATGTTGTTAAATTCATTGTTTTATTTTATATTTATTTTATTTTGCATTTTTTATTGTATTTAAATTAATCATATTTTTGAGCCACTCATCCCACTGTAATTTGATGTAACTTTTGTTTTTATGGTCCACTATAACTTATTTTGGCTATTAACCGTTAGGTTATATTTTATTTTTTTTATTTTGTTTTGTATTACCATCTCATAATGTGTTGTTGTAAACAAAAATGCAATATCGGTACATATTTTATTTATTGTTTTGTTTTTTGCACATATTTACGTTACTAGTGGTGAATTTCTTTTATTTGTCTCTCAACATAGAATAACAACAACAACACAGTAGCCCTTATTTATTTACTTATGATCGTTTGTTCTACTTTATTGTTGAATTTTGTATTTTGTAAATAAATAAAACAGTTGAACGTTAAGCATCGAGTAAAGAAGAAGGTTTCTTCTTTTATAAAAAAAAAAATATAGAAAAGTACGGGCAGTCAAACTAGGCTGTCCTCAAACAATGGTCCATGTATGAGTATATATAGATATATGAACACATATATGGATATGTGTATACCCAGATAAAAATTATAATATATTTTTTGTATATGATTATGTATCAATATATATGGAAAAACTGTGGATTCATGCATGGAAATTTTTCTAATATCCTAGCTAAAAACAATCATATATTATTATATATGGTCTATATATGAAAATATATGGATGTATGTGATTCCTTGTATGAAAAAGTATGCACTGGTATATGGTAATCTTTTCAATATACTGATTTATATATAAAACCTTATATGAAAAATTTAACCATATATGGAATTTTATAGTCATATATTATTTTATGTATGTGCAAATTCTCCATATATATAATTGAATCCTCCAACTTTTTTCATTATGTTGGCTATAATTTAAATACTATATTCGAGAACATTCTGAGCGAAGTAAAGGAAAGTTATTTATTCGCAACTTTTCACAATGACTTAATTATTACTTTGTTTAAATTTTATACAAATATTTTACTCGTATAAATGGGTTTGAATACTGCATAAATTGGTTTGAGGTTTAAATAAATGTTTGTAAATAAACATACATATTGCATGAACAATAAATTTAATTCCCTGACATTCAAAAAAAAAAAAAAAAAAAATCGAAATCAGGACCTTAATTAAATTTTAAAATAATAATCAGTTAATATCACATAAAAGGCCTTCTGTGAAACATCAGGAGCAAAAGGAGGTAATGTAAGTGTATGTAAATACATATTTATTATTGATAAACATTACATTTCATATAATATATAAAAATTTATCCTTTTTGGATCATAATTAGCACAATCAAAAAAGACATATTTTCCTTGCCATATTGTTTAGAAGGTCTATTCCACACAAACGTAAGTAACTTTTCATTTAACTTATTCTTAAAAATTCATTTATTATTCAATACTTAATTAAAGAATAAATATTTTGTATATCGTCAAAGAAGTTTCCATTGGAAGAAATTAAGTTTCATCTCGAAATAGGTCGGAAAAATTTATGGTTTTAACCTGCTTATTGCAAGTCCTGATTCAAATAAACGTAAGTAACTTTTTACTTATCAATTTACATTTATCATTAGTTATCTAACTGACAAAAATTCTTTTTAGGGGAGCTAAAAAGATTTATAGATGAAATGCTGATTTGTTGGTTGTTCGAAAAATTATCATTGGCCAAAACGTTCTCTAGATTTATCAACTTATATGTGAATGTAGTACAGATATATTCAAGATTAACGTGAGTATATGCCATGATGGCCTAAACCCGCGATAGTCTTAATACCGGGTGTAGTATAATGAGCCAAGCAATGCCCCTATCTGCTTTCACACATATAAGATTGCGACCTTATAACTCTCTTTCTAGCTTAAGGGCTGGAGCTACCCTCTCCAGATTACCCTTATGAGCCCTGTTTCTGCAAGCGGACAACACATGAAACCACAACCACCACGTGTCTCCCCGAAGGACATCAACCAACAGCCAGTTCAGTACAACAACACCAACAAGCAAATGTTGCTGTACCAGTGGCTACTGGCAACCGTGGCACCTACTTTTCAGTCCTAGTTAAGATCTCGAACTTGTGTTCTTCCAGCTTTAGAACCCAGAAAATCCCAATGCGCTGGTGCTCCCTATCTATTTCCTGTCCATCTTAAGAACACATTAAGACAAAGTAGCAATCTTAGGTTGGAGAGACAGGAATTTTTCTCTACCACGTATGAGATATATATCAAGGAAAATATTTTATCTAAGAAGACAAGCCGCCGTGTCGAATGAATATAGTACAGTAGTTATTTTTATATATTTTAATAAAATCTTTAAAATTAGTCAAAAAAAAAAAAAAAAAAATAGCTGCATTGTTATAATCGCCAAAAAATTCGACATGTCGCCAAACGCAAAATTCTGGCGCCAAAAGCATTTAAAAAGCATCATATTTGGTGAAAAAATCGCCACATCTAACAGCCCTGTATGTCAATGATAGTATAGTGTCGAAATTATTGTACTTCTCAATGAGAAAGGTAATCTAGAATAAATTTTGAACAAATTTCCAAATATTTCTGGTAATATACTTATATATATATATTTAAGGCTACCTATATGTTTTACTTTATTTAAATACATGAACATATTATTTGTTCTTTAACTCTTCAAATATTATTTAAATTCCTTTTTTTTAACTCCCTTTTTTAATGATTTCTTTTAATAACAAAACAGTTTTTTTTATGATCTCAAAATGTCAATAACCGTAAAGATATGTTTAGTAAAATAAAATTGCTAATAAAAGATAATGTATGCATAGCTTTAGAGACCCATTTAAATATACAAAACTCTGAAACTCATAAAACGGAAGAGTAATAAAAAATTACTGTTTTATCTGTATTATTAAAAAAAAGTCCATCGGTAGCAAAATTATGGCAAATAGATAGTAAAGGTTAATTACAAAAGTTTAATGCGTTAAACTTTGTAAAAATAAAAAAAATAATAATAATATAATAAAGTTTTGTGTTAAACAAATGAACATTGTTCATAGGTTTACATAAAAAGCAAGTCAGTTGCATTCGGCTTTTTATTTTAAAATGAGCAAAGCATACATTTAGGGGAGCCCAAGCCTACATTTAGGGTGGCTAAAGCAGATCAATTTATTATTAATTACATTATTTTGTACTACATTATTACAAGTTATATTACACCTAAGGCATATTTATTTTGTTGAAAATTAAATAAAAGTTTCATTAAAAAATTAATAATTATTGTAATTTTAAATTTGTTGGCACATCACAGACAAAACAATTTTGTAACTAATTTTATTAAAAAGTTTGGTGTTCTGTTATGGATTCTTTTTGCTTTTTCTTGCATAAATATTTGCTTATATTATAAAAACTTTGGTCTGATTAAAATTATTTTAAACAAGACAAGAATATTCAATAAACAAAACATAAAATATCCAAATTTTCTTAAAAGAGAACATATTAGCGAAATTTTTATATAAACAGTGTAATAATTATCGTTATCGTTGTAATAATTCTCGCTATCGTTGTAATAATTATCGTTATAGTTTCAATACATTTAAGAAGTTAACTAGTAGATTCTAAAGTGGACAATGAGAATAATGTGGACAGTAGTATAGTTTAAACCCAACGAAATGTTTACAGCATCATGGGTTTCCATCTGATGCTCCGTACTTTTTAGGAGTAGCCATAAATCAGGGTAAATAGGTTAGGTTAGATTAGTTTAGGTTAGAAAGGGCGGCGTCTTCACACCTCCACCCAGAGACCATTCGGTCCATTGTGATCCCTTTATAAATAACAGAGAAAGCTGAAAGATGAAGAAAGAGAAAAATCCTAGTAGAATATAGCAAAAGATTGAAAAGAAAGATAATAAATATAAGAAAAATGAGAAGGCCGTGGAACCTAAGAGCCATCAAATCAACCCTGACTACCTCTAAGCCAATTTATTTTTATTACGAACCCTATAAGGTTGCCGAGTACTTCACCCGCAACCTCCTCTAGTTCGTGCAGAGTATGTCTCCTAAACCACCTCAGTCTACTTCGCTGAAGCTCTACACAGTGACAGAGTATATGCTCCACTGTCACTAGCTCCTCCACATCATCGCACGTCCTTCAAAAATCTGTCGCGAAAGAGTCCCACTTACTGGTCATATACCCTATTGCGAGGTGACCAGTAATCATTCTTAGATTCACACGACTTATGCCCAGAAGATGCTACGAATCTACTACCCCAAGTATCATTCGTTCTACCTATAGTCCATTGCGTTATGGCTATGAAATATGACCAATCGGAATCCTAACCGATACCTCCACAAAAGACCTGTCCAATTCCGAGCCCTTACGAACTAGCTCAAAGGCTATTTTATTGCTGAGAATATCACAGTGACCAGGGACCCAACAAAGTCTTATTCTGTAGAAATCAGGGTACATAACTTGAATATATACTATATGATAGACGTCGACGTTTTATTAAAAATACTAAAAAGACTAGTTAATATAAGGAAAGTTCCTTGAAAATATACTTAATAGCCGAAAATATGTTATTGCAGCGCTTTTATATAAGATACTTTTGCTAATGTATATCTCCATTTGAGTACCAATTATCTTTGTTATCACATCAAGAAATTACCAATTAGAAGGAAAATAAGTTAAGCTTTTACCGTTCCATGTTTGGCCAGTAGATCCACTAGCACTCACTCTGGATGGTGTTGTACTTAACTCATCTGTAAGTTAGTCGCCAAAAAGGAAATCCTAGTCACTTAGCGTGTGCATCAGCAATCCAGTGCGCTGTAATACTAGCTTCAAGTGTTCGTAGCTGACACATTGGCAATCCCAGAATGAAATTCGCTCCATATCTGTCTTGAGATAGAACATGCGGTTCTGCAGTATCATAGATCGACAAGATTACAGCGGTATGTTAACTAGTTGGTTTGTTTCTTCACTTTGAAGAAGGGAACAAGTTCTAGCTAATTCATCCGTAATAATATTCCCCGGGGTTCTAGAGTGACCCATTACCCAGATCAACTCTTGGTTTGAATTTCCCGCCATCTCTTTTAAAGATGTCCGGCATTTTTGGATATCGAATAGACACCCGAAAGAAATTTCATATCGCTCGTCTAATGGTTTAGATCTCTGTATGAAGAGCAGTGCAGTGTTCCAGCAATTTAAAGGAAATTTTAAGGATCGGCTGAGATTGAGACTGAGAAGGCTCTGTCCAGAGGGAGTTTGGGAATACAATAATCAATATTGTCAGAGATGTCATCTGAAATTCCCAACCGTTTCATTAACTTATAGTATATATATAGTATTGAGCCTAGTCGTCGACATGATGGCGATTTGTTTGGCCATTAGATCCACTAGCATCCACTTAATCAGTAATTAGCAGGGCTGGGCTACACACAACCTTTTCGAAGATTCCGCAAAAGGTGGATTTTTCCATCTCTTTCCACCATATTATCGCTCAATATATAAGTGTAGGCTTGATCACCATGTTGAAGAGCCATTTTATATTCTTAGAATTTAATCTGCAAGTTTTCCTAATGGTCTTCCTATACATATAAAGGGAAAATTTTGCCTTTGCCACTCTAGCTTGGGTGTCCAGTATTATACCCAAGGAACTTCGCACTGTCCGACACCTTTAATTCAACCCTATTTAGGCAAGCGAGTGGGAAAGATAGTATTTTGTATCTCCTTGAAAAGTGAACTAGTTCCGTCTTTCCAGGATTCATGCTAAGACCACTAATTGTACTCCATTTACTGAGCGCATTTTGAAGGCGGTGAGATATGGTATGCAAATATTTTCCAGATACTGCCACCGCTACGAGGTCCGCATAGGCGACGGTCTTATAACAAACACTTGCAATATTCTTACAAACAGTTTAAATATCTTAGGATAATTCAAAATTTGTAATAATTAGGGCCAAAAATATGCTTCATAAAATTTTTTTTATGCGCATAAAAAAATGATCCTAAAATCGGAAAATATGCCCATAAAATTAAAAAGTATGCTCTAAGATATTATAAATTCTAAATAAGATAAATTATAAAGATAATTTCCTTTTTATTAGCAATTGCTGAAAAGCTAATACATTGTTTCAGAAAATTAAAAAATTTCTATCAATTTATAAGACCAAAATTGTTAAGAAATCGGATTTTAAAAATGTAAAATGACAGTAAAAAAATTATGTTAAAAGTTCTATTGAGTTCACAATATGCCAAATTTTTCTCTTAGGTGTACAATATGCCATTTAAATTGCTAAAATATGTTCTAAAATAAGGATTTTCTATGAAGATATGACAAAATATGGTGTTATGCTAAAAATATATAAAAATATGCTATCGATGCCAAAATTCATAAAATTATCTGAAACGGATAAAAAACTAAACATTTGCTTTATTTAAAGCAAATGTTTATTAAAGCAAATATGATTTTACATATTTTTGGTTGCCCTGGTAAAAATACTTCATTTTTCAAATGAGTATTTTGAAGAGATGTGCCTGCAAAATCGTCTTTTGGTTTCTGTTCATACTGTAAAAACTTAGTGCCATTTCTAATGATTATTTTCGTACTTTAATTAAAAGTTGTTGCTTAAAATTATTATATTTAATAAATTTTAACTTGAATGTCATAGGTTTTGTTGAGTTTTTTTCAGGAAATATATATAGTTTTTTGATGGAAATATTAACTTCTACAAAAAAACCGCTTAACCGGGTTTTTCAAAATTTCAACTATTCTAACTATTGGAAAAGCGGTTACTCCAAAAAGTCGAATAATCGATTACCCTATATGGAAGCCATGTCCAATTAATGTTAATGTGAAATTTGATTATAAAACTAAAGGTGCGTTCAGAGTAGTCAAATATTTGACCAAAAATTACGTAAACGCCATATAAAATATTTTATAATTTTTCTTTTTCAATGCGAAACGATTTTTTACTAATCATAGCTGACATTTTATATAATTATTTTGACACTGTTTTATCTTGCAAAACATTTGCTACATCAAACAAGGACAAAAAATATTTTTATAAAACTAATGGTCACGCAATTTTGAACAAATATTTGCCAAATGTGAACAGAGCTTAACATTTAAATATATTTTATTTGTACTTAATTTTCGTATAAATTTCCAAAGGAATTATTTGCGAGAAAGTTATTTTTGGGAGGGGTTCTTTACGGGAGCTATGATTAATTTTGAACCGATCTTTACGAAATTTATTAGTATGATTTTTTTTAGACAAAACTCACTTGTTAAAATATTTATGGAAATACAGATTTATTTAAGACATTTATAAGCGTTTGATCCCTTTCCGGGAAAAATTTTATATTTAGGCTCAATGAAATAACGATTCGAATATAATATATTATAGTATTGGGCCAAGAAAAGCTTATATACCAAATTCATTAGGTTTTAAAACGGCGAACTACAGATTACCTCAAATGTTGGTTATTGATGTTAGGTAAAAAAAAAAATGATACAGAAAAAAATAAAAGTAGACTTCAATTACGAAATTGCTTATACTAATTAAATTTTTGTTTGATTTTGCTCCAACCATCAAAACGATAATATTAATTAACTAGAATGATTGATTTTGACTTAAATTTCACTTAATTTTTTTAATCAAATTAATTAGAATTATGATTGAATATTTGCCTAAAATCAACTAATAATTTTATTGATCCAATTTAGCAATTAATTAAATCCATCCTTTAGTAAAAGCACACACAGAGATACAAATATATTAGAAAATGAATTATTAGAAATATTTAAATAATACAGTATAAGTAAAATTTAACGAAAAAAATATTAAAACTCCAAATTTGATTGATTTAAATCTGAAACGAAACTCGGTACATATAGAGTTTCATCTTGGCGTCACATACTCCCTGTTGAAATCACCAAGAATCACGTGTAAATCAGATTTTTGTAACCTTTGACCTCGAGTAACTCACGTAGCTCACATATGATTATCGTTGACTTTTAAAAGGATTTATAAGATTATGTCAAGTTTTGTTTCCCTTCAAAAAAATTTGGTGTTATACACTTATTTCACTTGTTTTTACAATAATGTATTTATGAATGTATGTATGTAGGTATGTATATGAGTATGTATGTTTGCAGTGTATGTATTATGTAAAAATTTATGTAACATAATTCACAATAATGATTATAAAATGTATACTCTTAATACATTAAAAGTATATGAAGCTTATACTTATATTTTATTTCGTAAAACTTCTCATAAAAGCGTTTATCTATGCGGTACGATCAAATAAAGATCATATTATCCTATCTTAGTGCTGTTGCGATCAAAGACGAGATAAAAATAAGAATGGTAGATGCCTGAACAAATCTTCAAAAACGATCAATATAAACTGACCTTATTTACATACATATATAAATACTCTCTCATAGAATTGCTTTGAAATAAAATGGTAACGGTATCAATAGCTGGAACATCTACAATAGCATTGAATGATTAATAATCTCATCAAATATTCAAAATTCATACTCACTAAATGATTATACTTTAAACACATCACCCAAGACTGAGTAAGTCATGTAAATCTTTCATATTACTATTTTTTTTAACGATAGATTAAGCTAAAACAGTTGAAAATGGTTGGAAATTGAATTAAAGTTCTTTTATTTTTATATTTTATATTAATACGCTTTTCTTTTTTCTTTATATTTTTCAAGAGCTGTCGATTTTATTACATTAATTAATAATATATAAGTAATTAAATTTCAATATAAAATTAATTAATCATTTTATTAAAAAATTATTTGAGATAATTTTTCTGTGTTTTTATAAATTCTGAAAGTATTTATTTGACGTACTAATAATCTAGATATCACAACAAAATTATAAATAATTCACTTTACCACTGCCCGAAATTAAGCGTCACTTTTTGGCGTTTCTATCCCAAGGTGTGACTTCAGTGTTATCTCTTAACATTATAGAGGATGATGCTATTTTCGATGATAAGATATTAGTTCATCTAATTGACATGTAATAAACGCCCAAAATGTAACAGGAATTATACATCATTGACCAAGTGGTAGGGAAGAAAGGAGTTAATTTTTCACTTACTATGTGATTACCCAGCTATACCAGAGCTTAGGTTCAATTTATAAGCTCTTGATTTAGGAAATTTATACGAGGTCAATCTAAAGTCATAACACAGCAGAAATAGGTGCCGTATTACTGCAATGTGGAAATCCAATGTAACCATAATTAGAATTAACCAAATATATATAAATAACATAATATACGTTGTAGTTTTATTTGTTATTTTGTAGATAGAGTATATAGTACAAATACAAGAATAATACAAATTATTCTGTCATAAACTCTGTCACAATCATTTATATTAAAATAATTTTGATCAATTTATTTTATTGATATCAAGTTATTTAATTTAATTTAATATAATTTTTCATGAATGAAAATAAATTCAAATTATTTACAATTTATATGAATTTTTAGGCCAAAAACCCAAGAACTTAAACTTCTTAAAAGAACAATAGAAGAGCAATTAAATTTAAGTCTAAAGAAATTGTGGTCAAATTACAAAGCAAAATAAAATTATGAATATTTTTTATATATGTAGAAGCCAGTGTTGCCAGGAGCTGGGAAAAAAGAGACCAAATTGGAGTTTAAAAATGTCAGAAAAGGTTAAGTGCCCCAAAAAATAAAGCAATAAAAAAGCTAATATTTTTTTTACTTAAAAATTTATTGTTTTATTTTATTTTCTTCTCATTTGTTTTTGATATTTGTTTTAAAGATATTATAACAAATTTATAAGTAAAAATTTGAACAACTGTCAACAAAATGAGCCAATGAAAAATTGCCCACAAAATTCCTATATAAATTTTGGGTTATATTTCATATGAATAATTACCTAATATTTTGAAGTGATTTTTGATCATTTATGTATCTATAATTCGTTTTTAAATTTTTGGGTGATTTTTCGCTTTTATAAGATTTTTTTTATTATATTCACAAATATTTACTATGGTTAATAAAGTTTCTTAAAAAATAACACGCTGCTACATTTTCACTTGAAAAACGATTAAGTTTCGAGTTATTGTATAAAAATCGTTTTTAGGGAAGTTCCTGCACTATAGGTCACATAACTTCATATAAGTTAAGAATTTCAAAATTAGAAATTCTAAAAAAATAATTTTTTACGTACTGTCGTTTAGCGGCAGTACTTTCTTTATTGAACTTTAAAAACAGATCTGTCTAAAAATTACAAATTTACTTAATTTATATTAAACTTGTTAACCTAAATCTAGAGTCAACTTATTAATTAAGTTTTATTATTATGACCTAAATAACAAAAGACGCTGATTTAGTATTTTGCAAAAAATCTACTTTTTGTTAATTTATTAAAACAAAGTTCTTTAACTTTGTTTGAGTTAACTTATATTTCAAGTTAATTTAAGATTTATTTAGGAAGTAGAAAAACTTAGCTTTTCAACTATATCACAATCTATATATTAATTATATTAATTCATATCACTAAATTAATGATATATTAAACATTTTTAAATTCATTTCCATTTCTTTTCCAAAATTTTGACTTTGATATCAATTTTATTTATTTTATTCTACAAGACAAAGCTGACACTTAAGTAATGTTTTACAGTTTAAAACCTAAGTTGACAAGAAAATAAATAAAGAGCAACTTTCCAAATATCTTTCTTTAACTAAAAATCATACATATATTTTATTTATTCTCAAATGTTTTATATTAGTTATGTTAATTTTTTATTGAATATCCCAGAAATCACTATAAATATCAAACTATCTTTTTGGGACAAAACATTTTTGATGCTACCCTAATTTGGCAACAAACAACAAATTTAAAAATTTGAAATAACTTGAAAGATGTAAAGAAATTTTGGGCTTATAGGATGTAAAATTAAAAATATGTTTTTTGCACCAAAAACGTAACCACAAAGAAAATATAAATTCTAGAGCGCATTTAGAAATCTTTTTAAAATTTTAAATAATTTTATTAGATTTAGTATTTTTATTATTTTCGATAAATATTTTTTACTTAGAAAAAACTCAGGAGAAACTTAAGGGATGGAATAAAGCTATGTTCACATTTGGCAAATATTTGATCAAAATTGCGTGACCATTAGTTTTATATTTGTATATACAATATTGTTAGCGTTATTTGATCTTGAAAATGTTTGGTAAGGAAAACTAGCATCAAACAAAATTCTACACAATGTCAGCTATGATTAATGATAAGTAAAACACATTTCCCATTAAGAAAGAAAAATTAGGAAATATTTTATATAGTCATTTTGGTCAAATATTTGACTAGTCTGAACATACCTTAAGAATACTTAAGTTTTGAATCATAAAACAATTTAAAAAACTTCAGTATGATTTTGCCACTAAGTGTTTACAATGCTATATACTGAGATATCCCTATATAAAGTCACTTAAAAACTCAAAAAGTTATTAATCATGCTTTTAACTTTATTACAAAAATTCTTCGTATATTTTAAGACAAAGTGTTTTTCTATATTTTTTACTTATTTTTCAGTTTTTGAGCAAAAAATTTTAAATGTATAAAAATTTTAGTAACTTTTTCAGATAAAATGAAATGAATTCTATAGTGCCCGTAAAAATCCATGCACTGCTGCATATGCCTTTACAGAAAAAAATTTCAGCAAATCTCAGTTAAACGTAAAAAATTTTATTTATTCTAGATGTTCTTTAAAAATTAGTTTTTAATATTTGACCAAAAAATAACAAATACATACCGTTGAAATGCCTGCTTTTTCTACTATCCAAGGAAGTTTAAAAATTAAAACTAAACAAAAGAATAACAGAATTAGAATTACAAAATATACAATAATCTACTAAAAAATAGTTTTTACAAATAACTTGAAATTTTTAGGGTTCATTTGAAATTTGTATAAATGATTTACGTTATCCTCAAGAAGGCCTATAACGTACACTGTGTCATTTCTCGAGTCATTTATCACTGTATCAGCGTGTAATTATGATAATTTATTATGAAGATAAACAATTATGAGAATGAAGCGCTGCAGGGGAAAATTTTTGTTAAATATAAATAATCTCGATTTTTTTGTGGAAATTAATATACAAAAATCCTTAAATAGATTATTCTGTAAAAATGAAATTAATAAAAGCAAAAAAGAAATTATTTTCTTCTTAGATGAAAAACTAAATTTTTAGCCTTTTTAAGGCAAATTTAAACATGAAGAAAGGCTAGAGAAAACCTAGAAGGTAAAACAAAAATTTTGAGGACAAAACAAAATAAAAAGGCTGGATTCAGCTTTAAAAAGGCTAAACTGGCAACACTGGTAGAAGTCAATTTTAAATATTTTCTTACTTTTAATTTAATAAAACTGTTCCATAAAACTTTATAGCTTACTTAAGTATTTAGCAATAATATTTTGTAATAAGACTACTAATTTATTTCACTTTGTATTAAAACTAGTTTAGAAATTTTACTTTCAGTTTGCTTTTGTTTAATGTTTTTCAAAGGAAACATACTTTGTCTACTAACTATGTATAAACGAAATTAACATAAGTTTGCTTTTACTTAGAAATATTTTGATGTTTAGGATTTTAGAGCAATTTAATATAAAAGCAAAGCATATAAAAAATATTTAAGCAAAAGAAGAAGGAAAACATATAGGGTGATTCTCTTCGAGGTTCCCTAATTAAAGTAAAAAACACAGAAAATTAAAATTTAATGAGGAATGTTTATTATCATTTGAAGGAACATTTTTTGGCATTTGTGTTTTGAAGATTATGTCTATCAAATGTTGCCCGTTGCTACGTCGCAGATGGTCCATCCGTTGAGTCCAATTTTCGATGACTCGTACGAGCATTTCGAATGGTAACTGGCGAATGACACACCTGATATTTTCCTCCAAGGCCTGAATCAAAGCGAGTTTGTCCGCATAAACTTTAGACTTTACATATCCTCACACGAGAAAGTCTAATGGTGTGATATCACACGATCTTGGTGGCCAATCGACCGGCCCAAAACGTGAAGTCATGTGCTCACCGAAGTGTTCTCTCAATAAATCCATTGATTGATGAGATGTGTGGGAAGTGGCGCGGTCTTGCTGAAACCAAATGTCGCCGAGATTACGAGCTTCAATTTCAGGCATCAAGTAGTCGATTATCATGGCACGATAACGGTCGCCATTAATGGTTACGTTCGCACCGTCATCATTTTTAAAGAAATATGGACCGATGATTCCAACGGCCCACAGACCACACCAAACCGATGTTTTTTCTGGCTGAAGTGGCAGTTCTTGAATCTCTTCAGGTTGCTCTTCATCCCAAGTGCGGCAATTTTGTTTGTTTACATACCCATTGAGCCAGAAATGAGCCTCATCGCTGAACAAAATTTGCCTCGAAAACGTCGGATCTTCTGGGAACTTTTCAAGAGCCCGTAGAGCGAAGAGATGTCGCTTGGGAAGGTCGAGCGGCTTCAGTTGTTACATAAGCTGTATTTTGTACGCTTTCTATTTAAGATCTCGGCGTAAAATGCGCAAAGTCGTTCCATACGTCAGTCCGAATCGACTCTCCACGGTCTTCGTGTACACTCGCAGCTACGGTCGCTATATTTTCTTCACAGCGTGCTGGTCATGATCTATTCGGTCGATTATCATCCAACAATGAATGCTGGGTCTCAAAATGGGTTATGGTGTTGCGAATAGTACGCTCAGTAGGCCGATTATGTTGACCATAAGTTGAGCGAAGTGCACGAAACACATTCCTCACAGAACGTGAATTTTCGTAATAAAGTTGAACGATTTGTAAACGTTGTCTTTCAATTATGAAATGCCAAACAATAGTAAATAAAGATAACATGACAGCATGACACGACTCACACGTGATCTGTCAAAAAAAGGCTATTGAAAAAAGTATCTCTACTTGAATCACTCTTTATTTTTAGGTGTAAAATTAAACAGAAGCAATTAAATAGCAATTATTTTATATTAAAAATTTAAGTTAGTATTTTATTTCTATAAAAGAATTATTCATAGAAAGACTTGAATAAATATTTTACTAATTTGAAATTTTTGAAAAAAAAACTTTAAAATATCAATGTCCAATATTGAGATATTTTTACTTTCATTTACGAGTATCATAAAAATATCTTATTTTGACATGTCATATATGCCAATTTTTTAATTTCTTTATATTTTATTATACTTCAAATCTGTTACATATTTTTAGGTTTGTTGGCAGCTCAGTAAGTCATGAAACCACGCACTTATTTTCATATTCATAATAACAATAAACAAAAATAATGATAATGTTAGCTAGGCAATAAAACAATATTTCATATTATTGCTTTAGGCAAAGTCAGTAAATATATTCATTGAAAAATATGTAGTAAAGTAGAACGCAGAGGAAGTTTTCCAAGTATACTCTGGAGCACTTTGTTTTGTTTAACGCTTGGCTAAGCAAACATTTTTCAGTAAACAGTTTTAGGTAAAAAAAAATAAATAAATAAATAAAAATAAAACAAAGAACATCAGGTTTTCGCATCAAATATATTTTCCAGCAAAAAAATGTTTAGCATACTTGTAGGTGGTAATGAAATTTAAATTTATTGCATACCTTAGGTTATAAAATTTAATTTAAAATTATTTTGTTTTTAAAAGGAAACAAATAATAATTGGTAAATTAAATCAATGAAAATAAATTTTAAACAATACATATAATTACTAGGCAAATACATTTTGATAATCTCTTTTACGATTTTAATAAAAATATATACTATTAATAAGGTATTTTATCATAGATGTTTAGAATTTAAATTTTATTAATTAAGTTATAAGTAGTAAAAATTCCTACTAGCCCATATAAAAAACGCACATATATGTGTATAAAAAAAAACTTCCAAAATTTTTAAACTCTTATCCATTTTATTTCTCATGCCACCCAGACAATTCTCTCAATTCAAAGCAGGTTCATGGTTGTTATTTCTTTGCAAAAACAAGCTAAACAAATTGCAATGATATAATAACGGTGAATTAGAGTTCTTCCACTCTTAATTGAGATATTTGTAAGAGGGAAGTGATATACAAAATAGAAAAGAGTCTAATACTTTAAATTGCTTTGTTTCTTTTTTCTAAGTCTTATTTATGTATTATGAGAAACAAAGTAGAAAAAGTAAACAATTTGTGTTTCTTTTTGAAAAGCGTTTGGTTTTTATGCTATTTCCTTTTAATTTTAAGCAAATGCACATTTTTATGTAAAATTAATTGTTTTCATTGCATTATCAAGATAAACTCATTTACTGTTCTTTTATTTTCGATATTAGAAGCAGGGACCGTAACTATTATAACTTTTATAATAAAAGTCTGAGGATTATATTTTAACTTTTAATTATTTAATTATTTAATTATCTACTTATTTATTATTATTTTTTATCTTTTCGAAGGATTTCCGATTGTTTTTGATAGTATTGTAAAACACAAATAAATCACCAAAATTAAAAAAAAACAAAAGAAATTAAATTGCTAGAACGAATAAAAAAATTTAAAATAAAAACAGTCGCAAAAAGAAAATAAGAAAAAAAAAAGAAATTAAGAAAATATAAGAAAAGTCGTCGAAATTAAAAAACCGCTTAAATGAAAAAAAGCGCAAAATATAAAAAATTAAAAAATCTCATAAATGAAAAAAAAAAACACCAAATGGAGAAAAAACATCAAAGCCCAAGAAAAATTTATAATTTTGCACTTAACAAATATAAAATTTTGTAATTCTCCCTTTTCTTCGCGTATCCAGTACATTGCTGAATGGCCATTCATCGGTGGAACAAAATAAAAAATCGTAAGTAAACAGGAATAAGAGTATTATTGATCTACTATTAACCTTCACAACCTACTTAATAAAACATGATAAAAAGTAAAATTTAAAAAAAAAATCAAATAAATGTAAAAAAGTAAAAATAAAATTAACATAAAAGCAATCCAAAATATGGTAAAATAACGTTTTGTTGTAAAAATTCCTAGTGGTGATAAATTGTGATACAATTATTTTATTATAAAATTTTAAAGATTTGATTGTGCCGTGCTAAAAATTTTAGTAAAAAAAAATGTTATAATGAGAAAAAATTTATACATATAATTTCTTAAAAATATATAAATATTCATAAAAATACCGAATAGAAAAAAAATAATAATAGTAAAATTAGAAATTTATTGGTATATTAAATTTTAAAGCCTATAAAAGTATATTTTTTATCAGAAAAAGATATTTAGAACTCCAAATCTTCATTCTTTCCTTTTGCTATAGCCTTTTTTTTTTGACATATTACGTGCGAGTCGTATCATGCTATCATGTTATTTTTGTTTAGTATTGTTTGGCATTTCATAATAGAAAGACTTACGCCTGAACAACGTTTACAAATCGTTCAACTTTTTTACGAAAATTCACCATCTGTGAGGAATGTGTTTCGTGTACTTCGCTCAGCTTATGGTCAACATAATCGGCCTACTGAGCGTACTATTCGCAACACCGTCACCAATTTTGAGACCCAGCATTCATTATTGGATAATATTCGACCGAATAGACCACGTCCAGAACACTGTGAAGAAAATATAGCGGATATAGCTGAGAGTGTACACGAAGACCATGGAGAGTCTAATTGGCGCCGTTCGCAGCAACTCGGACTGACGTATGGAATGACTTGGCGCATTTTACGTCGAGATCTTAAATTGAAAGCGTACAAAGTATAGCTTGTGCAACAACTGAAGCCGCTTGACCTTCCCAAGCGACATCGCTTCGGTCCATATTTCTTTAAAAATGATGCCGGTGCGAACGTAACCGTCAATGGCGACCGTTATCGTGCCATGATAACCGACTATTTGATGCCTGAAATTGAAGCTCGTGATCTGGGCGACATTTGGTTTCAGCCAGACGACGCCACTTCCCACACATCGCATCAATCAAAGGATTTATTGAGAGAACGCTTCGGTGAGGACATAATTTCACGTTTTGGGCCGGTCGATTGGCCACCAAGATCGTGTGATATCACACCGTTAGACTTTTTCCTGTGGGGATATGTAAAGTCTAAAGTTTATGCGGACAAACCCGGTTCGATTCAGGCCTTGGAGGAAAACATCACGCGTATCATTCGCCAGTTACCAGTCGAAATGCTCGAACAAGTCATCGAAAATTGGACTCAACGGATGGACCATCTGCGATGTAGTAACGCCAACATTTGATAGACATAATCTTCAAAAAATAAATGCCAAAGAATGTTCTTTCAAATGATAATAAATATTCGCCATTATATTTCAATTTTCTGTGTTTTTTTCTTTAAAAAATTAGGGAACCTCGAAATAGATCACGCTTTAATTTGTTTTCTTATTGTGTTAAATTCGTATTTTAATTATAAAAAACGGAAAAAATATATATTCTTTTAATTCAGTATTAATTGGCATTTTGGCAACCATACATTTTTTTCTTATTATTTTTCGTTTTGTTATTTACATTTCTTTGGAAGATCATATGTTTTATTATATAGTCAATGATCTACCTCAATGTAACATAGTTTTAAATTTATATATTAAATGTTAAAGGGGGCATAGATATTTTTTATTATTAGTTATTGCATTTATAATTTTCATTAAATTTATATAGATATTTATATTCATTTTGTATTTTTATACCTTGAATGAATAAAATGTACATAATGAATTGCTAATTAATAAATAGTTTTGATTGTTTTTGTGATGTGTTAGGAGGATAAACTAGCGAAATATATTTTAAGGATCATAAACGGAACAAGGATACGGCATTTGATGATGAAGGTTGGGTAGGGCAATATGTTTTTAGATAAAACCTATAGCAGCGTTTATATAAATTTAGATGCAATTTAGTTTTTTTTCAAAATAGATTTGTTTTTTCAATAGGCTTTCGTTAATAAAGGGTGCTATTTTTTTTCTGAATATCTAATTTGAATGCATTTTAAAATACATATATCTATGTTTTTATTTCTATCAACACTGAGTTCATATCCCATTCCAATAGCCTACGAGCCAGAGTCGGATTTGCATGCTAGAACTTAAAGTGTATAATAACAAGGATTTAACCCTGAGTTGTATGCTACACAAAATACAATAAATAACTTTTGTGTTTTTAGATAATTTAAAATGAATAAAATTAATTATAAAGATCAAATCATTTTTTTATAAAATTTTATTTGAAACCAAATAATAATTTTCTTTTTTTTTTAAATTACTAGTCACAATTTTTTCTGTGTAAAAAATTAACAATTATTTTACTGCTTCACTTATTGCAAGAAATATTAAATATAATTTTTAAATAAAAAAAGGAATTTATATCCCAGTTTTTTTATATTTTATGAAAATGTTGCTAAAGTTACTTCTTCCCTTAAATGCAGCTTTCATTAAAAAATGATCATGCTTTTTAGTTGATGTAAACTATTTTTATTAATGTTCCTTTGAGCAGTACTAAAACTTAATATATTTTTTATTGACTTTCCTTTATAAACTTTCCTTTTTAAATTTTTATGTTGCATATATATAAAAATGTTATCTTTCTATCATGTGCCATAGAATATATAATGACGCATAAAAATATGTTGTGTAAATTTAAAGCAGTATTGCCAGTTTAGCCCTTTTTAAAGCTAAATCTAGCCTTTTTATTTTGTTTTAGATTTTAGCTTTTTTCCAGCCTTTTTTGATTCTTAAATTTAACGTAAAAAGGCTAAAATTTTAATATTTCAATAGGGAATAAAATAATTTGTTATTTGCCTTTACAAATTTTGTTTTTATAGAATTATATATTTAAGAATTTTTGTGCTTCACTCTTCAAATCAAATATAACTTAACTTATTATATGGACTTACTTAATCAGTTATTATAATTTTTTTTTAATAAGCTTCATTAACCATAGAAACTATTTATATATATAATTAAACAAAAAAATCTTATAAAAACGAAAAATCACCCAAAAATTTTGAAATTATTAATCAAAAAGTAATTATAATTTAGAAATGACAAATCACTTCAAAACATTGGGTCATTTTGCATATGAAATATAACCCAAATTTGTATGGGTATTTTGTTGTCGATTTACTTCGAATAATTTTGTTAACAGCGGTTCTATGTTTTATTTATAAATTCATTACAATATATCTTTAAAAAATATCAACTACTAATGAGAAAAAAAAATAAAAAAAATATCTTTTTTCTTTTCTTTCTTTTAAAGTACAATTTAAACTCTTTTTTCCTTTCCTCCTGGCAACACTGGTTAGTAGTTTAATTTTGATTAATAATTCATGTCATAGTGCAGCTGGTTTTCCACAACCGAAGATTTGTAAAGTAAAAGTTGTGTAAAAAATAAAAGCATACTTTTAGGAGCAAGCTGTATGATCTTAGCAAATTGTTCACATTTGTATCACTCAAAGTTTTAAAACAGACAATGAAACAAACGTATATTAAAAAAAATCCACCATCCTTATCACATTCAATGCTGATTTATTTTCTGTCATTTCTTTTGAAAATCTTCTATATTTCATTTTTATTCGCCATTTGTCTCTATTGTGTTTTATTTTAGCTTATTTGTAAAGTTTTCTGTTTTTCAACTAAAAGAAAAGTTTTTAAATAGATTACTCTTTAAGCTCTTTATTGCTTAAAGTTGCTAATGCAAACATTTTTATATTTACTTCATATTGGCCATATGGTCAACAAAATTATTTTTGTTTTCACTGTTTCTATCTTTAGAAAAGTATTGGCCTTGATATGTCCCCAATAAAACAACTGGAATTTATAACAGCAAGTATAATATATAAACATTATGTGGCAAAATGTATGACTAAGAACTAATACAAACTTAAATAAATATGATCCCAGAGTATACAATGGGTACAAGGTCAAATAGTACTTTTGATTATGTTGAAGTATTTTTTTAATATAAAAAATTTTTATAAAAATCACATTAATACTGACTCTTTAAAGTAGGCTACGAAATATAAATTATAAAAGTATGCTAAAATGAAAATAATGTAAACAATATCCCATTGCGTAAATAACATTAAATATATTTTATTTTATACATGTTATGTTACCATTTTACTTACATTTTTACTTCATTTTTACTTTACTTCTTACTTCATTAAATTGCAAAACTTAATTAAACGAAACGTTTTTACACAGGTTTCTTTAATATTACTTTTATCTCTATTTTATTATCCCTAAATAGTAGCTCTTAATGAATTAAAGTAATACTAAATTACATTATGCAGGAAAACCTTTAATAACAATGCCTAAAAGAATGTTACATATTAATTCTTAATTAAAACAAACCAATGAAAAATTTTATTTAATAATAAAGGTTTAAAGGTCCAAACAGGATTATTTTCTAAATGGAATTAAGTATATAGTAGTAGTCAAAACATTTCTATATTTTTTCGGTAGGAAGCCTTATCGGTATAGTTGCTATAGTGAACATTTTAGAGAGGTCAAAATGTTTAAATTACTCTTCATAAATAGTTTTTATCTTTAAACTTAAATGAGTTATTTTCTGAAAGAAATTAAATATACAATAGCTCTCAAAACATTCAGAACTGTGATGATATTTTAACTCAACATTAAGTTTTTGCTACGCAAATATTTTTTATATCCATTCTTTTTGGTATTTTTTTAAAGTTTCGACTAAAAAAATAATATTTTACTTTATATCAACAAAAAATAATTATTAATTGGAGAGTCGAAATTAAAGTGTTAAATATATTTGCAGCTATTTTTTTCTCTCTTTCTAATTAATTGAAAATTAAAAAACTTGTTACAAGAAGAAATTAGGAGTCAGGAAGTTTCGGTCTATGTGAACCCAAATAGAGCAAAGGCAGGGAATGTGTTGTCCGGTGGATTTCCGGTTAGACCTGTTAGTACTCTGAGATCACTTTTTTGAGCGATAACAACTGTTGAAATTAATTCATAGATAACGTAGTAAACCGATTGGCCTGCCTGTATTCGGATAAGAATTGATACATTTATTAATGGCCACTGCGTTCTTCTGCTGGCCAAACAACCTGCACGTTCATTTCTTATATGATACATTAAGAGTTGTGGTACAGTCCTTTAAACACAAAAGAATATCGAGGGCCTATATTCGAAACCCTTTATCTTAGATTTTCATGACCTTCTTTAGAATACCATAATATATATATTCACTTTGTATGGCGGCTACTACGCCCTTTGAATCTACCTATTTTAATCTCAATTGTGGTACTTATAAGAAACTTATTATGAAAAAAGCTTAAGACTTTCATCGTAATAGTTCTTTAGATATGAGGTAAATAAGATTTACCGTTTATGGGGCTAACTCTTCCGCTAGCACTGCTCGTCCCACTTTCATCTCTGTTATGTATTTTGATAAGGAAATTATTCTCAAAAATTTTAAGGCTTTTGCAATAATAGTGATAAATGATATTTGCTTTATATGAAGGGTACCATTCCCCCTCTACCTACCCATCATATTTTCATCTCAGTCGTGGAAGTTGATGTGAAAGTTATGACCACATAATGTTAGGACTTTCTTTGTAAAAGTTATTATTTTCATTATATGGGGGTACAATTCCTTCTACTCTGGTGCCAAAATAAAGTAGTCCATTTTAATTCTGTAACATATTAATTCACTTTTACTAACTTCTTTAAAATCTATTAAAATTATATATTAAATGGAAATAAAATGTATTTCTTGCAATTTCTTTGTATAATTATTTTTTTACACATTGAATATTTAAGAAGAGAAAAACCCTATATCTCTTTTTAAAATTCCTAATATTTTAGAATATTAAAAACAAATTCTATATGAGATTTATTGTAAAAGGGAGATTTTTTTAAATACTTAAGAAAAAAAAATTTGTTTACTCTCCTGAAAAGCGGAGTTTCTTTCCGAGATAGAGAGTTTTAACTATAGGCCCTCGATAAGGTCTTCAAAGCTGTGTGGCTATCAGATATGAAAATATTCTCAAACCCTTCAACCATCTCCTCAGGTACAATGAAAATCTCCGCATATTTTTTCTTAATTTTGGTAATACATAACAAATAAATGAGTAGTAGTTATTCATCTCATTACTTTAAACTATAACATCATTACTTGCTGGTAATGACCTAAGTATGTCGCATTTTCTATCACTGCTTAAAATAGTTAAATAATATCATGATTTTAATAAGTATAATGAAAAGAAGTATAGTAGTAATGACTTATAGTTTAACTGTTAGTAAGTAGTTTGGTAACTATTTACCATCTATTATAACAAGCACTAACTACTTACAATTCCAATCTAAGAATGGGCATTAACATACAGAGGTAATGTTAATACCATTACTAAGGTATTTCTAAATAACAGTTAAATAACTAGTTACTCGAATGCTTACAAACACCAAGCTATATACTAAACAACCTATTGGCTGTTAAACTCATTAATAATTGATAATCTCTTTAAACCCTTTAAAAGTTTAGAACAAACACACCAGCACCGGAATCACCATTCGACTGTTTATTTCTACCATAGGTTCCTGTCTGGAATGATCACACTGAAAGATCTATGTAATAAATGTCTGTCTATGTAGTAAATCTACCCTAATGAAAGGACATTTTTCCTACCAGGTTTAACCGGAAGTTCCTGATTTTTTTACAAACCTGTAGAGATATGTATAATAGCCTTTAGGGCTAATGTAGAACAGTAGTGTGGTTCGAAATTTGTTTTTCGGGGATATCATTTAGAACATCTTGAATAAATTTCAACATCTTACGATGATTGGAACAGGATGCTACACAGCCATTTATGTTAAAGATCCTGGAACAAATCTTAAAAGAAATCTCAGCAATTTTAATTATACATTAAGAGATAGCTGGAGAAAAATAAATATACCCGTAATTTAAAAAAAGGTTAACTGGAAGGATAAAAACGTCATTTTAATAAAAAATCTGATATAAAAAATAACGTAGAAATAAAAATAAAATTTCTAACAAATTTTTAATAAAATGCTATTTTTCTCGATTCGCTCAACTTTTTTGGAAAAATTTTCAACTATGGGTATAATAATTTGTTTATTAACTATCGTTTGATGTGTATATAATTAATTTTGGTGATAAAAAATTTTTAACGATTTGTTCAGGAGTCATCAACTTAAAAAGCCATGTAGCATCATGTTTCAGTTATTGTAGGAAGTTAAAATTTTGAAGAGATATTCTAAAAGGTGTCCCCTTTCATAATTAAAGGTAATACACATTTCTTCACACGATGTTGGACCACCCTAGTCGCACAGGAATTCATAGCTCAAGTAATTGAAATACCAGTGAAGCGATAGACCTTCTCCAATAAAGCTTTCACATAATCTAATAATGGCATATGTCTTATTATGGTATGAAAGACTAACTGAATATCCCATCAAGAAGTATACGAAAATATTTTAACATAAGAACTTAACAATTGAGTTGTAATGTCCGAAAACTACACAAACGAATAAAAATTATTTTAATAAAAATTTAAGAGAAGCAAGAAAAAAAAAACTAATGCGGCAGCGGTGGGATTCGAACCCACGCCGCCGAAGAGACTGGTGCCTTGAACCAGCGCCTGAGACCGCTCGGCCACGCTACCGTTTCTATAAACCTAATATAATCTCTTTTTGTTTTTATTTTGCGCTGCATGCCACAAAACAGGACCCTTAGTCTGCGTAACTATATATGTGGAAACCTTAGCTGTTAAGTTTTTCGGGAAGTTCATCAATGAATGTGGTCTACAGAAGAGGTGATTAAACTAAGCCTTATAGTCTTCTGGAAACTAACATTTCCCTCGTCCAGTTTGTCTGATTGCTTCAAAAAATATATATTGCTTGAATGTCAGCTATTTGCAATTTATTTTAGAATAAAATAATAAAATTTACATCAAATGATAGCCAAGACTTTCAGCGTTCCAGATAGGTTTCGATTTTTATTGTGCAATTAGTCTGTTTTATATAGAACAACTTAAAGTGATTCCAAAATGTTTTTTTTTTTAATAATTCCGTAACTTGTGAACCGTTGGAGATATCTCAATAAAATTCCACTCAGTTAGAGGTGAATTATTTCTAAGTTGACTTGGAGGAGTGCAGATTCCTAGCGGGTTAGTGGGTGGTCGTCCAAAGTGGTCATTAATTTTTTTAAATCGTTAAAAATTCATTTATTTTAGACAGAAAAGAAATTTTGTGCATAGATAGTCCTTGTAAGTCTCTATAAGAAATATGTTTACATGTTTATGTTATCTCTTTTAGTTTAAGAGATATTCGTAATAAATCTTTCTATAATTTGTATATTAAAATTAAAAATTTTAATTTGGCGGATATAAATTGATCTCAATTTTTTTATATTACCAGATTTCTTACAAAATTCTATCTAGAATCATAATTAGTAAAAGTATACTAAATTTGGTTAAAATTCTTGAGTACGTGAACCGAAAAATGAAAAATTCAGATTTGAAACGCTTTTTTGAAAAACAATGTTAATATTAAAATTGAAATAAAATTTAAATGAATTTTTGATTTTATTGATATTATGACATAATATAACAGACTTCTCCTAAAATTAAAGAATTAGAAAAGCGTTCACTTTTTTGTATCAAAATGACCAAAATCTCAATCCGGATAAAATATCTTTCAAAAATTTACTTTTTTCAATGGAATCGTTACTCTGTCGTTATAAGAGGCATCCGTCAGAAAATACTTTTTGGGTGTTGACCTTACATACTGATGTATTTAGTTAAAATAATTCTATGTTAATTCCAGATTTGCGATTTGAGAACTTAACACAAAAATAAAAAAATTAAAAAAATAAAAATTCAAAAAGTTTGGATATTTCTTGTGGAGAGATCTTTACCACAAGCTCCTTCAGATTTAATTTATACGCATTTACCTTAAGATAAAAGTATTAAAATAATGAAATAGTCCACAACAAAAAACAAATTTTATAAGAGAATAAATATTGCCATCTTTTGGGAAAAAACCCCCTAAAATATGATTTTTTTTAAAGTTCCAACTTCAGATTAATATAAATATATAACGTATTCATATATTTATATAATTCCTATAATATTATTTAGAATTTGAAGTATACCTGGTGAATATTAAAAAAAAATAAATAAAATAGGATAAATATATAAAATAAAAAATAGGGTCAGTGCTAAGCCCACCAAGTTAAAAAAAGCGAGGCCAAAAATGAGATAAAAATTTATTTCGCCGTGAATATCACTTAAAATAAAAGAGATAATCTACATATGTAAGCATATGTTTTGTGGAGATTTACAAGGACTATCTATATTTAAAAAAATTACATACCCACCTGACCTGCTAAGAATCTGTACTCCGCCAAATCAACTCAAAAAGTATCCAAGAAAAAACACAGTTTATTAGAAAAACCGGTTTTCGGTTTAACCGAAAAATCTCATTTTAGCAAAATCCGATTGCCCGGTTTTGGAATCTTGGAAAAACCGTTTAACAGGTTTTCAGTCATTTAAATTTTTTAAGAAGAAAATATTATTATTTTTTACTTTTTTTTAACAAGAGCCTAAATTTATACATGCATTCAAGTTTTACTCTGCAGAAATAATAAATTTTGATTTGCATAATTTCAAAATTAAAATTTTTTATTCACATTTTAACTTTAAAAAATTATTATTTTCTTTTTTAATTTGAAATTTTTCTTACTTATTTGATTTATCTTATTTAGTAAACTTTATTTAATATGTTATTTCTAATCCTATTATTTGAAAATATGCCTTTCCAAAATAAAATATGTGATTGAAATAGTTATAAGTGAGCACAAAAAACACTAGTGCATAAAATACTGGTTATAAAAGTTATACCAATATATTTATTGGCATGTTTTTTTTTTTTTTTTTTTTTAACAGTACGTTTTAAATTTTTAATAATTTCTTATTGATTTTAATAAAACTTATAAACCTTTCCGCAAAACTTTTACTACGTAGTCGGCAAATTTTTTGCTGTAATGTGTACTCCTAAGCCTTTAGTAGCCTTTAAATATTTGTTGAATAAGGCACAGTACATTTTAACTGATCGGAGTTTGAGGCAATTTGGTTGATGGGGCTCTTTTGGTACATACCCAACATAATGATTAATGATGATAAATATATTTCATTTTTAATGCATACTTATACATACAACAAACGTTATAAAGGAAAAATTAAATGTTTATATTTTTTATGCGCAGTGAATAGTTCCACTATATAAAGAGAATTATTCAAGTTAAATAAGTCATCTGTCATTTTTACTGCATTTAGGAATTTACATGAAACTTTATTTTTAGTAATGTAGTTTTTCTTTTTTGAACTCTTTTTCTGAATAAGGTTACATAAAAAGTTAAATAAAATGCGGTAAAAAAACATGAAAATTAGAAAAACAAACAAACGATTCGAACTATAACGTAACTATCACTATGCCAGTAATTTATATAAAATTTAATAAATTAGAAAAAACTTAAATAGAATAAAATTATAACGTAAAAGTTTAACTATTTTTATGACTAACACGATTTTTTTTTATGTAGGGACTTAGGCTACTTTCAAAATAAACGGCTCATATAATTTTTGGTAGATATGCGACCAATGCAGATTTTTACAGAAATAATTAATATAACTATAATAATAAGTCGCCTTTAAATAAAATAAATTGCATACACACACACACAGAAAAAATTATTTCCGTATATTTTTCAATTAACACAGTTATTTTATTTTGCATCTAAATTTAATAAACGTATTCAAGTAAATATAAAATAAAAATAAAATTTAAGTAAAATTTTATTTCTCACTTAAAATTTTAATTCATTCAATCATGATTTATTTTATGAATTTTTTAATTGGAAAATTTTTTCTCTTTTTTATTTTTTGCAATTTTTGGTAATTGATATAGTTAATTTCGTTAGAGGTATAAATTTAAAAAAGTTTTTAATTGAATGAATTATTTGGTGATTGGTGACTTTTTTTCTGTGCATATAATTAAAAGACATAAAAGTTAAAAAATAAAGAAAATTTTAAATTTAAAAAACACTATGGCAACACTCAATAATAAAAACTAATATATAATTACAAATATAATTATAAAAACTACAATAATTGATGTTTGTTTGTGTATTGCAATAAAACTAAGTAAAACTTAATATCAAAAAGAGGACATTCTATTAATCCAGTATTAAAATTTAAAGTATTATAATTAAAAAAAAAGTATTACAGATAATAATATAATATATATATATATAATATATATATAATATATATAATATATATATATATATATATATATATATATATATACATATATATATATATATATATATATATATATATATATATATATATACATTTATATATTTATATATGGGTTCTGCTTATATGTAACTACATTGAATTGTGCTCAGTTGTAATAAAAATCTGTGATATTGTTTTATTAGTCTAAATTCTACATGCGGAAATCAGATATATTAGTTAGTTTTCGACAAAGAATTAAATTCTTAATACACACACGCAGAAAAAAAATATAGTTGTGATAACCATAATATAAGAGCAACATAATATTATTTTTATTGGAATATATGAAAAATATAAATGATGATTCTATTTTTTTATATTGCGTCCGATTTTAAAGTTTGTTTTTTCAGGCTATGATTCTAGCTTTACATATAATTGAACAATCTTACTGCATCTTTATTCCATTCTATCAGATTATGATTTGGTGTTATGATATTATTATATTATCTTATTATATTATTATACCAAATTTTATATTACGATTACGCTTTTTAATATTATTATGCCATTCTTCATATTATTATCCAATGTCATATATATAGTCACATAGTTATCCAAACTTATCATATTATTTTTTATTTTGCCATATTTTTGGTTCTATCGTATCATATATCAAAATAAAATTTTAATAAAAAATTATTTCTATAAATTTTTTATTGCAAATAAGTGATCGTTAGACGAAAAAAATAAAAAATCTATAAATTTTTTATTGAAAATAATAGAGAAAAGTGGTCATTATCCGAAAAAAAATAAACTATTTACCTATTATTTGTTCATTATTTATAATCATTTGTATCACCATATATGGTTCAAATGCAGGATATGTTTTTTCAACTAAACCCTTTTATGGTAGTTAAACAACATCTTATATTGCTTGAATCAAGACGAGTATACCAAACCAAAGCTTGTCTATTTATATTTATACACATATAAACTAAATGAGAATTATAATGAAGTTGGAAAGCAAACATTTAAAACAAAATATATCTAAAAACAAACAAATTATAGATTTTCCACAGAGTTTGATAAAACGATAAATACAATATTTATTTGAAACATTTTATATTCATGGGTTTAATATTAGTATGGTTTAAAAACAGAATATGACTTTAGGACAAGGAAAAAGACTGCAAATATTTAATGATTTAAGAAGTAGTCATATTTTTCATATTCATCAAAATTTGTTTCTGGTAAAAATATTTAAAAACATATGATTTTTGCAGTCAACCATATAAAAATTTTTATTGAGTATAACATTAAATGACAAAATTTAAACAAAAATATTGTTATCATTAACACAGTTATTAAAAAATTCAATTCAAAATTCAAAAAAATCAACAATGAGATCATAATACTGTTGTAGTAATAATGCTGTAGCCATGTTTTTTCTCTGCGTGCAGCTGCAATAAATCAAGGAAAAGAAAATATAATGGTGTAAGGAGTATTTTGCAATTCACGAAATTTGTCCAATTTATCTTTTTACTGAATACTTTCTTGGACATTTCAGTATTAATGCAATACTAAATATACGGGGAATATTGTAAAAGCTTGACATCAATGTCTAGAGATGATATGCAACCAAATATTGAATATTTAATAAACATATTTTTTATGTTTTATTTTAATGCTATAAAGAGTTGCAAATGTTTCGAACTTAATGCTTGTCTATCAATAATTTTTTGTTAATAAATATAAATAATTTTGTTTAAATTACATGATAAGGGCCTGTGTGAAATGATGGAAAAGTATGCTTGTTAGTAAATTTTTGATTGTAATGAGTTGAATAAAATTTCACTACCTCATAGGGATAGTGAAAATTTTGTCAAATGTATAGAAATTTTTGACGTTTTAAAACTATAGAATATATTTTAAAAATATAAAATTTTTTATAAAATTTACATTTTGTTTTAAGATCTGAAACACATTCATTCATATTAAATTCCCATTTGAATATAACATATTTCCATCAGGAGTTTTGCATTCACAAAAGGATTTTAAATGCAAACAAAACAATTTGTATTTTTTCAATTGTATTTTTTATTAACTATTTGTCATGCTTTCATTTCACACAGCATAAATGAAAATGTTTTTTACCATAAAACTTTCCTATCGCTTCATGCACGCGCTAAAATAAACATTTTAAATTTTTAAAATAATAAACAGGACTTGTTTCAAAATATTCTTATAACAAAAAAAAAAAAAAAAAAAAAAAAACATTTGATTGCTTAGTTTTCAGTTGTAAATGTATTCATGACCACTGTTTATATCATAAACGTAAACTTCATGAAATTTGAATTAAAATTCATGGGTATAATGTGATAATGTAGCACACATTAAAGAAACAATATTTAAAAAAAATACATAAATACATACATATAAATACAAAATGGAAAAACATATAAAATATTTGTAAAATTTTCAGCTTTTTTCTTTTAACAGAAACTTCAAATAAAAGTATGCAAATTAAGCAACATATTATTATCAGTGTTGCCAGCAGATAAGAAGAAAAGAGGCTAAATTTGTTGAATTTTTTAAAATTTTTCGCTGCAAAATGGTAAAAAGTTTTTTTTAGCTTTTATTTATTATTATTATTTTTTTAATTGCAAGTTTTGTATTTTCTAATAATTTAGTTTTGCCTGGAATGTGCAGGATTATAAACTAGTATAAAATCTACTAAGCATGTTTTATCTTTCCAAAGATTTCCGAAGCTTCCAAATGATGTAGAAAATAAAATTCGGCTTATTCATAAAACTATTCGTCCTAAAAATCCTAACGAAACCAAATTTTGAAATTTTAAAAAGGTGCAGATGGTGCACAGTGGTTCCAAAACTCTTTTTTTTTTTTTTTTGCTATTTAAATAAAATTTCTTCTGTGCAAAGACTCGTAAGATTGTAAAGAATAACTCTTAGTATAAATAAATTAAATACGGTCAAATTTCTTCAAACCATGAACTGAAAAACTTAAAATTTAAATTTTAAGTACATATTTTAGAAATAATGTTATTATTTGGACCTAAATATAATTTAAAAGAGTATATATATTTTAAAGAAATTTAGACACAATATAGTTGGACTTACCATGAAATCAGTGAATTGAAATCGTACCCTCTGTTTTGTACCAAAATACCAAAAATCCCAACTCGGTAAAAACTTGTTTTAAAAATTTACTTTTTTCTATTCAAATGGTCACACTGTTCTTATAATATGCGTTCGTCAGAAAATACTTGTTGTGTGTTTACGGAGTTATATAATTAACATAATTTTCATTTGATCTCTTTGAGATTCGAGAATTTTTCAAACGAATTTTAGAAAATTGACAAAGTTCGGATAGGGGGGATGTGGGGAGACCGTTGCTGGTTCCGGTTTACTTTACATACATTGACATTAAGATTCTTTTGAAGATATTAAAAAAATTATATAGGCCAGAACAAAAAACTAATGTTATAAGTAAAACACGAGTAACAATGATATAGTCGGTCAAGACTGAATATATGATACTCTACACCACTGTGTACGAACATAAAAATTCGGCAAAGGGACTTATATTTCACATGTGGCCAATTTTACTAAATGAAAAATAAAAAAATATACAAAGACAGGATAATGCGTTAATACTAACATCTAAATGATTTTATGCACTTTAATGCGATTCCTGGAAGAAGGTTTGTATGGAAGCTATGGTAAACTATGAACCGGTCTTCATAAAATTTGACAATATTATTTTTACTTACATAAAACTTATTTGTGTCCAATATTAATTTGATACTAATTATCGTGTGGGATTTATGCACGTTAAAGTGATTTTCGGAAAAGGGGTTCATATGAGAGCTATGGTCATTGTGGACCGATTCTCATAAAATTGGCAATATTGTTTCTATTTACATAAAATTTATTTGTGTCGAATATTAATTTGATACTAACATTCGTATGAGATTTATATGGGAGCTATAGTCAATTATAGACCAATCTTCACAAAATTTGGTACAAAGATTAATACTTATACAGTACTTCTTTGCACCGAATTTCGTTAAAATATTCTTATTTTTAAGGCATTTATTAGTGTTTAAACACTATTCCGGGGGGACATTTATATGGGGCCTAGATGGCCCCATATCACAACCAATTTCAACAGACTTCATCCTTGTATCATAAAAGTCCCATGTGCCAAATTTCATTGAATTATCTTTAAAATTGCGAATTATACTTTGTGCACAAGGTTTACATGGACAGCCACACAGCCGGACGGACATACGAACATAAGTTAGATCGATTTAGGAAGTCATTTTTAGTCGATTGGTATACTTTAAGGTGGGTGTTATACAATGTTTTCTATGCGCTGCAAACATCAGCGCAAACGCATAATAGCCCAGCTACCTATGGTGGTGTGGGGTATAAATATTCGCACATTTTTTGGAAAAAATCCAAAAAATATAAAAGTTCCAAATTTGAATATAACTTTTTATCGAATCAACACATTTATATGATTCTTGCAGTAATATTATTTAGAATTTTGTAAGAAATTATATGACTAATAAAAAAATTTAAAGCCAATATTGAGCACGCCAAGTTAAAAAAAATCTTTAAAAATTATGCTAAGTATATTAAAAACTTTATTTCGATCTAAAGTAAAAGATATAACTTATACATGTAGGTATGTTTTTTTGTAGGGATAGACACAACATCCCCTTGTGACTATTTATCTGTATTTCTTTTTTTATGTGAAATCATAAATAAATTTTTGGAATTTTTTTTTAAATTTCATACGCGATATGATCAAATTTGGAGGTCTACCTACTGCTACGCTAGGAATCTGTGCTCCTTTAAATCAACTCGGAAGCACCTCGTTTTTGGCCAGATGAAATTTTCTTGAGATATTTCCAACGGCTCACAAGTTACGGAATTATTTCCAAAAAAGGCGTTTTGGGTCCACTGTGTGGTTCGCCCAAGCCGAATGTAACATTTTTATTTGTTATTATTTAATATTACAGTTTTCCCTGGAATGGATCTATAAACTAGTAGAAAAATAATAAAGAACTTAACAAGAACATTACGAAAATAAAACTAATGATCCTGAACTTGTTTCTCTGCAAGCACTAGTCTAGAACAGTATGTAAAGCAACTGCAAGACAAGTATTTTAGAGAGGCAATGAAAAATGTTTTTTATTATTTTTAGTTTTTTATTTTATAATTTTGCTGAAACTAAAATCGGCTTAAGTTTATAAGATATCACTTTAAATGTTTTGATTCATAATAATGAAAATAACTTATACTTATTGATCAAATTCTTAAGAAATTTTCTATATAATAACATTGTTGCCAGTTTAGCCCTTTTAAAGCTAAATCTAGCCTTTTTATTTTGCCTTCAGCCTCAAAATTTTTATTTTAGCTTATAGCTTTTTTTCTAATCTTAAAATTGCCTTAATAAGGCTAAAATGTTAATATTTCAAAAACTATGAAACTAATTTCTTATTTGCAATTACTAATTTTATTTTCACATAATTATCCATTTAAGCATTTTTATATATTTATTCGCACAAAAATTCTACATTATTTATATTCTCCAAATTAGCAGTGCCTTAACTAAGTTCGTGGATTTACTAAGTCGATTATTATAATTATTTTTTAATATACTTCATCAACCGTAGAATCTATTTATGTAAATAATCTAGGAAAAAATGTATTAATGCGAAAAATCACCAAAAATTTTGAAATGCCTAATCAAAAATGAATTATTTTAAAAATGAGAACAAATCGCTTTAAAACATTGTGTAATATTTCATTTAATATGAAATATAACCCAAATTTATATGACAATATTTTGGGCTATTTTTCATTGAGTCATTTTGTTTGCTGGGTGTTATTTACGGCTGCCAGCAAAATGACCCAAAGCAAAATCGCCTAAAGCAAATATATATAAATCGCCCAAAAAATTACCATACAAAATTTGGGTTATATTGCATATGAAAAATAACACAAAGGAACAAAATTTAACTTTTTTTGTGGAACTATATTGCAAATTTTTACTAATTTGAAGTCGCTGATTTCAAATCTAGTGTAATATATGTAGTAGAAGTGCCTTTATTTCGGATATAATGGTATATTGCGAAAAGTCGAGCTGATAGACAAAAAATGGAATAGTAAAAAATTGCTATAAAGTTCCAGTCAACACAAAAAAAGTTCAATTTTGTTCCGACATACACATTAAAAAGTGTTTTTTTTTTTTTAATGGAAATCACGATTTTTATCAATTCAGTTATCTCAGTAAATTGTGAACAAAATCAAAAGTTGTGCACCGATTGCAATGAAATAAAGCTTATTTCATTCGAAATTTGTTTAACTAAGTGTTTTTAGACCAAAACTACGATTTTTTGTCGCATTTTTATTTTTTTTTAATTTTTAAAGAACATTTTTTTTTTTTTTTTAATTTTTATTTTATTTTTTTTTTTTTTTTTCAAAACTTCAACGATATCTCTGAAACTTCTGGGCAAATTTAAAAACAATGTAAGCATGGCTTAAAGATAACATTATTGCCGAGTTTCGGATTTTTTTACCTGAATATGGTGAACACTTTTCAAGTTATTCCAATGTATGTATTGAAGGTGCCTTAATTTTGGACATAACGGTATATCTCAAAGAGTCGAGCTGATAGAGAAAAACGTAGATTAGACTTGAAATCAGCGACCTCAAATTAGTAAAAACTTGCAATAAAGTTCCAAGCCGCACAATGACTGTTAGTCAGTGTAATCAAAAATTTTGAAGTGATTTTTCGTCATTTTTGATATTTTGGGTGATTTTTCGCTTTTATTTGTTTTTCTAAATTTTTACAACATGCATGAGGAAGGAATGTAGACAGTCATCCTATTAAGAAAAAGTTTGATTAAACAAAGCCGTAGTTTGAAATAGGCTAGATTGGAAAACCTCTACTATTTAGAAAACCTATTAATCCAGACCAGAATCTAACCCAGGGCAAAGTTAAAAGTATTTTCATTCTGAATACGGCTGATTTTGCACAGAAATTTTATCATAATGGACATTGGATGAGGGTGATGTTTTGTGTACTTTTTCAACTATTTTTGGAAAAAATTTATTTTATTTATCAATGTATTACAATTTCTTTAAAATTTCTTTAAAAAATATCGAAAACTAGTGAGAACGAGAATATATAATTAATAAAAAATGCAAGCACCCGAACAGAAAACTTTATCAACTCTCTTTGTTATTTTTGTTTTTATTGTTTGTTTACCCCTTATGTTCGCATTCACACAGAAAAAATTTAATTTCGTATTCAATAAATAAATTCTTAAGGTCAATAGTATATTTAAATGAAAGCGGACCTATCACATAGTTTGTAAATTCCAATACTCAAATTCGTAAACATTTTGTTGAAAAAAAAAAATAAATAAAATACTATATTATTTATGAGACATAGTATTTTGATATTCTTACAAATTTTAACAATTATTTTAAAGGAAACAGTAAAAGGAAAATATTTAGTTTTGATCAGATATTTAAACAATATTTTTTATTAAATCAGTAAAAATTACACAGGTATACACTGATTATGTGTCATGGGATTTTTCAGTCAATTCGAATTTTTTTTCACAAAATAGGCTTAATATTTCCATAACTGTTTAGTATATTAAAAAATAATGTAAGTATAACTTGAAGGCAATTTATCTGTAGATCGTAGCACTTTTATGGTAATTGTGCACATTTGTTGTTGTTTTTAATATATAGATGGTCCTTAACAGGATCGTGGTTAATGACATTAAAGCTATTTTCGTGAAAGAACTTACATGGGATCTTTAAAGAGTTACTAATCGAAATTTTAGAAATTTAACATAATAGTAATTAATATATTTATGAGAAATTTCTAATATGGAGGCTAGACATAATGATGAATTGAAGTATATTAATGCTGTTAATGTTCTGTTCTTCATTTATCCTTCGTCCTAAAAGCAAAACTATTTCAAATTACAAATTGTATTAATTTGCCTTTAAAATTGTGACATTTACTTCGTTTACAAAAGAAATATGGAAACTAGCAAGGCGAACGGACTTCACTACATCGACTCGGAAAATTATATTAAAAAGATGTGCTCTTATCGGTCAGTACAAACTAAAGCATAAACGCAAAATACTCTTCCATCTATGATGGATTAAGGTATTTCAACTACAATAAATTAATTTTACTTATCCGTGGAATTCTTGAAAAGATTCAGATTTTCATCGCCTTGTTCATTTAGTTCGAAAAATGTATAAAATTTTTATTTCGTTTTCATTAAGGTTATCAAACTACAAAATTGTTTTTGTATTATAATCAGATTTTAAAATTATTTACACTCTATAAAACAAAATAATAAATTCAAATATTTTTTTTATTAAATTAAAATTTAAAATGAATCAGTGATTTATTAAAAAAAAAAAAAAAATTTAGTCATAATTTTTTCTTTGCAGAGTCGGAAAAAATCTGACCTAGTGCAAAAAGGAATATAGGAAAAACGTCTTGGTTTATTGTTGTGTCTTGTCAAAATTTTGATGTTTTGTAGTTAAAAAATGTTTAAATTTCATTGAATTTAAATATTTTTTTATGTACGTATAAGACAAGGTTTTCATAAAATTTGGTAAAGGTTTCGGAATTAGTTTATCCCCACAAAAATAAATTTCAATTTTATTCAGTTTTAGTTTTTTGAATTAAGCCCTGGGAAAAATAGCATTTAGAAAAATATTACTACAACAAGTCTTTAAATTTAAGAAAGGGTTAACTTTGTCTTGCCTTATTTATTTGTGAACTTAACCTTTTTATCTTTTTTAAAGTTCAATTTAGCCTCTTTTTTCTCATCTCCAGGCAACTGTATTTGCTAATAACATTTAGCATCATAGTTCACGTGCACTATCTGTGATTATATAAACTTAATTTTATTCATATTACTTGAAACCCTAAAAGTATGTTAATTAAGTAGCACATTGTTAGACAAGAATCAAGAAATATGAAATGTAATAAAAAAAAAATAACAACTTAAGTAGATTCTATAATACAAATTCCTTTTTTTTTTTTTAATATAACTACCACTTCTGGCACATGTTTTCTTTTTCAAATAGTAGTCCGAATATTATGTAAAACAAAAGCATGTAAGAAAAATCCTTGTATAACTTCAGGGTGGAAATGAAAGATTGTGGTTTTCTAACAGGAAAAATGTTACAGTTGTTTAACAAGATTCTAAATTCACAAAAATTAAGAAATAAAAAGAAAATTGTTGATGGAAACTTGTTGTGGCTTGTGATAATAGGAATATTTGAAAGAATTTTTTTATTAAGATTCCAAGAGATTTATTGGTTGCAAATA
Source organism: Protocalliphora azurea (assembly GCA_932274085.1). Lineage (NCBI taxonomy): Eukaryota > Metazoa > Arthropoda > Insecta > Diptera > Calliphoridae > Protocalliphora > Protocalliphora azurea. Next base: position 15,259,167 of record OW026523.1, read on the forward strand.
CTGTTTTTTTTTTTGCAATTATAGTTATTTCAATATAATAAGCAGAATTTCGTGCAAAAATATTATATTCATTTATACCTATTATATATAAAAATACATATAAACTAAAAAATATGCAAACTGTTATAAAACTGAAAACCTCAAATGGAAAATAAATATATTTTTTTACGAAATTTTGTTTAAGTAAAAATTTGAAAATCATAGTATATGAAAGAAATAAAATAATTGTAAAGATTTGAACTTTGGTAAGATTATGTTGATAAATATATAATCGTTTTATGCTAATAAGCTGTCATATACAGTACACGCTCGGAAATTCGAACCACTTTGTTTTTAAGGCGATTCGAATTTCCGAATTATTCGAATTTTTGGACGGTTTTTTTCGTACAAAAATGTAGATAAATTTGACCATAAAGATATAAAAAACTATTTTTTTTTTTTCATTTTAGTTTAACAGAAATAACAATTCAGTTCATTTGACTTTAGTATGTTTAATATAAATAGTATACTTGTAACTAAATTAAGAAAAAAAAAATTTTTTAAGAAAAGTTAAAATAATACATATTTTGAATTCTCAATCAGTCTTTGTTAATCATGTATTCAGTAATACAAGTCTGTTTTTTAGGTTTTTGTATTTCCGACAAAACGATATCATTACGGAGATCTAAAAGATTTGACAAGTGCTTAGTGGAAAATAATTCACTGCTTTTTATTAAATTATTGAATTATTTACACTTGCAGTATCTTCGGAATAAGAAATATTAGGGGGAACTTCCACATCACTATCTTCATTCGTGTTCAAAGACAAACTTTCGCTGTCAAATATATGGAAAGGTCCATTCTCAAAGCCATCTTCATTCCATCTTTCGATTTTTCTTACAGATATAGAATTATTCGAATCAATTTGCGTCAAAAGATTTGGATTTATTTGGACAACGTCATTATAGTCCTGATCTTCTTCCAGCAACCGTGATAGACGCACATCATCACCACTATCGTATTCGTCAGAGTCCCAATTGAACAACTTTGACCAAGAATTTTTTAAAGCTGTTCGCGTGACCTCATCCCAAGCTTTCTTTAATAAAATTATTGCATCTTTGATTGAATGAGATTTAAAATTTTTGTTTAGTTCACCATTCTCAGCAATTAGTTTGGCTAGCAATTTATTTCTATAAATAAGTTTGGTTAGCTTTATTGGGTTGCAGCGCTGCTTTAACATTTGGCGGAAAGAAGTAAGCCACCATATTTCTTCGCTTTGCATTGCCTCAATGGGTGAGTGGGCGGTGCAGTTGACAATAATAAAAGAACTTGGGAGGCAAATTATTTCCTCGAAAAAACGAATGACCTATTAAAAAATATTTTAGAATTATGGAACTTATAAATATGTGTGTATAAATAACGTTTGCACTTACATACTTCATTAATAAAGATCTTATGAAACCAGTCATAAAATATCCAAGATGTCATCCAAACACTTTTTGAAAAACCGTAACGTAGTGGGTTGTTAATTTTTTGAAACACCTTGTATTTTTGGCTTTTCCAATAACAGGAATCAACAAAATTTGCTTCAAGTAAGATAGAAATTCTTTCTTTTTGGGTTTTGTGTTTCTCGGAGCACTTTTTTCGGAAGCTGAAATATATGTTCGACATTATATATTTGATATTCCACTAGGCCCATTTCTGCGATTTTAGCACGAAGTCTATTAATAAAAAGAGTGACTGAATTAGTGTCGCTGGATAAAAACTCGTCATTAATTTTTAAAAGACGAATTCCATGCAGCTTTTTAAATTTGTTAAACCATCCATCGCTTGCCTGAAAGTCATTCTCAGCTTTATCGGGATATTCTTGCCTGAAAATTACTTTAGCTTTCTCATTTAATATGGATCAATTTAATGTCTCCTTTTTTTTCTCGTTAAGAAACCACTCATAGAGACGACTTTTCATTTTCGGATATTCAGACTATGTAAAGTTTTATTGGATATGTATTGATTAGTGTTGGCAACAGTATCCAATATTGATTTTTTATTCGATTTAATATAGCTAATGGTAGAAGTAGTAACATTAAAGTCCAGTGCTAAGCGCTTTCCTTGAACGCCTTTGTCAATCTTTTTCCATATTTTTAATTTGTCTTTTAAAGACAAAGTTTGTTTGGTATTTCTAGTCCACTTTCTTATTTTAATAAATTTTAAACCATATACATATACAAACACCAAAAAACTGACTCTTAAACTCTAACAACATCAACAAGATCTGTAAATCATTTATTAAAATGGGATTCCCCTTTTTACTTTGTATTTGGTTAAACTAAATTGTCAAAATTTTAGTATTTACAATAAAAAAGAAAATATCGCTCGGAAATTCAAATTTTGGATTCTAATTTTAGAGCGCCAAATGTAATGAAATTACTGATTCGAATTTCTGGAAATTCGGATTTCTGAGGGTTCGAATTTTTGAACGTCTACTGTAGTTCAAACGATGAGATCTTACAAATTTATCTTCATAAGCCAGTAGGAGTAAAAAAGTACCCTTTAAATCCCCATTCTGAAATAAAATTTTATTTCATTAAAAAAAAATTAAGTCCTCAATTATTATAAAAATAATAAAACCATAAAATTTGCTACTTTATATCTATGCATTAATTTTATTAACAAAAATGGTGCCCAACCGCCTAAATGTATGCTTTATTCAAACTTTGATATTTCTTTGCTAGCGTTAACATGTATTTTAGAGCACGTACATATTTTAGATATTGTGCTTTATTTATTTTATTTCTGCAAAGGAATGATATTAAAATGTAAATATCTCTTCAAATAGAATTCTAAACAGAAATGTTAAATTTATATATTCTAAAATTTTTTTTAAAATAATATTTTAGCTAAAATTGTATATAAATGTAAAGTGTTTTGACATAAAATTATAAAACACCATTTTATGTTGTATATTTGGTGGGTAATTTAAATAAGCTACAGTCATTTATGATTCAGTTATGAAGAATTTTCAAAGTAATAGCTGTTTTTTTTATAGTCACACAAGTTTGAATCATAATAAAACAAAGAAATATATTTTTAATATCAATGGAATGGGCTTTGTTGGATAGAAATTTTTATGACATTAATGCGTAAATGTAATTTCGGCCATGTGGCACAGTGTATAGTACGAGCGGCTAAAATTATCAAAATACAAATGTTGTATTTCAAAAAAAGTTGTTCCACATGTGATAATAAACTTTTTAACTAAAAAAAATTTAAAAAAAAAATTAGAATATTTAAATCATTAAAAAAGTTACGATGGTTCAAAGTCATCTTTTTTTTTATTATGAGTTTAGTTTTATGTAAATATGTAAAATTCAAGGCGTACTTTAATGGGTTAATAAAACCATACACACTTAATTTTTATTTTTATTAAAATTTGTAATATAAATATATGGTAGCATTATATTTTTTATTTTACTTTGATTATATTAACGTTATTAAATACTAAATTTAGCAGGTGTTAAAAAAAACAGACCAAAAAAAATTATTTTAATTTTTTATTAGTTTATTATTTGAGGTATTTATGTTTTAAAAATATAAATTTCAGCTGCAACGGGCTGCAATATTCGGTTTTATTTGTATTTTATCAAGATAAGTTTTTTTTTGATATTTTTCGCAAGCACAGCACACAATTGGATGCAGGAAATGAAATTAAATGTTTTTTGTAGAATTTTTTCCGGTAGAAGTAGATGAGGAAAAAAATTAAAGAAATACATTTTATAGTCACGAAAATAAAAATTACAAAGTCCTACAGGGTTGTAAAAAATTTTTTAAAAAATTATGGTTCTTGTCTTGGGATTCTGTTGGTTTTGTTAATGAAAAAGTAATATGCTACGTAAGTATTATTATTATGAAAACAGTGTTTTTTTAAATAATTGCTTCAAAATTTAAGGGCCCAAGTTCAAGTCGTTCAGGAAGGCCAAGCAAACATTTTGATGAATGCTCAGGACGAAGTAAGAGAAGAAAAGTCAGCGACTTTGTTAGTTCGGCATCACCAAACTTAATTAAAATGCAACAAAAAGAGTATGCAACTATTCTAGTGATTCAACTATTTCAGTTGAGAAGGCTTTAGCTCTTTTTCTGGAAATTAACTTGTCTTACAGACAATATTAAATGATGAGAAGGGTAGTAAATGATGTACACAGCAATTGCTTTCCAGCATATCGTGCTTTGCAGGATGCAAAAGACAAATATATTCCAAATATTAGATAGGTGTGAGTATTAAATAGATATTTTTATTCAAAGCAGGACAAATAGAGTCCACCAATATATGAAAACCATAAAAAATTGCTACAGCTAAACAAAAACAGATAGAGCAAAAATGAAAAATATCTGTAATCACTTATATTTCCTACCAAAAATCGATTTTTATATGAAAAATATAAATATTATATTTTTATAACTATAGCAGAACAGATACAGCAAAAACGAAGAAAATAGATGCACCGAATACAAATATTATAAAAATCCGTTCAGTATTTTAGAAGTTATAAGCGGTGAAAGTTGCTACTAATGCATATAAAAACTTATATATATATATATATATATATATATATATATATATATATATATATATATATATATATATATTGCTTGTATAACCCACAAGCAAATAAGCGAAACCGTTTATGACACTCTCTTCTACTTTATTTCTCAATGCTTATCGCACAACTCTCTCAAAAGCAATTTGAGTAGCTTTTTGAAAGGTATTTTGTCTTTGTTTTTAAACCTCGTTATTTAAAATTAATCATTTTATTGTTTGGACATTTAAAATCAGGGACCGTTATTGTTAACATAAAAATAGAGGATGATGGTTACTTTTTCACTTTTAAATTTTTTAAAATGAATTTATAATTTTTATTTATTTATTATTATTTTTATTTATTCTTTTTTTTTTTGGAACTGAACTAAAAAATACTTTTATTATTAAATAAAAAAAAACCGCCAAAAACGGCAAAAACATTATAAAATGAGAGAAGGAAAAGAAACGCCAAAAAAAAATCCAAAATTAAGAAAAAAAAAAAAAAAAATCAAAATAAATAAAAAAGAATCACCATAATGAAAAAAATCGCCAATACGAAAATAAATTATCAAAATGCAAAAAAATTGCACAAATGAAAAAAGTGCCAAAACGGAAATAGGGTTAACGAAATAAAACAAACTCTAGAATTAAATAAAATCTCCTAAATTAAAAACTATTAAGCAATAAAAAACTGAAAACACTAAAACAATAAATCGAAATAAAATTGTTAAAACAAGAAAAAAGAGCAAAAATATAAAATCGCCAAACCAGAAATAAACGATAAATTGTAAAAAAAAACCAAAATGAAAATAGGGGGAAAAACTCACAAAATAAAAAAAAAACAGTCAAAACGAAAAGAAATAGCTAAAAAAAGCCAAAACGAAAACAAAATCGCCAAGAGAAAAAAAATCACCAGAAAGCATAATAATTCAAATTAAAAAATCGCTAATGATAGAGTGAAAAACAAAAACGCCAAAATAAAAATATCGCAAAGTTAAAAAAGGAAAAGTCAAAATAAAAAAGAATCGCTAAGAGAAAAAAGAAATCGCCAAAATGAAAAAATAAATTCCAAAAAGGAAAAAGAGTTGAAATGAAAATAGCAACAAAACGGAAAAAGTTAAACGAAGAAAAACTATAGAATGAAAAAGTTCTCCAAAATTTAAAATTTCCAACATTAAAAAAATGCTTAAACGGCAAAACGAAAGCAAAACGAGAAACAAATGCCAAAATGGAAAAAATCGGCCAAACGAAAAAAACGCCAAAATGAAAAAAAAACACAACACTGCAAAAAAATTTACCAAACCGGAAATAAACGACAAAATGGAAATAAGTAGTCAAAGCGTAAAAAACTTCCAAAATGGAAGTTGTCAAAATGAAAAACAAATCGTCAAAATTAAATCTCGCCGAAACAGAAAAATGGTAAAAAAAAAGGATAAATAGCCCAAATGGGAAAAGTGCCAAAATGGAAAAAAGGATGAAAATAAAAAACTAGAACAGAAAAATCTCAAAAAAGAGAAAAAAACATGCAACATAAAAAATGCCAGAACGGAAAAATATCACAATTTTTCGATTTTTTTTTTAATTTGTCGTTTTTATTTTTTATTTTTTTAACTATGGCAAGTTTTTTAATTTCGGTTTTTTCTTTTAATAAAAATATTACATAAAAGGATATTTCTCTACAGATGTGCCAGATTTTTTTTAATATCGCTTAGGAATTTTAGAATTTATAAGCGTTTAAAGTTTCTACAAGACAAGTGTTTTATAAAATAATAAAGAAAGTCGCATATTTGTCAAATTTTCTTTTGGAAAGAAATAAGAATTGCAGTTACTCAGAGTAAGGAAATTTACGAGGTACAAAAAAGAGTTAAATTTTTTAAATTTATAAGTGTTTTGGTGAATTTTCATTTTTTTTTTTTTTTTTGCATAAACCCAAGATTAATAATTTTTTAAATCGGTAAAATAATATTTGAAAAAAAAAAATTAAAAATTACAATTAGTTCAGTATTTAATATTTCTGGTGGAAAATATTGTATACTAAAAAGAAGTTTTATACACACTAAACTTTTTTATTTCAACAAAATAGGGGTAGCGAAATACCCCAGTTATAATATAGTAATAATTATTGTGTATAAACTGAGTTTCAAATAGTAGTAACACTTTTACAAAGTACTAATATGTTTAATATTTAAAAATAAAAAAGAAAATATGTTTGAACTTAAGCTTTATGTTTTAAACCTGTAACCATAGAATACAACTAGAAGTTTATGTGAGACGCAGTTCACTAATTTTCAAAAAATTTACTAATTTTTTTTAACAGAAAAGCAAAATATATGTAGCTACATATATTTCTCTTCTTTTTTTTTCTTTTGTCTCCCACATAAACTTCTAGTTGTATTCTATGCCTGTAACCAATTTTTACTTCAGATAAAAATATTAAAAAAATTGTGTTTGTGAAATTTTAAAGCTATTAAATATAAAATATTAAAGGAAAATTCACATATACTTAACATCATGTTTTTCCCCATCAATTCTATTTGTATATGTAACGTAAAACCATAATATTACTTCTGGTTATTAAATAACACGTTGTTTAGGTCTTATGCTAAGTTCAGATTATGCAAATATTTGACACAAAATATTTCATTGTGTTTTCCCGTAATATTTGCGAATAAATACAGTGCTGATTTTTTGTTTAATGAAACAGCTATCAAATATGGTAAAATACGAGAAGGGGTAAAATATTTTAAGCCTGTTCAGATTAGATGCAAATTATTTACTCAAAATTATTTGATTAAACACACAACTACCATTTATTTGTTATCGTTATGAAATGAATTTATGGGGAAATCTTATTTTTTGTTTTTCTTTAAATGGATTTAGAACAATTTTCTGAGAGAATTTCGGAATATATGGATGTCAAGGTAATGCTTGTAGCATTTTATTTAATGTAAAGAGAAAATGCTATTTAATTTAAATACAAATATTTATAAAATTTACAAAGTAAAATATTTAGAAAGATATAAGAAATACGAACTATTATCAATCGATTTAATACGCACGTTAATAAAGATAACTTAAAAAAATATATACTTAAAATTTCCTTATTTACATTTATATACAAGAGCAATAATGTTTCCTTTTCTCCTCATTTACAAAAGAGCCCTATCTTCACAAAACAACACTGTGTTCTTTGCGCGTCACTTTCATTTGTAAAAAGATAACAAATATTATTATGGTCAAATAATAAAAAATATTAATAAATTGAAAGTTTTATTTAAAAAATATATATTAATAGATAAAATATAAATTGGTCACTTCTTTTTTGTTAATCTAAAGTTTGTGTACGTAAAAACAATAATATCTTTCAACACAAGCCGTCCACTTCTGACTGTTTATCTTACATTTATTTTGTAAAATCAAAATAGTGTTCTTACATTGTTCACAATAGTAGAATTTTTAGTTAAGGGAAAATAGCTTTGTTCGTCACAAGTCTGCCGTTATCTTGTTTGAATCGTAAAAATAGTTTATGTTCACATTACCTAAAATATTAGCATAGTATGAACTTAGCTTTAGTTCTAAATACACAAAATTATACAATACGCAAAATTATACTGTCATCTTTCCTAGTAAAAAATGAACTTTTTATATTTTTTCTGGGACTTAAAACTGCTGCTTCATGTTTACTACCAATTTTTTTCTTGCTCAGGATAATATGTAAAAAAACAAAAAAGAAAATTTCTTGCACACTTCTAGGGGGGAAATGAAAAATTGTGGTTTAAAACAGGAAAATTTCTACAATTGTAACTTTTTTATATTTTCCGAAATAACTTTTAAAGAATAAAAAAAAAGTTAATGCAAACTTATGGCTTCTGAGAAGGAGAAATAGGATGAGCAGGAAAATTTTAAATTATTTTTTTGTTTGTATTAACATTCACAGAGAGACAAAACTTTTAGTTACAATTTTTAGATAGCAAGCTGTTGTTTTTCTAAAATTGTAATATTTAGTTTTCTTAGAAAACAATAATGAACAATTTGCAATAAAACCAAAATTAGCAAATAACAATATAAAACTATGTCAAGAAAATTAATTACATATCTTAAAGTCAAAAATAAATTTCAATTAAAAATTTTTTCAGCTTTGGGAATACTTCAAGCATTTAAATCCACTTTTATATCATAAACAATAATTTGGTTTCCAAAATTTACATACATTCACTTTTTTTTATTATAATGAAAGGTCTGCCTTTAACCTAAATAAATATATATTCTATTTGCCATTGTAATATTTGGTAACGTATTTCAATAAAGATTTTTGTTATTTCAATCATAAACGTTTTTCACTTATTTGTTTAATAAATTTATGTACATTTCAAAATGTCTCAAAATAGAATAAATAATATTTTTTTTTGCAAATTGAATTTAGAATAGGAATAAAAACAATATAAAATTCGCTTAAATTTTGTATACCATTTTGGTTACTGCGACATTTTCAGCTAAGAGTAGATATAAACATAATAAAAATGTTTTTACATAAAAATAGAAAACTGTTTTAAACTAATATTTGTTTTAAAAGTAATCATTATTTATGCGCAAAATATTCTCTTTAAAAATATTTATATTAAGTTATTTTATTAAAAACAGATAAAAATTGCGATTATTGTTAAGCAAAAAAATGATTTTCTTTGAAAGATATTAATATAAAAATATAGGATAGAACTTATCGATTGCTTATGTTTTCCGACTAATCAACCAAAAATTTCTAGTTGTGGTAGCAATTTTAACGAGTAGCGAGAGGCATCTGAACTTTCATTCAAGCTACTTAAAAGTAGCTATGCTTCGCGTCACCAAATTATTAACGAGTCACTTATATCCGAGAATATTGTTTGCCTAAACTGAACCATTTTCAACTGATAGATTAAGTTTAACTGTCCTTTATGACAGTTTTGGGTGTGGGAGGGGACTTGAGGACATGTGGTATGTACTGACGACATGCCACTACTATGGTGGCATTAGGAGTTTAGATAGTATGGGCATAACTCATATTGCGGTGGGTTGGGATTTTAGTAGAGTCTTAGTGGACATGCGGACAATTGGAAGGTTGGCCGATTTCGCCCAGGAGGTATTTGATAGGAGAAGAAGGAGACATGAAAAGTGGAGGCGGCTCCTATATGAGCAACCGTAGTGGTGCTCCTTGCCGTTGTTGCTTGGTCGCTCCTTTCGTCGCTGTTGTTTGTCCCCGGTTTGCGGGTATGTATATGTCCGCTGGCGATGGTTGGCATGTTGAATTGCAATTTTTGCTCCTCCTTCGCGTTCTTCTTTCGCCGTTGCTGTATTTTGCTGTTTGCCTCTTCCTGGCGTCTCATCGCGGGTAGAGCGTGAGCTCAGTGTGGAGTTGGATTGCAACCGGGTGCCGTGACCCAAAGATCGGAAAGAGTTTAGATAGGCTCCGCTCCTAACAAAGGAGGAGGTCATGTCCAAATACATGACTTCAAGTTGGTACTCAAGGATGATTTCGGTCAGACTTGGGGGCGTTGGTGGACGCATTGTATTCACCCTCTGCGAAGAGCACCGTGAGGTTGGGTCTCACGTAAAAGCTTCGATGTTGTCCTTTATGACTTATCAAGCAGTTAATCGGCTATGATCTTAGGAGGAGTATAAACACAGTGACAGCAACAGAAGACCAAGTATTTTGAGTAGAGTAAAATGGAGAGAATCTAAGATCTTCTGATCCTAACTATTACGCCGTTTCATTCCTTATTTCTGTGACTATCTGAAGTAACCCAAAAAGGCCCAACTGGGTAAATTCGCCAAGTGATTGAGCTAGAAACGTTTTTATAAATATGGTGCTATTTATTTTAGTATTGCAATTGACAAAACAAATAAAAAAACATATAATTAACTACCGTATAAGCCTGCCAATGCCAAGAAAAATTGCAATATAATAATAAAAAAAAAAAAAAAAAAATGCACAAAAAAATCCAAAAATCTTTTAAAAAATTTATGAACAACTTTTTGATGCCTTTCCTCTACCTAAACGAAACTGAAAGATATTAATTCGTTTGAACTCGATAGTGACTAATACTTAAAGTATTAACAGGTAAAATTAAAAAAAAAAATACCATTAAAAAAATTAATCGTCATAAATTCCCCCCCTGATCTAAATACAAAATCAGTTTCCGGTAATATTTGGAGAGCAAACCATGACTATAGAAAATTTAAACTTTGTAAAACCAAAATCAACTTTTAAAAATATCATAGAAAATAAAAACTAGATCCACGTATCTCTGCTTCCTAATAGAAATTGTAAAATCTGGCTGCATTAGGATTTGTGAGACGAATAGTATTACAAGTAAGCCGAATTAAAATTTTCTATGTCGTCTGCAAGCTTCAGAAAGCTCTGGAAAGAGTAAACTTGCTGGCTTTGTAAGTTATCCGATTATCTCCGCTCCCTGATAGAAATTTCAAAATCAAGCTTCGTTAAGATTTTTAGTTATACAAGCAAGCTGAATTTTAATTTTCTATGTCGTTTTGGAGCTTCAGAAGGATCTGGAAATAGAAAATATGCTTAGGAAATTATACATAAATCCGCATATCTCTGATCCATGATAGAAATTTCAAAATCTGGCTCCGTTAGTATTTGTAGGAATAATAGTTATATAAGTAAGCCGAATTTTATTTTTCTTCATTATCTGGGAGCTTCAGAAAGCTCTGGAAAGAGAAAACAGGCTTAGGAAATTATATGCATACATATTCTAATCGGCAGGTTGGATTTAAGAAAAATTTCACAAAGGCGTACTCTGCTACGCTTTTTGCAATTTTAAGTTTGGTATGTGAACACCAAAGACCCCTAAAGAGTGAAGCCATCAGGGTACCTCTGATTTAGAAAATATTTAAGCGATTGCCAAATTTTTGTTTCTTATCCGAATTCAAAGGTCTTTATATTTTTTAAAGCTCTCGATAAGGCCTATGGAAAATATTCTTGCTTGTGCTATTTATAGTATAGTTTTGGTTCAAATTTTTTCCATAATTAACCTAAAAATTCCGACAGATCTTCTTGAATTTTTTGTAGCTAATTAAAAAATTAATTAACGAATAAACCAAGCCCAGAAATAAATGACAAAATTAGATTTTTTTTGTTTGAAAAAGTGTCTACAAACATTTTTTTCTAAAATAAACTTTTCGTTATGACCATATCGAGGGTCATAATAGGTCAAAACTCTTTATATCAGGATTTCATGAAACATATGTTTGTATATTTAGAGAAAATATGTAAATAATAATATTTTTTTTAATCGCAGCTTTGCCTTTTCAAAATTTTACAAGTGAAGTACAAATTTTTAAATTAAACGAAATCCAGATAGCGCTAGCGGAGAGACCGTCGCACCAAATGCTTCCTAATTAACTATACATGCATTAATGTTCAGTTTTTTTTTTTTTTTTTGTGGAACGGAACAAAACAAAAATTAATTTCAAAGTGAAAAAATATTACTACCTTTTAGGAAAATTGCCAAAAAATTGAATTTTTTTAAAGTTTTAATTCCAGAATTATATGTATTATCGGAACTATCAGAACGATATATTTATATGACCCTTGTTGAAATATTATTTCGAACATTTTCTAGCGAAAATCTTTAAATTTTTGCGCTCGCAAATATGCCCAAAAAACCAGTCAAAATATTCTTTCTGCCTAAATATCTCACACTTGATAGCGCATTTTTGAAGAGATTTAAAAGGAGTGTATTTTTTTTTTTTTTTTTTTTTTTTGTTTTGAAATGAAATTTTGGCAAATGTTTTTTTAAATTATATAACCGAAGTGATTATCTTTGGAGGGCCACTCCTACTACCGCTAACATCGAAGTAACTTAGCACTAACCATGTGAAATTACGTTTTGTTATCTCTAACGTTTCAGAAGTTATAGAATTATTAATAAAAAAAAAAAAGAACAATCTTTTGGAGCCACTGTGTACCGTCTAGGATCTCTTCAGAAAGGATTTAGAACGGAAAATGCACACGTATTGGCGTCAAGTTTGTTTGGTATAAAGAAAAAAACTAGATAATGTGCAAAAAAAAAATATTTGAAGCCTACATATAACACGAACCCAAGTGAATAAGCGAAATCTGATCTTTGAAAAAAAAAAACAAGTGATATTTAAATAAAAAAAAAAGTAAGTATAAAATCTGCAACCACCAGTATTTTTCAGAAAAAAATCGATTGTTTGCATAAAAATATTAAATTTCCTTTTTTAAATAAATATTTAAATACAATATTGTTAAAAATAAAAAAATAACTATTTTCTATAAACAAATATATAACAATACAATTTCGTATTGAGGAAATGAAGTGTATTGTAGAAAAGTTATTTTGTTAGTGTTTTATCACTATTATGATAAAAGTTTATTGTTCACAAAGGAAACATGCCAGCTGCACTCATACTAGAAATTAATGTAACTTGGTTACAACCCAATAAGCAAAAACCTTTTAAGTTTAATATTTATTCATTTGAAAATTATTTCAAATTTCAAGTACAAGCTTTGAGAATAAAAAATCTATGCATGACTTTAATTTTTATTTATTTTTTATTACGAGGGCGGATTAATAAGTCCGTGACTTTTTGAATGAAACACAGTTTTTTTTGCAAAAAAAATTTATTTTTCAACATAATCTCCTTTCAACTCAATACACTTAGACCAACGTTTCTCCAGTGAACCGACAAACTGTTGGGTATCGTGCTATAGACATAATTTCTTGCAAGGATCCCGAAAATAATAACTTTTTTGCTCTCCGATGAAAATTGTGGAAATTAAAAAGGGAATGACAAACTTATATATACACTTTACACCTATAGTGAAGGGTATAAAGGCTTACCTCTGCCTGTGGGAACTGATAGAAAAATATGTCTATGGTATGAGGTGAATAAAATTTTACTAGCTGATAATTCTAGTAGAATTTTTGACAAACTTATATAAATTTTCGACGTTTAAAAAATATTAGAAAATATTTCATTTAGTTATTTAGTTTTCAACGCAATATATTATTTAAGACGCTTTATATTGATTACCAAATATCCATTTAAACACAAAACGTGAACAAGGTGGAATTTTTCTTTCATAAAGAATTTCAAATAAAACATTTTTTATTCTTTCAATCTCATTCAAAAATCGTTAATCATTTTCCAAAAAAATTCTAAGATTTGAATTAATGTTTGTTTGGTATGAAGTAGATAATAATATTGCCGTTAGTATTTTTTTTTTTTTTTTAATTATAGAAGATTCTTTTTTTTTTGTAACTTTTATAGTTTTTTGAAACTAATGGAAGCACTAAACCAGCAAACATATTAAGAGAGTAATTAGACAATTTTTAATAATTTGCTAGTTTTTTAGGAAAAAATTCTCACTCTTATATTTTGCTATAGCTATTAGAATGTATGAAGTATTTCAAAAGTTGGAAAATTAATAAAAATATTTAAAATTAGAAAAGTTGTTTACTTACACGAACTTTTCTCACAGTTTTTCTACTATCATTGCGTATATTAATGGTGACACAAACATCTTCACCATGTGTATACCATGATTTATCCAAACTAGCACGTAAACCCACACGACCATCTTGCAGCAGGAACGGTTTATCTACAGCACCCTGAGGCCCACCAGTCAAATTAGTGGTACAAATGCTGTCATACTGTTAGTAGAATGTAGAAATATAAAAAAAAGAAAAATGAAATATTTATAAATATAATTTTATAAAAGTTAATTTTTTATATTTTCAGTATTTTGCCTTCTACAAAATTATAATATTTACAAATAGAACTATATACGTATAGCGTGATGCTTAAGCTTTAGTTTTTTATTTTAATATAAAAAATATGTTAGAAATTACAAAAGTTATAGGTTATTCTACATGAATTAATTTTAATTAATATTAATCATACGCACAGTGTGGCTAACTAAAGCGGCTGTAGAAAATATTATATAATTCTTAAACTAAAAGCTGAAATGCTATATAGTTTTACACAAAGGTAAAGAAGAGTTTTGTCTTATAGAATAATATTTCTACAATTCCCCACACGTTTTAGAATACAATAGTACATAAGATTAAATTTACCTTTATTTAATTTTTAAAATCAATTTTAATTAAAAACATCTTTAACTTACCTCTTGAAACGATTTACTGTAGTTATTAATCGGATCATTGGGGCACTTTTCTACTTCACTTTTACTGCGACCAAAGCGATTGCTAAAACGAAATGTCTTGGGTGATAAACGTAATTTAGGAAATGAATCGCCCCTATCAGATTTTCGTACTTTTGCAAAAGTACGTGTTTCATTGGCATTTGAGGCATGTAAAGAAGTTTCACCACTACTTGCGGCATCATGTAGCTGATGATGTGGCTGAAGAGCGGCTGTTTCTGAATGTGTTTCACTGATGGTGGTATGAGCACTAAGAGACGAAGCTATAGTGGTGCAGGTAGAAGAATGACTATTTACTGATGTCATGGTCAAGGCCTGGGGAGGCGGTGATGTTGCCGGATTGTTGACTAAGGCAGCAAAATTTTCCGGACCATTGATGCCATGATTAAAAACATCTGTACGATAAATAACTCTTACACCCATTTTAACAGATGCACGACGGTGGAATTTTTCATCAGATTTGTCGGCTAAAAAAAAATGAAATCAAACAGTAAAAGCTAATTAAAAAGAAATTAATTTCATTATCACAACTATTTAAATAAAACATTTTAATTTTTTTCCATAGTTTCTTATGGGTTGTAACATGCTGGATTTAAGTTGTATAAATAGTATCCTTAAATGAAACCTTTTAAACTTTATTTTTTTCATCTTTTTTCTATTTCAATAGATTTTGTTATATTTTATTTAGTTGTTTATACTGCTACCTGGCGAATCCTTAAATGCCTTTTAGCTATGTAATTGGTAAGTTGTACACGTGCCGAAGGACCACAAATCATTACGTTATAACGCTGAAAACCAAAAGTTTGTGCTATTACAGAGAAATATACATAATAATTTGCTACATTATTATGTATTACAAAAAGTTAGAGGAAACTGAAAACTTTGAACAAAGGCAAATTTCTATTGTAGTTCATTAGGAGTAAACAGTTATAGCTACAATTAGAATACTTGTGATTTTTAAATAAAATTTTCCAATGAAAATTACAAAAATTTCAATAGCATTTTGAAAATCAAAAAAAGCAAGGCAAGGAAAAACTCGATGAACATCAGAAGATTCTTGAAAAGTAGCGAAAAGATTTACCAGTGGCTATACTAAAACTCAGTATAAATAAGAAGAGATTAAATACTTAAGACGTTCTGTAATGGCAGAGGACATATCAGCTGATAAGTATACAAAGGATTGGATCTCTCCAGAAGAACCGGCTAAAAAATCGAGACCATTTCATTAAAATTATTTAGAAGAAGATGCACGGGATTATTAAGTACGGCCTAAGGCCGCTTTGAATCTTGCGAACTTCTTTTTAAGTTTGAGGCTCAATCATTATTTCTTAATTTCATCTAGGAAAATTTTCAATAAATTTATACTGTGTTAGCGGACTTGTGGGTCTCTTACATAGGCAGATATAAACTGAGTATCTATATTTATTAAAAAAAAAAACAAACTGTACTGTCAAAATTTAAAAAAAAAAAATAAAAACTAAACAAAAAATTAAACTATAACCACTAAAAATTAGTAATAAACACCTCAATCACACCTTCTAAAAATTCTAATTTCATGGCTATAAGTTTATACTTATATAAGCAACATCCAAGGATTGGGATATCGTATAACTTCGTAATCTTCTACACTGGTGCATATTCCTATAAACGCATTAATAATTTTTATTTTTCTTTGAGGTGTATTCGTTTCTCTTAACCAAAAACAATGTTGTGTTGTTACAATAACTCGCAATATAACGGTACTTTTTTACGTAAAAAATATTTATTTCTTGCTATTGTTTTTTTTTTTAATTTAGAAATCAGAACATATTGGTGATCCATGATAATAATGATCAATAATAATGACGCCTCATTACCCACAAACTAATTTAAGAAGTAGTTGCCATTATCAAGACATAAAAAGTTTTTTCTGAGTGTGGTAGTGGTCAATATGTATAATGTCAAATGGGATGTCCGGTTTCGGTATAATATATAAGAATCCCAAGCCCTTGCTACTTTTAGAAGAATACGCGATACAATTCACACAGTTTTCTGCATGCTTAGTTGCCTTTGTCCTCATCTTTGAAAACTAATAACTATTCAAAATGAGTTCAGTCATCTTGTCAGAGCCAATATGATCCATTTCATTATGATATTTGTACAAAATATGGTCCTCAGGAACATAAAACAAAAAATATTCATCCTTAGCTTGAAAATATACCATTATGCATCCCATAAAACTCGTGTTCCGATTTCTGAAGCCTATTTCTCAATTCACTCAGTTTTTGGTTCCTATTTTGATAGATGATCAAGTTCTCCTCAAAAGTATTCGACGCAATAACCAATATGTTAGTACACCTATTCAAATCATCTACATGCCGTATCTTATCTCCCGATCGATGTTCCAGTTCTTATTCAAAATTCTAAAGTTCCAATGCCCATCTTTCAATTCTTGGATTCAGTTCTCTTTTGCTCAGAGTCATTATCAGAGAATTACGCTATAGCGACTTTAAATTTTTTTGAAAGCGCTTCAATGCGTAAATAATAGCCAAAGTCTCAAGCTCAGAACTATCCGTAGTCTTCTTTGAAAAATAGAATACTGGATGAAACTTCCCATCTTGTTTCTTTTGTAACAAGACGTCCCCAAAACCAATGGAACTCGCGTCATAATGAAGCTTCGTTTTGTCCTTAGGATCATACAGTGCCAGTATCGCTTCCAGTCCCTTTTCACCAAAAAAACAAACAATTTAAATATTTTATAAATGTATGACAATATTAAATGAAATTAGACAACACTAAATAAAAAAAAAAGAATAGAGTGGAAAACTGTGGACCGATTTGTCTGATTGAAAAAATCGAAATTCGAATAAATATTTGTAATAGATATATGCAAGAAAAAGGCTCATAACTTATATAGGAGCTTCAAAAAATCTAATAACGCAGTTTGGCCTATAACTCGGTTAACACTGAAACTAATTAGTATATTTTTTCAACACAAAAATTCTTTAAAAAAATTTCCGATATTTCTGTAAAAGAACGAAGCTTCTAGCTTACATAGGTACCTCAAAAAGTTTAAAAAGCCAAATATGCCTTAATTTGTTGTTGTTATTTTTCAGTACTCATGAAAACAAGAACTATAAGGGATGCAGTCATTAAATAATTAGAAAAATAACAGATTTGGCAATAACTTGATTGTTGATAAAACGATTTTGGTTAATACTAAAAATCGCATTTGAAGCAAAATATGTGTGATCGATCTATATAGGAAAGAACTCCGTAGCATATTTAGGTAAAAAATGCATTCTGCCCCAAATATCTGTAACCAATGGACCGACTGAGTTTATTTCTTCAGCGGAAAAATTTAGAAAAAGTTCTTCAATCTTGTTTTGCAAAAACGAAATCCCTAGCTTATGTAGGTATTTCAGAAAATCGAAAAGCGCTAAATATCTCCGCTATTTTTGAACCTGTTTTTTTCGAGTCTCAATAGAAAAGTTCTGGAAAAAATGACAGATAAATAGCGCTTAACTTAAGAACTTAACTTAAGAAAAGTCTTCAGTTAAGTTCTTAAGTTAGAAAAAATTAAAACGGCTCTTTGTACAGGCTCCCGCCATTTATGAACTGATCTTGCTGAATTTCATCTGAAAAATTCTCGTAAGGGCTTATGATTGTTTGATATATATTATATATGGCAGTTATCCTTGGGCTTCATAAACGCCATTTCAACCGACGGTCGGACAATCCATTTCCTAAAGGCAACAATTCCTTAATATTTGCAATTTAGGCAAAGTTTTAGTTTCAAATGAAGCAAATATCGTATTTGGTTTGAGTTAGTTTTATTTGTTTTCTTATTGCCATTGAAGTTTTGTTCTGTAGCTTTGGGTAGAAGGGGTATCATTCGTCATAGAGGCACTTTTGTCATTGTCAATTATTTCGGAGCACTAAGGAGTATTTTGCTGTATTTTCTCTGATAATTCTCCCCTACGTTTTGGGCACTTTAGGAATTTGTAAATAGTAACAAAAAGGACCAAGAGAATTTAAATTACAGCCAACACATCTACTTATGTCGCTGGAAGAAAATAAGTTTACAAATATCGATTACGATTACGAGAAGAGAACACAGTGGCGAATTTTCTCCTTTCTACTATTTCTTTACATAGATACGTTTTTTTTTTAATATGACAAAGAAAACTTGGCGCATGATATGTTAAAATTGCTTCTTGCAGCAATTTGAACAACTTAGTCTTTTAAAATATTTTTTATAA
Source organism: Protocalliphora azurea (assembly GCA_932274085.1). Lineage (NCBI taxonomy): Eukaryota > Metazoa > Arthropoda > Insecta > Diptera > Calliphoridae > Protocalliphora > Protocalliphora azurea. Next base: position 15,278,152 of record OW026523.1, read on the forward strand.
CTATTTCAATATAATAACTTCTAAAAAATCTCAAATTTAAGCCTAAATTCTAAAATTGCTATTTCGGTGTAAAATTGTATAATTTTTTCCTTTCATAAAGATTTTATTATCAATAAAGAATAAATACTTTTATTTTCTTTTTCTCACTAATCATAATAAACTACTTTATTTTCAAAAGGTGTTTATTATTTTTTCTAAATAAAAATTCTTGCTTTATATTCTTTCTTATTATTTAATAATGCACTAATGATATTAATGTGTAAAGTTTATTCTTTTATCAAGAAAACTTTATATATAAAGGAAATATTTATTGATTTTTGTTTTCTTCTTTTCTTATACGAAATGTCATAAATCATATTTTATAAAAGCCGCAGTCACGGTTTGCTTATTGAATAAAAAATGATTTTCTTCTTTATCACGCAAATGTTTTTTTTTTCTTGAATATTTTTCCTGCGAAATTTAAACACTTCAACGGATATTTAATATCCTTTAGAATATAGCCTAAAGAAGTATTAAAGTTTTTGTGCACAACGACGTAATTGTATACATAAAATAGAAGCAATTTCACAAAAACTTTCACAGAAAATACTTTTATTCAAAAGTTAATAAAAAGGCTTTAAAAACTATACATATAAAAATAAAATTTTAATTTTAATTTTCTTACATTTTCAGAAGTTTTGAAATTCCATGTCCTCTTTTATACATATCTTATTTCTCATTAAAACAAAAAATTTATTAAAACCTTCAATTTTCACATGAACATATGCACTCCCCTCTTAGTTTTTTTCTTAGCTTTTTGGTTTGCTTTTTAATTAAATATATTTTGAACTAACCATTTGTAAAAAAAAATTATAAAAAGAAACTTTGCTTAAGAAACAGAAACGAAGAAAATTAAAAGGAAAAATCCTTCAGAAAAACGGAAACATAAACTTACAACTTGCAATATACAAGTGTATACATACCAATGAAACATCTGACATCGTAGCTGGTGCCAATGGGGGCACCATAGTAACGTTTAGCTGGTACCAGTTGTACACTGGGTGGTGCCTGTGCTGTTAGTGTGAGAGTGAAGGGATGAGCACCTTCACCTAAACGTTTTAAAAGAGCTTCCTGTGAATAGAAATAAGAAAAGTGAAAAAAAATTAAAATGTGTTAAAATTTTTTAGATTTAGCTGATTTTTTCAATTCGAAATGTAAACACTTATAAGAAGACATATACATATTAAATCAGTTAAATATAATTAGATTTTTATATGTTATAGGAAATCAATAAGCATTAACTAAAATTACTAACTTTTTATTTATGTATAAATATTGTATAACGTCATACCTTTAAAAGGCTATAAAATTAAAGTTTAAATGTATTCGTTGACAACATACCAGGCGGAAGTCCTATGCTAATAAGACGATATATATATATATATATATATTTCTTTTGAGCGCACTGGATCACAAATACGATTTTTTTTTTTACTAAATTCCAATTCAGGTGTAAGGAATAAATTTATACAGATTTGTAAGCCACATACTTTATATTTTATACCTAAAAATTTTTATATAAATGCAGCATACCTCTTTTTAGTAATAAGAGATCAAAGCTAAAATATCATATTTTTGCCGAAATTTTTGATTTATAATAAATAGTGTATATAATTCACAGATACATAAAAACGTGTTCAAAAATGAACTCAGTTTAAAGAGGTGAAAATAATTATGTTAATAAAATAAAATACTGTGACATTATACTCGTAAGGCAATTCCATAGAAAGTAGTAATCTTTTTAGTCGGAAATATGAATTTCTCCAAAATCATGAATTTTTAAAGCCTAGGGATATTTTCATAATAATAATAGTAACAGATTCTCAAGGTCTTTTTTACCTTAGTTATTGCAATCATTCATAAAATTGTAAGCTATAGCCTTTTAACTAAAAAAGGCCCTCCAAACCTCATTTATTTATACTCTAAACATTTTTTTTATAAGATATAGCAAATGCATTTTCTGATTTTTTTTTTGCATCAACATTTTCCTCGAGGAGACATAATAATAAACAATATCCACTTGCTACCCGACATTCACTATCGATTAATATATTGTCGCTGGATGTTGAAACAGTTTTAAAATATTTAAAAAGTGTAAAAAGTTTATTCAGTCCTGGCCCTAATGGTATTCCCACATGTATCTTAAAAAACTGTGCAGAAGTATTACCTATTATATGTGAGTAAGAGTCATACTCACATATATAATAACTCTCCTAAGATAGGTATTTTTCCAGAAAAATGGAAGAACTCCTATATAATTCCTCTTTATAAATCGGGTAGTAGAAGTGCAGTGACAAATTATAGAGCAATTGCAAAGCTTAGTGCTATTCAATAAGTCTGTGATTTTTCGAACTTCCCTTGTAGTTATATGAAATGCAACACTATTTCCATTAACCCATCACCACCTGTTAATAGACTATTCTCAGATTATGAGCAAGTTTCGTCATTTATTTTGCGTTTGACAGCTGTTCAAAACATACAACCTCATGTATTTTTCTAAAAATGGGAAAAAAGTGAATTTCGATTGCTCATTTAAAATTATTTTTTGGGAAAAAAAAACATCAATCAAACCAAGGAAAAACTACATAAATACTATGGAGACTCTGCACCATCGATTTCAATGGTAAAAAGGGGATTTACTGATAAAGCTACATTAACTAGCGTCTTGCAAAAGTTTTAAATAGATCAGAAGTCGAGCAACAAAAATTTCGATGTCCATGAAGGGAAAAAACAAAAAATTAGAATGCTGTAATCGGCTGTGCCGAATATTATATATTTTTCACGCGTGTGGAAATGTTTTACATGAAAATGAAATACATTATATTGGACGTAATTACAAATATATTTACCTACACTATTTCAATGTAAACACTAAAAATTTTATACAAGTTGAATTTTTACATAAGGTGGAATTCGAATCAGAATTTTATAATTCCTTATATCCTTATATACATTATAAAAATGAGGTTTAAGTTGGTTTGTCTATGTATCATTTCACGTCCGAATAGCTGGAGCGATTTTCACGAAATTTTACACACATATAGTACCAGTGCTATATACTAGTACTTTATTAGATTTCGGCAGGCCATCACATGCACTTTTTGTATGAAGTCTTCACTCAGACTCCAGTCCTATAACAACTTTACGACTAAAAGCATGGTTTCACACGTATTGACCTTACTGATAATTCCGTCGTGATACTGCATTCCGTCGTGACACTGCTATGAATTAAAATGAAAATATGAATTACGATATCTAATCTTTAATTTTCCCAATCCATCCGATTAGCTTTTTCAGTTCATATGTAAATTTTTCGGGATCTTTTTTACATCTTTAACGTATACTGTGAAACAATCTCAAAATAATTAATTTCTTCGTTGGAATTAATATATAATGGGTCGAGATATTTCAAAAAAAATCTTAGTTTCTCGTTATTTACTTCATAGTTTTAAAAATTCGCCATTTAGTTCCATTTTAAAAAAAGGGCCAAAAGGTGGCCAGGTGGTTGGAAAAGGAACAATTGGCGACTAAAGTCGTTATCGAGAGGCTTTACAAACGCCATTTAAACCATCTTTAAAACCTCAAAAAACCAGCTTTTTGCACATATCTCCATCATTTATGAAGCAATCTTGAACTTCAATAGAAAAATTCTCGAAAGGGTTTTCGATCGTATGATATATTTATTTATAAGGTTTCAGAACTTTTTTGCTCTCGGAAGAAAATTGTGAAAATTATAATTGGAATGACAGACTTACATATACTGTGGTGAAGTGTATGAAAAACTAGTTTGAAAATTTATGAACCGATTAAGTTGATTAAAAAATTTGAAATTCGAGAAAAACATTTGTGACATTTGCGCAAGAATAAAGTACGAAGTTTATATTGGGGTTTCAAAATTCCAAAAAATGTGTTTTGGCCGATATCACGGGTAAGGCATATATATATATATATATATATATATATATATATATATATATATAGTTTATGATTGCCAAGTAATATTAGTTTCAAAAAGTGTCAATTATTTCAATTATTAAAAGAAAAAAAAAATTATCACTACTTACCTGCAAAGGACTTAAAGACTCTTTACTTGGCTCTTCATTTCTGGGCCATATTTGATGCAAAGACATTATGGCCTCATTACAAAACCTTAAACCCATTACTTCTTCATCCTCACGGCCGTAACTAAATGAAAGGAAAAAATAGAAGCAAAAGAGAAACATTAATAATTAAAGGTTAAAAGTGAACGTTTTTTTACACAACTATTTTTGATCAAAGTACGTGTATTACTTTTGTTTCAGTTAAACAAGTTGGAAAGGAAAAAAATCAATAATTTACTCTATTTAATTGAGTGTTCAAGTGTAAACATGTATGTGTGGCTCTTAGTATATGCAATTGGGTATGTGTAAGTGAAAGTATAATAGCAAGGAATTTGATTAGTTTCTGATTACACTAGTCGGCAAAAATAAATGTTATACTTAAGTCATTTTAAGATTATTTTTTATCTGCCCACCAGTTATGGAGTTATTCAGAAATTAGTGACGGAAAAAACAATTTTTCATGTAAAATTCAATAATTCTTTTTCTTGAAAATTTCCTTTAAGAAATGAATCTGGTAGAAATGTGCAATTTCTAATTTATCTTACTCTAAATAAAATAAGCCATGATTGATACACAAATCTTGATTTTATTCACCATTAAGTAAAAATGCTCACATATACCTACACATAGTGGGCAAAAAAATTGTTTTTTTCTTCTTTAAACAAAAATAGATAGAAAAGAGTTTTTTCTACCATTTCTTAATTTTTTTTTTATGGACATGCCTAATATTTCCACATTAATAAAGCAATTATCGGAGGATATTTTACTGTAACTCGAGAACGGATTGTCTAGTTTATACAATTGAAACACCAAAAGATGAAGATGAAAATCTTAATATTATGTTTTTATTTGGTCAATATTTTCGAAGTTATTTGCAAATTAGTGATGCAAAGAAGATAAATTTATTATGAAAAAATGCTTTTGCTACTTAACTCCGAAAAAATTGATTGAATAAAAAATTAATAATAATAATAATAATAATAATAATAATAATGTTAAAGATAATTTTAATAGGCATGTACAAGAGTTTCTTCTATATAACATTTATAAACCGTTCTCGAGTTTTACAACTCTGACCCCTGAATAAGGTGGTCATGTTAGTCATGGCAATAAAAAAGAATCAGTACCTGATAGAAAAAAATTTAAAACAGATTCCTGTTTAGTTCGCCAAATTCCGTCTATTCTACCTATTTTTTTTAAATGTATAAACATAAACAGTCCGCATTCCTTTATATAGCCTGCATTGTTAAATTAAATAAAAACTTAGACGGCAACAGAAAATTAACAACAATTTTGTTTATATTCTTTTCATTTTTACTTAAAACTTTTTTCAATTTTGTTTACGAAATTCATATAAATTGAAGAAATAAATATATGATCATATTTCTTGCAAGAAAATAAAAACACCAAAAAATACGGAGAGAATTTAAAATAAAATTTAATTTTTAACCGAGCCGCATTGCGCAGACCTTTTCAGAAAAATTTGTATGTAAATTTCCGGTCCGGGGTTGTTGTGTTTATACTTTAGTGAAGAAAAATGATTTTTCTTGTCCACGTTTTTGTAGGTATACATGGGTATTTTCACTTAAGTATAAATAAAATCAAGATTTGTGTATCAGTTTTGATGGTACCTGGCTTATTTTATCCTTAGTACTATCAACTTTGTGCTAGAGACAAAAAAGAGAAAAATTTTTGGCGTTTTCACCTTTTAAAAGAACTTAAAATTTAAATTTTGCAAGAAAAATTCTTTTTTTCTGACACTAATTTTTAAAAAATTACGAAAATATTGAGAATGGTATGAAGACTTTTTAGTCCGCACCTTTCGGTGTATTATTTATATAAATTCTGCACACTGCTTTTGAGTTATGGTGAAATATACTCGTATAATTAGTAAAATATTAGACATTTCCATAAAAAATCCAGCCCTGATGGAAAAAAAGTGAAAGCAGATTCGTATTTAGCACTTCAAAATCCATATATTTCAAGTATTTGTCTTTAGGTGAGGAGGATTTTTTTTCTTGCCGACCAGTGTTATTTAAAAGTGAGTAATATTGTGGAATGCACCGTGGGGCAGAATCGAAAATTTTTGGAAATAAATCTGTAACTTATAATCGGCTATTTGGATAGAAGTTTGGAAGGGGTAAAATTTTTAACGATTGCCAATTTTTTGTTTCTTATCCGCTATTTATCTCTTATAGTTTTAGAGTTATTTGCATTTGAAATTTTAACTACATCAATTTTTTACGTTCTTGTTCCAGTTTTTTTTTTCATATATATCCCAGTATTTCTGACAAATTTTTTTCGTTTTTTCTTTAACTAATTAAAGAACATACTTATTTATTGAATGACGAAAATTTGAAGTCGATACCTTTACAAAGTCCAAAGTTAAACAATTTTGAATTTGGACATTTCATAAAATTACAATTTTGTTTTTTTTTACCAAAAGGTGTCTACACTCTTTTTTTCTTTAACATGTAATTTTTTTTTAACAACATATAATGGTGCATTTAATTCAGCTCATAAAAATGAAACCAGTGTATTAATCTCTTTGAAGTTTTGTTGTGTTACATTCTTATTTTAAATTTAAAATGAAAATATATTTTTCATTCGCTTTTACTTGAATATTTCACATTTTCTGGAATGCCCTAAATATAAGCTTTATTGTGATTTCCGTTACTTTTTTGTTGGATTGGGTCCACTTCTTTTTAAGCTTTATTTTATTTTTTACTCAGCTTTATAAGTTCTTTAAATACTTTTGTTTTATTATAGTCCAATTTATTATAACCCAATACATTTCAAACAGAATGAGTTTATTGTCTAGGTTTCCCATCGTATATAGCAGTACCATTTGTTTGATACCATTCAGCTACTTTTTTATTGTAATGAAGAGATGCGACATCAGACCACAAAAATTAGAATTCGCTGAGGTTTCTACACGCAGGTGATATAGCTGTAGGGACCTTAATCTAAGAGCAACATATTATGATAGAAACATATGATCACAGCGAAAAATAGAAAAGAATAGATTATAAGTAATAATTAAATAAAATAAAAAACAATTATTATGATTCCATTTTGTCATATTGTGTCCTATTTTATGGTTTGTTTTTCATGTTATGATTCCAGATTTACATATAGCTGAACAATATCATTACATCATTATCCCATCATTATCCATGCTATAATATTCTTATTCTATCCTATTATATTATTATAACATATTGTCATATTATTGTTCCATTTTATCATATTATTATCAAATGTTATCATATAGTATTAATAAAAAATTATTTTTACAAATTTTTTATTGAAAGTAATTGAGAAAAAAGCCAAAAAAAATATTTATATATTATTTCTTCATTAGTTATATTCATTTGTACGACAATATGTGTTTCAAATGCAAGATATGTTTTTTTTTTTTTTTTTAACTAAACCCTTTACTGGTAGTTAATCAATATCTTACATTGCTAGAATCACACAGTGTAAAACCAAACCTCGTCTATTTATATTTATTCATATATAAACTAAGTGAAAATTACAGCGAAGTTGGAAAACAAACATTAGAAATAAAATTTATTTAAAACAAATTGTGCATATTTCCGCTAAGTTTGTGAAGAGGATAAGTATCATATTTATTTTAAACATTTTATTGTCATGGGAATAATAGTATTAATATGGTTTAAGGACTGAATATGGTTTAAGAACAAGGAAAAAGACTGCAAATATTTAATATTTGTAGAAGTAGTGATATTTTTCATATTAACAGAATTTGGTTTCTTGAAATGACAAAATTAAAACAAAAACATTGTTAAAGAAATTTAACACTGAAAACATACTATTGTTGTGGTTATAAAGCTGTAACCATGTTTTTTTTTTCTCAGCGTGTAATGATAGAAGGTAATCTCTTTCGAGAGCAATATTTTGCGTGAAAAGTGTCATTTATTATGAACAAAGTGCTTCTTTTCCCGTACGTACAAATGGCTTGCCAGACCTAAAAGTTTTTTATTTATTTATTTGTTTATTATTATTAACATTGGTTGAGAAATCGATAAAATTGTAAAAAAAGTTAAAATCAATACATGGTTTTCTAAAAGGATTAGAAATAGCATATGAATTTTGAAAAACTTGAAGGTAAAGTGGTATAAAGATCCCAGTAACTCTCCGAGGAATTGAGAAGGTTATATGACTAGCAGGAATTCTGAACAGACTGATTCATTAATTAAGTTTATTAAAAAGACCACATTCAGTATCTTCCTTCCACTTTCTAAAGTAGGTAATTTTATAAAATTGTTGTGTAAGGAGAAAGATTGATATTTGGTGTCCAAGTTGAGTTTCCCAAATAAAATAAAAGGAATTGTTTTTTAACGGATTCAATATATATATATACGTTTAGTAATTAAAGACTCATTAAATTCTTTGGACCATCGTTTCATAAATGCTAGAACACCAAGAGAATTATTTATTGTCATTGTTATATGTTTTTTGAAATATAATTGAGGATTCAGAAGAATCAAGGAAGATCAAGGAACTCAGATACTTATTCCAGTTGATATCCTTCCATCAATAAATTAACATCAATAATCCAATTTCTAAAGAAACACATATATTTATATATTTTTTAGATTAAGTTCCATTAGATTAATATTACACCATACGAAAAAGTGGTCTAAATCAAGTTGTAAATAATATATACCACCAACACTATTATAGCTTAAGAAGATTTTTATGTCGTATGCATGCATTAAAATTTTACAATATACAATTGCACATGGCAAATCATTTATAAGTGAGGAAAATAAGATAGGACCTAAGTGACTACCTTGAGGAACTCCAGATTTCACAATTATGTTTTTAGAGATAACATTTTTAAAAACAACACGCTGTTTACGACATGTTAAATAAGTTTTTATCCAGTTCAAGCTATTAGTTAAGAATCCCACCCACAACATGCAGTTTGATTAGCAAAAGGTCGTGATTGACTTTAACAAAAGCCTTGCTAAAGTTTGTATATATGATATCAGTTAGTTTTTTTGTTGTTAAATCCACAATTAACTATAGTGATAAACTGCAAAAGATTAGTTACTGTTAAACAGCCTCTCCTAAACCCATGTTGATAAGGTGATAATAAAGAAATTTGTCGCGTATTATTCCCAGTTATGCATTTTTCAAAAAGTTTATGGACTTAATTAATAAACAACTGGATATGCCATCAGGACCACTCCGAAAAGAAAATTGTTTGTTTTTTTATAGCAACTAAGACTTGTGACATATGAATAGGATGCATAACTATTGGTTGGTATTCCAAAATTGAATAAGGATATACAGTGTTGTTATACGATATTCATCTGTTACATTTCCTATAACATCTGTGATATAGAATTACTGACCAGGATATTGTAAAAATAGTGCCATTTAGACGCATTCATATTTTGAAAAAAAAAATTAATCTGAATAATTTTAGTCCTCTGTTTTGCCTCTACAATTTTTCTAGCAATCCTATTAGGAACTTTTTTACTTTGTGAGTCTTCAGGCTACCTTTTTTAAACTTCTCTGATAAAAGATATAGAGAAAATTTATAAATGAGTAGCATTTTATACAGAGCTGTAGAGATTTTTCCCTAAAATATGTATTATTTTGTCTGCGATCCTATAGTCCGTAAATCAACTTTTTCTTCACTTATCAGGTTTCCTTTCGGATATCATGAACTCTTTGGATTTTTTATGACAAAGAAAACTGAATTTCACAACTCACCTATACTCCTAGCAATTTTTTTATATGGCGGACATGTATTTTGGGTTAAAAATTTAAATTATGCTTTTGTATGAGTTTTGTTAAATTTTAATTTTAAGAAAAACTAATTTTGATATTCCAACAAAATTTAGCACACAATTAGTAAATATTATAAGTCTTAGAGTGTGCACAGATTTTTACCAATGCAGTCCTTAATTTTATGCTTTTCTTAAAGATATCTTCACACAGACAATTTTAAAATAAAACACAAGCCCAATAACACGGTCTAAGTATACACCTGGCAGAATTTGATCTATTTTATATGAAACTTTCGAATTTAGTCTATATGTTCTAAAATCCTGAAGCATGAATCCGCAAGCAGAATGCAGTTTGGAAATCTATAATATATTTTTAATAATTTTCTAACTTAATCTCTGGGACATCTATAAAATTTGTGTTTTATAGGCGAAAATGTGAAAAATTCCATTTTTGGGATCTCCGGCGTTTTTGGTAATTATGGCATTCTTTTTACAAAATTTTCTATATCAGAGGTAGCTTAATTTGAGCCAACATAGCTCCGCTCTTGAGAGATATATGGGGACCGCCCTTCCAAACTGCTATGCCTACATAAAATTTTATGTAAATCCAACTAGCCAATTAGCAGTTACAGATTTATTTTCAAAACCTTTCAATTCTGTCCCATTGTGGTATGTATGTAACAAACATTTGAAATTGTTGGAATAACTAAATTAAATATTTTGAGTATTTATTGTAATTTGGATTGGATCTAAATATCAATTTACTAATTGTTTGTGTTTAGATATCAAAGAAAACAATTAACTAATTTTATCCTACAAAAATTTCAAAATAGTTATAAGAATTCAAATACCTGTATTTGGTTTTTAGCCTTTTAATCATATTTAAATTATTGTTATTTTTTATGATAATAACTAAAATTACTTACCGAAATGTTAGTGTCAATTGCGCATAGACACGATATCCCTGTATGGCCTTTGGATCAACAAATACAATTCCACGTAATATAGATGGACTACTACCAGACAATGTAATTTCACGTGAGGGCAAATATAGTGTTAATACACAATTGGGTGAAGTTTTCTTGTAGACACGCTGAGTGCCATAGTCGTCTTTATGGAGGGCTCTGTAAGAAAAAAAAAAAAAAAAAAAAAATGTGATGAGTAGGGAAACAATTAAATATAATTGAAGGTTGATATTTGATCATAAAAATAAATAGAAATAATTTTGTCTAAGTAATTTTCTTAAACAAATTTTATTTGGAAAATTTTCAGCAACACGTTAGCGTAAGATTAATATTAAGTTAATAAATATTAGTCATAAGTTCTTCAAACTAATTGCTTGCTACTAAAAAAGATTAATGGATAGGACTTTTTTGAATATCTTTTTTTTACAAATATTCTAAAAATTTGTAAAAAAGTGAATCTTTTAGGTAGGAGAAGATAATTAAAAAAAAAAAAATCTACTGAGATTTTGTTGAGATAACTATCCTAACCACCATAAGTGGAAATATTGGTCTAAGACCCATCTTAATGTATACCAATCAGCTTTTAAACACTTACTGAGTCGATTTAACGATGTCCATCCATCTGTATGCCTTTCGGTCCACCCATGCAAACTTGTAGTCAAACTATAGGTTGCAATTTTAAAGATTTGATTAAATTTGTTACTAAATGAATACACATTTACAAATATGGTATATTATCAAAATTCCGTAATTTTAGGTCTTGAAAAAATTAAATTACTGAGTTATTCAAAAAAAAGTTAATGTTAATGTTTTCGAGCAAAGTTTTAAAAATTTTCTTTATACTAAAAATCGCGATTTTTAAAAATTAGCGAAAAATTGGGTTCTTATCCAAGTATGTAACATAAAAGTATATTTTCTTCACGTTTATTAAAAAAAATGCTATTTTAATCCAAGTGCATTTTTTTTTTTGGTCCATAAAATTTTTAACTTTGGAATTTTTTTATGCTGCTTTGTATTTCTATTAAACTTTACAACTATGAAGGGCATTTGACATAAATTTGTAAAATTAGGGGAGAGTTCATCTAATTTTTTTACTATTAGGTCATAAATTGTAAGTGTATATGGATATACTGTATATATATACAGTCAACATAAACAAAGTTCAATTTTGTTTGTTTTGTGTGTACTCGTATACACATCAAAAAATGGAAAAAATTTATGAAAATCACAATTTCTATCAATTCAGTTTTCTCAGTAAATTGTGAATAAAATCAAAAATTGTGAACCGATTGCAATGAAATAAAACTCATTTCATTCGAAATATACTTAGCTAAATGTTTTTAGACCAAAAGTGTGATTTTTATCGCATTTTTATTTTTTATGAATTTTTAAAGAATATAAAGTTTTTTTTTTTAATTCGGCTTACTTATACAACTATTCGTCCTATAAATCCTAACGGAGCCAGATCTTAACATTTATATAGAGATAATCTCATTTACATATAATATCCTGAGCATATTTTCTCTTTCCGAGTTTTCTGAAGCTCTCAGATGACACAGAAAATTAAAACACGACCTAATTACTTTTCTGTTCGTCCTATAAATTCTAACGGAGCCAGATAATCTCATTTATATATAATTTCCTAAGCGTTTTCTGAAGCTTCCAGGCGATGCAGAAAATTAAAATTCGGCATATTTATTTAACATTCGTCCTATAAATTCTAACAAAGAAAGATCTTGAAATTTCTTTTAAGGAGCGGATATAACTATATATAATTTGTTAAGCCTGCTTCCTTTTTCCAGAGCTTTCTGAAGCTCCCAGATGACGTAGAAAATTATAATTCGGCTTATAAAACTATTCGTTCTACAAATCCTAACGTAGCCAGATTTTAAAATTTCTATTAGGAAGCGGAAATACGCGGATTTATTTTTTATTTTCTGTAATATAATTAAAATTCCATTTTGATTTAAAAAAGTTCAAATTTGCTATATTCATTCCTTGATCTTTAAATCTTAACACAAACTGATTTTGTATTTCGATGCCGATTAATTTTTTTTAATCTGTTTATTTTTTAATTTTTCCTTTTAATGCTTTAAGTTTTATTCACCATCAAATTCTAAGGGATTAAAATCTTTCAATTTCGATTAGGGAGAGGAAAAGTGTGAAAAAGTTGTTCATAAATGTTTCTAAAAATTTTTCGATTTTTTTTGTGCATTTTATTATTATTAGTATTAGTATTATTATTATTATTATTATTATTATTATTATTATTATTATTATTATTATTATTATACGCTAGTAATTAAATAAAAAGTTAAAAATAGTGTTAGCGATTCCGAATTTCAAATAAATAAGTGCTAAAAGTGTCATTCAACTATAGTTCTTTATTAAATCTAAAAATTAAGAGATACACACGAAATAGTACCACAGAAATACATGTCTTTAAATAAATGCATAATTTTAGTATAAAAAAACTTTTTTTTATTTATTCAGGAAACTAAGGCCAACACTTTGAAATTTGGTTGCGCAAAAAATTATTTTTTTTCTGAACTTTAGTTTAGATTCCTTATTCAAGTGGCAGGCAGTGGCTCAATATGACCCAACCTGAGCGTCCGTGTAGCTTTTAGACACCAAACCGACGACGGGTTAAAACAAATTATTTAATGATAATTTGTAATTTTTGTTAAACTTTTTGTAGAGTTTTTTAGAACTTTCGCATTCTGTCTTAAGATCGTTAAACAAGTTTGCAATCGTAAATTACCTTGTTTGGTAATACAAAAGCAGAGTTTGTGGACTATAATTAGAAACCAGCAGAATGGAATACATATTTTCTGTACAGCTACACACTTCGTCAGCATTCGTGGTGTCTTATCCATTTTGGTTTCGTTTAAAATTAAACATGGCGTCCGCCTTGCACTGGGTGCAATTTTGAGGGTCCCAATTAAGAGCATCAGGCGTTTGGGGCAAGTAAAAGAGAGATTGAACCAATGAAGCAATGAAACAATGTTGTTGTTATTTGTTTTGTCCCTTCTGTTTGTTTCTATTTTTAGAAAACCTAGCAGGGGAGTCAAGTAACAAGCTTACACCGTGGCCAGTGTTAAGGTTAATTAGTCTGTGATATTTGTTGAACTTTTTATAGAGTTTTTTAGAATTTTTGCATTCGGGTTTAAGTTCAATGAGTAATTGTAGATGAATACAATTCTTCTAACTAGAAAATGCATTCCATTCTGCCCAGAGTCCAAAAAAACTTTTACAATATATTCTTCCACAATTATTTACTGAACTTAAGTCCAAATGAAAAAATTATTTAGTGATCTTAAAAGAATCTGGCTATTTTTATACCCATCATTCAAAAAGATGGGGGATATATTGAGTTTGTCATTCTGTTTGTAACGTATCCAAATATTCATAAAGTATATATATTCTGGATCGTCGTGAAGTTCTAAGACGATCCACCTAAGTATGTCCGTTCGTCTGTCTGTTTGCGTATCAGTATGTTGAAAGCAGAATAGAGCTAAGGTCGTACCATCTAGCGGAATGAAATCTGACACAAATATTTCCGTTATATAAGGTTTGTTTGGTATAGAAAATACACAAAATCTGTTAATAAACAAAAAACTTATGGTCCGAATACTATATAAAATTAGTGTCCGTCGTAACTCCAGTTCATAATCAAAAGAATGTACGGCAACGAAATTTTTTACAAATAGTTCAAGGAATGATGTAAACATATATATGGTGAAATTTTAAATTAAGGTGGCTATAATTGGTTCAGCCAAGCCGAATATAATATTCTTACTTCTTGTTATTTTTCTTCTTATAAGAAACCTTTTTTAACACAGAAAAAACTAAAAAGTTATTTTAGTCACCAAAATGATTCATTCAATTTAAAAAATTCTTAAATTTGCACCTTTCACCGAAATAATTATACTAATTACTAATAATTGTAATAAATGACAAACAACGAATTAAAATTTAATTAAAAAAATACAAACTTTATGCAATCTGTTAGTTGAATAAATGAAAAAGTTAATTGAAAAGAAAGCTAAAATTTTATTTAAATCAATTAAGTAGATGATTGAATGAATTAATACGTTAAACGAGAAAAAAAATACTTTTAATTATTATTTTTTTACCCTGTTTCAACTTTTTCTTCTTTCAACAAATATCCATCAATATTTCTATTAACATTTTAGATTATTTCTAAGCTTTATTTTAAGTATTTTTTATGTATCTTAAAGTTCAGCAACATGATAAATTATTTAATTGAATTTTATTTGATCTCTTTTTTTTCTTCAGAGTATTTGACTTAATTGAAACTTAATACTTCTTCAAAAATTAAATATAGTAAAAATATTAAATATTTAACTTCTTATTTAAACGTTATACCTAGATATTATCATAGATATGAAATTCCGTTGTCAAAGACCTAAGTCAGTTTAAAAAAAATAATCTATGGCTAAGAATATATTAGTAAAAAGTTTCATTGAAAACAAAAACCATTGTAGTACGTGTGTTTTTTTTTGAGTACTTTTTTCAATTGAGTCTTTTTAAGCTTTATATCTATGTTAATAATCTATGGTTATACCTTAGCCAAATATTTTGTTTATTTTAATAAATTTTAACTAAAACCCAATTCCTGTATACAGAAATATGTCACCTTGTATTATCTTTAATCTATTACCACTTAACGTCATCAACAATACCTTTCTGCAAAATCATTGAATTCTCCATTTATCAAATTCAGCAATAATATTTCACTTTGAATACTGACACATGAGGAGCGTGGCTGGCTAGAAGTCGACAAATACTGTTGGTGATACTCTTCCTCACTTAAATTTCTAGCAGCTACAGCCAGGTGACTTAGATTTGAATGACTATTACTTTTATTAATACTGCTGCCACTAGCACCACCACCACTGCCGCCATGACTATTGCCATTATTATCGGTGCCCGTAATTGTCAATTGACAAATAGCATTTGATATAACATTAGAATTAGCATGTGGTGTTATTGGTGAATGTTGTTGAGATTGGGTGTTACTACTGGCACCACTATGACCTGCTGAAAGTTGCTGCTGCTGGTTTTGATTATGATGGTGATGATGTCGTGGTATATTCAACATTACCAAAAATTGTGATAATCTTTTGCATCTGTCGTTTGTTATCGTATGAAATTGGAAATTGTAAATATAGAGATTTGAAATTAATTCGATTTTCCTTTTAGAGCAGTAGGATTAATTTACAATCACCATGCTTACTCACATCTCAGTTTTAATTAGAGTGTCATTGTGAGTGGTTAGTTTGACAGTTATTTATATAAATATGTATATATTGATTAAAAGTGTATACATATATGTATATAAGTATATTAATTTTATAGTGGAAATTTTGTAGTCTTAGTTCAAAGTTTTTCCACTATTTGCTATTACAGAAATAATAAATTTTCCTAGACATGCTTATAATAAATAAATATATATTTAGTTGTATATAACGGATATATTGTGGATATATAGTTGTATATTTTATTTACTGGTTTTTAACATAAAATATAAATAATACAATATCCTAGTCTTAAAGTACTATAAATATTATTTTCAAAACCGCCAAATTAAAAAATGATATACACTTATTAATAGAAATACTATAATGTAATAGTTTTCTGCTGATATTTATAATGCACAAAAACAATCACCATTCGACTTGGAATCACTTCTCAGTCGACTTAACGAGGTCCGTCTGTCCATTTGACTGACTGTCTTAATAATTAAAATATAGGCCGCAATTTTAAAGATAAATCAATTAGATTTGATATATGACTTTCTACTAAATCAAGGACGAATACTCTTTCAGCCTCTCAGAAAAGGGTTTAACGTAAATAAATGAATATAGTTCAGACTTTACCGTTTATACCTCTTTGACAACAGCATGTAAGACATCGAAATTTTGTACAAACAATTCAAGGACAATGCCACTTTACCGCCCATCTTCTTTGTCTGTTGACAGCAGAATAGCTCTTGGGACATATAATTTCTTTTAAAAAAAGCTATGGGCCAAATACTTTAACAAAATAGTGTCCGCCGTAAGTACAGTTCATACTTTACCGCTGACACCTCTTTAACAACAGCATATAAGACATCGAAATTTTATGCAAACAATTCGAGGGACAATATAAACTCGGAAATCCACTTTACCGCCCATCTTCCACAAAAGGTTAAATTTTTCATTAGGGTGGCTCAAATAGTTGCAGATGTTGGGTATAAAAAATTCAACTAAGTCAAATATCATTAGCCTTGATGCGACAGATCCTTATATGGAAGCTATGGTCAATTAGGGACCAGTCCTTGTGAAATTTTATTATAAAATTTATAGCTTAATGAAATTTATTTGTAATAAATTTTTATCGTTATGCGGACATTTATATAGGAATTATACGTATGAAAGTAATTTTAGGTAGGGGGGTCTTATATGGGTACTATCTTCAATTATGGACCAATTCTCATGAAATTTAGTAGTATGATTTTTGCTTAGATAAGATTTTATAAGCGTTTCACTTATTTTCGGGAAAATTTTTATATGGGCTCTCAGTGAAATAATTTAATTTACTGCTATATTATTGGACCAAGAAAAGATCATCTACGAAATTTTATTAAGCTATTTTAAAAAACGGTGTCTTACATTCATTCATATATGTATATATATATATATATATATATATATATATATATAATATATATGGGCTAATTATTACAACAAAATTATAAATAAAACCCTTGCCTTAATTAAGCGCCATTTTTGGCACAGAAATGCCATTTTTGGTTTTATATGAAATAATATTTATATATTTATTTACGCCCCACAATAGTATTATTTTTCACAATTTAAAAGGTGTAGATAAATATTATTTCACATAAAAATAAGTAAAGTTTTTTTTTTCTTTGAGATGTAACTAAATCTTTTTTTTTTTTTTTTAAACCAAAATATTCTACTAATTAAGTTTTTTTTCTTTCCTGTAAAATTTTAAAATGTTCATCGGCCCTTTTACATTAGAGGTGACGATATGTATGTTTTGCCTTTTAGTTAAATAAATTTATAATAAAAACACGCAAAAAATTGTTGAAATCTTATTTTTTTATGTCGCAAAAAAGAAAGAAAAAATTAACATTTCAGATTTCAAAACCTTCTAGTTGAAGTACTGTTTAATTTAATTCAAATGTATGTAAATTTTATGATTAACTATTGACATTTGCTATAATAAATATTTGTTTTCTTTATTTTTATCGCTGCAAGGACTCGTTCAGTTCTCATACAAACTTTTTCTTTGAAACGCTATGCAAAAGAAAAATTTAATAAAATATTCCATTATCTTATACAAAATATTAGAAAGACTTTTGTCTAGCACATTACCAAAGAAATGAACATTTACAATCCTCTAAAGCAGGGGTTCTCACAAGCAACAGCTTCACGACCCCCTTAAGACATTGCAAGACGAGAACGACACACCAACATTTTTGTGTAATAAGGTTTTCAATGTTTGATATCAAACAAGTTTTGTTCAGACATTTACCAAATGTTTAAATTTTAAGTGCTATTTCTAATTTGTATTGAAATCATTCTGTCCATACATTTTTATGCAAGGTGTATTAGTTACTAATGAGGGTTCAAAAAATGTCCTAAATTTGAAAATTCTAATTTTAGCTTAAGAGTAATATAAGATTCAAATACCAAATTAATTTATTTTTAGGTTTAAGAATGATTTTAAACTTCTTGATATGTAATTAAGAAATCACGTTCTTTTTTAAATATTTTTTTTTATGCAAGTGAATACTTAAAAAAATAGTGATTTCTCATTTTGATATCAAAAATTTTCATCATTCTTAAACATAGAAATAAATAAAAAATTATTTGAGTCTCATATTATTCTTAAACAATTTTTAAGTTTAAATCAGAATTTTAAAAATATTAAATTTATTTTTTTAATAAATAATTTTAAAATTGTAAAAGAACCACTGTAATTTTAAAAATAAAGGTTACAATTATTTGATGATATTACACATAAAATATACACCTTTTTTGTTTTGCTCACAATTTTTATGTTAATCTAACTACACCATTTCTAGTTGAATTCCAGAAATTTCTATTTATATTTTCGGAAATTCTATTTATTTTTTAGAAATTTCTAATTATATTTCAGAAATTTCTAATTATATTTCAGAAATTTCCAATTACATTTCAGAAATTTCTATTTGTAGTTCAGAAAATTATAATTTTGGGAAACTATATTTGTATTTCAACATTTTCAAATAATATATCCGAAATTTTTATATTTATTTAAAAAATTTCTAATTGTATTTAAGAATTTTCTTTTAAAAAATATAAGTATAATTTTTTAAAATACTAATGGAAATTTTTCAAATACAATTGTAAAATCTTGAAATGGAAATGGAAATTTCGGAAATATAATTAGAAAATTTTGCAATACAAATGGAAATTTCTAAATTACAATTAGAATATTCTGAACTACAAATAGAAATTTCTGAAATGTAATAAGAAATTTCTGAAGTAAAATGGAATTTTCTGAGATATAAATAGAAATTTCTGAAATATAAATGGAAATTTCTAAATTACAATTAGAATTTTCTGAACTACAAATAGAAATTTCTGAAATGTAATAAGAAATTTCTGAAGTAAAATGGAATTTTCTGAGATATAAATAGAAATTTCTGAAATATAAATGGAAATTTCTAAATTACAATTAGAATTTTCTGAACTACAAATAGAAATTTCTGAAATGTATTAAGAAATTTCTGAAGTAAAATGGAATTTTCTGAGATATAAATAAAAATTTTTGAAATATAATTAGAAACTTCTGCAACTGGAAAAGGTGAAGTTCTGGAACAGAACTATAAACTAATATTTTTACTTTTACAGCCGCATTTAAATTATACTTAAGAATTAAGTTTTGTAAAATTTAAATTTGCGAATTCCTCCTTTTGTTGAGGAATTTATTATTTAAAATTTGATAGGATGTTTAATTAGGTATCATCAATTTGAGATAAATAATTTCATAGTAAAAAAATATAGAATACAAATATATTGTAATCCATTCCATTTAGAACTAAAAATATATTGATTTATTAGAACATAATTGATTTAATCATTCACACGAATGTAATTATAATTTTGTTTTCTTTCTGCACCTATTTGAATGAATCAATTCAAAGAAATCTTAACTAAATTTCAAGATATTTTAGGAAGTAAATTTGAATTATACTTTACATTCTGTGTTTAAGGAAATGGTGTTCGCGACCCCCTAAAATGTACGTACGGATCCCTTGTGGATCGCGGACACCCATTTGAGAACCATTGCTCTAAAATCCCATATTTTCCAAAATAAATCAACTAAAAATAAATAACCAATAAAAAAAAATACCATAATAGAATTATGCATAATTTGGTCAACATAAGTATGAAAGTTGTTTATTTTAGCCATATGTTTTTTTTCTTTTTGGTAGACATAATTAAAATTATATATAAGGATTATAAGGATTCTTTACCGAGAATCAAATTTGTACATGAATACATATGTATGACATATAAATGAACATGATACTTTTACTTGTAAATAATAAACATGTAGTAGTTAATTAGTCTTTGGGCATAAATTAATTATGGATATTATTGTAATTTCTAAAAAAAAAGTACACATTGACAACATAACAAATATATGGGAATAGCGATATAAAATGTACATTTTAATTTCCCTAAATTTCGAAAATTTTGCGATTTCTGTTTATGGAAAATTTTCAAAAATATATGAAATATCTACACGAGAAGAAAAAACATTGTTATAGTGAAAATAATCTAAGAGCAACTTATTATGATTGGAACATATGATCCCAGCTGAAAGTAGATATGATTACAAATAATAGATTCCATTTGATTATATTGTGTCCGATTGCAAGGTTCGTTTTTTCATTTTATGGTTCGAGTTTTTCATATTATTATTAACCCATTATTATTCAATCTTATCATACTATTATCCCATCTTATCATATTATCATTCCATTTTATAATATTATTATTACAACATATTATATTATTATCCCATTCTGCTATATTATTATACCATTTTACCATATTATTATCCTATCTTATCATATTATTTCATCTTATCACATATCAAAATAAAACATATTAATTAAAAATTATTATTTTTATCAATTGCTTTTGAGTCCATTATATTTTTTTCAAAAAGATAGATAAAAATATTAATTAATCATAAGAAATTATTTATATAGTATTTGTTCATTAATTGATTTTATTTTTACCATACCATACCATGTACCATAATATGTTGTGTAAGATAACACAAGATAGTTTTTATTAACTAAATCCTTTAATAGTACGTAACCAATATCTTACATTGCTTGAATCACATCAAATATAATAAAACCTAGTCTACTTATATTAATTCATGTATATACTAAATGATAATTATAATGAAGGTGCAAAATAAACGTTAAAAAAGAAACAAATATATTAAAAAACAAACAAGTCAAGAACTTTTCAACCATATTTATGAAAAGCATTTTTATTTGTAACATTTTATTTTTATGGGAAAAATAATATTAATATGGTTTGAAAACAAAATATGGTCTAAGAATCAGGAAAATGGTTATAGAAATCACGTTTTTTTTATATTAATATAATATTGTTTTGGATAAAAATATTCGAAAACATAAAATTTTTGTAGTCAACTATAACAAAATTTTGATTGAATGTAAATATTGAATGATAAAACTGAAACAAATACATTGTTATGATAAACACAGTATTATTAAAATTAATTAAAACTAACAATGAGAACATAATATTGTTGTATTGATATTGCCGTAACCGTATAATATATATAGTTATGTTATAAATTACATTAGATGCATAAATGCATTTGCATTTTGTGAAGTGCATTTGTTGTAAAATTTCTTCAAAAAAAAAAAAAGATATTGTATTAAAATTTGGCAATTTTACTAATTACACGATGCTAAAAAATTAGAAAAGTTGAAAACATACTGTGGTTTGTAGATATGGCTGAGTAGAAACGAAAAACCCGAAAAATTTTAAAAATTAAAAAATTTTGTCATCAAAATTTTTCTACTATGTGTGTATCTGTTGAAAGTCTGTTCAAAGAAGGTGTATAATTAATCAAAAAAGTCCAATTATATGTATAAGATCGAGTGAGATCAAAAAGTATAAACTAAAAATGTAAATGAATAGAAAAAATGGCCAACTGCTACAGTATCTAAACAATTAAGAAAGAGATAGTCGGTCAAGCCCGATCATATGATACCCGACATCATTGTGCATGTCCATTAAAATTTTGCGGGATTCTTATATTAGACATGAGGACAAATGTGGACCGATACTTTTACTAAGTGTAAAATAAAATACGAATTTGTGCACTTTATGGTGATTCCCGAAAGTGGGTTTATATGGGAGATATGCTAATTTATGGAGCGATCTTCATAAAATTTGTCACTGCGATTTGTACTTATACAAAACTTATTTTTATCGAATACAAACTTGATACTAACAAGTGCATGTGATTTATGTACGTTAAAGTGATTTTCGGAAGAGGATTTTATATGGGAGCTATGGTCAATTATGTACCAATCTTCATGAAATTTGGCACAAAGATTGATAAATATTGATGCGCCAAATTTCATTAAAATATTGCTATATTTAAGGCATCTATAATCGTTAAACCCCTATTCCGGGAGGACATTTGTATGGGAACTAGGTGAAATAATGGACCGATCATAACCAATTTCAATAGGCTTCATTCCATTATCATAAAACTACTACGTGCTAATTGAATTCATTGAATTATCTTCAAAATTGCGACCTGTACTTTGTGCATTAATTTTACATGGACAGCCAGCCAGCCGTTCAGCCAGCCAGATGGACGTACAAAAAGTGATTCTGAGTCGATTGATATACTTTAAGGTGTTGGATGATTTTTTCTGTGCTTTACAAACATCAGCACAAAGGCATAATACCCCAATTACCTATAGTGGTATAGGGTATAAAAACCGAGGAGAATTTTAAATGAACTAAGACTGTTAAAAACTAGTGATAAAGTTTATGAAAAACAATTTAAAACACCCAACAATACAATACCGGTAACACACGTAACCATTTCAATTCTTGATTTTTTTTGTTTTACTCCACAAGGTGTTTTTAACATAATTGCATCAAAAGTTAATTTAAAAAAAATCTAACATGAAAAAAATAGGTGTAAGGTCGGTTTATTAAAGGTAGACGTAAAAATAGATGTATGCACTTTTGAAAAAAGCTAAAGTCTTTTCTTTCTAATGCTGTTAAAAAAAAATCTAAATTGGATAACAGCTATTCGAGATAAAAAATTTAAGGTCGTGAAGTTTGAAAAATCGTTTTTTTATTCGTTTTTTATACAAATCCCGATTTTTAGGTTATATTGAAAATTATAAAAAATGGTATCTACAAACTACACTATTATTAAATTTATGCGCACGATTATTGCAAACAAAAATAACTTGCAAATAATTAACTCACTGTTTATATACAATTTGCTTAAAAAAAGTAATTTCCTTATTTGTAGTGCTGTATGGGAAAAATAAAACTTTTATATCATTGAAAATTCTATAAAATATTTGCAATTAGTTTAACTAGTCACGAGTTACTAACTTGCAAAAAAAAAAAAAAAAATATCAACTCACTGTTTATAGTGATGATGTGATGTGATGTAATGTCTCATGGAATTCATGATATACTATATTATATAGACACATATTATATTTAACAAATTATACATAAACCTATATAAGTATGAGTCAAGTAAATGTCACAAATAATTAAATAAAATTATTTTATGATGCGTGCACTTTTTTGCTGTTCAATTTATATTTAGCATTTATTTAATTGTCATATTATATAACCACAAAACGTTTTAATTTTGTCGCACATTTTCATTCTCTATGATTTTTTCTCTTTAACCATAAAAACTTTATTTTATATCTACTTATAGTTTTATTAAAAATATTTATTTTAAAGGATTGGCAATTTTAAACCACAAATACATGTTAGATAAGAATTAAAGTGCGCATGTGTACTACATATTTTGTAATTACACATTTGCAAATGAATATTTTAATTGCATGTTCAGAATTTGTGGTGTTTATTTAATTTTTATGCAAAATAGAAAAACCGTATTTGATTAGAAAATTCTATATTAATTGGTATTTTTATTTAGTTTCTTTTATATGTATATTTTAGGTCAGAAAAGATTTAAATTTAGTTTCAGAATTTGTATATTTGAAATGTCAATATGGTTGAAACTTTTATATCTTAGTAAATAATATTTAAGTATTAAGTATTTTAAAAAGAACAGAAAACAAATATTTTATATTTTCTACGAAATTTTATTCAATCAAATTTTTTTCTCTACTATAAACTTCATTTTGATGTTAACTTCGTAATTCTCCTTTTATTTTGTTTAAGCTGTTTATTTTTGTTATTACTTTTGATGTTAAACAGTTGTCATTATGGTTGTAAATTACAAACTAATTACAAACAATTTTGTTCAGTTTGTAGTTCTAGCATTTTAACATTTAAAAGTTTTTTACATTTGCATGAAACATACATATATATGTACATTAGGGTTGCCCCGTTTGTATGGAGAGAAAATAAAATAACAATGTTCACAGCTTAAATAAATATGTACTTCATTCTAAAATACCGTTTCTCAAAATTTTCGTCCTGATATTATTCTTTCATGTGCTGGATAAAAATTAAAAAAAAGTACTTTTTCCGGGGATTTCAGATTCTTTTTTTCGAATTTCTGCCAAAAGAACAATATGAAAATTTGATATAGAAAGAAAGGCCTTATCCTAATGTGACTACTTCACTTATACTTAATTTATTTCGCTGCTTGTTAATAGAAGTGTTATATATCATTAAAAGCTTACAAAAATATACATATTTTGATGTTAAATTTATTTAATGCATTCTTACATCGAAACATTTATATATGAAGGAAAATATGTTTTGAAAAATTCTGACAAAACTCATACAAGTTCGAATTAAAAAAAAAAAACACGAAAAAAACCGTTTCGTTATAACTACTAAAGACTAATATTTCATTATTTTGCTTTTATTTTATTAATTTATTTAAGTGTAAAAAATTCGAATATCCAAATTTCTTTGATAAAAATACTAAAACAAAAAAAAAATCAAAAAATCTTGATATCGATACTTTTGTCTTTGGGGCTTCCCTAATGTACATATACTTAAAAGAAAAAAATAAATAAATTAACAGCTGAATACGCAGGGAGCAAATAGCAGCGTTTCAAATTTTGTATGAAAATAGTACACAGACAAAATATGACTAGAATTTTTTTAAACAAATCATTATTCAGTTTTAAATAAAATTTTAGTAAAAAAAAAAAATTTATTTTAATATGTTGTTTTATTGGTTGAAAAATACTTCATAATCAGCATAAAAAAACAAAAACAATTTTGTGTATTTTAACAAATTCAGTGAAAATAAAAATGAAATCATAAAAATGCTAAAACTTACATGCAGATAAAATATATAGTTGTAGTGACCATAATCTAAGAGCAACATATTATGATTGGAATATATGATCAAAGCGAAAAATAAAAATGATTATAAGTAATAATTATTATGATTCCACTTTGTCATATTGTATACGATTTTATGGTTTATTTTTTCATGTTATGATTATAATTTTACATATAATTGAACACTCTTATTATAATATTATATCACATTGTCATATTATGATTCCACTTTATCATATATATATATATATATATATATTTGTATATATATATATATATATATATATGCTTTAAATGATAGTATTTCGTATAGCTTTAATCATATGGTTTATAAATTCCCAAAACATGTTCTATTAATACGCTTCATTTAATCACGAAGTAGCTTTATTCGTAGTTCTATATACCGTTTTTATATAGTGGATCATATGGCTTACAAACCCCAAAATTTGCATTAATCGATTACCTTTTATATAGTCAAGAATTCGACTTAATCGTAGGGGTTGTGAAGTTCTGCAATAGCTTTGAGAGTATGTCGTTATATGATTCTATGTAGCATTTAACCAATTTCTGTTTTAGGTATATAATAGTTTAAAATTGAATTCAGCATTAGGCCTACATACAGCCAAAAATTATTAGTGAATTAGTTTTATTTGAAGGATCTTTATATATATGCAATTAGCTTGATTTCAGGGTCTTTTTTTAGTCCCACATCAGTTTTGATCTATTATTTTTATATAGCTCAAAATTAGCTTCGATTCTAGGTCTTTAAAGTAACCATAAATTTGCTACTTTAAAGACTTTATATAGCCCACATTTATTTTATTAATAGTTTTATTTGCAGTACCACATATTCCTGACTTGCAGTGTTTATACAGCTTTAAACTAGTTTTAATTGTATGATTTTGTAAAATCCTAAATTAGCTACAAACAGAAGTCTTTATATAGTTTCAAATTTGACTCAATCGCAGGTACATATTTACACAACAGTTAGTGTCAATTCGTGGGTATTTATACAGTCCAAAATTGGTTTCAATCATAGGTCTATTTAAAATCCCAATTTGATTTCATTCATAATCTTTTACAGCCACAAATTTATTTTGACTGTTGATTTCAAAATTTGTTTCAATTTGCTTTGTCTCTTTGTAGCTTTAAGTTAACTTTAATCATAGGGATTTATACAATACTAAATACACATCAATCATAAATTAATTTTAATCAGCAACAATTTCCGGTTTTTATTAAAGTTCAAATTGACCTTAATTGTAGGTCCTTATATATATATATATATACCCTGTAGGAATAGTCACTAGTGAATCAGTACTGATTCGCTATTGACACTGTCACCAGTACTAGTGACTTATTTCACCCCCGACCATGCTTTTTTACTATACACATTTAACATGTGCTTGTTATTGGAATCTACTACTGACACTGGTACTATTGAGTAGGTAGTTCTTTTGGAACCATATGTAGCTACATTTAGGCATTGTCTGCAGTGATTCACTAGTGCATTTTAGTAATTCCAGTCCACACTTTTGGTATTTTTATGGTGTAAATATTAGAAGTGAATCTGTACTGACCCACTGTTGACACAGTCACAAGTACTAGTGACTTATTATACCCCCGGCAATGCTTTTTTACTTTAGACATTTAACAAGTGCGTATCATTGGAAATCTACTACTGATACTGGTACTATTGAGTAGGTAGTTATTTTGGGACCATATGTAGGCATTTTCTACATATTTATTTTAGTAATTCTAGTCTACACTTTTGATACTTTTTCTGAAATAGGCGTTGTTAATAAAACTTTTGTTAACATTTGATGTACGTTTTATTAAAAAATTAAGGAATTCATAACATTAAGAAATTCATAAAATATTAATTTTCTCTGCTCGAAGAATCGCCTTCAAATTCAATGTTTTCACTTATTTTAGATTTGCTTCGATCATTTGCTTAAAATGTATATCTTTTGGCGCTGAAATGCTCCTCCTAGCGTTTTATCGGCTGCTTCTATAAAACTTGATACAACATCTGGATATGGAAATATAAAATCATTTGCAAAAATATTACAAATTTTGAGAACTCAAATATAAATCTTTTTACCTATTAAAGCTTTAAAAACGTTGGCGAAATTATTGCCGCCAAATTCGTTAGCTCTTAATTTTTAATAAACGAAAGAAATACAAAATACGAAAAATTGGATTTTGTATGTACTTTTTAAATTTATAATTAATTTATAATTAAATAATTATCAAGCACAATTGAAAAAAATACGAGATTAATAAAAACAATTATGCCGCCGAGAAATAATAGTAACGCTTTGGCGCCGAATTAGATCTCTTATCTGTTGTATATACATTTTTTTCTCATCAAAGCAAATAAAAAATGTAGACACTTTGTTGAGAAAGTCACCAAGAAGTCACCAAAATAATCGATAAACTGGTGACTTGGAGATACTTGCTCCCAGGTTTCCTTCAGGGTATATATATATATATATATATATATATATATGTTATTGTTTCATTATGCCCTTTAACATTATTTTCTTATTCTGATTTACAGTGTCCGCCCGTTCATAAACTTTGTGAATATATTTTGGTGTTCCTAATCCCCTACAAGTATTTTCCCGAAATAGTTCAGAAAAATGAAAATATGTGTAATAACTCCTTAAGCCGTTTGGTCTGCTTTACACTGAACAAAATGTTATTAAAACGAAATATTCAACGAATTTAAAATCAGTTTATGAGCCGATTTAACAATATCAGTTTGGCTGGCAAATCAGTTAATTGCTTAAAATCGAGACACTTTTGAATTTTGCAAGATTCAGTCCGTAAATGGTGATACCTTACATAATAATATTAATATCGATGAATATCAATCCATAGCTAATAATAATCCACAACATTTTGGTGCGTTAGTGTGCACTATTGACATTTTTTTTTAATCGATCAAATAAAGTTTAATCCACGTTTATTTATATATTTTTATAGGTCTTCATTGGATTCTTTTATTGAAACTCAAGGGTAGGCTGAGGAATCCGAGGACGATATGGGCTTCGCTCTCTTCAACTAAATTGACAGAATTTTACCAACTAACAAAAACACCAGGACTAAGTGGTGCTTTTTTTATTCCGCCCTACACAACAGCAAGAAGAAAAGTGTATATTTAAAAGATTTCTCCTTCAGAGAAAGATAATAATAGACATGTTTTAAAAGTTTTGTACACGTTTTTAAATTTGTACATTACAAATTTATTTTAAAATTATATATAATTTTGTAACTATTATTTTATAAAAAATATTTTTAATCCTTAATATTGCTAACAGATGAACATGTGTCAAGTAATTAAAATGTTCCTCTTTTTTTTACATAAACATAGTATTATTTATTATAATTATAACACACTATGGGCTGTTATTCTAACAAATTTTTATACAGCGTTTAAGTTTAACCAAACTGTAGTCAAAGTTAGGCTTTAAATTTTAATAAAAATTTGTTAAGTTAACAGGTCTATGAATTATTAATTTCCATCATATAAATTGTAACTTACTTAAATTGCATTATATAGTCTTATTTTACATACACATCTCTTTTTCTACAGATTCAAAACCTTAATTAATTATATTAATAGTACATCAGAATTATTACATTATTTGGCACAACATACGTTTGCTAAAGATGTAACGATTGTAATAAATATATATTTTTTTGTAATATTGCTAATATTGATTTTAAAATAAAAATTGTTAGAAAATCTATGAGAAAGTAAATTTTATTTTTATGATTTTGTTAAAAAAAATTTACTGAAATTAATGATTTTCGAATATGCAAATTAGTAAATTATAAAAATATTTTAATAAAAAAAAAACAATTTTTTTTTTCAAAAAAATCTTTAAGAATTTGAATATTTGATTTTGCAAATTCAATGAAAGGACCGATTTTATTAAAAAAAAAACATTTGATTTTATAAGTTTAGTAATAGATTATCAAATTTGATTTTGTGTGTAACAGTTAGAAAATTTAAAACCGATATGATATTTCACCATACCAACTATTTCTTTCCCGTCAAATAATTTTTATATCTATTTTAATATATATTTTTTTTCTTAGAATATTCAGTTTCATCATTTAAAATAAAAAAAAAAAATATTGTTATATTACATGGATCCTTAGAAATTTCTTTCACACGTGAAAAAAATACCCACATTTAACTAAAGACCATTCATAGTAAAATTGCATCACGTCAATTTTCCTCTCAAATGAACTTGAAATCGTAACTACTAAAAATTTGTTTTTAGTTTTAAATATTTTGCCTAAAACTCTAGACAATTTTTAGAAAACAATGTAATTTAATTTTTGTAAATGCATCAAATATGACACTAGCTAAAATTTTAAGTACTGCGTATGATCATACATTTTCATGTGTAATTAAACCTGGTGTTTTGTGTTACATTTTGACCCTTTTTTTCGAGTTTATGAGTTTATTTTATGTTATATTTTTATAAGTATGTGTTGGTAATACAATGGAAAATATTTTTAGTAGATTCATTTTGCCACACTTTTCCTTTGTTAATTTTATACATACATACTCATTCTTTCTTCTTTTATGTATTACAACAGTTCATTGCGTTTTTAACTACCCCTTGGCATGTTTTCAAATTCATGTTTAAAACATGGAACACAATCATGCTTAACTAACGCTCCCTAGAGTGTGTTTTAAATGTCTGGTCAAAAAAAAAAAAAAAAAAAAAAAAAAAAAAAAAAATAAAAAAATGGAGATTTCCTGGTTTATAATTTCATTAAAAGTTTGTTGTTGGCAGTTTGATGAAGAACAAAATAGCCTTGAGTAAAAAGGAAGGAACATCGAATGAATTATTTTTAATAAGAATATAATTATGTAAATTTTTAAAATCAAGGCAAAACTGTTAAAGCAATTTAAAGTTTGTTTTAGAAATTTAAACAAAAGCATAAATATGTAATTACAAATTATTGTATAGGAAAAATTCAATTAAACGTTCAAAGATACTACATGAAAAAATTTACAGCATATCAAATTTTTTAACGAAGCTAAATTAAGTGTTGCCTACTTTAAGGCGTTTAATAAATATAATTAAAATAAGGACGTAAGTAAGGACGTTTAAAGTAAAATATTTTGGTTGTTGCAATCACAAAAATTTTACTTTTTCTTAGAATATATTAATTTCTGTGATAAATTTTAGAAAAATGCATGCAGTCTTTAAAAAGAATCACTAATTTTACCAAAAATATGTCATTAATATTTAAATGGATTTTTGCTAATAGAAAAAAAAGTCGAGTATATTTATAAATGTTAAAAATTTACAATCTTTAGAGTTTCTTAAAAAACATCTTATTTTTTTATTCACAACAATAACTCTTATCGATTTTAAATTTCCTTCTCCCCCATATAAAAAATTATTCGTAATATTATCCCCAATTATAAACTGCTGACATTATGTATTTTTCTTTAACTCCCCTCTTTAAAAAATAAAAAAAAAATAAAAACAAATCTCTTTTATTTTATAGTTTAAAGAAAAACAAAACTTAAAATTCCATTTTTGTGCTGCCATTACAAATCTTTACATTATTTTGGAAAAAATTTATATTCATATATTTTTACAACATCATAAATATATTCATTTTTTTATATTTCTTTCATGTTTTATTTTTATTTGCAATGCAATTGACCAAAAATGCTTATATTGTTTTTCTACAAGCCAATAAAGTAGTGGTTATATGTAGGATTTTCGTTAAAAAAAAAAACGTGCTTAGAATATCAAAAGATTTGTTTTGAAATTATACGAAATAATAAAAAGAAGTTTCTTTTGAAATGCTTTTATTTTGAATTAAAATTTAAATTTCTATTTAAAAGCAAATTGAAGTGAAGGGATTTTACATAACTTTGTTTTACTAGGCGTATGATTAATATTAATTGTGAATTTTTATTGTGATGTTATTTATTTAATTTATACAATAAATTAAAGCTAAAAGCTTTTTAATATTTTAATTATGTACATAATTTGTTAAAAAATTAACTTAAATATTTTTTCTTATAATGATATTCTATGAAATTAATACATTTTAATTGATGTTTATTCGACAATGAATAAAAAATGTATCACAAATACCCCCTATATAAACCATTTGTCTAAAAACATATTTAAGATTCTGTTAATTAAGACATACTAAGCGTATGATTATTAAATTAAGTATTTTTATGGAATTTTCCAAATTTTTTGTATAATTTGGAAAATATTTTATATCTTGTAACAGTAACTGATTACTTAGATGTTAATTATCACAATAAATATATAAACTCTTTAACATTCACATAATTTCTTGAAAAATAATAACACAGGGTAACAAAAAATCTGTTTTTTTTCCTATGGAGTGGGATTTCCTAGTCAATTAAGATGTAGCGTACCCCACATATAAACACATAGTGTACCACTTAAGTCTGCATGTATGAATAATGCATAAAGCAAATAACATTTAAATAGATATCATATTAGTACGTACATTATTCTATACTTAATGCAGACTAATCATAAATATAATTGAGTGACACACTTATAATTGAGTGCACTTTAAATAGGAAATGTTTTGATTGGTCAAGAAATGAAAGTTACTTGATATCATTGCCAACTCCATGAAACCGAATGAGACAGATGTAATATTTGAATAAATTAAAATAAGTTAGAAAAGCTAGGATTAATTTTGTAAATTAGTATATAAGTGCCTACAATAACCAAAATAAAACAGGCTTGAAATTATTAAGCTTTAATTGAAAAGGCTTATCTAATTCGGCAGTTCTTTTGAACGCCTTTTAATCAGCTATTAAAAAACACCCAAGGGCTATAGGAAAAACAAAATAAACTCTACCTATAATACTACATAGTGATCCTACCCTCATAGACACACCACATGATCATCCTACCGATAACACCACAAACATACATGTGACTATGAAATGCTAAGTATATAAATCACCTTTTTTAATTTACTCTAGTTCTAGAGATAAATCTTTATGCAGAAAAAAATTTGCAATATGTATTACAACATATTTAGAGAAAGAAATGTCGGATTTGATTTAGTAGCAAATGAAATTAATTCTAATTCGTATTACATAATTTTATAACCTGCGCAATATTTTGGGAGATATTAAAAAAATTGTATCAAGAGATATTAAATTTGTTTCAAAATTAAGGCTTTCAAAAGATCGTAAAAGTCTAAAACGATAATAATAATAATAATAATAATAATAATAATAATTATAATACCGGACATCAACTGAAAATCCTTTAGAGTTACCTGAGAGATCGCAAGTTGACCAGAGGGCCAAAGGATAAAGCGATCACACACGGTGCTGCTCAGGGATCAATATTGGGATCCGATCTTTAGAACCTGAGTTACGACGAGATACTTTCGCTAGAGATGCCACAATGCACACACCTGGTAGGATACGCAGATGATATAGCGACGGTAATCTCAACACGAGATCCAGATGACGCCAGAAGAAAGCTGAACCAATTCATGATAAGGACTCAAATATGGCTAGAGAACGATTGGCTGGGGCTTACTAAAAATAAGTCCGAGGTTATAATGATGACGCAAGGATACATGCCACTTGAAATTAGCATGTATATTGGTGATACTCCCTTGGTCACGAAAAAGGTGGTCACATATTTGGCCATCAAACTCAAATTCAACACGCGGCCACCAAAGCCGCAAAGGTTACATGCAAGCTAAGCCAGCTAATGGCGAATATCAGCGGACCAACACAGAGCAAGAGGAAACTGATTATGACAACCACCAACTCGATACTACTATATGGTAGTAAAATCTGGAGAGAAAAGATGCGGGCGGAGACTAAACGAAAAGTGCTGGGGGCAGTACAGAGCACGGCAGCACTTAGAGTCACTTCAGCCTATCATATGTTTTCGGGAGCTGCGGTATTTGTTATAAGTGGAGAAATACCAGTTGACCTCTTGGCGCGGGAGCGAAATGAAGCATGGCAATCTAGAGGAGAGGCTCCTGGTATAAGTGCTGTAGAGCGGAGATATCAAACCATCCAGCGATGGCAAAACAGATGGAGCATAGAAACGACCGACAGATAGACGGCAAGGCTCATTCCCAATATAGAAAGGTGGACGCAGAGGGAATCTGGGGAGGTTAACTAATTTCTGACCCGGTTTATTTCAGGTCATTGATAATTTCAAAAGTATTTGTACCGCATGGGCAAGACAGGTGAACCCGTTTGTATCTACTACGGCGAGGCGAACGATGACGCAGAACACACGTTTTTCAATTGTACCAGATGGTACGCTGAAGGAAACGCACTGAAGAAGCAAATCGGCGAGTTTAATCCTGATAATATAGTTGAAAAAATGCTAGAACATGGAGACAAATGCAATGCAGTGGGACACTACGTCGGAAATGTCTTACGCACCAAGAAAAAAGAGCTCGATAATTTGGGGCAACGCGAGTCCCAACAAACTGAAGGTGAGCAGCAGGTTCACACTAGCTATGAACATGATGGACACAAACGTGGGTAAATAGAATAATCTAAGGACGAAATTTCTGGGCCTTCCCGAAGTAAAAAAATAAAAATGATAATAATAATAATTATAATAATAATAATAATAATAATAATAATAATAAACGTCTTTCTTTTGTTGATTTCCTATGAAGTTAATATATTCTAAATGATTTTTTTATATATTAAATAAATATTACAACTAAAATCTCCTACATATTTAAACACTTAGTTAAACATAGGCCCCAATAGAGGAGATTTTGCATTCAGTAGTTTTGTTATACTGTGCGTATGATTTATATTAATTAAAATTTGTTATGGAATTTTTCTAATTATTTGGATAATGGGGAAGAAAATTTCTTCAATATAAGACTATAAGAAATTAAACTTAAATGAAAAACACTTCAATATATAATTACATATTCATATAATTCTACTAAACTTACCCCCTTATTTTGTAAAACGCTTCACCTCACTATTAAAATTTTCCCATAAAATTTTTTGAAAAATAAAAAATTTGTGTATAAAAATTTTTTAAAGTGATATGAAGTGTACAGAACAAGGGGGTTAATATTTTTGTTTGAAAATCTTTTCTCCATGAATTCCTGTTCTAAATAAAATAAAATATGTTGATAAATCCCTCGTTAAGAATATATTTTTAAAAATAACTTAAAACATAACGAGCGTATGAGTAATATGAATTTTTATGGAACTTTTCTAACTATTTGAATAATTAGAAATATATTTGATTTATTATGACAATATATTGTTATTAAGATATAATTGAATTAATTTATACAATATTTGTTAAACTTTAAACTCTTTAACGTTAATTACGTACAATTTGTTAAAAAGAAAAAAATAATAATATTCTTTATATTAATTTTCAATGAAATTAATTTATTTTTTATTGATTTTTTTGACATAAATATAATATAAAATATGTCAACAAAGTCACCCTCATTTAAACAATAACTCACATATACATATGTATGTGTGTAATGCATGTACGTTCTTACCTCTCTTAAGGCTGACCTCGAAATAATATATATGTATTAAAAAATACTATTTTTTATATACATTTGATATTAGACAGACAACTAGCATATTGCAGACTTTAAGTTGATAAGTTTATAGATTAGTTAGGGACTCTGAAGTAGCCTGCAGCTTTCTTTATGATTTACAAAATTTAAATAGCTACATATTTCTAATGCTTATTTTTAATTGTAGAATTTTAGGGTTATCATCATTTCGTAGTAAATAAATACGAATATTTTAATTGCAAATGTGTTAAAAAATTGGTATTTGACACTTACATAATGACTACTTATAAATACAAAACTGTGGAGAATATTCATAGATGTATGTAACTGTAACATACATATTTCCCATTTACTTCCAGAACGTCATAACTTAAAAAAAAACGACTTTACACAAAACGTATTCAGTTTAAAATTTACCATTGTTTTAATAAAAAAAACTGATGATCTGTTCATTCCTAAATCGAGAAGATAAAGTTTCCCATACGTATATTTCTATATTATTATCTTAAAAATACTTTTTTTGAGTTATAACATTCTTGAAGTAAATGAGTGATATGTGTCCTTACAAAGAGTATATCAATCAAGAAAAAACTCAAACTTGTTAAAGAAATTCATTATATACAATTTTTTTTAGTATTTCTCAGTTCCTTTAAATTGTATATTTCTTAGTTGGCTAGTTATTGTATAAACCCAAGTAAATACTCGTTATTGTAGCATATTTACCAACGCAAATATATAAAAGCTGATACAATCTTAATGTAAAATAAACCAATTGACCACATCGCTAGAATTTCCTCAAGACAATGTTACTGATTTTATCTTTGAAATCTTAACAAATTCCTCGCACTTTATAAAGTTATCTTCGCAATAGCAAAGTTTCAATAAGCGTAATTTTATGGAAAATGAATTTTGCTGGTCAACTTGATGATGAGTTGGTCAATTGGGTTGAAAATTTTAAATAATACAACACTCCATTTTTTATATCTTTTGGATGGTGGGTATATTGAGTTTGTCATTCCGTTTGCATAATATCGAAACATTTGTCTAAGACCCCATAAAATATAGAATACATATTCTAGGTGCTGGTAAAATTCTGTTTGTTGAAAGCAGGATATTGCTCAGTACGGACTACCTAGAGAGATGTAATATGGTTCAGATATTTTTTTTATCGGTTAATAAACAATTATATTATGGAACAAACATTGGAAGAACCTAGTGCCCTTCATATCTCCACTACATAATTTTTCACCAATATCTCTTAAACAAAAAATACAAAAACGAGTAGCTTAAGGGTTGACGTAAACTCGGAAATTAAAAATGGGTGTGATCCGCCTACTTTACCGCCTATATCCTATATAAGGTGATATTTTAAATTAGGGTGCTATAACAAGTTGTAAATGGTGGGTACTATATATTCGGCTAATTCGAATATAATATTCCTACTTGTATTGCTCTGTCAATGTTGTAAACCAAGTTGTTAACTTTTAAAAAGGGATCCTCAGTTAGTTAGTTTGTTTGCATGAAGTAACTAGGAAAAACAACTCTCCTTTAATGGAAACAAAGAATTACTTAGCTGCCAATGTATGTATGGCCGAAGGTATAGTATTGGCAAAAACATTCGTTTTTACACACCCTTGAAAAACTGTTTTATTTTTTTTCCTTTTTTTATGGTTTCAGTTTAAGTTTAAACTACTTTTTTAAATCAAAAGCTGCACGTGAAGGGTTCTTTTTCCAACTGGAGCCAAACAGTTTATACTTTACATTTTATACTCTATAAATTAAACCTTATAATTTATACTTTAAATTTTATACTTTATAATTTATACTTTATGTTTTATAACTTTTACCTTATACTTTATACTTTATACCTTATACTTTATAATTTATACTTTATACCTTATACTTTATAATTTATATTTTATACTTTATACTTTATATTTTATATATTATACTTTATTTTTTATACTTTATAATATATACTTTTTACTTTATACTTTGAACTTTATAATTTATATTTTATACTACATATTTTATATTTTATACTTTATACTATATACTTTAAACTTTATACTTTATACATTATACATTATACTTTATACTTTATATTCTATACTTTATACTTTATACTTTATACTTTATACTTTATGCTTTATACTTTATACTTTATATTCTATACTTTATACTTTATACTTTATGCTTTATACTTTATACTTTATACTTTATACTTTATACTTTATACTTTATACTTTATACTTTATACTTTATACTTTATACTTTATACTTTATACTTTATACTTTATACTTTATACTTTATACTTTATACTTTATACTTTATACTTTATACTTTATACTTTATACTTTATATTTCATACTTTATACTAATAACGTGGTTTTGTCGTCGGCTGAGGTAACTTAGTCATCTCCAGGGTCTACTTACGGATCCACAAACCTTAAGTAATAAGACGTTTAATTTACCCTTTCTGGGGGTTTAATAATATTTTCTTTATTGAATACTTCAAACAAATATTTCAAGTACAAAAATTACGAGAGAATATTTTCGATAACTTCAATTTGTATACTGTCGGCTTAATAAAAGTCTTCGTTAATTGCCACTTCTTCAATCAGGCTTATTTCGGCTCTTCGGCTTATATTTGAATCGGTTCGCTTCCCTGGCTTAGATTGTGTTTACTTCGGTTATTCAGCTTGTAATAGGTTCAGTTATTCAGTAGTAGTAGTAGCATCGGTCTCGACACCTTCGGCTGTCAAACTGGTTTGGGTTTACGGCAGGATCGGTTTCTAGTTCAGGTGGCAGCTTCGGGAATCGAAGATTCTTGGTTCGATAGTAGAATTGAGATCGGCGTCGTACGTTCGGCTTCAACACTTTCAGCTGTTTATCGGGTTCGGGTATTGGGCAGGATCGGTTTCTGGTTCAGGTGGCAGCTTCGGGAATCAAAGGTCGTATCTTTTTCTACAATATGTACAATGGTTTCTTAAATCTAATGTCTAGCTACTTCTCAACTACTACTACCATGCAGATCTACGGGTTAATATTCTACTAAGCGAACGAAGTGCCAGAAGCCACTCGTGAGAACGAACAGCCAGTAGCCGTGCGTGAGAACGAACAGCCCGAAGCCACTCATGAGAACGAACAGCCAGAAGCCACTCGTGAGATCGACGTAACCGAAATTACTCGTGTAAAATTTATTTAAGGACCCAAGCGAAGTTGAGCGTGCAAAATACGATTATATTCTAGTTTCGCAAAATCTAATCGGCTCTTCCAATTATATAAAATAATATCAGAGGCTTATGCGGCGGGTTCTCGTCTTGTTTGAGTCGCCCCGACTGTAACCAAACGTTGTTTACTTATACTTAGTCATGTATCAACTAAATGAGAATTATATTGCTTGTCGATTATCAAGCCACATCAACTGCATAACTAAAACAGTTGTGCTACATGTGAGTGTTTGTAGTATTTACAGTAAGCATATTAATATGAAATATAAAAATATTTAAAAATACATAAATAAAATAGTAAAGAGAAGGAAATACAGTAGTAATTTCATAAGTTAATATATTAAGAAATATGTACGTGAAAATAGTAGTAATGCGTGTACTATTTCCACGTTACATACTTTATACTTTACCAGCTTTTCCCGGTGCGTTTCACTAACCTTTTAATGCTACAACTAATATTGACTTTATGTGGAGGACATTTCTCCCCCTAAATCTATGAGCCCTATACGAAGCTTTATATGAGAATTATTTCTATAAATTTGTAAAAATTTCACTGTAATTTTCATTAAGATATGCGAAAATAAATATTTGCTTTGTATGGGCCCTTCCTTCTTATTTTTATTTCATAAATGTAATATGATAAGATAGTGGTTCGCACGAAGATTGAGGGATCTCACTATAATAGTTCCTTAGATATCCCATAATGCTTTGTATAGGGTATCATTTCCCCTGGTCCTAACCATCTCATTTTTATCCCAAATAATGGATATTATTCCTACAAATTTATAAGACTTTTGCTATGAAACTTCTTTATATATATATTTAATAATTTTATTGTGTGGGCGGAACTACTTCCCCTAGCCTTATCGAAAAATAAAGTAGCCTATTTTAATTCTGGATTTCACAAATTTCAAGTAAATTGATTTAATCGTTTAGCTGTCTATAAGATAAAACAAACTCAATTTATTTTTATTTGTGCATATTATAGATGCTAAATATTTCATGGTTTATTATATATTATATATGCGCTAATAAGCTGAATATTATTTTCAGGAAACTTTATTAGAATTATTATTAATCTTTAATAGTTACATTTGTATATGTGAAATTAATACTCGTATATTTTTTAGTCTCTACTGAAATGTTCTTAATTAGCATTTTTTCATTTATTTAACTGTCATTTTTCATAACCGCAAATATTTAAATGTTTCCACAATAAATACACATTGGATATTTAACAACTAAGAGTACTTGCAGCTAAATGAAAACTATTTCTATTTATTTATCAATTAGCTAAACATGTTTCTTTTTTTTCCTAAATGTAAATAAATATTGCAACACAATACCTCATAAATTTAAATATTTTGTAGAATTCGGAAAATTATTATATATTCTGCATTTTTTATGCCTTTTTGGAAATTTGTAAATATACATAAATAAATTTTATGTATATATTTGTTTTAAATATAAAATTGTTGTTTTTAGACATTTAAATTTAAAGCTTTTTTATAGGTAAATTTAAATCTATATATATAAAAATGAAATATATTTGTCTGTTTGTCTGTTTGTTAGCTTATAGACTCCTAAACGATTGAAGCGATTTTCCTGAAATTTTTAGAGTAATATAACATCAGCCCCGAAAATAAAATAGGCTACTTATTTTTTCGATAGACGCAGGAGACGTGGTACCCCCATAGGATACCAATATTAAGTATCGGATATCTGGAGAGTCGCTGAATTTATTTCAGTAGGATTTTCTGAGCACCGAAATTAAAGTAAGATAGCTGCAGGGGGAGGAGTGGTACCCCCCTATAGGACGCCAATGTTTAATATTGCATATCTTAAGAACTGTTATAGTGAGAATGTTCAAATTTGGTAAGAGTTACTCTTATGATAAACTACACCTTTGAAAATTAAAATAAAGGGAGTAGGCGCAGGGCGAGCAACACCCAAATATGATGCACATATTAAATATCGCGTAACTGAAGAACTTAGTTAAAGCCACTATAATGGAAAACTATAAATTTCAAAATAAAAATGAGCTGGGTGGACAGATCATAAAGCGTTACAAAAATCATTAATAATAAGAATTATTTAACTGAATTAGTTTCTATTGATAATATAAATAAATATATATTAAAATAGTTTTTTTTTTTTTTTTTTTTTTTTTTTTTTTTAAAAGTGTATATTTACAAAACAAGTTGAAATACAATAGGTATGTAAATAAATAAATTAAATCATAAAAATATATTTGTATTTTTTCACAGTTATTTTATTTTAATAGTGGAGCTTAACCCGGTGAAAGCTAGTAAGTTATAAAGTGAAGTTTTTTTTTGCAAATATATTAACAAAATCTCTAAATATTTCTGTTAAATTTTCTGTCATAAAATATAAACTATAAAGCCTTACTTTTTTATTTGTTATATCTCTTTCTTTAAGTCTTTATTTCACTTCATATTTAAATAATATAAATTACTTTCCTCATATATTTCACAGTATTCATAAATTATTCATTTTAATAGCACTTTTAACAGCGTGTTAATTCCAGCAACCATATTTAATAGCTTACCCCCTAATTTATACTATACGAAAGCGAAATAAGTAAGAAAGATATGGTAGGTCTAGAGCGACAATATGTCATCCTATATCATTCTGTATGTTCATCAAAATTCGGTGAAGGTTCTTATATGGGACCTGAGACCAACAGTTGACCGATACTTGTATTAAGAGTGTCGTACACTTTTATGAAACAAACGTATGGATTATGTTATTTACGCACTCTAGAGTTATTTACGGAAGTGGGCCATATATGGGAGCTATGCTTATTTAAAGACCTATCCTCACGAAATTTGGTATTGCGGTTTCTATAAATATAAAACAGATTTATGTTAAATATTAACTCGATAATAAAATTCGTATTCGATTTATGCACGTGAAAGTGATTTTGGTTTATATGGAAGCTATGGTTGATTATGGACCGATTGTCATGAAATATGGCATATAGATTTATACCTACAAAATTTTAATTAAAAATTGGTATATTAAATGCAATTATTATCGTTAAACCCCTATTGAGGGAGGGGGACATTTCTATGGGGGATAGGTGAAATAATGGACCGATCACTATTAATTTTAATAGCCTTCGTCCTATTTAATCGAATTATTTTAAAAATTGCGATTTGTAATTTAATTACAAAGTTTACATAGACAGACGGACGGACGGACATCGCTAACTCGACTCGGAAAATGATTCTATGCCAATTGGTATATATTAAGGTAAGTCTTAGGCAAGTAACTTTGGGTGTTACAAATATCAGCACAAACGCATAATGCTCTCCCCACCTATGGTGGTCTAGGTTACAAATACTTTTATGTGTATAGGCGAAAGACAAAATTTAAATAATACACTTTTAGCTAACTTTTTATATCCAGAAAAACATAAAATATGACGCAAACTAAACTCCTAAGTATTACACATAATCATAAAGTTTCATGTGCTTTAATACCAGTTTTTCTTTTATTTATGAGTTTATTTTATATCTTCGTTTTTATGAGTATATGACATTTATGTTTAATTTATATTTGGTATATAATCTAAATATATGAATTTTATTTTATTTATTTTGAAATTTTGTGTTAGTCGTTTCCTTATATGCGTTTGATATAACATACAGTAGGGCAGATTATATTTATCTTGAAAAAAATCTGTAATTTTTAATCGTCAGCTAGGTACTATTTTTAAATCGCGGTTTTATTTTATTGTTTTTTTTTTGTAACACAGTGTATTTGCTTTTCTTTTTATTTCCGGTTCAAACTTTTAAAACACTTCAGTGCGTTTTTAAGTCCCGTTTGCATGTGTTGAAAACCATGTCTAAAATATGCAACACAAATATGTTTAACCTACACTCCCCAAAGTATGCTTTAAATATTTTAGAAAAGAGAAAACCGTAAATTTTATACTTTATAATTTAGTTAAAAGTTTGTTGTTAGCAGTTTGATGAATAACAAAATAGCTGATAGAAAATAAAAAGAAACATGGAGTGAATGATTGTGTAGATGTTAAAGTCAAGAAATAACTATTAATCCAATTTAAAGTTAGTTTTAGATTTTGAAGTAACCAAATAAATTAGAATAATTTATTAAATAAACTGTAAGATTTAATATACTATATCTAAAACCTAAAATACCCACTTATAAACAACACAACACATAATTCAATGCAATTCTTTGGAATACAATTTCATTGTATTGAACAGTGCTTAGTCCCAAATTGTATTGAAACATGAGTAATTTCAGAAAATTCCGAAACACTTTGAAACCTACTTTATTTGTCTTGTATTACTAAAGCTCGATTTCGAAACTGGAAACTGAAACTAAAAATTTAAAAATTGTAGATCATTCACCTGTAATCCTAAGAAACTACCGTCATGAAAAGCTAAAAAATTAAAAAAATTTAATTAAAATTTTCCCAGGTTTTTTGACTAACCCCTGCTTAGTGTCATATTTATAGAAATTATAACTAAAAAAACACAAAAATGGAAGTAATTAGTAATTAAAGTAGTTTTTTTTTTCGTATCTACTAGTAAACAATTTATTTGTTATAGAAAGCTAAGAATATTGGAGAGTATATATTGCGCGAATTATAAATTTTCAAAGTTGCTACTTTCAAAAATATCTCAATTTTATACGCTTGCATGAAATCTAAGAGTTTAATAAAAATGTAAGAAAACGTTATTATAGTTATTTAAAGAAAATGTTTCTCCTAACGCTCCTTCTTTTAAAACTTAATTTTTATCGAAACCTTAAGAAAAAACTTAAGTGCAAAATAAACTGTAATATTTTCGCCATTTTCAGCAATATGCAATTAGTTTATATCCTATAGTTCCTTCCACCTTAAAATTTATCTATATTTAAAACGTCAATAAAATCGGTTCAGCGGTTTAGAAATGAAAAATGGACTTCAATTAAAAAATTGGTTATATTAATTACATTTTTATTCGATTTTCCTCTAATCACCAAAATGATAGTATTAATTAAGTAGAATAATTAATATGGGACTAAATTTCAATTAATTTTGTTGATCAAATTATTTAGAATTATGATTGAATGTTTACCTAAAATCAAATAATTCAATTCTACAATTAACTAAACCTTTCCTTCAATAAAAGTGCACGGATTTTAATATAATTATTTATTTAATTATAAAAAAAATATTTAAATAATGCAAATGCATATAAACTTAGACGAAAATATATGAAAAATCCAAATTTTATTGGGAAAAACAAAACTTGGTATATAGTTTCATCTAAGCATCATATACACCGTATTAGAATGATCTATATTCAAATATAAATCTGATTTTTGCAAGCTTTGGCCTCGGTTGTCTTATGTAGCTCACATGTGATTATCTGTGATTTTCAATTGAATATATAAGATGAGAAGATGAAACTATATTTCAAGTTCCGTTTCCTTCCCGAAAATTTCATAAAGCCTTCACATCTGCTAGGCATTCCAATAAAATTTGTCACATTCTATTTGAGTGGCTTTACTTTGAAACAAGAATGGATTTTGAATTTTAATCTAACAATGACGGGAACATCTACAAAAGTATTGAATCGTTTAATAATCTCATAAAATATTTAAAACTCATCACAACTCGTAATCTCATCAAATATTTAAAACTCGAGAAATCATGTACATATTTCGTATTACTATTTTTTAAATTGATATAATGATACCAAAGAGTTGAAAATGGTTGCAAATTTATTTAAAAATCTTTTATTTTTATATTTTTTATATTGACAACTTTTTCTTTTTTTCTTTATATTTCTTTTAAAGTTGTCGATTTTTGTCAAAAAACTACAAAATAATTAGAAAGTTAATTACATTAATTAATAATATTATTAAATTTCAATATAAAATTAACTAATCATTTAATTTGAAAATTTTTTTGAATATTTTTTTCTG
The DNA here is from genome assembly GCA_932274085.1 of Protocalliphora azurea. Classification (NCBI taxonomy): domain Eukaryota; kingdom Metazoa; phylum Arthropoda; class Insecta; order Diptera; family Calliphoridae; genus Protocalliphora; species Protocalliphora azurea. The sequence continues at coordinate 15,322,443 of OW026523.1, forward strand.
TGAAACAAATGTACAAACAAATACACGCTTAATTTTATAATATTAATATGGATTTTTGTAAGAAAGTAAGGACTGTGCACAAGAAATTTAATGCAATCAATTCAGCTTATAAAAATGAAACCAATAGGTTAACCTTTTTGAAATTTTGTTTTACTATTGAGCGTCATATTCTAACTTTAAATTTAAAGGAAAAATAATTTTTTTACTCGCTTTTAATAAAATATTTATTGTGTTAATTTTATTTTTTATTCAGCTTTAAATGTTCTTTAAATATTTTTTTTTACTATAACTAAATATATTTTAAATAGACTTTTCATCATAGTATTTCGGAATATATTTTAGGTTATAGAATATTTCTAAAAAGCTTTTCACTCATATACCTCGAAACTTATTCCAAAAAAAAAAGAACGAAATAAAGACGAAGCAGTTGTAAATATCTCTTTAACTGTAAGAAATAAAATCTTTGAAATCGGACTGGTTTTGTGAGTTATTTTTTTTAATTTTTTCATTCTCAAGGTGGTCAACATTATCACAGAGTGACTAAAAGATAATTTTTCTGAAAGCTCAACAACTTTCCTATACAGCTCAATTCGATCTGACCATTAGTTTAGGATATTGAGATTTATTACCAAAATTGTTGCGATCTGCCCCACAGTGCAGTAGTTGTTTTGGTTTCGATAAAGCGGAACTAATATTTTTAAGATTTTTTGAAAGTTTTAAAAACGATTAATGCTAAAATACTTTACAAGCATAAATATTACTTAACAAAATCGTAAATTAAAGCTCGTGCAGAAAAAAAAAAATTTAAGATATTTTTGCTAAAAAAAAATCCAAATTATTTTTTGAAAGACTAACAAAAACGTGATTTATTTCTATAAAATTTATTAATAAAAGTCTTATTCCTTTCAGGTTTTATTCCCATATACTTATATATATATATATATATATATATATATATATATATATATATATATCAAAAAGAATTATAAATTGCTGACTTACTATTTTCATTTCCTTTTTGGCTTTATTTTAAGGACAACAAAATAAAATTATGCTTGAAATTCTATTTTCTCGTAACTATTACCACTTAAAGACTTTATATCACAAAAAAAAAAAAAAAAAAAAAAATATATATATATATATATATATATATATACATCCTTAAATTTTCACAGCGACAAATATAATTTATTTTGTTTGTAACATTTGTTTCATATATTATTTTTATTTGAAATTATTCAATAAGCTCAATATGTTTTATAATAACCAATAAATTGGTTGTTATAGAGTCTATATTTGTTCAAAAATTTTCATTGAATATTAAAAGATTTCATATGAAATTATAGGAAAATGGAATAAAGCTTCTTATGAAATACTTTTATTTGAAATTTAAAATAAAAAAGAATTTACAAGTGATATCTTAAAAGTACATAACTTGGAACAATAAGTATATGAAAGAAGAACGTTTTTGCTTTTTATCATACCACACAGTGGGAAACTTTTGTCATTTTTTGTTCACATATCCATAAATTTTTAATCTTTAACAATAAACTAATAAAATTCTGCACAAAGAGTCCTAAGTATATTTTCAATAATATTAATTAGTATGAGCTAAATTCATTTGCAAATTATTGAGAACGCTATCTTTGAATTTGAAATTTATTGTTATTCGATTACATAAATGTAAATTATATTAAAAACTTATGACATTTAGAGGAATTATAATAGGAAAATTTGAGTCCTTAACGTAAAGAATTAGCGTTAATATTTTAATTGATATAAACCACGATAATAGAACACTATTTGAGGTTAATTTTCCGAAAAGGCAGCCGGACAGACTTAATATGGCCACTATGTAATTTTATAATGAACTGTGGTAAATGAGGTATTATTTAATATTAGCTCCTCTAGCTCTATATAAACTTTAATTTGAATTAATTAGTTATATTCTCAGATATTAATAAAAATATTGGGATAAGTAATACGCTTGAATGTTTTTGATGTAATTTCATTTTAATTAAATAATAATAATAATTATAATAATAATAATAATAATAATGATAATAATACAGCAGTTGTGTTGCTTGAGCAAAGAGCTGTTGAAAAGAAGGTGGATGCTATCATTATCAGTGAACAGTATAGGCAAATTCGTCGAGGGTCCAGGTACGAGGATGAAACAAGCACGGCAGCACTTCGGTTACCTAGTGGCAGTAAGATTGTTGTCAGGCAGCAAGGTTACGGATGATGCTACACATATGTACGAATAGAGGAATTTACACTAATGAGCTGTTACCGCATCCCAAGTGATAGTATGGGGCAATTCAGGATAAAGCTGGATCAAATTGAAGATAAGATTCGAAAAATAGGTGGCGCCTTTATAGTGGCTAGGGATTTCAATGCCAAGGCTGTTGAATGGGGATGTCCAACAACGAACACACGAGAAAGGTTCATTTTAGACATGGCCGCCAGATTAGGGCTAGTTGTGGCAAATACTGGTATCGCCGCTACTTTCAGAAGACCGGGATGTGAGTACACCACGCCGGACATCACTTTAGTGACTGAGAGCCAGACTGCAATGGTTGAAGAATGGAAAGTACTGGAAGACTACACTGGAAGTGATCACCAATATATTATCTTCCAGATCACAGTGCCAACAAACGCCGCTCCGACATCAAGAGAGAGGGAGAGAGGCACTTGCAAGTGGAACGTAAGGAACCTGAACCCTGGATTATTTCCTGCAAATTTTGTTGGGGCTATAACTGCGACCAATAGTGATGCTGCTTCCTTGGTGAACGCGATGATGCTACGCATAGTTCGAGGCTGCAATGCTTCAATGCCACGTATAATGCAGCACCCAAGAAGACAACCTTTATATTGGTGGACACCAGAAATAGCTGAACTCAGAAGGACATGCCACGCCATCAGAAGGAGATACACCAGAGCTAGGTGAACCGGTGAAGCTTTGATGGAGGCTGAAGAATTCAGACGTTCCCGGAAAGCGCTGAAGCATGCGATAATTAATAGTAAAAAAAGTGAAATGGGAAGAACTCCGTGACGATCTGAACAGTAACCCTCTAAGATCGTCACGAAGAAGCTAAGTTCCAACTCTGCCCTCCCAAATCTTGAGAATGTGGATATCAACAGTATCGTAAGAGACTTATTTCCCACACACCCTGTACAGCATGAATCGATGAGATGCCAGCGCCCTTCACTGAGGAAGAGCTAAAAACTGCTACTAGGAATCTTAAAAAGGGCAAAGCTCCTGGCCCTGATGGAATATCAGCAGAGGTACTCACGCTTCTGGCCGAAGAGCGGCCAGACGCGATGCACGAAACGTACAATACTTGTATAGCACAAGGAATCTTCCCCAAACAGTGGAAGATACAAAAAATTATGCTGATTAGCAAAGGCAGAGGTGACCCAACCGTCAGCATATTGCCCTCTTTGTATGATGGATAGTGCCGGCAAGATACTGGAGAAATTATTGCAACGCAGATTAGCAGACTCCGTCGAGATGGCTGGAGGATTATCACAGAGACAGCATGGCTTTCGACCAGATAAATCTACTCTTGGTGCCATTGAGGATGTATTAAGAAGCTTTGAACGTGCACAGCGCAGACTATACTACCCAAAGCGTATTCTCGTTTTATTTATACTTGATGTACGCAATGCTTTCAACAGCCTACGATGGGTTGATATTATGAGGGCACTACGGGGCATCAAACTTGACTGCAGGCTCACTCGTTGGGCTCAAATTTAACACGCGGCCACCAAAGCGGCAAAGGTTACAGGCATTCTAAGCCGGCTAATGGCGAATATCGGAGGACCGACACAGAGCAAGAGGAAACTGATTATGGCAACCACCAATTCGATACTACTATATGGTAGTGAAATCTGGGGAGAAGCGATGCGCGCGGAGAATAAACGCAAAGTGCTGGGGGCACTTATAGTAACTTCAGCCTATCGTACGGTTTCGGGCGCAGCAGTATTTGTTATAAGTGGAGAAATACCGGTTGATCTTTTGGCGCGTGGGCGAAATGAAGCATGGCAATCTAGGGGAGAGGTTCCTGGTATAAGTGCTGCACAGCGGAGATCTCAAACTATCCAGCGATGGTAAAATAGATGGAGCACAGAAACGACCGGCAAGTGGACGGCATGGCTCATGCCCAATATAGAAAGGTGGACGCAGAGAGAATCTGGGGAAGCCAACTACTTTCTAACCCAATTTCTTTCAGGTCATGGATACTTTCAAAAGTATTTGTACTGAACGATGATGCGGAACACACGTTCCTCAACTGTACCAGATGCTATGCTGAAGGAAACGCAC